>JAVGWX010000023.1:11531795-12131795 GCA_036924085.1 Ariolimax columbianus | reverse complement strand
ATGTCAAAGTCTGCGAATGTGAAGCTATTGAAGACCCTGAACACCTGCCCAAGAATTTAAGAGGATGTGCTCTGGTTAATCTCCTGGCAGCAAATGAAAGAGCTTCCAGTGCTTTGATTTCTGGTCCAACACATTGTGGGGTTGTTGGATTATCTGTCTATTTTCAGTCCACTTGCGTCGTTAACGTTGTGGGGAGGTGTGACCTCCTTTGTTCTCATATTTTATGGCAGGCGAAAATCCGCTGGTGACTTGCCAGATCAATCCCATTATCTGTTTGTAGCCCTTGGAATATAGATCACCTATTTTTGGAACTGGTGGTGATGGAAGCTTACATACGAGTAATGTAGACCCGCAGCCTGCTAGGCGCCATCTATGTCGCTCCAATACGAAATAACCAAGACTTGATGTTATAGCCGCACAGTCCCCTTTTTGCGACATATTCTCAGTGGGGCGAGAATCCTAGAATCATTTTAGTACATTTGTAACTTGAATTTTGCACGGAGAGCGGCATTATTAAGCATACCTTTTTCGATTTAGAACTGCCAAGGGATTTTTAACGTGTGTGCCATTGAACACGGTTATCTGGTCTCATTACTCAAGGATCAGGGTAATTTTTTACCAGTTGATACAGGTGAAAAAAATCCCGGTCTCCACGGTGATTTGAACCCGCGCCCTCCAGCACCCGAGGCTAACACCTTACTTCTTGACCACTAGGTTGCCGGACACGGAAAGTGAAGTTAGTAATTAACTCGATACTGCATTTGTGATAAATCAATTTCTTAGATTTGAGCATATCTTTTGTCTTCTCACTATGTAAACTGAGACCTTTATGTGTACCACTAGTATTTTTGTTGAATTAATTGTATTTGTTTGCTACCAGGCGATACTTCTGAGTGGCACTGCATTACTCTTCACTGCTCCAGCGCGTGAGTCGAACGATCTGCTGCAGATGGCGTCGGAGACATTTGGATGTGGTGTAGATTCTGTCACCGGAAATGAGGAGGCTGTTGTCACGTGTCTTAAAAAGCTGTCGTCTGAACATGTTGTTTCGTTTTTTGACTTCTCAATCATGTCCGCGGGCAGTTCCTCAGGAGACGATCTCTTGCCGAGACCTTTCCAAGACTTGGTCAACGATCCTGATTATTTGACGGAAATTGGTTTCTACGATCGAGACTTCATTGTTAGCGTCACGGGGGATGACGGGTATATTGTAATGAACGCTATTTTTGGGAAGATGGACACTTCGACACTTGATTCTAGTGTTCGAGACTTGTCCGCGTCCTTTAGGTTACCCGAGCAGGTCACCAAGTCAGTCCTTCTCGAGTACCAGAAATTATATGGTGGACTAGAGAAATCAGCCATTGCTGTGGTCACGGATGAGGTTTTCCTGAAGAAAAGTCTCGATTTCTTAGACATTCACAGAACCCGCCCTGGACGTGGGGAGGCATCTTCAAAGGGTCAGAGTTATCTCATGTCATTCGACCACTCCCCTAGATATGTACCAAATCGATACATGCTGCACGCTCTAGACCTGGTCTACCTGTTTGACCTAACCCCTAAAGATCTTGTTGAGAGCTTCTATTTACTGGAGGTGGAAGATGTTTTCTACGAAGATGACGTCGAGTTGAAGACAGATTTTATTGACCTGGTTACATCTTTTATCAAAACCGGGTAAGTTTGTGTACACATTGGTAGGTTGTTGTATTTGTTGTTGTTGTTGTTGAATTCCCACAAAGAGTAGGATTACTATTTTGTGCGCTCTGAAAAGGACGTTAAATGGCAGGTTGTCGTATCTTTTCTCGGGGACGGCGTGGGCTAGTGGTTAAGTGACACGGCTCACAACCAGAAGGTGCTGGGTTCGAGTCCCAACACAGCACCGGCCGTTACCCCGGGGAAGCAAACCCTTAGAAAATGCAGGAGGAATCAGACCCTTCGTATGCTGGTCATGCGGACATGCGCAAATTAAAAACTACACGGCCTTGGGGAATAGAGAAATTAGACAATCGCAGAAAAAAAAAATCAAAAAAAAAAAAAAATCAAGGAAAACGAACAGGCAGACACGGAGCGGAACTGATACAGGAAGAATATCTGGTCATTTTTTTAATCAAAAAATATATCTTATCTCACACTCAGATCGTGCTGATGAAGATTGACCGGGGTCTACCAGGAGATCGTGCTGATGAAGATTGACCGGGGTCTACCAGGAGATCGTGCTGATGAAGATTGACCGGGGTCTACCAGGAGATCGTGCTGATGACGATTGACCGGGGTCTACAGGAGATCGTGCTGATGAAGATTGACCAGGGTCTACCAGGAGATCGTGCTGATGAAGATTGACCGGGGTCTATCAGGAGATCGTGCTGATGAAGATTGACCGGGGTCTACCAGGAGATCGTGCTGATGAAGATTGACCAGGGTCTACCAGGAGATCGTGCTGATGAAGATTGACCGGGGTCTATCAGGAGATCGTGCTGATGGAGATTGACCAGGGTCTACCAGGAGATCGTGCTGATGAAGATTGACCGGGGTCTATTAGGAGATCGTGCTGATGAAGATTGACCGGGGTCTACCAGGAGATCGTGCTGATGAAGATTGACCGGGGTCTACCAGGAGATCGTGCTGATGAAGATTGACCGGGGTCTATCAGGAGATCGTGCTGATGAAGATTGACCAGGGTCTACCAGGAGATCGTGCTGATGAAGATTGACCGGGGTCTATTAGGAGATCGTGCTGATGAAGATTGACTGGGGTCTACCAGGAGATCGTGCTGATGAAGATTGACCGGGGTCTACCAGGAGATTGTTCTGATGAAGATTGACCGGGGTCTACCAGGAGATTGTGCTGGTGAAGATTTCATCTGCGTGTTGCTCACTACTACGGGAATCACGTTCACCTCGTTAGCAAGGTTCTTGTAATAACAGCCTGTTTACGAGAAGTGCTGCGATGAAGCCAATGTGAGGGTCTTGGCCAGTTTGTTTTGACTGACCCTGACTAATATCTCTGAACAGTATGTTGTGCCTGACCTTGACTAACACGTCTGGACAGTATGTCGTGTCTGACCCTGACTAACATGTCTGAACAGTATGTTTTGCCTGACCCTGACTAATATGTCTGATCAGTATGTTGTGTCTGACCCTGACTAACATGTCTGAACAGTATGTTTTGCCTGACCCTGACTAATATCTCTGATCAGTATGTTGTGCCTGACCCTGACTAACATGTCTGAACAGTATGTTGTGCCTGACCTTGACTAACATGTCTGAACAGTATGTTTTGCCTGACCCTGACTAATATCTCTGATCAGTATGTTATGCCTGACCCTGACTAACACGACTGATCATTATGTTATGCCTGACCCTGACTAACACGACTGATCAGTATGTTGTGCCTGACCCTGACTAACACGACTGATCATTGTGTTTTGCCTGACCAGACGTTAGTCTTCCTTCCCAGACTAGTAGGTAAGGATAACTACCATAGGTCATGCAGTCCTTACAGAAAGTCATGTAATTTGATCAGTACTATAATCACGATATATTTATTAGAAGGAAAAGTATTACGAGTTTTAATTTCAGACATGTGTCCCTTCTACACTGCTTTTGATTACGTCACGTCATATGCTTAAACCTACTTTCTGTTTGGCCGCCAGACGCCACGTAAGCAAATAATATAAATAGGTCAAGGACTATTGACTGATGAAGAACTTCAGAAAATGATGCTCTGATTCTGTGACGTAGAGAGCAGATAATTTATATGACAGGACATTAAATATTGATGCTAAAGACAAGTATTCCGTTTAATAGATGTAACAGAAGCCGTATTTTCGGCTCTTCGTTCTTATGTTCGTATTTGGCATGTATTGTGGGCTTAAGGATTCTCGGCTCGTCGTTCTATGTTCGTATTTGGCATGTATTGTGGGCTGCAAGAATTCTCAGCTCGTTCGTAATATTCTTCGCATTTAATGTGGGCTTGTTTCTAAATGTTTTTGTAGCCGGGGGTGGGGATAAGAATGAACTCTCAACACCAACTAAATGCTCCCATGGCGTGCGTCTCATTTAGCCTCTGACAACAATGTCCATCGCTTGGCAGAACTGTTTTGACCAACAGGAGAAGGAGCGGAAGGCGAGCCACTGGCGTCTTATAACCAGTAGTTTCGGGCAGATGAGGCACAAAAGCCCAGGAAGGCAGTTCATCTAGGAGAAGGAAAACTCTGATATCAAACCATCTGAATCCTTGCAGATAAGATACTGGCGTATCTTGACGGGTTTTGTCAGACATGGCTGTGCAACCTGTTTTCTGATAATTCTGGAAATTGGTCAGCGTCTACCAAACCTGACAACCGACGACGTGCGAAGGAGCACACGCAAGAGGATACAATGCCTTATCCTAGAGAGAGGAAAGGTAACTTCAGCTGAGTGTTGTGACATGGCAGACCAGGCTCTTGGCCTTGGTTGACGGCTGGTCTAGGAGTGAAGCCCTGACAGGCGAACAGATAGAGCATTGCTCTGCTGATCCGGCAGCTTCTGCAGCTTGCCTTGTTCCAAATGTATTGGTATCACCTTTCCCTTGGATCAAACAAGGCAGACAGAGAGAGGGGCCATACTGCATGGGCAACACATGGTCTCCATATTTCTGCCTGGGCCTTGTGCTAAAAGCCCAATAACTTTCGTCCGAGAAGACGTAAAGAGCCAATGAATATGGCCTACAAGATTTTTGCAGCTCGTCCGTCAAACGCTTGGAATTGGGGTAAAGATGCTGTGCAAGAAATTAGCTGCAGTAGTCAGCGACCCATATATAACTGCTACCACCAGGGTCACCTAACCAGAACTTGCTAGACTCTTCTACACCTCCACACGGTGTACCTGGTAAACAGGTGGCAACAGGGCCCATTGGCTAAGGAGAAGGGATCAAAGAGGGAAGGCTAAACCAGTAATCAAAAATGCCTACTGATAAAGAAAAAGAATAGCAAAGAAGAAAAATGAAGAAGACAGAAGAAGAAGATGAGGATAAAGAAGAAGAACTGTCGAAGACGGATGTGTCGGACGGAAAGGTGCAAATATCGCAGTCAAGATGTGAACTAGCGACACAACATATTCCGTTCTCTGAACTACATCCTGCTACTTGCAAAGACCTGTTCAGAGGTTGGTAGTGGGGGATTGAGAACGAACGCAAAGAAGAAGAAGAAGAAGATGAAGAAAAAGAAGATGATGAAGAAGAAATAAGAAGCCGGAGAAGAAGAAGAAGAAGAAGAAAGTGACGAAAGACGAAAAAAGAAAAAGAGGAAGAAGAATGAAAGAAGAAGATGAGATAAGAAGAAGAAAGAAAAAGAAAAAGAAAAAAAAGAAGAAGAAAGAAGAAGAAGAAGAAAAAAGAAGAAGAAGAAGAAAGAAGAAGAAGAAGAAGAGGAAGAAAGAAGAAGAAAGAAGAAGAAGAAGAAGAAGAAAGAAGAAGAAGAAAAAGAAAGAAGAAGAAGAAGAAGAGGAAGAAAGAAGAAGAAAGAAGAAGAAGAAGAAGAAAGAAGAAGAAGAAGAAGAAAGAAGAAGAAGAGGAAGAAAGAAGAAGAAAGAAGAAGAAGAAGAAGAAGAAGAAGAAGAAGAAGAGGAAGATGAGATAAGAAGAAGAAAGAAGAAGAAGAGGAAGAAGAAGAAGAAGAAGAAGATGAGATAAGAAGAAGAAAGAAGAAGAAGAGGAAGAAGAAGAAGAAGAAGGAAGAAGAAGAAGAAGAAAGAAGAAGAAGAAGAAGAAGAAGAAGAAGAAGAAAGAAGAAGAAGAAGAAGAAGAAGAAGAAGAAGGAAGAAGAAGAAGAGGAAGAAAGAAGAAGAAGAAGAAGAAAGAAGAAGAAGAAGAGGAAGAAAGAAGAAGAAGAAGAAGAAAGAAGAAGAAGAAGAGGAAGAAAGAAGAAGAAGAAGAAGAAGAAAGAAGAAGAAGAAGAAGAAAGAAGAAGAAGAAAGAAGAAGAAGAAGAAGAAGAAGAAGAAGAAGGAAGAAGAAGAAGAGGAAGAAAGAAGAAGAAGAAGAAGAAAGAAGAAGAAGAAGAAGAAGGAAGAAGAAGAAGAGGAAGAAAGAAGAAGAAGAAGAAGAAAGAAGAAGAAGAAGAAGAAGGAAGAAGAAGAAGAGGAAGAAAGAAGAAGAAGAAGAAGAAAGAAGAAGAAGAAAGAAGAAGAAGAGGAAGAAGAAGAAGAAGAAGATGAGATAAGAAGAAGAAAGAAGAAGGAAGAAGAAGAAGAAGAAGAAAGAAGAAGAAGAAGAAGAAGAAGAAGAAGAAGAAAGAAGAAGAAGAAGAAGAAAGAAGAAGAAAGAAGAAGAAGAAGAGAAAGAAAAAAGAAGAAGAAGAAGAAGAAGAAGAAGAAGAAGAAGAAGAAGAAGAAGAAGACGAAGAAGAAGAAGAAAGAAGAAGAAGAAGAAGAAAAAATAGAAGAAAGAAGAAGAAGAAGAAGAAGAAGAAGAAGAAAAAAGAAGAAGAAGAAGAAGAAGAAGAAGAAGAAGAAGAAGAAGAAGGAAGAAGAAGAAGAAGAAGAAAGAAGACGAAGAAGAAGAAAGAAGAAGAAAAAGAAGAAGAAAGAAAAAGAAGAAGAAGAAGAAGAAGAAGGAAGAAAGAAGAAGAAGAAGAAAGAAGAAGAAGAAGAAGAAAGAAGAAGAAGAAGAAGAAAAAGAAGAAGAAAGAAGAAGAAGAAGAAGAAAAAGAAGAAGAAAGAAGAAGAAAGAAGAAGAAGAAGAAGAAGAAAAAGAAGAAGAAAGAAGAAGAAGAAGAAAGAAGAAGAAGAAGAAGAAGGAAGAAGCAGAAGAAATAAAAAGAAAGAAGAAGAAAACTAAGAAGAAACAACACAGCATTTATTGGGGACCTACCCATTTATTGTGCCCTACTCATTTATTGGGGACCTACACATTTATTGTGGCCCACACATTTATTGGGGACCTACACATTTATTGGGACCTACACATTTATTGGGACCTACACATTTATTGGGGACCTACACATTTATTGGGGACCTACACATTTATTGGGACCTACACATTTATTGTGCCCTACACATTTATTGGGACCTACACATTTATTGTGGCCCACACATTTATTGTGGCCCAAACATTTATTGTGGCCCACACATTTATTGTGGTCCACACATTTTTGAACAATTTTACACGAGAATTAGCCAAACAGTTACATGTACAGGGCCGTGCCGTGCTATGATACAAAGAGGTGGCCCGCATCAGGCGACACTGTAAGGGGCCGGCATAAGCAGCGAAATCAAAATACAATTTGAACCATTCCATAATTAAATCTTTACGCAACGCTTTCCTATATTGGTCGATGTTTTTCCGATATTGATGTATACGATTTATGATTTATCGCACGCCTCTGCCTAAGCGCTTTCGGTACCCTTTGATTTTGGTTTCTGGTGCAGGTGCATCGTAATTTTAATGTTAGTTTGTCTCGAGAAGTGGAAAGTGGCTGTTCTATGTTTAAATCAGATATATATCTGTATCAGTATAATATTTTTGCATTTATACTAATTCAGTTTTTGTGTTTAAAAAGTAGATCAGGTAAAAGAATTATAAAAAAATTTTTTAAAGCAATTGTAGTTACTTATTATCTTTGAAAATGATTACGCATTCCGTTTTTTGTACCACATTCTGCTACGTAAGCCATTTCAGGGTTTGGTAACGGGAGATTGAGAACGAACGAAGCCAAGCCAAGCCATTATGTTGACAATAGGGACTCGAATTAAAAAGTAGCATTTGCATGGACTGGGTATATCTCAGGCGCGGAACGAGTGCCTGTGTATCGTTACCCTTAATTCTCTGAATTAATTAATTCACGCTTCTGGAAACCCATAGGAACAATTTTCAGTTTTTACATTATATTTTAAAACTCATGGATATAGATGACAAAACGCTAGAAAATTATTGTACCAATCTCCAGTCAATACTTTCGGTCGAAAATGAATTAGATATAAATGCAAATGATCTTCAATAAGAATTACATGATGTATCCCGAATGCTATCATATTCTATGAAACCTTTGGATGTTTTAAATTATTTGTGCCAAAATAACTTCATTACTTTGTATCCAAATACTGTTGTAGCTCTGAGAATTTTATTAACACTCCCTGTCTCTGTAGCTAGTGGGGGAAAGACGTTTTTCCAAATTAAAATTAATAAAACACTACTTAAGAAATTCAAAAAGCCAAACAAAATTGAGAAATATGTCATTAATTTCTATTGAATCTACACTGGCTGCCACTCTAGACTACACATTCATAATTAATGAATTTGCTAAAGTTAGTGTAGACATTCGACAAGAGTTGAGCATAGAGGAGAACTGGTTTATCAATTCCATTTTGGCTAGAAAATGCAAATACTTTGATCACATCAAGAGACACAACGGTCTCGAGAGAACAGAGATGGAAGGTATGGTGCCAGGCAAAAGAGGAATGGGTAGTCCAAGAAGACGATGGCACCAAGATATCCAGGAATGCCTGGGTATGACTGTGGAGGAGGCTGGAGTTTTGGCAAGGGAATGAGTTTCTTTTAGTCAGACTGTCATGGGAGCGACGTTCTATAAAAGACATATTACATTATGATGACTACTCAAGAAGTTCAATAAGGCAAACAAAGTTGAGAAAATTGTCATTAATTTCCATTGAATCTACATTGGCTACCACTCTAGACTACACATCCATAATTAACGAATTTGCTGAAGTTCAAGTTAGAAGGGTAACACTGTAGTAGATTGTTGTAGTTGATTGTTGTAGTAGATTATTGTCCTTGATAGTTGATATTTTTATTTTAAAGTAGTTTGTATTTTCAAAATAAACATAGTATTCGTACATTTTGTAAAGACAAAAAATCATCACAATCGAAGGTTATTTTAAAGAAAAAACATTTAAGGAGAGGCATTTCCAAGACTTGCATCATAGTGAGACAATCTACCGCACGGCCCTGTACTCGTCAACATAATAGAACAAGTCATGCAGGAAAACAGATTGAAATTTTACTTCCAAAATTATTCATTTTTTAAATTGTATGTTTCTAATGGCCCTCCAGTAGTATTCGAGTGTTAATGACTGCTTGCTTCATACTGCCTCCTGAAATATTTCAGCATGATTATCTGCTCATGGCCATCCATAGTTTAGTTCTAAACTGCAGATGGCTATGGTCTGGTTTTGTTAGATTCTATAAATAGAGTATTAAAGGATATGTCTGCTTCTGTTAGATTCTATAAATAGAGTATTAAAGGATGTTTGCTTCTGTTAGATTCTATAAATAAAGTATTAAAGGATGTTTGCTTCTGTTAGATTTTATAAATAAAGTATTAAAGGATGTTTGCTTCTGTTAGATTCTATAAATACAGTATTAAAGGATGTTTGCTTCTGTTAGATTCTATAAATATTTGAGTATTAATGGATGTCTGCTTCTGTTAGATTCTATAAATATTTGAGTATTAATGGATGTATGCTTCTGTTAGATTCTATAAATATTTGAGTATTAATGGATGTATGCTTCTGTTAGATTCTATAAATATTTGAGTATTAATGGATGTCTGCTTCTGTTAGATTCTATAAATAAAGTATTAAAGGATGTTTGCTTCTGTTAGATTCTATAAATATTTGAGTATTAATGGATGTCTGCTTCTGTTAGATTCTATAAATATTTGAGTATTAATGGATGTCTGCTTCTGTTCAACTCTTTGAATATTAAAAGAAATTTGTTGCTATTGTCTTCATATGTATTATAATTTGTTGACTGTTTCTACCTGTCTCCAGAAATATTAGACTATTAAAAGATATCGGTTTCTGTCTCCAGAAATCCAGGTGAGAAGTTATCCAACCAGAAAAATGTGACTTGGCCTCCCTACGACTTGGACAAAAAGAGCTACTTGAGTTTCTCACTCCAGCCCTTGGTTGGTGAAGACATTTTCAGGGAGAAACGAGTCATCTGGGACACTCTGGTGCCTAGGTGGCTGCAGGAATATAAGCTGTCGGGTAGTAGAAAGGAGTTGTAGGTTTGATGGTTGATGTGAAGGTTTGGTGGATGGTGTGAAGGTTTGGTGGTTGGTGTGAAGGTTTGATAATTGGTGTGAAGGTTTGGTGGATGGTGTGAAGGTTTGATAATTGGTGTGAAGGTTTGGTGGATGGTGTGAAGGTTTGGTGGATGGTGTGAAGGTTTGGTGGTTGGTGTGAAGGTTTGATGGTTTGTGTGAAGGTTTCATGGTTGGTGTGAAGGTTTGATGGTCGATGTAAAGGTTTGGTGGTTGATGTGATAGTCGGTGTTAAGGTTTGATGGTTGATGTAAAGGTTTGGTGGTTGATGTGATAGTCGGTGTTAAGGTTTGATGGTTGATGTAAAGGTTTGGTGGTTGATGTGATAGTCGGTGTTAAGGTTTGATGGTTGATGTGATGGTCGGTGTTAAGGTTTGATGGTTGATGTAAAGGTTTGGTGGTTGATGTGAAGTTTTGATGGTCAGTGTAAAGGTTTAGTGGTTGGTGTGAAGGTTTAATGGTTATTGTGAATGTTTGATGGTCGGGTTTAAGGTTTAGAAGTTGGTATGAAGGTTTGATGGTTGATGTGAAGGTTTGATGATTGGTGTGAAGGTTTGGTAATTGATGTGAAGGTTTGGTGGTTGGTGTGAAGGTTTGATGGTTGATGTGAAGATTTGGGGGTAGGTGTGAAGGTTTGATGGCTGGTGTGAAGATTTGATGGTCGGTGTAAAGGTTTGATGGTTGGTGTTAAAGTTTGACGGTTGGTGTCAAGGTTTGATGGTTGGTGTTAAAGTTTGACGGTTGGTGTCAAGGTTTGATGGTTGGTGTTAAAGTTTGACGGTTGGTGTCAAGGTTTGATGGTTGGTGTGACGGTTCGATGGTTGGAGTAAAGGTTTGATGGTTGTGGTAAATGTTTGATGGTTGGGGTGAACGTTTGATGGTTGGTGTGAAGGTTTGATGGTTAATGTGAAGGTTGTATGCTTGATGTGAAGATTTGCCCATGTCGTAATCTGTGTTTGTTAAGTCAGTATCGTGCTGGTATAAGCCATGAAGAATGAGAATTAAAGAAAAGTGTTGAGCAGTGTCTGTACGGGAGATTAATGTGTGTATCTGTAAGTTGAAAGTATTGTCAAGTGCTGAGAGGAGGCGGACCAACGGTATGAACTGGGGAGAAAATAGAAGAGGAGATTGATCAACGGTGTGAACTGTGAAGGGAGATCAAGTGGTTGTTCATTCCTCCCTATTTGCAAATTGTTTTAGAAAGTTCTGGATGAAAATGCGTTTGTCAGAAAATCTTCTGATATACAGTTGTGTTCTTCCACTATCATCATCATAGGCGCCTCAGTCTCTGTAGACTATGCGCGTGGCGTCCTGAGTTTTATCCAGTTCTGTCTCCTGTAATTTGACACTGTCTGCTATGACTGTAAAGACCGATACTTGAGTGACAGTCCCTTTCAATCAAACCCCAAAATACCAAATTAGGCTTAAATGGCAAATTCCTGCAGCCAAACGACAACCCAACCTATCTGGGAGTCACATTTGATCGGCGCATGACATGGAAAAGTCAGATCGAGAGAAACCGAATGAGAGCCAGAGAAAGAATGGCAATCATGAGAAAACTTGCTGGCACAAGCTGGTGAGCAGACGAAGGCATACTAAAGAAACTGTACACTGGAAGAGTGAGACCAGTTCTCGAGTATGGCATTGCGGCATGGACAACAGCAGCAAAGGCGAACTTCGATAAAGTTAGGAAACTTCAAAACTAAGCCATGAGAGTTATAACAGGAGGCATGAAGTCAACGCCAATTGTAGAACTTGAATAGATTACAAAACTGCAATCCATGACCGATAGAAGAGACTGCAGAGCACAGCTGCAGTCAGAGAAACTCCGAAGACTGACTGACCATCCAATGCACCAGAGACTAAACAATTTGGGAAATGGGAAACTAAAGCGGAGAAACTTTGCCGAAATAGCCAAAGCAAAGATGCACGAAGATCCCATAAACGCACTAAAAACACCAAAACCCATCACTACTGTACGAAAACCTACCTGGAGGCAGGATATATTTCCAGAGGTGGTAGAAAATATACCAGGTATTGCAAATAAAAACTGCCAGACTGAAAAAGAAAGGAGAGATACTACCCTAAGCTTCATATCGAAAAGCTACCCAAGCATGGACTGGACCCATGGATACACCGACGGTTCTGTAACAAACAATGCACAGAACGGAGGGGCAGGAGCATTCCTGAACCTACCAAATGGCAAAAAATAACACTGTCATTCGCTACTGGTAAGTACACAAGCAATTTCAGAGCGGAGGCAGAGGCACTGAGGGCGGCAGTGGAAGAAATGGTGACACACAATGAGAATGAAAGCCATATAGTCCTGCTTACAGATGCTCTCGCCGTAGTCACAACGCTAAAAAGCCAGAAAAACACTGAGCTTAATGACTTAAGAGCAGCACTCTGCAAACTGTGCCAGCAGTCCGCACCAAAAAGGGTAGTGGTACAGTGGATCCCATCACACTGCAACATCCAAGGCAACAAGGAGGCAGACAGACTGGCAAAAGAAGGTGCAAGACTACCACAAACAGATACTAGTATGACGTACGAAGAGTCAAAACGGCTTATTAAAGCCAGATACATGACCAAATGGGAAACCGAACATACTGGTTACACCAAAAACGATGCCTATTACCAGTTGAACAGAAGAGAGCAGGTCGTGGTCTTCAGACTTCGCACTGGTCACAATAGACTGAGGTACCACCTATTCAACAAATTGAAGATAGGTGGTACCGACGAATGCCCGTGCGGTACCGTGAAAATGACCGGTGAGCATTTGCTGCAGAACTGCCCGACATACGAGGATCAGAGAGAGCAGATGTGGCCATCACCAGTGGAACTGCAAGACAAGCTCTATGGCAGTGGCGACAGCTACTGCGTACAAAGAAGAAGAAGAAGACAAGTGACAGTCCCTGCCGCAGATCGTACAACCACGCTGAGGAGGCTGGCTTGCCTCGCAGTTACTTGTTCTCTTCAGTCTTTCTCTTGTCTCTGCAGCCAGAAGACCTCTACGAGCGTTGGCAGCCGTTATTCCCCTCTCCAACTGACTGTCTCCAGACAGTTCGATCCTAAGTGATTGTTTCCCAGTCCTCGGATGGGATGTCATGCGACTTCATGTCTCTCTTGCATACGTCCTTGAATCGCAGTGTAGGACGGTCGATTCCCCTAGATTCAATGGCCAGTTGTCCATAGATGATAACATTTGGAAGTCTCCCAGCTTCCATGCTGCTAGTTAGTGTTATTTCCACTTGTGCCATTGAGCGTCGCCTGGAGCATATATCCTGCGCCAAGTGCGTTGCGTCGGTCGATATGAGCCCGTGTCGCTGCACAATAACTCTAATGTCATCTATACACCTGTCTCGCGATCACCCTTTGATCTGTAGCCAGATCTACCAGAATTGTAAGTCATCCGTGGAAGTTGATGAGGGTGCATTCTCATGAGATGACCAAACCAACTTATTGTCTGCCTGTAAGTGTGTTCGGCACAGGACGTAGTGCCAACCATACTTCCAATGTCGTCATTCCGCAATCTCTCTTCTGGTAACACCGATGACCATCCTCAAACACTTCATTTCACAAGTCGAAATTCTGCTTCATAATTCCATAAAATAAAAGAAATTTAGCTTAAAAATTAGAAATCAGTATATACGCCAATGGAGAAACATAAGCAGTACACCAGACCCAATTCACCAACTCAAAAGAAATCAACAAACTATTTATTTCGTATGAGAACTGGACACTGCAGACTACTAGAACATCTATACCGACTGAAGATCTCAAACACCGATGAGTGCCCTTGTGGAACAGGATGCCAGAACCATGAATATATTCTACAGGAATGCCCAATCTATAGGGAAATGAGATACCAGACCTGGCCAGAGGGTGCGGAGCTGAGACAAAAGCTGTGGGGCAGCCACTCCGACCTGGTGAAGACTACAGACTTCATCATGGCGACTGGCCTGCAGATAAAGCATGACCAAAAGCTTTGGGGCAGCCACTCTGGCCTGGTGAAGGCTACAGACTTCATCATGGTGACTGGCCTGCAGATATAGCATGACCAACAGATCCTGAATGCAAAGAAAGAAAGTAGCTTAAAAATGTTTAACATACATTTCATAACACTAAGTAAACACTAGTGGATGTTTTCCTTAATGGTGAATAGCTAGCATGTGCAATTCTGTAACTATAAAACTTTTTAAAAAGCAAGTCATACGTTGAATCTGGCTGAGTGCTGGATACTTTCTATTTTGTTGGCTTACAAACAAATTACGCGTGTTCGATTTGAGATTTATCAGCAAATAAACTCAAATTATGATTTCTTTGTAATCAGTATTTGGATAATGTAACAATTGGCCAAAAAATCTTGAAAACAATTTGTAGGGAGGAAGACTAATGTACGGTCAGGCAAAATATACTGGCCAAGACCCTCACCTCTGCTTCCTAGTGACCCGCCCTGGAAACCGGCTGTGTTTATGGCAGCCTGGCTAACGAGGTGATCGACGTGAGATCTCCATAGTAGTGAGTGACACGCAGATGACGCCAAGCATCAGCACAACCGCCTGGAAAGCCCCGGTTCACCTTCATCACCACGCTCGGAATGTGAGGAAAGCTACTGCAACCCACCACTTAACGTCCTTTTCAGGGTGCACAAAAGAGTAACCTACTCATTGTGGGCATTCGCAAACAACAACAACAATTTGTAATTACTTTTGTTTATTTCTTTCGGTGAAAAGTTGTTTGAAACAGTTGTTTGGACTTCATCAATATTAACTTCAGCTTCTCCCTCGGCTAGACGCATCTGGGCTGTCTATACAGTTGATCACCCTAGAAGAACTCTTATCCAAAACATGCTTGTGCCGTTGTTGTGTAAGTTTCTGAGGTAGTTTCTTTTGCATCGTGAGGCTGACTTCCTGACGAGCAACCTTCAGCTATTGCCGTGGGGCCAAGATGCAACAGGGCATGAGTTTGACAGCAGCCAGTGACTCATAGCTGACTCCTTGCGCCAGGGCCAGCGAACCACAGCTGACAGCAGCCAGTGACTCATAGCTGACTCTGCGTCAGGGTCAGCGAACCATAGCTGACATAGACCCTATTCTGTATTCGCGTGGCGGCCCTGAAAACAGGCTGCAAGAAATAGGGATCGCAAGTGGGAAAGGAAACGTGGTACAAAAATGTCAGCTAAAATCGGATGTGTCGGGCTGAAGAGCGCAGAAATCACAATCTTGCTGTAAACAACGACACAACGTTTTAACCCCTTTTTCAGGACGAAAGCTGAAGACGAACAGCTGAACGAGAGAGCAGATGGCGCTAAACAGGCCGCTGGTTTAACTTGGCTCTAGTGTTTTAGTTCTATGCGGATGCCGCCAGACCACGGATTTGACTGGAATTCACACTAGTCGACGACTTACACTTGTGTTGCAATTGTCCATTTGGATTGGTTACTTCGTTAATTTTGTGGTGTTCCTGAGCCGCCCCTCCTCCCCCAGCCCAACGGATTATCTTGGCATGGTCATCAGCTAGATGTAATAGTATTTCGGTTACCCTGTATCGTATTTCAGAGGTCTAGTGCACAAGGCTGAACTTAACGAGATTGGCGCAATTTGCCCCATTTGCGGATAATCGGTTTTGGTTTGACTGAAGCGTGCATGGGACAATAATAGATTAAACTAACCAATTGCCCCAG
This sequence comes from Ariolimax columbianus, assembly GCA_036924085.1. Lineage (NCBI taxonomy): Eukaryota > Metazoa > Mollusca > Gastropoda > Stylommatophora > Arionidae > Ariolimax > Ariolimax columbianus. The sequence continues at coordinate 12,116,071 of JAVGWX010000023.1, read as the reverse complement.
GATTGGGCCCTGTTCAGTTAGCGAGATGCCCAAGACATATCCCTCACACGCTGAGTGATGCCTTTATGACCTCTTGGGGTTACGGGAAAGACAGGACACACAACTGATTGTATACAGATTCTGCAGTGTCTTCAAAACCAGTATAATGACGTTAAGTTAAGTTTAGAATAAGTCTCAAAGAGATAAAGACCACTTTCCACAGAGCCTCAAAGAACTGAAGAACCATTTCCACAGAGCCTCAAAGAGCTGAAGAATCATTTCCACAGAGCCTCAAAGAGCTGAAGGACCACTTTCCACAGAGCCTCAAAGAGATAAAGACCACTTTCCACAGAGCCTCAAAGAAATGAAGGTCCATTTGCACAAAACCTCAAAGAGACAAAGACCTCTTTCCACAGAGCCTTAAAGGGCTGAAAGACCACTTTCCACAAAGCCTCAAAGAACTGAAGGACCAATTTCCACAGAGCCTCAAAGAGATGAAGACCATTTTCCATACTCAAAGAGATAAAGATCACTTTCCACAGACTATCAAAGAGATAAAGACCACTTTCAACAGAGCCTCAAAGAGCTGAAGGACCATTTCCAAAGAGCATCAAACAGCCGAAGGACTGCTTTTCACAGAGATGAAGACCACTTTCCACAGAGCCTCAAAGAGCTGAATTACCACTTTCCACAGAACATCAAAGAGCTTAAGGACCACTTTGCACATAGCCTCAAAGAGCTAATGACCCACTTTCTGTAAACTGCAAATTAGCCGAAGATCAATCGAGCAGATTATCGATCTCTGAAATATGATTTGGAAAGTTTGACATTACCAGAACACTAAACATACATAATGGATTGGACGTACATTAAGATGTCTTTGCTGGTTCAGCATTGTTGTTATTTGTTGTCGCTGATGAAGGCCTATTGTTCGTAACGCAGGTTTTGTTTGTGTTCTCGTCTCGGTGCGGTATCTGACCATACCCATTAACAAATGTTGATTAAACTTAACTTTAATCAACTTTAAACTATTTTGTTTCAATAATTTTTTTTCATTATTGCATGTAAAAGAGTCTCGATATTAGCTTGCCCACTTATCAATGACGAGGGGGAGGTCACGACAGACGTGAAGAAAGAGCTAGGATAGAACATTTAGAAAACACGGAAGCCGTTGGTTAATATCGTCTTGTTGGTTCATGATGGGGCAGTTTGGGTTATTTTGTTGTTGTTGAAGACATATGCCTCTTTGAGACTCGAAATAGTTGTTTAAATCTCAACATCAATTGGTTTTCTAATAATTTGTTTGTTTCCTCGCAAATGATGACACATGAAAATCAACACAGACAAGACTGATACTATTTTGATATCGATTGAACACATGCAGAGAGGTTTCGAGAATGGTCTGAAAGCTGGCAAATGGAGTTTAATGTAGATAAATGTACAGTCATCCACATGGGTAGATCCAATATGGAACATAATTACAGAATGGGAGAAAACAATATATTAGAAGATAGATAAGGAAAGGGACCTAGGGGTTATAATAGATAATACAGGAAAGATGAGTGAGCAAGTTAAGGTAGCAGTGAAAAAGGCAAATGCAATGTTAGGTATGATAACAAGAAATATTAAACATAGGAGCAAGGAAGTGATAGTCAAACTGTATAAAGCTTTAGTTAGACCTAGATTGGAGTACTGTGTACAGGTGTGGAGTCCTTATCATAGAGGGGATATAAACATGCTGGAAAGAATACAAAAAAAAAGAGCGACAAAGATGATAGTGGGATTCCAGAATTACAGTTATGAGGAACGACTCAGAAAAACCGGCCTACAGTGTCTCGAAGAGAGAAGAATTCGTGGTGACTTAATACAGGTTTATATAAGATGATCAGAGGAATGGATAAATTAGACTATAACAAGTTTTTTAAAATACAGCCATCCCCAATAACACGAGGGCATAGCTACAAGCTGACTAAAGAGAGGTCCAGATTAGATATTAGGAAATATTTTTTTAGTCAGAGAGTGGTGTCTGCTTGGAATGCATTGCCAGGGGAGGTAGTGGAGGCGGGGACAGTTAATGCATTTAAGAATAAACTGGATGCACACAGCTTTTAGAGCAAAGTGATGTAAATGTAACTGGTTGTATATAAACTCTGCAAGGTCTTCTAAACCAGTAAAAAGACGCAAAGTTAAGTTAAGTTTCCACATCAATAACAGAAGTATCAAGCAAGTAGGGGAGTTCAAATACCTGGGTAATATGTTCGCAGATAGAATTCAGAAGGCGAACAGTGTCCACTATTACATTGCACCGATTTTGAAATACCCTAGAGTGTTTCTTTCAACTAAGAGGAGGCTGATACATACACTATGTATACTTCATTGTGTTACCAATGTCAATCTTGGTCCTTACTAGCAACCCATAATAGTAAGATCCAGAACTGTGAGATGCGCTGTGTGAAAAGTGCAACCGGAAAGACAATCCGTGATCGAACCCGCAACACCACGCAGTGGCAGACAGTGGGGACAAACTCAGTTAGTGCCTACATTGACTCAACAAATCTGGTGGTTTGGTTGTTTACTCAGAAGGCCAGCCTGCACCGAAGAGCATATCATATGCAGGTCTCCGGTCCACGTGCAAGAGGCCCACCTCGGCGGATGTAGTTCGAAGTTGTCACTGACACAATCATCGTTCCGCCAGTACAACCTCCCCACTCGGATGTAACAAGAAACCTACGCATCACGCCTCTCTGAGACGCCTCGTGCAAGGACAGAACAAACGAAGAAGAAGAAGAAGATAAAACAAGTAAACATATTCTGTTTGAACATTCTAGATAATAGCGCATTCTGTAGTACATAATAATGCCCAATACCAAAGCTGGTGCGAAACAAGGTGATGATGAAGTTAGTGATTGTGCTGCTAACAAGATCAATGTAAAAACAACACAGAAGACACCGAGTCAATAATAGTAGTACTTTGGTAAGTAAAACGTTGGCTGGATTAACAATTATAAATAACACTAAATAGTTTAACCTTTATACCGATTATACAACTTTCACTTTAAATAATAATTCAAATTTTCAAACTTTCACATCAAACCTTCGCAACAAACCTTCACACCAACCACCAGACCTTCACACAAACCATCAAAACTTCACACCAACCATCAAACCTTCCCACCAACACCAAACCTTCACAGCAGCACCCAAACCTTCACACCAACCCTTTCACTTTAACACCAACCATCAAACCATCACGTCATCCACCAAACCTTCACACTTACCATCAAACCTTCACACTTTCTATCAAACCTACAACTCCTCTTTACCCCCCGTAAGCTTATATTCCTGCAGCCATCGAGGCACCAGAGTGTCCCATATGACTCGCTTCGCCCTGAAGATGTCTTCACCAACCGAGGGCTGGAGTGAGAAACTCAAGTAGCTCTGTTTGTCCAAGTCGTAGTGAGGCCAGACCACATTTTTCTGTTTCGATAACTTCTCACCTGGATTTCTGGAGGCAGAAACAGATGATGATTAATACTTTAATACTTCCGTAGACAGGTACATACAGACATACATTAAATACTATATTATTTCTGGAGCCATAAATATACATTCATAAATTGAGCAGTATTAGCAGGGATTGTTAAAACAATACGATTTTTTAAATATCGTGACACGAATGATATCAAATTAAAAGAGAATTTTGAAACGATTTGTTTTCTCTTCCACTCGTATTTAACTTAACATCTTTATACTGATTTAGAAGTCTCTGCAGAGTTTGTATACAACTAGTTTAATTTACATTACCTTGCTCTAAAAGTTAGGCGCATCCAATTTATTCTTAAATGCATTAATTGTCCCTGCGTCTAATACTTCCTGTGGCAATGCATTCCAAGTTTTCACCACACTCTGATTAAAAAACAATTTTCTAATATCTAATCTGGACCTCTCTTTAGTTAATTTGTACCTATGCCCTCTTGTTCTTGTGGGTATTTGTATTTTGAAAACAAAAATTTTTTTTGTTTTGTTTTTGTTTTGCGTTCGCCTTATTTTTTCTAATCCCCAAGGCGGTGTGCGTTGCACTATGTTTTTATTTTGCGCCTGTCGACCCAGTGCATCCGACTTCAGCATGCATTTTATGTAAGGGTCTGCTTCCTCCTGCATTTTTTAAGGGTTTGCTTCCCCGGGGTAACGGCAGGTGCTGTGATGTGGATCGAACACAGCACCTTCCGGTTGTGAGCCGTGCCCCTTAACCACTAGGCCACGTCGTCCCCTGTTATAGTCTAATTTATCCGTTTCTCTGATCATCTTATAAACCTGTATTAAGTCACCTCGAATTCTTCTCTCTTCTAGACACTTTAGGCCAGTCTTTCCTCATAACTGTAATTCGGGAATCCCACTATCAGCATTGTCGCTCTTTTTTGTATTCTTTCCAGCATGTTTATATCTATGATATATATATATATATATATATATATATATATATATATATATATATATATATATATATATATATATATATATCTATCTATGATTTATATGTTTATATCTATGATAAGGACTCCACACCTGTACACAGTACTCCAATCTAGGTCTAACTAATGCTTTATACAGTTTGACTATCACTTCCTTACTCCTATGTTTAATATTTCTTTTTATCATACCTAACATTGCATTTGCCTTTTTCCCTGCTACCTGGACTTGCTCACTCACCTTACCTGTATGATCTATTATAACCCCTAGGACCTTTTCTTTATCTATCTTTCTAATAGTGTTCTCTCGTGCCACAATTCAATGTGACGACATTCAAGGGAAGAGAAAGAGTAGACATAGAACTTTACGGTGAGAATCTGAGAAAGAACGAAGATTTCATAGTTATACATGGAGTGAGGCAGAAAGAGCAGCCCAGAACTATTTATGCTGGCAAGATGTGTTCAGTGGCCTATTAACCGAGACAAGAGATGGACTTTGATTGATTGATGTCGTTAGAACATAGAGCGCTACTGCGCTTCTGCTCAAATGTTCTCCACAAATATGAGCTTACACATAAACTTATTTATAAACTTATACATAAACTTATACATAAACTTACACACAAGCTTATACATAAACTTACACATACACTTATATACATAATCTTACACATAAACATACACAAACTTATACATTAACTTACACATAAGCTTATACATAAACTTATACATAAACTTATACATAAACTTACCCGGTTTTGATAAAAGATGTAACCAGGTCAATATAATCTGTCTTTAACTCCACATCTTCGTCATAGACAGCATCTTCCACCGTCAGAAAGTAAGCTCTGTCTACATGATGTTTATGGTTTAGGTCAAACAGGTAGACCAGGTCTAGAGCGTGCAGCATGTATCGATGTGGAACATATCTAGGGGCGTGGTCGAATGACATGAGATAACTCTGGCTTTTTGTAACGGTCTCAACCTGTTCTGGTCGGTTTCTGTGAAAGTTTAAGAAATCGATACTGGCCTTGAGGAAAAACATATCCGTGACCACAGCAATAGCTGATTTCTCTAGTCCTCCATACAATTTCTGGTACTCGAGAAGTACTGACTTGGTGACCTGTTCGGGTAACCTAAAGAACGCGGACAAGTCTCGAACACTAGAATCAAGTGTCGAAGTGTCCATCTGTCCAAAAATAGTGTTCATTGCAATATACCCGTCTTCCCTTGTGATGCTGACGATGAAGTTCCGATCGTAGAAACCAATTTCCGTCAAATAGTCTTGGTCGTTCAGCAGCTCATGGAGAGGTCTGGGTAGGAGATCGTCTCCCGATGACGAACAAGTCAAAATTAATATCGTATCATAGTCCTTGACAAAGTTGTTAGCAGGCAGCTGTTTCAGGCACGCGACAACTGCCTCTTCATTTCCGGTGACAGAATCTACACCACATCTGAACTTCTCAGCTGCTGCCTGGAGTAGATCGTTCGACTCATGAGCTGGGAAAGTGAAAACTAATGCAGTGCCACTCAGAAGTATCGCCTGGGAGGGAAACATAAAATTAATTCCACAATGAAGCAGTGGTTAACAGTAAAAATAAAGTTATGTTTCAGTAAAGAGAAGAAGACTGAATGATGATCACATCCGAGAAACATATTGAAAAAACCAAAATAGATAATGTGAGCAACCACTCACAGCATGGAACGAAACCTTTGATGTTCACCGCATGGAAGATGAAAGGCTGCCCAAGGATATCCTCTAAGGCCAGTGTAGCTAGAAGAATTACGATTCAAGGACGTATGCAAGAGGAACAGGAAGTCATTCGACATCCCACACGAAGGCTGGATAAAGATTGCTCATGGTCGAGCTGTTTGGAGACAGTTGAAATGGGCATAATAACTGCTGACGATCGCAGAGGCCTTCTGGCTGCAGAGAAAAGAGAAAGACTGAAGAGATGAAGGAACACCCCAGCCTTTACAGTCTTAGCAGACAGTGTCGAAATACAGGAGACGGAGCTGGATAAAACTCACGGAGTGCCACGTGCACGGTCTACAGAGACTGAGACGCTAATGATAATGATGGCTCACTGACCGCACCATTCTCATCAGTATGTTGTCATTCTCATCAGTTTGTTGTCATTCTCATCAGTTTTTTGTCATTTTCAGCAGCTTGTTTTCATTCTCAGCAGTTGTTTGTCATTCTCATCAGTTTGTTGTCATTCTCATCAGTTTTTTGTCATTCTCATCAGTTTGTTGTCATTCTCAGCAGCTTGTTCATTCTCAGCAGTTTGTTGTCATTCTCATCAGTTTTTTGTCATTCTCATCAGTTTGTTGTCATTCTCATCAGTTTTTTGTCATTCTCATCAGTTTGTTGTCATTCTCATCAGTTTGTTGTCATTCTCATCAGTTTGTTGTCATTCTCAGCAGCTTGTTCATTCTCAGCAGTTTGCTGTCATTCTCAGCAGTTTGTTGTCATTCTCAGCATACTGAACAAACAAACGGAACACGTGAACGCTTCAACTACTTTGTTCCGTTCCTGCCAATGGAATCTACAGCATCTTTCTGACTTTTGTGCTTGTCACTAGAAGTGATTAGTTTACTCGCCCGTATCGCCGGGGAAGACTGACTATTCATTCCATTTAGCCAAGAGTGCAATACCTTTCGGGAACAGAATGAAAGTTCCTCTCGAACAGCTCTACCTGACATGCATCACATATCTCGTTTTATTAGCCCCTTAAGCGCCACTTTAATCAACATGGCCACTGATCACGAGGTACTTAGATCTCATCCTTATTGATCAACGAGCCTTTCGAATCACTGTTGTGTCTTTGACACTTGTCAGTCTAAGAAGTTCCTCCCATCTGGAGTCCTATTCACTCCACTGGCTATCCTGTCACCCTTGTCAATCTCATAGTGACACCTTGTTCTCAAATCCTATGTCGCTCAAATCATGTGCCCACTGTTCGTGTCCCTAGATACTACAGCAAATGTTTTGATCTAGCACCCCACATTCTAGAGACAACTTAGAAAACTACCACATTGGTGATACTCTAGCTTTTCAAATTCCTCTCAAAACGACTTCCCCTCACTCGTGTTCCATTTCTACAACCATTCGTTTCCATCTTACTACAGTAAAATATTTGCCTCCCTTGTTCTGGTTACTAATAAAAACCCTGCTTTGTCAACGAATGCACAACGTGCGTGTTCTCTGCTTGAACTGTCCCTGCCTGTGCAGAAATATTCTATTATTGTCTCAGCTAATTTCTATGTTTTATCCATGTTATTTCACATAAAATATTACTCACACACATCGGACGTACATGACAATGTCCTGACACATGAAACTGTTCCATTCATATTTCCGTTCCGACAAAACCAAACAAAGATCGCGCTTACCTTACTGAACAGACCTTTCCCTAATGGGGAGAGGCTCAGTATACTTATACTTGTGGACCCTGCCGATACACCAGAGAGGGTCACATCACTGGGATCCCCTCCAAAGTGTCTAATGTTGTCCTGAACCCACTGTAGGGCCATCAGCTGATCCCAGTAGGCTTGGTTTCCTGGGAGAGAGCTGGAGTTTCCTCGTAAAAAACCCAACAATCCTAGTCTGTAGTTGATGGTTACAACGACCAGGTCGCCCTGTTGATTCAGGTTACACAAGTAAATATGATAAAAAATACGATTGTTACTTCTTTATATTCTTCTTCTTCTTCTTCTTCTTCATCTTCTTCTTCTTCTTCTTCTTCGATTAACTCATTATACATGCTTTTAGCGTGGTTAGCTTCACTAAGGAGACTGTGTTTCAGGTCTTCGTGGGTCCCCCAGAGCTTTTCGAGCATGGTCGCTCCCCTGGGCCTACCTCTCTTTGGTCTGTATAAGTGGGTCAGTCCTGCAAGATATGTTCTAGTGTTTGCTTGGGTGTTCCGGAGTAGCACAGGCCGGTGTCTATAATACCCATTCTGTGGAGGTGCGCCTTTAGTTTTCAATGTTCCGTTCTACGCCTGAAGATCTTCATCTGCGTTTTTCAGTAAAAGCTTTTATTTATATTGTACAATTTTTGTTTTTCCTTTGATTCAACGAACTTCGACCGACAACTTTCTGAAACTACAGCGTGACGACCAGTCACAAAATTATGAGCGAGTGACATTTAACGAGCAGGATACAGCAGTGAATAAGCAGACAGCAGCCATTGACTCATAGCCGGCTGATTGCATCAGAGTCTGTGGACCAAAGCTGACTAAGACCATATTCCGCCACAAAGTGGCGACCCCAGAAACAGGCTGCACTACTCAGTAGCGTAGCTTGGCCACAAGAAAGGGATCGCAGTGGGAAGGCAAATCTTGTACTAAAAAAAAACCCCAGCTGAAGTTGAATGTGTTGGGCTGAAAGGCGCAGATATCGCAGCCTGGCTGTAAGTTACGACACAACATCCTTTTGAAGACGAAGAAGTGGAATGTAAAATATGTATATATAATAGTGTGAGGTAACGTGGCGTAGAAGTGAAATGTCCGTTTCACAATCCTAACTCATGGGTTCGAATCTCGCCGTGTCCAGTTTGGCAGAAAATAATTTTTTTTCTTGGTGCTGTCGCTCACGCATCTAGGTACAGTAAGGCAGCCTACCGTACTGCAAATGGGTTGGCAATTGTAAGAGCGACGTTCTATAAATGACAAGCTACTAACTACTATTGTAAATGTAAATAAACTCTTCGGGAACTTCACCGGAATAGAAGCATTACATCAGTTGGTCAACGAAGAAGCACTTAAATTACGTCATTATTAAGTCTTCACGGGCTTTCGTACTTGAAAAATTTTATTTTGGGGTGGGGGGGGGGAGGCGACGACGTGGGCTAATGGTTAAGTGACACGGCTCACGACCCGAAGGTGCTGGGTTCGATCCCCATCACAGCAGCGGCTGTTATCCCGGGGAAGCAAACCCTTAGAACATGCAGGTGGAAGCAGACCCTTACATAAATGCATGCCGAAGTCGGTTGCACTGGGCTGACAGGCGCAAAATAAAAACCGCAGTGCAACGCATATCCGCCTTAGGGAATAGAGAAATAAGGCGAACGCAAAAAAAAAAAAATATTTTGGGGGAGAACGGTGCACCATACATCCGTAACATTGCGGCAGATTTGAAGTAATGGGAATGACCTCCCTTGTGACCCATTTTGACCTGGAAGGAACGGACAGTTTTTGGCGGAAAAACGATTTGAAAGATAGTATTTATCCCTTTTCGACCGGATTTTGACGTTGTTGGGGAAGATGAAGAGTTTTTTTGAGTTATTTGATAGGTAGAATGTGTTTCGTTTGTTTATTTAGATGTGTATATACGTTTGAAGTGTATACTAACACAAGGCCTAGCTTAGAAATAACAATATCCGTGTGTTGTTGTGACTTCATAGAGAAGAAACGGACACATACTTTTTTTCAACCGGCTATTGAGTTTGTGAAGGATGAAGTGTTGCTGGTACATATCTTTGTGAGGTAGAATGTGTTTACTTCGTTTATTTAGATATAATAAACACGTTTGAATGGTATACTAACACTAGGCCTAGCTTAGAAACAACTATATCAGCGTTTTGTGATATTTCTTATGGATTAGCAGAGGAGCAACGCATATTTCGGTGAGTCTCAAAGTGTGTTTTCGTTTTGTTTCTCCTTTATCTTCTTGTAACTCACAAACACACACACACACACAATAAAAATAATAACACCAACAAGTTCTTTATTCATTTGTGTCTTTATACACAGCAAAATTATATTTATAGACCAACATATACAAATGTTTTCAGGTTTTCAAAGTCAGGAACCCAAATTGAATGTTGCGAAAAATTACGTTCGAAAAAATAATACAGTGTGGATCAGGTGACAAGCCAGCCAGACCATCGCCTGGCTTGAACCAATGAGTTGCACACATGTGTGCTTCCTCGGTGATTCATTGGGATTGTTCAGGAAGGTGTAATCAGGTTGCGCGTGGGGCTAGTGGCTGGAGTCGGTAAAGGTTGAAGAGAGTCACCTCCATACTCGTTTTGGAACATGCAGGTGTCGAAGAGAACGAGCTGATAGGTTGGCGAGTACAGCTATAGTGGATAACGGGAGATCAATGGACCGAGCTGATAGGTTGGCGAGTACAGCTATAGTGGAAGGCAGGAGATCAATGTGTCGAGCTGATAGGGAGGCGAGTACAGCTATAGTGGAGGGCGGGAGATCAATGGACCGAGCTGATAGGTTGGCGAGTACAGCTATAGTGGAGGGCGGGAGATCAATGGACCGAGCTGATAGGGAGGCGAGTACAGCTATAGTGGAGGGCGGATGATCAATGGACCTAGCTGATAGGTTGGCGAGTACAGCTATAGTGGAGGGAGGGAGATCAATTAACCTAGCTGATAGGGAGGCGAGTACAGCTATAGTGGAAGGCGGGAGATCAATGGACCGAGCTGATAGGGAGGCGAGTACAGCTATAGTGGAGGTCGGGAGATCAATGGACCGAGCTGATAGGTTAACAAGTACAGCTATAGTCGAGGGCAGGAGATCAATGGACCAAGTCGTTAGGTTGGTGACTACAGCTATAGTGGAGAGCGGGAGATCAATGGACCGAGCCGATATCTTAAACGCCATTAGGGAAATTGGCTGGAAGGGAGATTCGGAAGTTAATCCAGAATGTACGTGCTTAGCGCGACTGGTTGAATTGGGTCTCAGGGGAGGGGCTGCGAGGAAAGAACAGCACACGTGGATCAAAAAACGTCTGGCTAACCATCACAGGACCGGAACGATCAGTCGTCACGTGCTGGCAGACATTCCGAGGATGAGATCTGAGCGAGTATGGACTTGTACCTAGAGCGATGAAGATGATCCGACGACTAACTAACTAACTAACTAACTAACTAACTAACTAACTAACTAACTAACTAACTAACTAACTAACTAACTAAGTAACTAACTAACTAACTAACTAAGTAACTAACTAAGTAACTAACTAACTAACTAACTAACTATTAATGACAAGCCACAAAAAAGCAGCATGCCCTTCAGAATCTCGCCTCTTACAAACGCCCACCTATTTGGCTGTTATAAGTTTCTTGGCAAGTGTGCAGTACTGTAGGTTGCCATTATTTTCGTTACGTGGAGAATCGATTGTACCAAGAAAAGTACTCATTGTCTGCAAACAGGACATGTTTGGATTCGGGCCCAGTATGTTGGGATTGTGAAACCGATATTTGACCCATGGGCCTCGCTACTGCAATGACAAGACAGTATTCAACATTTGTACTTTAATTGTGCCAATGACTCATTCTCATTAGTAACATGACAATACGTTTCTACTTAAATTAAGTCAGTGACTCAATGTCATTAATGATAGGACAATTTCTGACGTTTGTGCTTGTATTAAGACAATGACGTAATGTCATTAGTGACAGGACAATATCTGACGTTTGTACTTAAATTGAGTCAGTGACTTAATGGCATTAGTGACAGGACATTATCTGACATCTGTACTTAAATTAAGTCAAGTGATTCAATGTCATTAATGTCATGACACCATTTGACATTTGTACTTAAAGGAGTTTCTGTAGCGTTTTTTCTGCCCAGGTGATGAGCGTCTACATATTCTCAGGCTCACCGTTCAACAGCTGCATGTGGAAGCATGCGAACAGCATATTCCGTCCATACTATCTGGGCTTCTCGCAGAAGTGTATGGACGTTCAACATGTTTGCCTTTCTGAAAAATGTCCGAGTGATTCACTTTGCCCTGCCACCTGATCCCGTGCAGCCTGTGCAAACCGATCACGCGAAAACGGTGTCTGACTGGCGTATACACTGTCCATGTTTCGCGGGCATGCAGCAGAGTAGTTAACACTACAGCACGATACACTTTTACCGTGGTGGCGACACTGATGCCTTGTCGGTTCCAGACGTTCGTTTGTAGCATGGCCTGCTTTATGTAAGGCCTGTTGGCTATTATCAGTCACGTGACTCTTCCCGGCCGAGTTGTAACTGAGGTAGCCATCTTGGAAACGTAGATTTTTAGGGCTTTATTTGTGATACATTTTCGCGAGTTTTCTATGATTTATGTGCATTTTGATTGAAAGATTATTAGATATGCCTGACAGGTGTAGTGTACACGAAGTAGGCCATGTTTTGTAGTCTCCGAAATGCAGAGCTCGCCTTTGCAATTCTATTGTTGACATTAGAGTCGATATCTGCTTCTCTGGTGGGGGTACTGTCAAAGTAGCCAAAGCTATCGACTGCATGCAGATGTTGGTTCTGTATGCTAATGTTTGTTTTGCCGTACGACTTACCTCAGTTTTCCTAATTTTGATGAGGCCAAAATTACAGCTTCTTCTTCTTCTTCTTCTTCTTCTTCTTCTTCTTCTTCTTCTTCATCTTCTTCTTCTTCATCTTCTTCTTCTTCATCTTCTTCTTCTTCATCTTCCTCTTCTTCTTCATCTTCCTCTTCTTCTTCATCTTCTTCTTCTTCTTCATCTTCTTTCTTTCGCTTATTCTGTCATGACTTTCAGCGTCAGGTTATGAAGAGAACGAGCCCGACTACGCCTCATGTACACTGGTACTCACCACCTCAGATATTTCCGTAAGTCACCTTTTTCGTGGTCAGCCTTTAGCCTTGCATCAGTTGTATCTAAATAACATTGCTGGTTGGGAGGAGGGAGTGCTGTGTGGTGGTAGTTGTGTTACGTGACCAAACCATTTTAGTTGCTGTCTTTTGATGTAGTCTTGGCTTGGCTTGACTTCGTTCGTTCTCAATCTCCCGCTACCAAACCCTGAAAGGGCTTAATTAGCAGAATGTAGTCCAGAGAAAGGAATGCGTTGTGTCGTAGTTTACAGCTTGACTGTGATATTTGCACCTTTTGGTCCAACACATCCGACCTCAGCAAGCATTTTTTTAGTACCGGGTTAGCATTCTCTTTCGATCCCTTCTTCTTAGCCAGTCTGCCCTGCTGCAGCCTGTTATCCAGGATCACCGTGTGAAGGATTAGAAGGGTCTTGGCAGCTCTGGTTCGCTGGCCCTGACGCTAGCAGTCAGCTATGGGTCGCTGACCACTGCAGCTCATGCGCTGCTCAGTATCTTGATCCCTGATGTAGTCTAATACTGTGTTGTTCCCACCAGTCTCACGATGTCATCGTTTCAGATCGTATCTATCCTTGTTACGTCCACTATTTTATACATGGATTTCATTTATTCTGTTACGATTTGTAGTTTTTTCATTTGATGTTAGTGTCCAGTGTTGACATTGGTAGCAGAGTATTGGAATGGAAATCGTGTTGTATAAAGCTCTTTTGGTAGTTATTGTCACGTGCTTGCAGTTAAGTATTGGAGTTATTGCCCAATGATCTGATTTGCCATATTGCATCTTTGTTGGACTTCCGCTGTGATTCTTCCGTCTGCTGATAACGTGCTCTCTAAGTATGTGAAATCGTTCACCTGTAAGATTTGCAGCTTTTCAAGGAAGATACTGGTTTGTCCTGCTTATCTAGATATTTTCATGACCTCAGTTTTTTTTCTACATTGATTTTCATGCCGTTGTATTTAGTTTGTTAATATGTTGTTGTAATTGTACTTCTGAAATTGCTGAAGCCGCTGAAAACTGTCACAGTGGAATGCACATCGTGTTTTGAGCAGAACGCAGTCGTCAACAATCAGGAGACCGAAAAACGTGTCCATATCTATCCATTGGTGGAGACTGCTGGGGATTAGATGGCAGGAAATGGTGCCAAACACATATGGGTTAGCGCTATCGGGCATGTCCAGTATACATAGAACGATATGTACAGCCTAGTTGAGATGGGCTGGCCTTGTGGTACGCATGTCGGATCAACGTCTACCAAAAGAGCTGTTCTATGGTGAACTCTAAAATGGCAAGAGAGCAAGCGGTGTGCAACGGAAAAGGTTCAAGGACACGCTAAAGAGATCGCTAATCCAGTGCGGTATTAACCAGGAAGACTGGGAAATCATCGCCACCAATCGCAAAGACTGGCGCAGCACTATTGCTGAGGGTGTTCAGAGACATGAGGCATCAAGAATAGATGAGGCCATTCTGAGATGATCGCTCCGCAAGTTGACTCACATCAACCCTTCGACCCCAGCGGAAGGAGATGTCTCATATCCTTGCACTAAATGCAACAGACAATTCAAAGCTCAGATCGGCTTATTTAACCATTTTCGAACTCATGCGAACAGTGAATGCTGACAATGTGTTCCTCATCGATTACAATGGACGAACACGACATACCTTATCGATATGCAAGAATAGAAACGGCTTCTCCTCCCGTTTTTTGATGATATGCACTGAAATCGAAAGTTACTGTTGTGCGTTAATGAATTATATCCTTACCCTGGTCACGAGGTCTCCAGGCAGGTACGGATTGGACGAACCAACCACGACACCACCACCATGGAGGAAGACGAATACTTTCTTCAGGCCAGAATCTTCTCGCTCCTAGAACAAGGGGGAAGGAAGTAGGATGTAGTGTGTGTTACAGAGTTGTCTTTCGTGTACAGGAAGATAGGAAAATATGAAACTCTGAAACCTCTTCAACAGTTGTCGTTCGTCTGAGGCAGATGAGCCAGCGCCCACAGAAATATAGACACAAATATATCAGGGGAAGAACATTTTAACAAGAGTTGAGTAAATGAAATGGAACAAATAAAAGTTAGGTACATGGTCAAGATTAAGGGGGAGTTCTATCCTCGATACGTGACCCAAGGAGTGACGATATGACGTAGACATGCCAGAAGATGAAGCATTGGGGTTAATAACAGATAACTCTAAACATACCTAAGTTACAAGACGAAATACTCGCCTGATAAAGTTAAGTGATACTTATATAAACTGTTACAATTAAGTGATATTAATTAACTGATAAAGTTAAGTGATGCTTATATAAACTGTTACAATTAAGTGATATTAATTAACTGATAAAGTAAAGTGATACTTAAATAAACTGTTACAATTAAGTGATATTAATTAACTGATAAAGTTAAGTGATACTTATATAAACTGTTACAATTAAGTGATATTAATTAACTGATAAAGTTAAGTGATACTTATATAAACTGTTACAATTAAGTGATATTAAAGGTAATATAAATGTAGTCTCATAGCATATATTTTCATCGGAGATGAAATGTTAGAGCCTTCTATGTACTAAACCACAGATTTGTGAGGTGGGGTGGTTAGTTCTCTTCCTAGCTGCCTTGTATATATCACTGATATTACGATAGTCTTTTTCTTCTTCTTCGTTCCTTCTCAAACTTCTTCTACCAAGCCAGGAATATGGCTTTGTAAGTAGTGGGCTGTTGTCTGGAGAACGGAATGGCGTTGTAGTTTACAGCTTATGTGCAATATTTGCACCATTCGGTCTGACACATCCGACTTCAGGGGACATTTTTGGGTACCAGGTTAGCCTTCCCTCTTTGATGCCTTTTCCTTAGCTAGTCTGCTCTTCTGAACTTAACTTAACGTCTTTAAACTGGTTTAGAAGACCCTTCAGAGTCTGTATACAACCAGTTTAATTTACATCAACTTGCCCTAAAAGCTATGCGCATCCAATTTATTCTTAACTGTCTCTGCCTCCACTACCTCCCCTGGCAATGTATTCCAAGCAGACACCACTCTCTGACAAAAAATATTTCCTAATATCTAATCTGGACCTCTCTTTAGTCAGCTTGTAGCTATGCCCTCTTTTCTCATAACTGTAATTCTGGAATCCCACTATCAGCTTTGTTGCAGTCTATTATCCAGGATCACCACGTGGAGGCGTGGAAGGGTCTCGGCAGCTCTGGTTTGATGCCCTGACGCTAGCAGTCAGCTATGGGTCGCTGGCCCTGACGCTAGCAGTCAGCTATGGGTCGTTGACCACAGCAGCTCATGCACTGCTCAGCATCTTGTTCTCATATTACGATAGTAATAAAGTGTATTACTAAACGGATCGAATTAATTGATTTTTACAAAACTGATGGAGTTCATTGATAGTACTGATCGAGTTTACTGATATTATTAAACTGATTGAGTTTTTTTAATATTGCTAAACTGATGGAGTGTGGGGTTGTGTCAGGTTATGTTGGGTTCCGTCTAGCTATGTTGGGTTCTGTCTAGCTTTGTCGGGTTGTGTCTGGTTATGTTGGGTTATGTCAGGTTGTGTATGGTTATTTTGGACTCAATCTAGCTATGTCAGGTTGTGTCTGGTTATGTTGGGCTCTGTCTAGCTTTGTCAGGTTATTTTGGGCTCTATCTAGCTATGTCAGGTTGTGTCAGGTTATTTTGGGCTCTATCTAGCTATGTCAGGTTATGTCTGGTTATGTTGGGCTCTGTCTAGCTATGTCCGGTTGTGTCTGGTTATGTTGGGTTATGTCTAGCTATGTCGGGTTGTGTGGGGTTGTGTCTGGTT
The DNA here is from genome assembly GCA_036924085.1 of Ariolimax columbianus. Lineage (NCBI taxonomy): Eukaryota > Metazoa > Mollusca > Gastropoda > Stylommatophora > Arionidae > Ariolimax > Ariolimax columbianus. Next base: position 12,099,210 of record JAVGWX010000023.1, on the reverse strand, counting down.
ATGTTGGGCTCTGTCTAGCTATGTCAGGTTGTGTCAGGTTATTTTGGGCTCTATCTAGCTATGTCAGGTTGTGTCAGGTTATTTTGGCCTCTATCTAGCTATGTCAGGTTATGTCTGGTTATGTTGGGCTCTGTCTAGCTATGCCAGGTTATGTCTGGTTATGTTGGGCTCTGTTTAGCTATGTCAAGTTGTGTCAGGTTATTTTGGGCTCTATCTAGCTATGTCAGGTTGTGTCAGGTTATTTTGGTCTCTATCTAGCTATGTCAGGTTATGTCTGGTTATGTTGTGCTCTGTCTAGCTATGTCAGGTTGTGTCAGGTTATTTTGGTCTCTATCTAGCTATGTCAGGTTGTGTCAGGTTATTTTGGGCTCTATCCAGCTATGTCAGGTTGTGTCAGGTTGTTTTGTGCTGTCTAGCTATGTCAGGTTATTTTGGGCTCTATCTAGCTATGTTAGGTTGTGTCAGGTTATTTTGGGTTATGTCTAGCTATGTCGGGTTGTGTGGGGTTGTGTCTGGTTATGTTGAGTCCTGTCTAGCTATGTCGGGTTGTGTAGGGCTGTGCAATGTTATGTCGACATTGTGGCGGTCATCGTATACGCCATATTGCACATGCGCATGCTGCACGATCACAATCCCTACATGGAGCATTGCCAAAGATCTATTTTGTGTCCTGAAATAAGATTTCTCAATGTATATACTCCTTTATGCGCTTTATAATAACATTGCTGTTACTTAACTCGTTTCACTAGTACATATCTTCTACCAGCTAGACGTACCGTAATGGCTGCCAGTGACCTAAATAAATAAACACAGAAAGACCGGCATACCTGGTCGCTAAGGGGAGTGAATACATTCAGATAGAGGCAGTCCTCTTGACCTGTGGGTAAACCACGTGATTGTTGGACACAAACTGGACCGAAGTCCCCAGCGTCGTACACGGCCTGGAAGATAAGTAAATAATGATGAGGACAAAAACCAAGGACATAATCACGACAAAGTACAATGTCGTTATCACGACATAATGACACTCAATGGTAATGGGTGTCCTTCAAGGCATGCTTAATCGCTGGTCGGGGAGGAAGTGTTGGAGACTTCAGTGTACTAAGTCTCAGTATGTGTGCTGTGGGGTGACCAGTTCCCTTCCTCGCTGGCTTTTACTTGCGTAGCTGTAAGTCAGGTGCCCATTTACAGCAGAGTCGACGGGACCTTGACTGGTGAGGGAAAAGGTTTTCCTTTTTACCTCTGATAGAGAAAAACCGCTGCCTTACCCAGGGTTTGAACCAGTGTCTCTTTTGGTAGGGAGGTCGGTGTCTTCACCGCTCTGCCAACCCTTTCCCCCACTCCTACTCTAACTCCCTATCGGGCACTCAATCCTCGTTCTCGCTCGGCAATCCACTCAACCGCTCACTCCTGCATACCACTCCCACTCCCAGCTCAACACTCGCACGATCACCTTAGTCTCACTCTCACCCCAACCTCAGCTTGGTTACTCGGGTTTCGATCCCATTCCTACTTCCGCTCGGCCACTCGCTCCTGAACCCCACTTCCACCCCAGCTCTAGCTTGGTCACTCGGGCTTCGATCCTCTACCCTCTCTTAATCCCTTCCCCTTAGCCAGTCTACCCTGTTACAACCTGCTATCCCGGATCTCCACGTGAAGGTATAGAAGGTCTTGGCAGCTTTGGATTGCTGACTGCTACGACTGACGCACTGCTCAGCATCTTGATATGAGTACCGCTAGAGGGAGTTGCAGAATTCGGGGTCTTTCTCTGTCATCGCCAGTTTCAGAAATGAAGGGAACTGAGCACTAATGGGAACGCCAATGTGGAAGTAGTCGGTTCTATAAACCATTATCCATGTTCATAATCAAGGGAGGGGACGGCGTGGGCTAGTGGTTAAGTGACACGGCTCACAAACCGAAGGTGCTGGGTTCGATCCCCATCACAGCACCGGCTGTTACCCCGGGGAAGCAAACACAGTAGGAAACAGATCCTTACATAAAATGCATGCCGAAGTCGGATGCACTGGGCCGACAGGCGCAAAATAAAAACAGTAGTACAACGCACACCACCTTGGAGAATAGAGAAATAAGGCGAACGCCAAAACAAAAACCACACAAAAAAGATATCCTGATATTTTGTCCAACTAATGTCCGTATATTATGGCCTGTTCATGTCCTTGTATTTTGTCCTAGTATTGTCCTTGTATTTTGTATTTTGTCCTAGTATTCTCCTCGCATCTTGTCCTAGTATTCTCCTCGCATCTTGTCCTAGTATTGTCCTTGTATTTTGTCCTAGTATTGTCCTTGTATTTTGTCCTAGTATTGTTCTCGTATTTTGTCCTAGTATTGTTCTTGTATCTTGTCCTAGCATTGTATTTTGTCCAAGTAATGTCCTTGTATTGTCATTGTATGTTGTCCTAGTATTGTCTTTGTATCTTGTTTAAGTCATGTCCTTGTATCTTGTCCTAGTATTATCCTTTGTATTTTGTCCTAGTATTTTTCTTGTTTTTTTTCCTAGTATTGTCCTTGTATCTTGTTCAAGTCATGTCCCTGTATCGTGTTCTAGTAATGTCCTTGTATTTTTTTCTAGAATTGTCCTAGTATCTTGTCCTAGTATTGTCCTCGTATTTTGTCCTAGTATTGTCCTTGTATCTTGTCCTAGTATTGTCTTTGTATCTTGTTCAAGTCATGCCCTTGTATATTGTCCTAGTATCGTCCTTGTATTGTGTCCTAGTAATATCCTTGTATTTTGTTGTCCTAGTATTGTCCTTGTATCTTGTTGAAGTCATGTCCTTGTATCTTATCCTAGTATTGTCCTTGTATCTTGTCCTAGTATTGTCCTTGTATCTTGTCCTAGTAATGTCCTTGTATCTTATCCTAGTATTGTCCTTGTATCTTGTCCTAGTATTGTCCTTGTATTTTGTCATAGTATTGTCCTTGTATCTAATCCTAGTATTGTATTTTGTCCTAGTAATGTCCTTGTATTGTCATTGTATCTTGTCCCAGTATTGTCCTTGTATTTCGTCCTAGTATTGGCCTTGCATTTTGTCCTAGTAATGTCCTTGTATTTTGTCCTAGTAATGTCTTTGTATCTTGTCCTAGTACTGTCTTTGTATCTTGTCCTATTATTGTCCTTGTATCTTGTCCTAGTATTGTCCTTGTATCTTGTTCAAGTCATGTCCTTGTATCTTGTTCTTGTCATGTCCTTGTACTTTGTCCAAGTCATGTCAATGTATTTTGTTCTAGTATTGTTCTCGTATCTTGTCCTAGTCATGTCCTTGTACCTCGTTCAAGTCATGTCCTTGTATTTTGTCCTAGTAATGTCCTTGTATCTTGTCCTAGTATTGTCCTTGTATCTTGTTCAAGTCATGTCCTTGAATCTTGTCCTAGTATTGTCCTTGTATCTTGTTCAAGTCATGTCCTTGTATCTTGTCCTAGTATTGTCCTTGTATCTTGTACTAGTATTGTCCGTGTATCTTGTACTAGTATTGTCCGTGTATCTTGTCCTAGTATTGTCGTTGTATCTTGTCCTAGTATTGTTCTTGTATCTTGTCCTAGTATTGTCCTTGTATCTTGTTTGTCATGTCCTTGTACTTTGTGCAAGTCATGTCCTTATTTTTTTCAGTAGCACATGTCCTTCAGGACCGCCCCCAGAAACAGATTTGAGAAGAATCTGGCTTACGACCACTCATCTCGATGAGAAACGGTACAGCGATATTGAGATCCTCAAAAGACTGCAGACAATATTGGAGGACCCAGAATCCTAGTCTCAACGATATCCGATCAGTGTAACTCTTTGTTCCAAGGAGAACGAGGAGAATGAACTAACACAACACTCTGACAAACCTCAATGGCGGGTTGGCGCTCCGGCAAGGCAAACCTTCTGTCTCCTGTTGGTGGCAGGGCGTAGGGGATTCCCCTATAAGAGGCGTAGTCGTTGCCGCTATGGGAGGTCAGAACTTTTCCACGAAACGTCCCGGCAGGAGCCTTGACCTCTGGCTCTGGTTTGGTGGCACTGACAACACACAGCGTGACCAGGAGCGTGGACAACTGTAGCAGCATCTGAGGATCCAGGGATTGGACAGAGTAAATGTAACTGATAAATATACTTCATTCACAGAATGGATCCAAGCTGCAACTGCAGAGAAGGTTAAAAGCCGATAACACTGCCAATACGTAATGGCCAATACGTAACCATTATTTTTTCGAAAAAAGCGGCGGTCATCCTGAGGCTGTCGCCACTGCCATAGAGCTTTTCTTGCAGTTCCACTGGTGATGGCCACATCTGCTCTCGCTGATCCTCGTATGTCGGGCAGTTCTGCAGCAGATGTTCAGCGGTCATTTTACCAGTACCGCACGGTCATTCGTCGGTACCACCTATCTTCAATTTGTTGAATAGGTGGTACCTCAGTCTATTGTGGCCAATGCGAAGTCTGAAGACAACGACCTGCTCTCTTCGGTTCAACTGGTAATAGGCATCGTTTTTGGTGTAACCAGTATGTTCGGTTTCCCATTTGGTCATGTATCTGGCTTTGATAAGCCGTTTCGACTCTTCGTACGTCATACTAGTATCTGTTTGTGGTAGTCTTGCACCTTCTTTTGCCAGTCTGTCTGCCTCCTCGTTGCCTTGGATGTTGCAGTGTGATGGGACCCACTGTACCACTACCCTTTTTGGTGCGGACTGCTGGCACAGTTTGCAGAGTGCTGTTCTTAAGTCATTAAGCTCAGTGTTTTTCTGGCTTTTTAGCGCTGTGACTACGGCGAGAGCATCTGTAAGCAGGACTATATGGCTTTCATTTTCATTGTGTGTCACCATTTCTTCCACTGCCGCCCTCAGTGCCTCTGCCTCCGCTCTGAAATTGCTTGTGTACTTACCAGTAGCGAATGACAGTGTTATTTGTCTGCCATTTGGTAGGTTCAGGATTGCTCCTGCCCCTCCGTTCTGTGTAGTGTTTGTTACAGAACCGTCGGTGTATGCATGGGTCCAGTCCATGCTTGGGTAGCTTTTCGATATGAAGCTTAGGGTAGTATCTCTCCTTTCTTTTTCAGTCTGGCAGTTTTTGTTTGCAATACCTGGTATATTTTCTACCACCTCTGGAAATATATCCTGCCTCCAGGTAGGTTTTCGTACAGTAGTGATGGGTTTTGGTGTTGTTAGTGCGTTTATGGGATCTTCGTGCATCTTTGATTTGGCTATTTCTGCAAAGTTTCTCCGCTTTAGTTTCCCATTTCCCAAATTTTTTAGTCTCTAGTGCATTGGATGGTCAGTCAGTCTTCGGAGTTTCTTTCGCAGTCTCTTCTATCGGTCATGGATTGCAGTTTTGTAATCTTTTCAAGTTCTACAATTGGCGTTGACTTCATGCCTCCTGTTATAACTCTCATGGCTTGGTTTTGAAGTTTGCTAACTTTATCGAAGTTCGCCTTTGCTGCTGTTGTCCATGCCGCAATGCCATACTCGAGAACTGGTCTCACTCTTCCAGTGTACAGTTTCTTTAGTATGAATTCGTCTGCTCCCCAGCTTGTGCCAGCAAGTTTCCTCATGATTGCCATTCTTTCTCTGGCTCTCATTCGGTTTCTCTCGATCTGACTTTTCCATGTCATGCGCCGATCAAATGTGACTCCCAGATAGGTTGGGTTGTCGTTTGGCTGCAGGAATTTGCCATTTAGACTTAATTTGGTATTTTGGGGTTTTATTGAAAGCGAGAATATTGTGCATGTGGTTTTCTCCTCGTTTATTTTGACCAGCCATGAGTTCGCCCACTCTTCCAGCGATGCTAGGGCCTGCTGCATCCGATTTCTTGCTATGGTGAGATTTTTTTCAGAGGTCCACATAGCCAGATCGTCTGCAAACATTGAGCTATGGACTCTCCTTGGTATATTCTCTGTAATGTCGTTTATATATACCAGGAAGAGTGTGGGTGACAGTACTCTCGTTTGGGGTACTCCCTGTTCGAGTGTCACCTTTTTGCTCATCTGCCCTTGTACTTGGACTCTGGCCGTTCTTTGTTTGAGGTAGTGGTTGATCCACTTGTACATTTTCCCACAAACATCACTTCTTCTTAGCTTGACTCTAAGTCCGTCTTTCCAGACTTTGTCAAATGCCTTTTCCAAATCCACCCAAACAGCTACTGTGTGTTTCTGTGCCTGGTAGGCATCTTCTATTTCTGGGCTATGAGGATGATCTTTTCCTCAGTGGATCTGTGCTGTCTAAAGCTGGCTTGTTCTGGAATTAGTATTCGTTTTTCCTCCAGATGCCACATCAGTCTGGTGTTTATCATACGCAGTACAGTTCAAAGGCAGGAAGATATTCTGCGCGTGTCTGCTAGTTTGTTTTTATTTTACATTTGATGGGCAACTGAGACGCTAGTCGAATAAAACACTGACCAGGACGTCGCGTCAGGGTCAGGCACAATACACTGATCAAGACCATAATTCCTTTTCCCTATGGCGTTCCCTGGAAACAGGCTGTTGTCAAGGCAGCCTGGCTGACGAAATGTGGATCGATGTGATCGCCGTAGTAGGCAGCGCCACGCAGAAGAAGCCAAGCATAACACAACCGCCTGGAGGTGGTACACTTTCATCAGTATACTCGGGATGTGATGAAAGCTACTACATCCCCCATTTAACGTCATATTCAGGGCGCACACAATGGTAAACTTACTCATTAAACAACAACAAATTTACATCGGACAGAGACACAAAAATTTACGACGTGCCGAGGATGGAAGCACATCTCCTCCTGGTCAACGACCGATGTCTAGGCCGTTCGGCCAGCCATGATTCATTATTACTTCATCATTGCAATAACCAAGTAAATGATATCGAGAGAACGTGACCAATTCCAAGATGATAGTTCTAACTTAACTAACTCAACTTAACTAAACGTCTTTATACTGGCGATAGTTCTAACTTAACTAACTCAACTTAACTAAACGTCTTTATACTGGCGATAGTTCTAACTTAACTAACTCAACTTAACTAAACGTCTTTATACTGGCTTTAAAGACTCTGCAGAGTCTGTTTCATTTAAATTATCTTACTCTAAAAGCTGTACGCATGCAATTTATTCTTAAATGCATTAATTGTCCCTGCCTCCACTACCTCCCGTGGCAATGCTGTCCAAGCAGACACCACAGGAAGGACTACAGTACAACTGAGTGACAATGGTGGCTGAGATTGTTAAAATGTTAATGTTGTTGATGTTAGACCATACTCACTATAGGTAATCTGTTTGTCAGAAGTGCATCCAAGTCCTGATGATGATGTGGTCTATGAGCAGTTACAAATAACGCTCGTATCCAAGTCCTGATGGTAATGTGGTCTATGTGCAGTTAGAACCAATGCTTATTTAGGTGTCCACATAATACTGTATATGATCTGGTTGAAGTAAGAACTAAGACCCGTTAGACAAATGCAGGAAAGGTGCTGTATTATAAGGATTAGCTGTTCGTTACAGTTTGTGGCACCCCAGACCAGTTGGAATTATCGAATGTCAGACACAAGCTAAGAAGAAGTGATGTTTGTGGGAAGATGTACAAGTGGATCAACCACTACCTCAAACAAAGAACGGCCAGAGTCCAAGTACAAGGGCAGATGAGCAAAAAGGTGACACTCGAGCAGGGAGTACCCCAAGGGGGAGTACTGTCACCCACACTCTTCCTGGTATATATAAACGATATTACAGAGAATATACCAAGAAGAGTCCATAGCTCAATGTTTGCAGACGATCTGGCTATGTGGACCTCTGAAAAGAATCTCACCATAGCAAGAAATCGGATGCAAACGGCCCTAACATCGCTGGAAGAGTGGGCGAACTCATGGCTGGTCAAAATAAACGAGGAGAAAACCACATGCACAATATTCTCGCTCTCATTAAAACCCCAAAGTACCAAATTAAGCCTAAATGGCAAAATCCTGCAGCCAAACGACAACCCAACCTATCAGGGAGTCACATTTGATCGGCGCATGACATGGAAAAGTCAGATTGAGAGAAACCGAATGAAAGCCAGAGAAAGAATGGCGATCATGAGGAAACTTGCTGGCACAAGCTGGGGAGCAGACGAAGGCATACTAAAGAAACTGTACACTGGAAGAGTGAGACCAGTTCTCGAGTATGGCATCGCGGCATGGACAACAGCAGCGAAGGCAAACTTCGATAAAGTTAACAAACTTCAAAACCAAGCCATGAGAATCATAACTGGTGGCATGAAGTCAACGCCAATTGTAGAACTTTAAAAGATTACAAAACTGCAATCCATGACCGACAGAAGAGACTGCAGAGCCCAGCTGCAGTCAGAGAAACTCCGAAGACTGACGGACCATCCAATGTACCAGAGGCTAAACAATTTGGGAACTGGGAAACTAAAGCGAAGAAACTTTGCAGAAATAGCCAAAGCAAAGATGCACGAAGATCCCATAAACGCACTAACAACACCAAAACCCATCACTACTGTACGAAAACCTACTTGGAGGCAGGATATATTTCCAGAGGTGGTAGAAAATATACCAGGTATTGCAAACAAAAACTGCCAGACCGAAAAAGAAAGGAGAGACACTACCCTAAGCTTCATAACGAAAAGCTACCCAAGCATGGACTGGACCCATGCATACACCGACGGTTCTGTAACAAACACTACACAGAACGGAGGGGCAGGAGCATTCCTGAACCTACCAAATGGCAGAAAAATAACACTGTCATTCGCTACTGGTAAGTACACGAGCAATTTCAGAGCAGAGGCAGAGGCACTGAGGGCGGCAGTGGAAGACATGGTAACACACAGTGAAAATGAGAGCCATATAGTCCTGCTGACAGATGCTCTCGAAGTAGTCACAGCGCTAAAAAGCCAGAAAAACACTGAGCTTAATGACTTAAGAGCAGCACTCTGCAAACTGTGCCAACAGTCCGCACCAAAAAGGGTAGTGGTACAGTGGGTTCCGTCACACTGCAACATCCAAGGCAACGAGGAGGCAGACAGACTGGCAAAAGAAGGTGCAAGGCTACCACAAATAGATACCAGTATGACGTACGAAGAGTCAAAACGGCTTATCAAAGCCAGGTACATGTCCAAATGGGAAACCGAACATACTGGTTACACCAAAAACGATGCCTATTACCAGTTGAACCGAAGAGAGCAGGTCGTTGTCTTCAGACTTCGCACTGGCCACAACAGACTGAGGTACCACCTCTTCAACAAATTGAAGATAGGGTGTACCGACGAATGCCCGTGCGGTACTGGTAAAATGACCACTGAACATCTGCTGCAGAACTGCCCGACATACGAGGATCAGAGAGAGCAGATGTGGCCATTGCCAGTGGAACTGCAAGACAAGCTCTATGGTAGTGGCGAGAGTCTCAGGATGACCGCCGCTTTTTTCGAGAAAATAATGGTTACTGTCTGACTGTGTACGCAGAAGAAGAAGAAGAAGAATGTCAGACATGGTAAATTGTGCAGTCTCACGCAGAACTTTGGGAGTTAACAAAATAAATAATGTGTGTACACACACGCACGTACGCAAGTACCCACATACACACGCACGCACGCACACACGCAAGTACCCACACACACACACGCCTGCACGTACCCTCGCACACATGCATGTACACATATAAAAAAACACGCACGCACGCCTGCACGCCTGCACGCACGCAAGCACACACGCACACCCACAGGATCGTAAATACAAACGTACATACACACCTACCAGCATGCGCGCACACACACACATACACACACACACACGCGCGCGTTAGTTAGTTAGTTGCCCAACCCAAGAGAAGATGGCGACATCGTCAGACATGTTTTTCCAGATCTGACAGCATATGACTGTACGGTCCGAACTGAGCGTGACAAACTCTACCGCATGTAGGGCACACATGAACAGTGTTATTAATTGGGCCGAATTGCATCTTGTCCTTTCGCGCATGTTAACTTAATCTGCGTCTATAATGGCCCCCTGCTCAGCGGGATGAACACCTTGTGTGATGACAGTGCGTCAAACTGAGCTGTTCGGAGCAAACAGCTCCCAAGCAACGACATCAATAGAGAAACTATGAAAAGAGACTTTTAGAGTGTCTTTAAATCGTTTCTTCTGTTCCCTTGGCGACCGATGTCCTGTCCTGGGCTCACTGTACAACAGTTGTTTAGGAAGGCGCTCATATGGCATGTGAACAACATGCCCTATCCATCCTATCTGGGCTCTCTGCAGCATCCTATGGATGTCAGGGAGGCTCGTCCTGCTGAGGACTTCAGAGCTCGGCACTCTATCCTGCCAACTGATCCTGAGCAGTTTATGTCGACAGTTTACATGGAAATTATTAAGTTTCCTGTCATGTTTGACATCGACTGTCCACAAAAGGGTGGTTAGCACAACAGCACGAGACACAATTAAACTTGCTGGCAACAGTAATTGTTTGCCGGTCTCAAACGTTTGCTCGAAGTCTTCCAAAAGCAAGGCAAAGGCGCCGTCCATCGTAGACGATGATGGCATAATTCATTTTGCTAGCGCTATTTTTAGTAAGGATTAACTGAGCTACTTTTTATCCTCACTCTCTCGTCTCGAGCCGTTCGACCCCAGTGGCAAGTCAAGGACAAGACGACTAAGGGGTGACTACGAGATGCAGGGGACTCCGCATCAAGCACCCGTAAAAAAGACTGCGGAGTCCGGAGTCGAACCCACACCACCTGATCTCGAGGTAAACGGCTTAACCACTATATTCGCTTCTCTGATGATGGTAAAGCCAATGTAAGTAAAGCTACCAACTGCTTGTAGGAGATTTCCATTTACAGTGAAGACTGGTGCGCGGCTTCTCTTGCAGAGCGCAGGAAGACACATTGCCTCCGTTTTTTTGGTGTTCACAGTAATACCAAATTTAATGCATGCAGTTTAAAACTCGTTCATGGTTGCCCTCATGTCCTGTTCTGATCACGTGTTAATTACGCAGTCACCGGCAAAGAGGAGATTTAAGATATTTGCTTCTTTCACCTTTGTGATCACCTTTAGGCGCCTTAGAGTGAATACCTACCCACCCGTCTAGTATCTGGCTTGGCTTGGCTTCGTTCGTTCTCAATCTCCCGCTACCAAACTCTGAAAATGCTTAAGTTGCAGAATGTAGTCCAGAGAACGAAATGCGTTGTGTCGTAGTTTACAGCTTGATTGCGATATTTGCACTTTTCGGTCCAACAGTCCGACTTCAGCAAGCATTTTTTGAGTGCCGGGTTAGCATTCCCTCTTCGATCCCTTCTCCTTAGCCAGCCTGCCCTGCTGCAGCCTGTTATCCAGGATCACCTCGTGGAGGTGTAGAAGGGTCTTGGCAGCTGTGGTTCACCGGCCCTGACGCTAGCAGTCAGCTATGGGTCGCTGACCACTGCAGCTCATACGCTGCTCATCTGATCTATATGCCAGTGTCATAACCAAGTGTTGAATCAGAAATCATGGCTGCAAATACGATGCTAAAGAGTGTGGGGGCCGGCACACAGCCACGTTTGACTCCATTTATGAGTGCAGAAAGTTCACCATCATGCAGTACACTGGCCGACATGCCATCATGGAACCGGCGAACACACGTGATGAATATTTCGCACACATTATCAAATACCAGACCTGGTAAATTGTGCAATCTCATGCAGAACGTTGGTAGTCAACACAAGGATATAGTGCCCGCACACACATATACGAGGCGTGTTCAAATGAAACCGGACCTAACTGCACAAAGTGAACATATGCACGATACACATGATGATGCCACTTCTGGTGTAGACAGCACATACAAACCGTCAAGTTTTCATTATCTCCCGACTCATAGTTTCCTCGGCAGAACGTTGAAAACATGGCGGTACGGAATCCGTCTAGAGTTGATCAGCGAGCGGTGATTCGGTTTCTAACAGCTGAAGGATGTCGACCAGCTGACGTTCATCGCAGAATGCAGGCAGTGTATGGTGACAAAAGTGTGTCGAAGACAACAGTGACGAACTGGACAACGGTGTTTAAAGAAGGACGTGAGATAATTAAAGATATATCATATCAGGTCAGGCGCATATTGTTGCGTTAGAGGATGATATCCTCAAAATTGATGCAGCAATTCGGGTGGACCGTCGCCGGAACTTACGTTCACTATCAGAGAAATGCGCGGTGTCGCTAGGGACAGTTCAAATGGTGGTTAGCAAGAAACTGAAGTATCGGAAGGTGTTCTCACAATTGGTACCGATACTTCAGCGCTACCACTCAACCCACCACGGTCATTCCTATGAATATCCAGATTGTGGAGCACCTTATCCTGGAAAATAACAATTCAGCACTGATGACAAAGTAAAACAGACTGTCCTGGATTGGTTCAGACATACTGACAAATCTTTCTACGCTGAAGCTTTTCAAGCTTGACTTAAACGCTGGGATGTGCGTAAACGTTGCAGGAAGTTATATAAAATAATAAATGGCATTTTGACTGATTGAACAATTGTTATTTTTTCCTAACAAATATATTCCGGTTTGACTTGAACAACCTCGGTAAAACCCTACCAGCGCACTCACACACGTCATATAACAAGTAATATGTCATGTCTGATCTACAGACACCTACAACGATAGTCAAAAAGGACAGTTCGTGACGTGGGTCCGTGGTTTTTATTGTCTTTATCCTCACTAGTTTCGGCTCATGTTTTCTGGGTACGTGACGATAGGTTGAACCAGCAGCCAAGCTATGTTGTGTGACGTTATCTCATTCATTATATTATTGGCCATATGTTTTCTTCTTCAATTACGTTTAAGATAGATGGACGAAACTTTTTGCTCTTTAGTAAGGAGGAGTCAAGACACTTACCTGGAAATTGGTGTGACAAGGTACTGACCTGGACATTGGTGTGACAAGGTACTCACATGGAAATTGGTGTGACAAGGTACTGACCTGGACATTGGTGTGACAAGGTACTGAACTGGACATTGGTGTGACAAGGTACTGACCTGGAAATTGGTGTGACAAGGTACTGATCTGGACATTGGTGCGACAAGGTACTGACCTGGACATTGGTGTGACAAGGTACTGACCTGGAAATTGGTGTGACAAGGTACTGACCTGGACATTGGTGTGACAAGGTACTGACCTGGACATTGGTGTGACAAGGTACTGACCAGGAAATTGGTGTGACAAGGTACTGACATGGAAATTGGTGTGACAAGGTACTGACATGGAAATTGGTGTGACAAGGTACTGACCTGGACATTGGTGTGACAAGGTACTGACCTGGACATTGATGTGACAAGGTACTGACCTGGAAATTGTGTGACAAGGTACTGACCTGGACATTGGTGTGACAAGGTACTGACCTGGACATTGGTGTGACAAGGTACTGACCAGGAAATTGGTGACAAGTTACTGACCTGGAAATTGGTGTGACAAGGTACTGACCTGGACATTGGTGTGACAAGGTACTGACCTGGACATTGGTGTGACAAGGTACTGACCTGGACATTGGTGGGACAAGGTACTGACCTGGACATTGGTGTGACAAGGTACTGACCTGGACATTGGTGTGACAAGGTACTGACCAGGAAATTGGTGTGACAAGTTACTGACCTGGAAATTGGTGTGACAAGGTACTGACCTGGACATTGGTGTGACAAGGTATTGACCAGGAAATTGGTGTGACAAGGTACTGACCTGGAAATTGGTGTGACAAGGTACTGGCCTGGGAATTGGCATGACAAGGTACGTACCTGGGAGTTGGTGTGACGAGGTCCCTGCCTGGGAATTGGTTTGACAAGGTCCTTGCCTGCGAAAGGGTGTGACAATGTCTTAACCAGGGAATTGGTGTGACAAGGTACTTACCTGTGAATTAGTGTTACAAGACACTTGCACGTGAATTGGTGTGACAAGGTACTGACCAGGAAATTGGTGTGACAAGGTACTGACATGGAAATTGGTGTGACAAGGTACTGACATGGAAATTGGTGTGACAAGGTACTGACCTGGACATTGGTGTGACAAGGTACTGACCTGGACATTGATGTGACAAGGTACTGACCTGGAAATTGGTGTGACAAGGTACTGACCTGGACATTGGTGTGACAAGGTACTGACCTGGACATTGGTGGGACAAGGTACTGACCTGGACATTGGTGTGACAAGGTACTGACCTGGACATTGGTGTGACAAGGTACTGACCAGGAAATTGGTGTGACAAGTTACTGACCTGGAAATTGGTGTGACAAGGTACTGACCTGGACATTGGTGTGACAAGGTACTGACCTGGACATTGGTGTGACAAGGTATTGACCAGGAAATTGGTGTGACAAGGTACTGACCTGGAAATTGGTGTGACAAGGTACTGACCTGGACATTGGTGTGACAATGTCTTAACCAGGGAATTGGTGTGACAAGGTACTTACCTGTGAATTAGTGTTACAAGACACTTGCACGTGAATTGGTGTGACAAGGTACTGGCCTGAGAATTGTTGTGACAAGGAACTTGCCTGGAAATTGATGTGACAAGATACTCATCAAGAAGATGAAGGCCCATTTCTGTAAAATGCCAATGAGTTGGAGATCTAATGAACAGATTATTGATCCCTGAAATATTATTTGGAAAGCTCGATATTACCAGAACACTAAACCAACATGAAGATGTCTTCCATGATTGCATTAAAAAAAATTCTCGGCCTAAGCTTTCCCGCTACAAAATGACCGAAGGGAGGTCACGACATACGTGGAAAAGAACTCTAATAGAACATTTAGAAAACATGGAAGCCATTGGTTGATTTGGTCCAGTTGGTTTATGAAGGGACAGTTTGGCTTTTTGTTTGTCGTTGTTGAATGCCTTTTGATTTTGTTGTTGTTGTTGAAGGTGTTTTGGTTCTTTTGTTGTTGAAGGTCTTTTTAATTTTATGTCATTGTTGAATGCCTTTTGGCTTTTTCTTTTGTTGTTGAAGGATTTGTGGTTCATTTATTGTTGTTGAAGGATTTGTAGTTCTATTATTGTTGTTGAAGACCTTTTGCTTCTTTTGTTTTTGAAGACCATTTGGTTATTTTGTTGTTGAAGACCTTATGTTTTTTTAATTGTTGTTGAAAACCTTTTGGTTAATTTTTGTTGTTAAATGCCTTTTTGCTTTTTTGATGTGGTTGAAGACCTTTTGGTTCTTTTGTTGTTGACGGCCTTTTGGCTTTTTTGTTGTTGCTGAAGCCTTTTTGGCTTTTTTTGTTGTTGTTGAAGACCTTTTGGCTTTTTTGTTGTTGTTGAAGACCTTTAGGGTTTTGTTGTTGGTGTTGAAGACCTTTAGGCTTTTATTGTTGTAGTTGAAGACCTTTTGGCTTTTGTTGTTGTTGTTGAAGACCTTTAGGCTCTTTTGTTGTTGTTGTTGAAGACCTTTAGGCTATTTTGTTGTTGTTGAAGACCTTTAGGCTATTTTGTTGTTGTTGAAGACCTTTAGGCTATTTTGTTGTTGTTGAAGGCCTTTAGGCTATTTTGTTGTTGTTGAAGGCCTTTAGGCTATTTTTTGTTGTTGTTGAAGGCCTTTAGGCTATTTTTTGTTGTTGTTATTGTTGAAGGCTTTTAGGCTATTTTGTTGTTGTTGAAGGCTTTTAGGCTATTTTGTTGTTGTTGAAGTCCTTTAGGCTATTTTTTGTTGTTGTTGTTGAAGGCTTTTAGGCTATTTTATTGTTGTTGAAGGCCTTTAGGCTATTTTGTTGTTGTTGTTGTTGAAGGCTTTTAGGCTATTTTGTTGTTTTGAAGGACTTCAGGCTATTTTGTTGTTGTTGTTGAAGGCTTTTAAGCTATTTTGTAGTTGTTGTTGTTGTTGAAGGCTTTTAGACTATTTGGTTGTTGAAGGCCTTTAGGCTATTTTGTTGTTGTTGTTGAAGGCTTTTAGGCTATTTTGTTGTTGTGGAGGGCATATAGGCTATTTTGTTGTTGTTGAAGGCCTTCAGGCTATTTTGTTGTTGTTGAAGTCCTTTAGGATATTTTGTTGTTGTTGAAGGCCTATAGGCTATTTTGTTGTTGTTGAAAGCCTTTAGGCTATTTTGTTGTTGAAGGCTTTTAGGCTATTTTATTGTTGTTGAAGGCTTTTAGGCTATTTTGTTGTTGTTGAAGGCTTTTAGGCTATTTTGTTGTTGTTGAAGGCTTTTAGGCTATTTTGTAGTTGTTGTTGTTGTTGAAGGCTTTTATGCTATTTTGTTTTTGTTGTTGTTGACGGCCTTTAGGCTATTTTGTTGTTGTTGAAGGTCTTCAGGCTATTTTATTGTTGTTTAAGGTCTTCAGGCTATTTTGTTGTTGTTGAAAGTCTTCAGGCTATTTTGTTGTTGGTTTTTAGTCTATTTTGTTGTTGTTGAAGGTCTTTAGGCTATTTTGTTGTTGTTGAAGGTCTTCATGCTATTTTGTTGAAGGTCTTCAGGCTATTTTGTTGTTGAAGGTCTTCAAGCTATTTTGTTGTTGTTGAACGTCTTCAGGCTATTTTGTTGTTGTTGAAGGCCTTTAGGCTATTTTGTTGTTGTTGAAGGCCGATAGGCTATTTTGTTGTTGTTGAAAGCCTTTAGGCTATTTTGTTGTTGAAGGCTTTTAGGCTATTTTATTGTTGTTGAAGGCTTTTAGGCTATTTTGTTGTTGTTGAAGGCTTTTAGGCTATTTTGTTGTTGTTGAAGGCTTTTAGGCTATTTTGTAGTTGTTGTTGTTGTTGAAGGCTTTTATGCTATTTTGTTTTTGTTGTTGTTGACGGCCTTTAGGCTATTTTGTTGTTGTTGAAGGTCTTCAGGCTATTTTATTGTTGTTTAAGGTCTTCAGGCTATTTTGTTGTTGTTGAAAGTCTTCAGGCTATTTTGTTGTTGGTTTTTAGTCTATTTTGTTGTTGTTGAAGGTCTTTAGGCTATTTTGTTGTTGTTGAAGGTCTTCATGCTATTTTGTTGAAGGTCTTCAGGCTATTTTGTTGTTGAAGGTCTTCAAGCTATTTTGTTGTTGTTGAACGTCTTCAGGCTATTTTGTTGTTGTTGAAGGCCTTTAGGCTATTTTGTTGTTGTTGAAGGCCGATAGGCTATTTTGTTGTTGTTGAAGGCCTTCAGGCTATTTTGTTGTTGTTGAAGGCCTTTAGGATATTTTGTTGTTGTTGAAGGCCTATAGGCTATTTTGTTGTTGTTGAAAGCTTTTAGGCTATTTTGTTGTTGAAGGCTTTTAGGCTATTTTATTGTTGTTGAAGGCTTTTATGCTATTTTGTTTTAGATGTTGTTGAAGGCTTTTAGGCTATTTTGTGGTTGTTGAAGGCCTTTATGCTGTTTTGTTGTTGTTGTTGAAGGCTTTCAGGCTATTTTGTTGTTGTTGAAGGCTTTTAGGCTATTTTGTTGTTGTTGAAGGCTTTCAGGCTATTTTGTAGTTGTTGTTGAAGGCTTTTAGGCTATTTTGTTGTTGTTGAAGGCTTTTAGGCTATTTTGTTGTTGTTGTTGAAGGCTTTTAGGCTATTTTGTTGTTGTTGAAGGTCTTCAGGCTATTTTGTTGTTGTTTAAGGTCTTCAGGCTATTTTGTTGTTGTTGAAAGTCTTCAGGCTATTTTGTTGTTGGTTTTTAGTCTATTTTGTTGTTGTTGAAGGTCTTCAGGCTATGTTGTTGTTGTTGAAGGCCTTCAGGTTATTTTGTTGTTGTTGAAGGCCTTTAGGCTATTTTGTTATTGTTGACGGTCTTTTATAATGATATCACGTAAAAAAGTGTGGAGAAGTTTCCACATCAGTGAAATTGGCATCCAGCAAGTAAGATAGTTCAAATACCTGTGTAGTATGTTCACTGATGATGCCCGAGTGGACAGAGCGAGATTGCATGTAGAATTAAGAAGGTGAACAGTGTCCACTATCAAATTACACCCATTTTGAAACACGAGTGCTTCTTTCAACTAAAAGGACTCTGCCATATACGCTGTTTATTCCTATATTGTGTTACCAATTCCAATCTTGGTCCTTACTAGCAACTCGTGGGAGTAAGATCGGGAGAGATGTTCTGTGTGAGCAGCCGAGAAGAGAATCCGTGACCGAATCAGCAACACTACGCTGAGGCAGACAGTGGGGATACACCCAGTTAGTGCCCACACTAAAATCAAGTGGGTTGGTCATTTATTCAGAATGCATTATGACCAGTCTACAGCGAGAACATATCATATGGAGGGCTCCAGTCCAAGAGGCAGACCACGACGTCGATGGATGGAGGGTGTCTCTGACACTCTCAGGAAGTTACACCTGACCACAGCACAAGCCTTTCACCTGGCGAAAACAGGATTCTACGCATCCCGGCTCATTTACGCCTCATTGGCAAGGGCAGTCCGACAGAAGAAGAGGAAGAAGAGGAAGAAGTTTTGGTTCTTTTATTGTTGTTGAAGACCTTAAGGCTTTTTTGTTGTTGTTGAAGACCTTAAGGCTTTTTTGTTGCTGTTGAAGAGTTTTGGCTTTTTTGTTGCTGTTGAAGACCTTTTAGCGACGCCTCATTGGCAGTTGGACAGAAGGAGAAAAAGAAGAAGAAGAAGAAGGAGATGAAGACGAAGAAGAAGAAAACAAAACAAGTAAACATATTTGGTTTGAACATTATAAAAAACAGAGTGTGTTGTGTTTGTTTCCAATGCCCACAATGAGTAGGTTCACACATTAGTGCGCCCTGAAAAGGACGTTAACTGACAGGTTGCAGCAGCTTTCCTCACACCCCGAGCGTGCTGATGATGGTGGACCGGGGTCCCCCAGGCGGTTGTATATTTTGCCTGACGCTGACAAATATGTATGATCAGTATGTTCTGCCTGACCCTGACTAACATATATGATCAGTATGTTGTGCCTGACCCTGACTAACATGTCTGATCAGTATGATGTGCCTGACCAGATGTTAGTCTTCCTCCACAGAGTGTTCTGTACTAAATAATAGTGTCCAATACCAAAGCTGGTAACGATGATGTTGGTGATGCTAGTTGTTGCTCTGTTAACAAATTCAATGTAAAAACAACACGGAAGACTCTGGGGGAATTATAGTAGTTATTTTGGTAAGAAAAATTTGGACTGGAGTATACAATTCAAGAGAAAAACTACAGAATGATATTTTAAATAAGCAGACAAGAACAAGAAATGGCGAACACTCTGTGAGCATCTGTTCTCATTGTTGAACTTATACCTTCTGTTATACCTTCTGTTATACCTTCACATCAATTGTCCAACATTCTCACGACTTGACAAATATTCACGTATCAGCTGTTACATCTTCACTTAACTGTCATACATTCAATTCAACTGTCATACTTCCACATCAACTGCCATACCACCACATCAACTACCATACCACCACATCCGTCAGGAAAAAATGTCATACCTTGAACGGGAACAGATTCTACCCGACACGCTTGGCAGTTATAGTGTAACAGTTCCCGTTGGAGCAGAGTGTTTAGGACAGGGGTGATGTGGTTGCTGATAACAAAGGTACCTGAATGTGTGTCAATGTCACTCACCGTCTCGACAAAACAGAACAGAGTTGGGGCAAGGAATGTCGACAGGTAGAAACTGACCACTGGCCTTCCGATTTGGGTAGGGAGAGAATGAGTGACAGACGGATTGGCAACGGAGCTTGCTGCGATAGACGAGTGACAGGTGTGCAAAGTATTTCGTTCCAATAAAACTGAATAGAGCCATCCCATGAGATCCATTGGTCAAACTCTGACTTTGCTTGAGTGTATATAAATTGAGACAAAGTTTAGCTCAGGAGGCTGGATAGAGAGATGAGAGCAAGAGAGAGAGACTGAATTTAGATAGATCGTTTAGCTCACCGATTAGAAAGAGGAGCGATTGATAGACTGTCGTACGAATGTTAGTGATAGAATAGGATCGCTCAAATAGGTGTGTGAGTTTTGTATTAATAGATCATCTGAACGTGTGTTGTAAGCAGGACACGTTGTGAACGAGGTATGTCCAGATCGCCCGCCTGAGGGGATTTGAGTGAGGAAGTTTTTGATAAGGTGTGTTGGGGACGCAGTTAAAGAGATGTGCGTGTAGGCAATAGAACCGGGTTTTAGATAGTTGGGAATTCCATCAAGAGCTAATGCTTAAAATTTCCGCTTTAGTTAATATTTATATTAATATTTATATATAATATAGGAATATTTAGTTAGGATGATATGAATTGTATTGTGTTTGTAATTTCACTACTCATTTTTCTGGTGTGAGTATTATATAATAAATATGCCATCTGCTCTGTGCTATATTATTTGCAGTGTGTTGTCATGATGATGGGGATGAGTGTGATAATGTTCTAAGTTAGAATAACGGCCAGGGCAAACAGTGGGTTTTGCTACAATAAAACAGCGAAGGAGACCTGGGCTAACGCTGGAACTTTCAAGTATGATGTGTACGGGGGGTTTCAGTCAAAGCAAGAAACAGTCACGGTGACACTCGACCTGGAAGACGCTTACAACTGTGTCAATTTTGGGACCTTTAATTACATGTCTGAAGCAGTGTGGTTTAAACCTGTGGCTGGTTAATTGGATATCAGTTGCCCTGGTGGAAAGAACAGTTGGTATCTTGGACATCAGAACTGAGGCGAATATGTCCAGGACTGCCTCAAGGGTCTCCGCTCTCACCGGTGCTGTTCAACATTTACACAGTAAAAGTGGCCAATATTCAACCCACAGGGACAGGACGAACGTTGACATTTGCCGATGACATCCTCACGTACAGGACTGGCTCAGACAGGCAAGAGTTGGTCAAAGACATCCAGGAAACCTTGCAAGCAATCTCGCAATCTGCGGTGACTCAAGCTCCAAGATCAATCCGCACAAGGCCTGCATGATGTGGTGCTCTTTGAATAATTTCATAGTAAAGGCCGAGCTCCCGGGCATCACTTTTGATGGTTGCACCATTGACAGGTGTGGCAGGTTGAAATACCTCGGAGTGACTTTTGATGGTTGCACCATTGACAGGTGTGACAGGTTGAAATACCTCGGAGTGACTTTTGATGGTTGCACCATTGACAGGTGTGACAGGTTGAAATACCTCGGAGTGACTTTTGATGGTTGCACCATTGACAGGTGTGACAGGTTGAAATACCTCGGAGTGACTTTTGATGGTTGCACCATTGACAGGTGTGACAGGTTGAAATACCTCGGAGTGACATTTGATCGCAGTCTTTCCTATAATTGCCATGTTGATCACATCGTACATAAATGCAAGAGAGGGCTAGGAGCACTGAAGACCATGGCTGCTGCCGACTTGGAACAGCGCCTCCTGTTCATCCTATTTCATCAGGTCATGTTGTCTGTCATCGATTACGGACTAAACATCCTCACACTATCAAGAACACAGTGTGACAGGTTGGAACGCATCCAGAATGAAGGTGTTCGGCTGGTCCTGGGCTGCACTAGAGATACCCCAATTGTGATGATGCGGTACATGTTGGGATTGTTATCGGTAAAATCCAGACATAAACTGACACAAGTCAAAGCCTACGTGCATGTCACCACAGACACTCGACACCCTCTGCACAATAGTATCTCAGACATCAAGGGATCAAGACTCAACAGAGGGTCGTTATGGATGGCATAGGCAGAGACAACAATCGCACACGTCACTCCGACTGATAGGACAGCCAAACGGGAAGAATGGATCCACATTGGTGATAGAATGATAGAGTACCAGAGAGTCATCATAACCTTAGGAACGGAATGCAGAGAACGGAGAAACGGGAGATCAGACCACGAGGTAAATCAGCTGATAACTGAGAACACGCAGGAGAGTGACGCTGTCATATACACCGACGGATCAGTCGTGCGCAGTCGGACATTAGGCTGGGGTTTCTCGGCTGAGTAAGAGGAGAGGTCGTTGCTGAGCGCAGTCGGGCATACATGACAACAACCTCCAGTATGAGAATGGAGATGGAAGCAGTGACTTCAGAACTGACATGAATATATGAGACTTCTATAACAGTCATCGTGACAGACGCGCAAGCCGTACTTCAGAAAGTACAGAAGATATGGCTTAGGTACGAGTGGCTAGCTGCTGTTAAGGCCTCAAACCTCCAGGGGTTGACATAGATTTACTGTCCTGCTCATGCCGGGGTTTAGGACAATGAAAGAGCTGACATCATGGCTTGACAAGCTCCCATCATGGGCATATTAGTGATGGATAGAAGTGAAATTTTGAAATCAATCAATGACCACCTGCTGGATGAGGATACCGTAATAGATGAAGCAGCAATCCACAGACTGCAAAGTGTCGACATTAAACGAGGTTTGAGCGGAGTGGGGCGCATGAGAGGACGGAGCAGGAGAGTATACAACCAGCGAGCTACAGGGACCATCAGCATCCATGCCTTACGCCATTTGATGAGAGAGACTGAGCACCTATGGATATGCCCGGAGTGCAGTGACGTCGATTCTTAGAAACAGAAACCTCCACATCCACTGTCACACCTTCACATCAACTGTCACACCTCCACATCAACTGTCACACCTCCACATCAACTGTCACACCTCCACATCAACTGTCACACCTCCACATCAACTGTCACACCTCCACATCAACTGTCACACCTCCACATCAACTGTCACACCTCCACATCAACTGTCACACATCCAGATCAACTGTCACACCTCCACATCAACTGTCACACCTCCACATCAACTGTCACACCTCCACATCAACTGTCACACCTCCACATCAACTGTCACACATCCACATCAACTATCACACCTCCACACTAACTGGTACACCTTCACATTACAAATTCATATGAACTTTCTCCCCTTTACATCAAACATTCGCATCGAATCTTTTCACCAACTACTAAACCTTCACACCATCAAAACTTCACATCCAACCTTCAGACCAATTATATAGCTTTCACATTAAAACAATCACACCAATTTTCAAATCTTCACACCAATTAACAAGCATTCATATCAAATGTTCACATCAGCCATCAAACCTACACCAGCCAACCATCAAACCTACACCAGCCAACCATCAAACCTACACCAGCCAACCATCAAACCTACACCAGCCAACCATCAAACCTACACCAGCCAACGATCAAACCTACAACTCCTCTTTACCCCCCGCAAGCTTATATTCCTGCAGCCACTGAGGCACCAGAGTGTCCCAGATGATTCGTTTCGCCCTGAAGATATCTTCACCAACCGAAGGCTGGAGTGAGAAACTTAAGTAGCTCTTTTTGTCCAAGTCGTAGGGAGGCCAAGTCACATTTTTCTGTTTGGATAACTTCTCACCTGGATTTCTGGCGACAGAGACATGATTATTAATACATTAATACTTCAGTAGACAGGTAGAAACAGACATTCATTAATACATTAATACTTCTGTAGACAGTAAGAAACAGACATTCATTAATATTTATAATACTTTCGTAGACAGTAAGAAACATATATTCATTAATAGTCCAATACTTCTGGAGACAGGAAGAAACATAGATTCATTAATAATAATATAATATGTCTGGAGGTTAAAATCCGCTAGTGACTTACCAGGTCAATCCTAGTATCTGTTACCAACTGTTAGGTTGGTAGCCCCTGGAATATACAATCGTCTATTTTTGGAACTGGTGGAAGCGTAAACTAGAGCAAGGTAGACCATCAGCCTGTCAGGCACCATTTATGTCGCTCCGCTAACCACATATCCAAGCAAGACCTGATGTCATAGCCACACAGTACCCTTTTTGCGACATATTCTCTGTGGGGCGAAAATCCCTAGAATAATTTGAGTAGATTTCTAACTTGAATTTTACCAGGGCAGCGGCCGTCAAGCCAACTCTTTTCGATTTTCAATTGCCAAGGGATTTTTAACGTGCGCGCGACTGCACACGGGTGTCCGATTTCATTACTCAGAGATTAGGGGACAATTTTTACCAGATGATCCACGTGAAAAAAAATCATGGTCTCCACCGTGATTTGAAATCGCGACCTCCAACACCCGAGGCGAACACCTTACCTCAAGACCACAATCATTAATATAATATTCTTTCGGAAGCCTAAAAGAGATGTTCATTAGTAATTTAATAGTTTGTGCAGTAGAAACACACAATGGTGTATTTTATCATATTTATGGAAGCTGTTTTTTGGAGACAGGTAGAATTATTAATTTTGTAATATTTCTGGAGGTCGTTAGAAATAGTCAATCATTAATTATGTAATAGTTCTGGAAGTCGTTAGAAATAGGGAATCATTAATTATGAAATAGTTCTGGAAGTCGTTAGAAATAGGCAATCATTAATTATGTAATAGTTCTGGAAGTCGTTAGAAATAGGCAATCATTAATTATGTAATAGTTCTGGAAGTCGTTAGAAATAGGCAATCATTAATTATGTAATAGTTCTGGAGGTCGTTAGAAATAGTCAATAATTTATTTTGTAATAGTTCTGGAAGTCGTTAGAAATAGGCAATCATTAATTTTGTAATAGTTCTGGAGGTTGTTAGAAATAGGCAATCATTAATTTTGTAATAGTTCTGGAGGTCGTTAGAAATAGGCAATCATTAATTTTGTAATAGTTCTGGAGGTTGTTAGAAATAGGCAATCATTAATTTTGTAATAGTTCTGGAAGTCGTTAGAAATAGGCAATCATTAATTTTGTAATAGTTCAGGAAGTCGTTAGAAATAGGCAATCATTAATTTTGTAATAGTTCTGGAAGTCGTTAGAAATAGGCAATCATTAATTTTGTAATAGTTCAGGAAGTCGTTAGAAATAGGCAATCATTAATTTTGTAATAGTTCAGGAAGTCGTTAGAAATAGGCAATCATTAATTTTGTAATAGTTCTGGAAGTCGTTAGAAATAGGCAATCATTAATTTTTGTAATAGTTCTGGAGGTTGTTAGAAATAGGCAATCATTAATTTTGTAATAGTTCAGGAAGTCGTTAGAAATAGTCAATAATTAATTTTGTAATAGTTCTGGAGGTTGTTAGAAATAGGCAATCATTAATTTTGTAATAGTTCTGGAGGTTGTTAGAAATAGGCAATCATTAATTTTGTAATGGTTCTGGAGGTCGTTAGAAATAGGCAATAATTAATTTTGTAATAGTTCTGGAGGTTGTTAGAAATAGGCAATCATTAATTTTGTAATAGTTCTGGAGGTTGTTAGAAATAGGCAATCATTAATTTTGTAATAGTTCTGGAGGTTGTTAGAAATAAGCAATCATTAATAACTTTCACATTTGTGGAATGTTTACTTGTTCAGAAAAGTAACTGACCTGGAGCTATTAAAATTTGTGGAATGTTTTGTCGGGTAATCAGAATGAGCTACCGGGTATTTGTATTATGCAGAAGGTTACCTACAACTGTGTAAAAGTATCCTTTATCTATTATTAGAACATCCAAACCAAAGTGTAGAGACAGAGAGGTGGACCTACATATTCACGAAGATAGAGAACTAAGATTGATTGATTGATTGATTGATTATACCTGGAGAGCGGCAGAGAAAGCAGCCCAGATTTATGTGCTGGTGTGAGATGTGTTCAATTGTCTATGCACCGAGACGATAAATGGACTTTGATTGATTGATTGATTGATTGCTGGCGCTAGAACAAAGAGCTCTACTGCGCTTCTGCTCGAAAGGTCCCTACACCAAACAGCTTATAAATACATTTACGGAACGTTTTCCCAAGTTAGTACCGTTCTTTCACCTTTATAGATTCATATCCCTCCATTTATGTATTCTTCTCTTATTTTATGATTCGCTAGTTTATTATTATTGTCCGTTGTCCCTGATGAAGGTCTATTGGCCGTAACGTAGGTTTTATTTGTACTTTTGTTTCAGTGCAGTATCTGACCATACCTATTTATTATTCTGTTATCCCTTTACATATTTACATAAACTTACCCGGTCTTGATAAAAGATGCAGCCAGATCGATAAAATCTGTCCTCAACTCGACGTCATCGTCGTAGAAGACATCTTCCACCGTCAGTAAATAAAAGCTGTCCACAAGATCTTTTGGGGTTAGGTCAAACAGGTAGACCAGGTCTAGAGCGTGCAGCATATATCGATGTGGAACATATCTAGGGGCGTGGTCGAATGACATGAGATAACTCTGGCTTTTTGTAGAGCTCTCTACTTGTTCCGGGCGGTTTTTGTAAAAGTTTAAGAAATCGAGACTCTTCTTGAGGAAAACCTCATCAGTGACAACGGCAATAGCTGATTTCTCTAGTTCTCCATACAATTTCTGGTACTCGAGAAGGACTGACTTGGTGACCTGTTCGGGTAACCTCAACAAATTTGACAACTCTCGAACACTAGAATCAAGTGTCGAGGTGTCCATCTGTCCAAATATTGCGTTCATTATAATATACCCGTCATCCCCCGTGACGCTCACGACGAAGTCTCGATCGTAGAAACCAATTTCCGTCAAATAGTCTTGATCACTCAGCAGCTCATGGAGAGGTCTGGGTAGGAGATCGTCTCCCGATGATGTACAGGTCCAAATTATTGTAGTATCATAGTCCTTGACAAAGTTGTTAGCGGGCAGCTGTTTCAGGCACGCGACAACTGCCTCTTCATTTCCCGTGACAGAATCTACACCACATCTGAACTTCTCAGCTGCTTCTTGGAGTAGATCGTTCGACTCACGAGCTGGGAAGGAGAAGATTAATGCAGTGCCACTCAGAAGTATCGCCTGGAATGGAAAGAAGTAAAATTAGGTCAACAGGGAACCAGTGGTTAGCAGAACAAAAAAGTTGTTTCAATAAAGAGAAGATGATGATCACATCAAAGAAACATTTCAATAAATCAAATATAGGAAATTACACAATTAAATAAAACTGCACTTACGTTACAGCTCCAATCCCTTCATCAGGGACAGAAAAAAACGAAAACAACTATTAAATTACAGCCAAAATAAAAACGAAACATGATGTAAAATTATCGATTTACTTCTAGCATCCATTTGTAGCCATGAACGTGTGAGACACGGTATGCCAATTATGAAAAAGATTGGACTAAACAAGAAATCTGATCTTGTCTATGATCATACTGGGCCACAAGGTGGACTAGTGGTCAAGTGACACAGCTCAAAACTCGAAAGTGCTGGGTTCGCTCCCCACTCACAGCACTGGCCGTTACTCTAGGGCAGGAAACTCTTAGAAAATGTAAGAAGACATAAAATGTATGCCGAAGTCGGATGCACTGGGCAGAAAAGTACAAAATATAACACAGCGCAACGCACACTGCCTTGAGAATAGAAAAATAAGGCGGAAAAAATACCGGGCCACGATTCTCAGGCCCTGGTCGGTCCACTAAAAGCATTGGTATGTTTGTGCCTTGCACATCTCCTAGACGAAGGCAGAAATCCAAAACCTCAGCAACGTTCTCTCTGCGATGAGCTTCACGGTAAACGACAACTCTGTTGAGCTTTACTGTAAACGACAACTCTGTTGAGCTTCACTGTGAACGACAACTCTGTTGAGCTTCACTGTAAACGACAACTCTGTTGAGCTTCACTGTGAACGACACATCTGTTGAGCTTCACTGTGAACGACAAATCTGTTGAGCTTGACTGTGAACGACAACTCTATTGAGCTTCACTGTGAACGACAACTCTGTGGAGCTACACTGTGAACGACAACTCTATTGAGCTTCACTGTGAACGACAACTCTGTTGAGCTTCACTGTGAACAACTCTATTGAACTTCACTGTGAACGACAACTCTGTTAAGCTTCACTGTGAACGACAAATCTGTTGAGCTTCACTGTGAAAACTCTATTGAGCTTCGCTGTGAACGACAACTCTGTTGCAATCATCGAAAACTTCGTCTATTTGGACAGCAGACATTTCTCTGACACACGCAGTAGTCATGAAACCACCCGTAGGACTTGGACTTGGCGGCTTCATCTATGCACTCGCTCCGCAGAGTCTGGTCCCAGTCATTAATACTCCTGTATCGTCTCTATTCTCCCGTACAGCTCCAACACCTGGACGCTACTACAGTAGGACCGGCAGCCTCTTGAGACCCTCCACCTGCTCAACCAGAGGCGCATCCTCGGGATCCACAGGTGCAACCTGATTTCCAACAGTGAAGTAGTGTGGCGTACTCAACTTGCAGGGATTGCCTCAACGATTAATCGGCGTCGCCTCTCCCTCTTCGGTCACGTTGCCCGCCCTCCCCAGGAAGTCCCAGCCCACGAGATACTCTGGCAGGCTGTGGGAGCGAGGGACCCGGACGGGGTCGCGCTCATCCTGGTGACTTCATCGGAGCCGCCCCCGCAACAGCTGCATTAAACAGATCCCCACATCCTTCCCCCCCCACCCCCCCCATAACTACATGCGCTTGGGATGCGGCCATCAGACGTGGTCATGGCCACTTGACCCGATCTGCCCTGGTCGCCTAAGCGTGTTATTGATTGGAACAAGAAATGGTCAATATGATTACAAGCAGACGTTAACTGTTGGCAGACTCCCCATTAGCTCTAGACGAGATCTGGCAACAGGCTGAAGCACCTTGCCATGGCAGTACTTCATCCACGTAACGAGCCACCGACCCCCAAGTGAACATTGTAATAATATATATTACTGGACTACCCGTTCCTCAGAGGCGGTTACGCCGCTGCGGGTTCCAACTTCGCTTCCATTGTCTTCTGTCGTGGGCCACGGTGGACCAATTGGCGATAAGTTTCCTGTCTGTAGCATCGTGGATGTTGTTTTTGAGTTCGATGGAGTCGGACCAGCCCGCAGGTGGTCCTGCCCGTGGTCGTCTTCTGTCTCGTGGGTACCAGACTGCTATCGCTGTTCTCCAACGGTTATCAGTTCTCCGAAGCAGATGACCAGGCCAGCGATGCTTTACCTTGTCTATGTGGGTAACTGCATTCTTCACTAATGACATCTGCCGTACGCCAGTGTTGTGAAGACTTTTCAAGCGTTTTTTTCCGGAGAGTGAGACCAATCATATGTCTGTCTCGAGGGAGGCTAGGGTCACTGAGTTTTGATTTCTTTTGTAAGTGTCCATGTTTCTGCGGCATAACACATTGCAGGTAGAACTGTGGGGTTGAATTAGTGAGGTGCGCAGACTCTGGTCGTGGGTATGGTCCAGTGACGTTTTTATGGACGAGAAAGCCACCCTGCCCTCGCACGACGTATTGTTCGTTATGCGTTTATGTCGTTCTGCATGTTCAATAAGCGGACCAGGTAGATATACTCCTCTACGTCCTACAGATTCTGACCATTGCCATCATTTATAGCGAAACGGTTACGCATGACTTCTGTCTTGGAGGTGTTCATCTAGCTATAAACTTCGATCTCGAAACGCATGTCGACAACATGGCGTCTGCATGTTGCTAAATGGCGTCTGCATGTTGCAAAATAGCGTCTGCATGTTGCAAAATGGCGTCTACATGTTGCCGATAGATTTAGGAATCAATTGCATATGCGCGAAGAAATACTCTCGGTATTGTGCAATGCTTATAAGTGAACAGAAGTTACTTTCTGAACATCCATCATGCGCGCGGAAACACACACACATACACACGCACAATCACGTACGCACACACACACACACGCACACACACACACGTTAGATTCATCTATTGTTTAATTTATTGTCTCTTTTATAAAATTTATCTATTTTTTCTCAATTTTTAAAAAGATTTGGGATAGCAGCAAAGATGGCGCATAGCAGTCCGCGCGTCTAACTTTAGTCTCGTGTTTTAGTCCATTATAGATGCGGCCAGACGACTGATTTGAGCGGGATTCATAATAGCTCATTGGGGACGGCGTGACCTGGTAGTTAAGTGGCACGGCTCACAACCCAAAGGTGCTGGGTTCGATCCCCATCACAGCACCGGCCGTTACCCCGGGGAAGCAACCCTTAGAAAATGCAGGAGAAAGCAGACCCTTACATAAAATGCATGCTGAAGTTGGATGCAATGGGCCGACAGGCTCAAAATAAAAACCACAGTGCAATGCACACCGCCTTGGGGAATTGAGAAATAAGGCGAACGCAAAAAAAAAGAAAAAGAAATTACAGTTGACGACTTACACTTGTATCCACGGAAACGTGCTGTAGTTTTCCATTTGTTCTTTCAATTTGTGGTGTTTTTCTCTTACGACTATCCTGGTAAAGTCATTTGCTATTTTTAATACCATTTAGTTTGTCCCGTGTTTCTACATTCCAGTACGCATGGCAGAACTTTACAAGATTGGCGACCTACGCCGTGTTTGCTGGTAACATACGGGCCGGTTAATGAACTAACACATTGTCCGGGAGATAATTTGGGCCCGGCCCGGTTAGCAGCCTACGGATGACCCATTGCCCACACGCTGAGTGATGCCTGTAATCCTCGCAGCTCCCGTCCCAAGGCAGCGGAGTACTCAACACCCCATAAGGAGTCTGCAGGGAACTAGCTCAACACGCTTACTACGAAACAACAAAACGCCATCCTTGAATATTGAAGCTTCATTGAGAATTGTAACTTGGAGTGCCCTTATTTTGGCTGCAGTACTTGACCATGGCAGTGATCAGTGATCGATCGACGAAACGGTCCACTGATGTCCACGAGAAAATGATTATTTGACTAGTTAGTCACACCAGCCACAGTCGGTCTTTTCTGTTCTATTAATCAACACTTCTTTAAAAAAAATCTGTCAATATGGCTTTTCACCGTTGCTGAGGTAGTCGAGAGGTTTTCTTTTATAGGCTGAGAACTACAGACCGCGTCGCCACTGCTGTCGTGACGGCGTGTGCTGGCTATGTTTGTTTATTTCACCCCCAACAGAAAAACATACGCCATACCTGCATTCAAACCGCTGCCCTCCTTGTCCACAGGCAGGCCGGCCTCGAAACCATTGGGCCACGCGCTCCTCTCCCCAAATATATGATAATTACTCCCCTCTCAATCACTTGTATCTCTCTCTCTCTCTCTCTCTCGCTCTCTCTCTCTCTCTCTCTCTTTCTCTCTCTCTCTCGCTCTCTCTTTCTCCTTCTCTCCAATACACTCTATATAAACCAATTATCCATTTCTCCGTTCTTACGCACACATCAATTGTACCTTCACTCTCTCCAATGTCTTATACCTCAACACTATCTCTTCCATTCATCTTTTCATTCCGACAAAACCAAACAAAGATCGCGCTTACCTTACTGAACAGACCTTCTGATAACGAGGAGAGGCTCAGTACAGTTGTACTTGTGGACCCCGCGGACTCGCCAGAGAGAGTCACGTCACTGGGGTCCCCTCCAAAATATATAATGTTGTCCTGGACCCACTGTAGTGCCATCAGCTGGTCCCAGTAACCTTGATTTCCTGGGAGAGAGCTGGAGTTTCCTCGTAAGAAACCCAACCATCCTAGTCTGTAGTTGATGGTTACAACGATCAGGTCACCCTGTTGGTTCAGGTTATACAAGTAAATATAATAAAAAATACGTTTGTCACTTTTTTTTTTCTTATTCTACTTCTTCTTCATCTTCTTTGATCACCTACTGCTATACTTCTAGCACATTGAGTTTTACAAAAGAGACTCCGTTTGAGGTCTTTGTAAGCCCCACAGTTTTTGGAATATGATTGCTCCCCCGGGTCAGTGTTGTCTCTCTCTCGTCAGCATAATTGGGACAGTCTTGCAGGACATGGCCTGGTGTTTGCCTAGGTGTGTGACAGATTTAGTCATAGAAGACAAACAACCACTTTAATGTGGAACAGCTTTAATCCGACAAGAAAAATCATGTGAAACTGACTGGAAGTTGTTTTTGTTTACATTTAACAGGAAGAAGTATAGCAGCCCCGTTGAAGGTTCGAGATGCAGCTAAAAATAGACTGCTAACTAGCGGCCTATATAAGATATGCAAACTTTAACACGCGCAGAGATGACCATTGCTGAGTCATTCGTGTAGAGAACAATGAATGACCCTGAACGTGTAGCAACGTTAGACAAACGTCGCATATGTGCAAACATTCTTACTTCCTACGTTTTCCGACGTCGGTATCACGCTGCAAGGTTGTGGGTTTGATAAAACGGAGCAGTAAAAGCAAGGAGAGAGTCGGTTAGATTTTGAAGAGCAGAGTGTGAACTGTAATAATTTGAAACCATTTCCTTCTCTGCTCCTTCTGATCTGTCCCTCCTGATCTGTCTCCCAAAGCTTAAATACTAAGATATGCTAAGCTCCCCATTTTGGTGAATGACTTCTACTTTCTTGAGTTCATTTCCTTCAAACTTGATTTGAATTGGCGTGTCCCAGAGAAAGTATACCTTGTTTTTCAACCTACTAGGTCATGGAATTCCCAGTAGAAACGTGGGGAGGTAACCATTTTTGGCTGGACAGTTTTAAACTGTATTGTTTGAGAATTAAGGACAATGCCCCGTTCAATGAACTGAATCTCTCGGGCATGGTTCTCAAGATATGTGTGGGTACCATGAATGGTATTTTCAGGGCTTCCGTGGCGCTGGCTCGTTCGATCCTTTTAACTCAGGTACACCCAAATAGATTGAAAGAAAGATAAATGCATGGATAAAGGATAGATAGATAGATGGATGAAATGGAATGGATGGATGGATAGTTGTTGACGCCGCCTAAACTCTGCTACAAGGAAATGCATATCTTGTTTTAACTTGGCTTAGCTTGGTTCATTCTCAATCTCCCACTACCAAACCTTGAAAGGGCTTAAGTAGCAGAATGTAGTCCAGAGAACGGAATGCGTTGTGTCATCGTTTACACCTTGCACATTTCAGTCCACACACATCCGACTTTAGCAATCCTTTTTTTGAGTACCGGGTTAGCATTCCCTATTCGATCCCTTCTCCTTAGCCAGTCTGTCCTGCTACAGTCTGTTATCCAGGATCACCGCGTGGAGGTGTAGAAGTGTCTTTGCAGCTATGGTTCGCTGGCCCTGACGCCAGGTCAGCTATGGGTCACTGACCACTGCAGCTCATGCGCTGCTCAGCATCTTGATCCCATATCTTGTTTTGAGCAGAGCGCAGTCGACAGCAAACAGGATATCAAAGAAGATGTACATATCTACATGCAGGAACATAAACTGCATCTCCTCACGCGTTTTGATGATGTTCACTGAAATAGTAGATTACTGCTATGCCCTCATGACTTAAATCCTTACCCTGGTCACGAGGTCTCCAGGCACATACGGATTGGACGAACCAACAAACAGACCTCCACCATGGATGAAGACGAATACTTTCTTCAGACCAGCATCTGTTCTCTCCTGGAACAAAAGGGAGGGAAGTAAGATGTAGTGTGTGTCACAGAGTTGTATTTCTTTGTACAAGGAGAAATGACACCCTCACTTGCGATGGGTAATTATTAATACGCGGGAGCTTCAAATGAAAGCCTTTAATCCTTGGATAGAAATTAGATTAAAAACATGCCTTTGTATTATAGCTTGATAATATAGTTGCTATAGATGTCAAAAGTGCCCTGCACATGTTATCACGTTGCAGAAGAACAACATGACGTCATAATTGCAGTTAAAAGATGACCGCCCTATTATTGACATGCACGAAAGAGGAGCAGAATTTTGTTAATTGTTTTTGGAGCAGCCAAGCGATGAAACCTTTCGAAAATCATCAGCGAATGAAGGCCCAGTACGGTGATGCATGTCTTTCACTCCAACAAGTGTATGAGTGGAGTAGGTAGTTCCAAAACTGCATGAGTTATGTGACCGACTGTTAACGACCGGATCAGGCACACCGAGTAGTGAGACCAGAGTTGATTGAAGCTGTTCACCGCTTCGTAAAGGGAAAATGCCGAATAACTGTAGATGACACTTGCTGGAGTGAAAGGCATGCATCACCGTACTGGACCTTCATTCGTCCATGCATTTATATAGACTTCATCCTTTCCATGCTAAAAACACAGATAGCAGAATGCTGCACATATTTGGTGCATGTCAATAATGGGGCGGCCAACTTTTAAGTGCAATTATGACGTATGTTCGTTTGCAACGTGATAACACGTGTAGGACACTCTTGACATCCTTAGCAACCATATTAACATGTTACAATACAAAGGCATGATTTTATCATTTCTATCCCACTTTTGAGGTTTTTAGTTGAACCTACCACGCATTTTATTATTATTATTCACAGCAATTGTATTAATACAATTTTTACAAGAGTGCGATCCATACATTTTGTGTCTTATTTATCGACATAGTCTCCGTGGTCGCAGGATACTTTGCCCACCTGTCCAGTAGCTTGCGGATGCCCTCTAGAAAATAGAGTTCCGTGTGACTACAAACCAATTTTGCACCGCATCCATGACTTCGTAATCTGCTGCATTGGGACCCATCTTCTACTCAATGTAGAATCATTGCGCAAAATTTCATCAATATTGACTCGTGTGTTACGACGGACTAGCTGGTCGATCTGCTGTTTCACTGTGTCATTTGCCATGCTTGCTGGTCTCTCACGCCTCGGTTCATCAATGACGTTTTGTCTTCCGTTTTGAAATATTCATACCAATGCATACACTCTTCTCTGATTCAAACAACAGTCTCCACACTAATCCAATATTCTTCTGTAGATTTAACAGTGTCACGCCCTCTGTCAACCTAACAAACACTCTTTTCTTATTTACAATAAACAAAAAAAACCAATAACGCTTTGTTGTTCTTTCACGATACAAGTCAGTAGTGGGGTGGCCATGCTGTACGCAATAATGCGCATGCAACACGTCCGTTATAATCTCTATAATCCTGAAATAAGTTCTTCCGTTGTATATACTCTTCCATGCACTTTATAATAAAATGTATGTTACTTAATGCGTGTCCCTCGTACATATATTCTGGGTTGTTTGTCCATTGTAATAGTCGAGGACCACTTTGTAAGCATTCACTGTTCTCTTGAGTTCCAAGATGGCTAAATAAGCCAATCTGAGCCTTGACTTGAATTGTCTGTTGCACTTTGTATAGGGAAATAAGACACTTCCTTCCACCCATGTTGAAAAACGGTTAATGCGAGTTGACTTGCGGAGCGATAGTCTCTGGATAACTTCATCCATTCATCTATTCTTGATATCTCATGTCTCTGAACACATCCTCAGCATATCTTCAACTAGCTAGACATACCGTATAGTATATACGAAAAAAGGTTTCCCATTGTATATACTCTTCTATGCACTATATAATAAAATTGCTGTTACTTAATGCGTTTCGCTAGTACATATTTTCTGCCAGCTAGACGTACTGTAATGCCTGCCATTGACCTAATTAAATGAACACAGAAAGACCACTATACCTGGTCACTAAGGGGCGTGAATACATTCAGATAGAGGCAGTCCTCTTTTCCTGTGGTTGACCCACGTTTGTGTTGGACACAAACTGAACCGAAGTCTCCGGCGTCGTAAATGGTCTGGAAGATAGGTAAATAATTCGGACAAAAACAAAGACATAATCACGACGTAATGCAACGTCGTTATCAGGACAAAATGAATTTAAATGACACAGGGTGTCCATCAAGCAGGCTTAATCATTGGTCGGGGATGAAGTGTTAGAGACTTCAGTATAGTAACCCACAGCTTGTATGATGTGGGTTGACCAGTTCCCTTCATACCTACATTTTCCTTGCCTAGCTGGAAGTCAGGTTTCAATTTATAGCTCAATCGTGACTGTCGTGGGAATTGAACTCCTTGCCTTTGCTGGAAAAGCGAGCGCGCTACCGCAACACGAAACAGACGGCATACAGACGCTATAGAGTGCGAGTATCAGACCAAAGTACAAGAATATTATCAGGCTAAATATAAATACGTTATCAGGAAGCATACAATAACAGTGTTAGGGCAAAGTACTAGGACAGTGTCACGGCAATGTACTAGGACAGTATCAGGACAAAGTACTAGGACAGTGTCAGGACAAAGTACAAGGACAGTATCAGGGCAAAGTACAAGGACAGTGTCAGGGCAAAGTACAAGGACAGTATCAGGGCAAAGTACAAGAACAGTGTCAGAACATGGTAACTGTGTACAAGGGTTGCTTATAGATAGGGAGTTAGAGTGTTACAACATTCAATACTTGACGCTAAGACTTCCTCCTAGCAAAACGCTAAGACTTCCTCATAGCAACACGCTATGACTTCAGTTAAACATAAAACAAGTTATTTATTTATTTAAAAAAAAAGAGTAATTGTTACACTTTGATTAAAAACCTAACCTAACTTACTAAACAAATATGAATCTTTCTAATCCAGGTAATATTTGTATCAACTAGATGGAATTCCTGAAACTATAACACCCAGTTCTGAAGTCTAATCTAATATACACGTGAAACGCTATACAAATCTAGTCCTATCTACTTAAATACTCTCTTGTTTGCAATCTCGTGTACCATCTAGGCAAGCTGTTGATGATGTTGATCTCTAACGGTTGCTGGCTCTGCGTCGTGTAATGATAGCTTCTTACGATGCTCGTGCGTGTGCTTTCTGAGAACACTTAAGTTACATCTCAATTTATATCTGCACGCGTACGTTCTCCATTATCTTTCGTCCCCACAGATCAGAGCGTTCAAAATGAAGACTATAAATATGTTTTCTCTTGGACCATACAAAGGCCACCATTTCACTTCAAAGGACACAATATCAATCCCCCTGGAGTATAGTGAGCCAGATTTCTAGATCTGCTTTCGAAAAAGAAATCCATGAAATCTACTATGCTCTGTCTATTAAAAAAAAACCTTCTCGCTCACTGAAATTACGAAGCTGGCTCTGAGCCGATCGGACGTCGGTCAATCATCTTCGACTCCTCCTCTCCTTGTCCTAGCCAAGTTGTCTAGACATGTCTCATTGACTCATCTCTACCGGTGACTCCGTCATTCTTATTGTGACGGCTTGGCGTACTCTTTTTGGCCGCTTCAGCACGAAGGGGCGGTCCCTATTAACCATATTGTCTCTCGCTTTCTCAATCGGCACCCACTTGGACTATGGCGTTGTTTTCATCCTAGTTTTCCCCAAATTCGCGATAATAAACAATTGTCTTTACCAACTATGCTGTTCCTAGTCGGTGGTCCTGTTATATACTACTCCCTAATACATAACATTGTTACAACTGATGCACAGTCATCCATAACGACACTTAGCTATTGATACTAACTGATGCACAGTCAGCCACAGTAAGCGGACTCTGGCAAAGACTTTGCCAACAACACTGACCAGTGAGACTCCTCTGTAATTATTACAGTCACTTCTATCACGTTTATGTTTGTGTAATGTGACAATTTCTGTGGGGGAATACAAACTGAGCTCCTGTGCCCAGAGTCACAATGTGGATTCCAATCTGGAATATCAAGGATCGACAGGATCTCCTCTCTTCGACAGCTACAAGAAATATCTCGCGAGCAGAACAAGCCTTTTTATCTCTCTTTCAACGACCGGACAAAAGCATTAGACTCTTGAAAATCTCTTCAAAAATAGTTTACCCCAACAAACTGCTGCAGCTAATTGTGTATATTTAAGAAGGATATGATCCCCCGATGCCCCTTCCTTCCCACGTGCCTCAGTGACCCAGTGAGCTATGCCGGCGGGAACGTATGTTCCTGGTAGGGCCACCCATGCAGGACAGATCATTGGAGATGGGCCAGACTACCATACTGGTAGCAGCTGGGTGATTTTTAAGAGTTCAGGAAGACAGACCACATAGGAGAGGAGACGCTACACAAGCTTCGGGCAGTTGGAGCTCGCAACCCAGGAGGGCAAGACAATCAAAGACTATCGTCTAGCAAGTCCAAGAAAGGAAACATCCAAAGGGAAAGCCATTCCTAGACCTTAAAATCTGAACAAGAATTGGTCCCAGTCAATGGCAAACATGACCTCAAGTCCACTGTGTATCAACGTGCTATGGACTGCGTGGCAGCTGAAAGAGCAGGTATGAACGTGGGAGTCTGGTGGGCGAGAGGGGCCGCGCCAGGCTCATGGGTTCAAAATAGGACATCTTCTGCCTCTTTCCTGACATGAGACAACTGCCAGGGTGACTGCATAACAACCCCATCAAATCATATATAAACATGGTATCAAAGAATAACCTGCTGCCTTGTAGGTTTGGTCGCCAGGCCGGTTGAGGTCGACCAAAGGCTAGGGATGCGAACCTGAATAAACTGCTTGCTGAAAACGGAAGTGTTGGACCGAACGGTGCGAATAAAACAGCTCGCTGCTGCAAACCACGACACTTCGTATCTCATCCAAGGATTATCAAGGACCCGGATTATACAGAGAGACACCATAAGGCACACACATAGAAAAAGACATGTTTCTCCCACCATGGACACACTGATACATCTGCCACTCAAACCCTGCAGGTGTTTGCAATAGAACGCTGAAGGTATATACAACAAAAGCAAGCGTTGTCCAGAAGACTATTTGAGGAAGAAATACACGTTGCCTGCATCCAGGAAACACCTTAATCCAAACCACCCATTTTGCATACGAGAATATGTAACCCACAGACTGGATAGGGATGGGCATAAGGGGGGGGGGCTAGGGTGTGTGCTTATCCTCCCCAAAGTATCAATCCCATC
Source organism: Ariolimax columbianus (assembly GCA_036924085.1). NCBI lineage: Eukaryota > Metazoa > Mollusca > Gastropoda > Stylommatophora > Arionidae > Ariolimax > Ariolimax columbianus. The sequence continues at coordinate 12,060,779 of JAVGWX010000023.1, read as the reverse complement.
AAAGATGATCTCTGTGGAAACAAACGGAGAAGCCGAAACAATAGAGGAGGACAAAACCTTACCGAATCAGACAGTGAGAATTTATAATACATACTGCCCGCCAACAAAATATCTGCCCTAGAAGCCATGAATATTATGGACCAGGCAACCATAGTGGTAGCAGACTTCAGCCATTTTGAGAAGTGGGGTTATGCACAGACCAACACAAGGGGACACGAACTAGGGAGTGAGAGATTGACAACAACCTCTATCTGAGCAACCTCCCAGATGACCCTCCCACGTTCTATTCAAGGCGATGGACTTCAACATCATCCCCTGACCTTGCATTTACCACCTGCGACGTGAGCCAACAATCCAAAAAAAAAGGACTTGCACCTCTTTCAGAAAGCGACAATAGACCCATCAAACCTGGGAAACATTCCATCAGACATCAGACCCATCAAACTGAAAATAAACCTGGGAAACATTCCATCAGACCACAGACCCATCAAACTGAAAATAAACCTGGGAAACATTCCATCAGACCACAGACCCATCAAACTGAAAATAAACCTGGGAAACATTCCATCAGACCACAGACCCATCAAACTGAAAATAAACCTGGGAAACATTCCATCAGACCACAGACCCATCAAACTGAAAATAAACCTGGGAAACATTCCATCAGACCACAGACCCATCAAACATACAATAAACTTGGGAAACATTCCATCAGACCACAGACCCATCAAACATACAATAAACTTGGGAAACATTCCATCAGACCACAGACCCATCAAACATACAATAAACCTGGGAAACATTCCATCAGACCACAGACCCATCAACCTGAAAATAAACCTGGGAAACATTCCATCAGACCACAGACCCATCAAACATACAATAAACTTGGGAAACATTCCATCAGACCACAGACCCATCAAACATACAATAAACTTGGCAAACATACCATCAGACCACAGACCCATCAAACATACAATAAACTTGGGAAACATTCCATCAGACCACAGACCCATCAAACATACAATAAACTTCGGAAACATTCCATCAGACCACAGACCCATCAAACTGAAAATAAACCTGGGAAACATTCCATCAGACCACAGACCCATCAAACTGAAAATAAACCTGGGAAACATTCCATCAGACCACAGACCCATCAAACTGAAAATAAACCTGGGAAACATTCCATCAGACCACAGACCCATCAAACTGAAAATAAACCTGGGAAACATTCCATCAGACCACAGACCCATCAAACTGAAAATAAACCTGGGAAACATTCCATCAGACCACAGACCCATCAAACTGAAAATAAACCTGGGAAACATTCCATCAGACCACAGACCCATCAAACTGAAAATAAACCTGGGAAACATTCCATCAGACCACAGACCTATCAAACTGAAAATAAACCTGGGAAACATTCCATCAGACCACAGACCCATCAAACTGAAAATAAACCTGGGAAACATTCCATCAGACCACAGACCCATCAAACATACAATAAACTTGGGAAACATTCCATCAGACCACAGACCCATCAAACATACAATAAACTTGGGAAACATTCCATCAGACCACAGACCCATCAAACATACAATAAACTTGGGAAACATCCCATCAGACCACAGACCCATCAAACTGAAAATAAACCTGGGAAACATTCCATCAGACCACAGAACCATAAAACATACAATAAACTTTGGAAACATTCCATCAGACCACAGACCCATCAAACATACAATAAACTTGGGAAACATTCCATCAGACCACAGACCCATCAAACATACAATAAACTTGGGAAACATTCCATCAGACCACAGACCCATCAAACATACAATAAACTTGGGAAACATTCCATCAGACCACAGACCCATCAAACTGAAAATAAACCTGGGAAACATTCCATCAGACCACAGACCCATCAAACTGAAAATAAACCGGGGAAACATTCCATCAGACCACAGACCCATCAAACTGAAAATAAACCTGGGAAACATTCCATCAGACCACAGACCCATCAAACTGAAAATAAACCTGGGAAACATTCCATCAGACCACAGACCCATCAAACTGAAAATAAACCTGGGAAACATTCCATCAGACCACAGACTCATCAAACTGAAAATAAACCTGGGAAACATTCCATCAGACCACAGACCCATCAAACTGAAAATAAACCTGGGAAACATTCCATCAGACCACAGACCCATCAAACTGAAAATAAACCTGGGAAACATTCCATCAGACCACAGACCCATCAAACTGAAAATAAACCTGGGAAACATTCCATCAGAACACAGACCCATCAAACTGAAAATAAACCTGGGAAACATTCCATCAGACCACAAGCCATTGCCCAGGGGGAACTATAAGAGAGCAGACTGGCAGAAGGTTGCCACAAGTACAAATTATAACTGTCATTCCATCAACACCCACCACAAGAAAGTAGGCAAGATGGTGGACAAATTCAACCAGTGTCTTCTAAAGGCAGCAATGGAGAACATCCCAAGAGGCGAAAGAAGAAATTACAAACCGTATTGGTCACCTGAGGTGCAGCAGATGGAACTTCAACTAAAGGAGGCAAGAGAAACCAAAATCAAGAATTCACTCAAAGCATCTGCTGCAAGATATAGGAAAACAGTCAACCAAGCATGCAGGAAATGCTGGCACGAGCATACAGAAAACCTCAACTTTGATAGAGAGAGCAAGAAACTCTGGAAGCTAGCAAAAACATTGAGGGACAAAAACTGGATCAAGATGCTGAGCAGCGCATGAGCTGCAGTTGTCAGGGACCCATAGCTGACTGCTAGCGTCAGGGCCAGGGAACCAGAGCTGCCAAGACCCTTCTACACCTCCACGCGATGATCCTGGATAACAGGCTGCTGCAGGGCAGACTGGCTAAGGAGACGGGATCGAAGAGGAAATGCTAACCCGGTACTCAATAAATGCTTGCTGAAGTCGGATGTGTTGGACTGAAAGGTGCAAATATCGCTGCCAAGCTGTAAACTACGACACAACGCATTCCGTTCTCTGGACTACATTCTGCTACTTGCCCTTTCAGGGTTTGGTAGTGGGAGACTGAGAACGAAGAAGAAGAAGAAGAAGAAGAAGAGTGACAGTTACAAGCCAACAATTTCGATTTAGACTAACGGAACTAACTGGGAAACAACAGCGGAAATTATTTCACATCAACAACAATAGAACTTTCAAGAGCAGACCAAATCATAAGCCATGCAGTGGTTGGAGATCTAAAACAAACATCCCGCCATTGAAAAAGGCTATCCCCTGAACGTTCTCAAACTCCCGCTACCAAGCCCTGAACGTTCCCAAACTCTCGCTGCCAAGCCCTGAACGTTCTCAAACTCCCGCTACCAAGCCCTGAACGTTCTCAAACTACCGCTGCCAAGCCCTGAACGTTCTCAAACTCCCGCTGCCAAGCCCTGAACGTTCTCAAACTACCGCTACCAAGCCCTGAACGTTCTCAAAGTCCCGCTACCAAGCCCTGAACGTTCTCAAACTCCCGCTACCAAGCCCTGAACGTTCTCAAAGTCCCGCTAGCAAGCCCTGAACGTTCTCAAACTACCGCTGCCAAGCCCTGAACGTTCTCAAACTACCGCTGCCAAGCCCTGAACGTTCTCAAACTCCCGCTGCCAAGCCCTGAACGTTCTCAAACTCCCGCTACCAAGCCCTGAACGTTCCCGAACTCGGTCAGGCACATTCGATTTCAGCATGGCAATATTTGGTACTATATTAGCCCTCTCTCTTAGTTCCCTTCACCTTGGCCAGTCTGCCTGTTGCAGCCTGTTATGCAGGATCACCAAGTGGAGGCAGAGAAGGGTATTGCCAGCCCTGGGTAGCTGACCCTAAAACTAGCAGTGAGCTTTGGTTTGCTGATTACTACAGCTCTTGCACTGTCCAGCATCTTGATATGGGTACCTGCAGTTTTTCAAGAGAAAATTTGGAAGCCGCCTGAATGAGCAACGGAGTTCGTGTTTAAACAGTAGTACATGTCCTTCAGGACCGCCACCAAAAACAGATTTGAGAAGGATCTGGCTTACGACCACTCATCTCGATGAGAACTAGTACAGCGATATTGCAATCCTCGAAAGACTGCAGACAATATTGGAAGACCCAGAATCGTAGTCTCAACGATATCCGATCAGTGTAACTCTTTGTTCCAAGGAGAACGATGAGAATGAACTAACACAACACTCTGACAAACCTCAATGGCGGGTTGGCGCTCCGGCAAGGCAAACCTTCTGTCTCCTGTTGGTGGCAGGGCGTAGGGGATTCCTCTATAAGAGGCGTAGTCGTTGCCGCTATGGGAGGTCAGAACTTTTCCACGAAACGTCCCGGCAGGGGCCTTTACCTCCGGTTCTGGTTTGGTGGGACTGACAACACACAGCGTGACCAGGAGCGTGGACAACTGTAGCAGCATCTGAGGATCCAGGGATTGGATAGAGTAAATGTAACTGATACGTATCCTTCATTCAGAGAATGGATCGAAGCTGCAACTGCAGAGAAGGTTAAAAGTCGATAACACTGCCAATACGTAATGGCTCGGTGACCGTTTTAGGATCAAAAGAATTCTTGAAATATATCGGTTAGGTGGGTGGGGGGGGGGGGGGGAGGGGATGCGCTGACCTAGACATCAGTGCCCGCTTCCGTCAACATGTCCAGTTCTTCACTGTTGTGTTCGACACATTTTTGTCCTCATCCACTGCCTGCATCCTGATGTGATTGTCAACTGGTCAGCTGTTAGAAACCGAATCACCAGCTCGCTGATCAACTCTGGAAGGATTCCGTATCACACCCGCCAAGTTTTCAACGGTCTGCTGAGGAAACTATGAATCGGAGGATAATGAAATTTAGAAAATTGGCGGTTGATATGTGCTATTTACACCAGAAGTGACGTCATCATAAATTTGTACGTATGTTCACTTGTTGCACTTTGGCCCGGAAGTCGGATGTGTTGGACCGAAAGGTGCAAATATCGCAGTCAAGCTGTAAACTAAGACACAACGCATTCCGTTCTCTGAACTACATTTTGCTACTTAAACCCTTTCAGGGTTTGGTAGCGGTAGATTGAGAACGAACAAAGCCAAGCCAAATACATTTTAAGTTTTAAAGCACACCCCCTGTTTAAGATTTGTCGTTACGCCACTGCTTTTATCAACAGTACAGTTCAAAGGCTGGACGATGTTCTGCGCGTGTCTGCTAGTTTGTTTTTATTTTACATTTGATGGGGAACTGAGACGCTAGTCGAATCAAACACTGACCAGGACGTCTCGTCAGGGTCAGGCACAATACACTGACCAAGTCCACTTTCATCAGTATACTCGGGATGTGATGAAAGCTACTACATCCCCCCACTTAACGTCATATTCAGGGCGCACACAATGGTAAACTTACTCATTAAACAACAACAAATTTACATCGGACAGAGACACAAAAATTTACGACGTGCCGAGGATGGAAGCACATTTCCTCCTGGTCAACGACCGATGTCTAGGCCGTTCGGCCAGCCATGATTCATTATTACTTCATCATTGCAATAACCAAGTAAATGATATCGAGAGAACGTGACCAGTTCCAAGATGATAGTTCTAACTTAACTAACTCAACTTAACTAAACGTCTTTATACTGGCGATAGTTCTAACTTAACTAACTCAACTTAACTAAACGTCTTTATACTGGCGATAGTTCTAACTTAACTAACTCAACTTAACTAAACGTCTTTATACTGGCGATAGTTCTAACTTAACTAACTCAACTTAACTAAACGTCTTTATACTGGCGATAGTTCTAACTTAACTAACTCAACTTAACTAAACGTCTTTATACTGGCGATAGTTCTAACTTAACTAACTCAACTTAACTAAACGTCTTTATACTGGCGATAGTTCTAACTTAACTAACTCAACTTAACTAAACGTCTTTATACTGGCGATAGTTCTAACTTAACTAACTCAACTTAACTAAACGTCTTTATACTGGCGATAGTTCTAACTTAACTAACTCAACTTAACTAAACGTCTTTATACTGGCGATAGTTCTAACTTAACTAACTCAACTTAACTAAACGTCTTTATACTGGCGATAGTTCTAACTTAACTAACTCAACTTAACTAAACGTCTTTATACTGGCGATAGTTCTAACTTAACTAACTCAACTTAACTAAACGTCTTTATACTGGCGATAGTTCTAACTTAACTAACTCAACTTAACTAAACGTCTTTATACTGGCGATAGTTCTAACTTAACTAACTCAAATTAACTCAACGTCTTTATACTGGCGATAGTTCTAACTTAACTAACTCAACTTAACTAAACGTCTTTATACTGGCGATAGTTCTAACTTAACTAACTCAACTTAACTAAACGTCTTTATACTGGCGATAGTTCTAACTTAACTAACTCAACTTAACTAAACGTCTTTATACTGGCGATAGTTCTAACTTAACTAACTCAACTTAACTAAACGTCTTTATACTGGCGATAGTTCTAACTTAACTAACTCAACTTAACTAAACGTCTTTATACTGGCGATAGTTCTAACTTAACTAACTCAACTTAACTAAACGTCTTTATACTGGCGACAGTTCTAACTTAACTAACTCAACTTAACTAAACGTCTTTATACTGGCTTTGAAGACTCTGCAGAGTCTGTACACAATCCGTTTCATTTACATTACCTTGCTCTAAAAGCTGTGCGCATGCAATTTATTCTTAAATATTTATTAAAAATTTATTCTTAATGCATTCACCGCAGGAAGGAATACAGTACAACTGAAGGACAATGATGGCTGACATTGTTAAAATGTTAATGTTGTTAATGTTAGACCATACTCACTATAAGTAATCTATTTGTCAGAGGTGCATCCAAGTCTGATGGTGATGTGGTCTGTGTGCAGTTACAACCAACGCTCGTATCGAAGTCCTGATGGTAATGTGGTCTGTGTGCAGTTAGAACCAATGCTTATTTAGGAGTCCAGATAATACTGTATGTGGTCTGGTTGAAGTAAGAACTAAGACCCATTAGACAAATGCAGTACATGTGCTGTATTATAATGATTAGCTATTCGTTACAGTTTGTGGCACCATAGACCAGTTGGAATTATCGAATGTCAGACCTGGTAAATTGTGCAGTATCGCGCAGAGCTTTGGGAGTTAACAAAAGTAAATAATATGTGTAAACACACACACACACACACACACACCCACCAGCACGCGCGCACACACACACACGTTAGTTAGTTAGTTGCCCATCCCAAGAGAAGATGGCGACATCGTCAGACATGTTTTTCCAGATCTGACAGGATATGACTGTATGGTCCGAACTGAGCGTGACAAACTCTACCGCATGTAGGGCACACATGAACAGTGTTATTAATTGGGCCGAATTGCATCTTGTCCTTTCGCGCAGTTCGCTTAACCTGCGCCTATAATGGCCCCGTGCTCAGCGGTGAGAACACCATGTGTGATGGCAGTGCGTAAAACTGAGCGGATCGGAGCAAACAGCTCCCAAGCAACGACATCAATAGAGAAACTATAAAAAGAGACTTTTAGAGTGTCTTTATATCGTTTCTTCTGTTCCCTTGGCGACCGATGTCCTGTCCTGGGCTCACTGTACAACAGTTGTTTAGGAAGGCGATCATATGGCATGTGAACAACATGCCCTGTCCATCCTATCTGGGCTCTCTGCAGCATCCTATGGATGTCAGGGAGGCTCGTCCTGCTAAGGACTTCAGAGTTCGTCACTCTATCCTGCCAACCGATCCTGAGCAGTTTATGTCGACAGTTTACATGGTTATGTTTCCTGTCATGCTTGACATCAATTGTCCATGTTTCGTATGCGTACGAAAGGGTGGTTTAGCACAACAGCACGAGACACAATTATACTTGCTGGCAACAATAAATGTTTGCCGGTCTCAAACGTTTGCTCAAAGTCTTCCAAGGCAAAGGCACCGTCCATCGTAGACGATGATGGCATAATTCATTTTGCTAGCGCTATTTTTAGTAAGGATTAACTGAGCTACTTTTTATCCTCACTCTCTCGTCTCGTGCCGCCCGACCCCAGTGGCAAGTCAAGGACAAGACGACTAAGGGGTGACTACGAGATGAAGGGAACTCCGCATCAAGCATCCGTGAAAAAAACAGCTGAGTCCGGAGTCGAACCCACACAACCTGATCACGAGGCCGACTGCTTAACCACTTCGCCAAAAGTAGCACTTGGTCAATATCGTGAAGCCAATGTAAGTAAAGCTATCAACTGCTTGTAGGAGATTTCAATGTACAGCGATGCCTGGTTCGTGGTAAGGCTTCCACACCGTTTTCTTGGTGTTTACAGTAACACAACATTTAGTGCACGCAGTTGAAAACTCGTTCATGGTTGCCCTCATGTCCTGTTCTGATCACGTGTTTATTGCGTAGTCACCGGCAAAGAGGAGATCTAAGATATTTGCTTCTTTCACCTTTGTGATGACCTTTATGCGCCTTAGAGTGAATAACTGCCCACTCGTCTGGTATCTGATCTATATGCCAGTGGCATAGCCACGTGTTGCATCAGAAAGCATGGCTGCAAATACGATGCTAAAGAGTGTGGGGGCCGGCACACAGCCATGTTTGACTTCATTTATGGCTTGGACTGCTGCAGAAAGTTCCCCATCAAGCACTACACGGGCTGACATGCCACCATGGAACCGGCGAACACACGTAATGAATATTTCGCAGTAATTATCAAATACCAGACCTGGTAAATTTTGAGATCTCATGCAGAACAAGGACATAGTGCCCGCACACACATATACGAGGCGCGTTCAAATGAAACCGAGGGGGCGGCGTGGCCTAGTGGTTAAGTGGCACGGCTCACAACCAGAAGGTGCTGGGTTCGATCCCCATCACAGCACCGGCCGTTACCCCGGGGAAGCAAACCCTTAGAAAATGCAGGAGGAAGCAGACCTTTACATAAAATGCATGCTGAAGTCGGATGCACTGGGTCGACAGGCGCAAAATAAAAACCACAGTGTAACGCACACACGTCTTGGGGAATAGATAAATAAGGCGAACGCAAAAAAAAAAAAAATTAAACCGAACCTAACTGCACAAAGTGAACATATGCACGATGCACATGATGATGTCATTTCTGGTGTAGACAGCACATACAAACCGTTAAGTTTGCAAAATTGCATTATCCCCCGACTCATAGTTTCCTCGGCAGAACGTTGAAAACATGGCGGATGTGATACGGAATCCGTTGATCAGCGAGCGGTGATTCGGTTTCTAACAGCTTAAGGATGTCGACCAGCTGACATTCATCGCAGAATGCAGGCAGTGTATGGTGACAAAATTGTGTCGAAGACAACAGTGACGAACTGGACAACGGTGTTTAAAGAAGGACGTGAGATAATGAAAGATCTATCGATATCAGGTCAGGCACATATTGTTGCGTTAGAAGATGCAATCCCCAAAATTGATGCAGCAATTCGGTTGGACGGTCGCCGGAACTTACGTTCACTAGCAGAGAAATGCGCGGTGTCGCTAGGAACAGTTTAAATGGTGGTTAGCAAGAAACTGAAGTATCGGAAGGTGTTCTCACAATTGGTACCGATACTTCAGCGCTACCACTCAACCCACCACGGTCATTCCTATGAATATCCAGATTATGGAGCGCCTTATCCTGGAAAATACCAATTCAGCACTGATGACAAAGTAAAACAGACTGTCCTGGATTGGTTCAGACATACTGACAAATTTTTCTACGCGGAAGCTTTTCAAGCATTACTTTAACGCTGGGATGTGCGCAAACGTTTCAGGAAGTTATATCGAAAAATAAATAGCATTTTGACTGATTGAACAATTTTGATTTTTTCCTAACAAACATATTCCGGTTGGACTTGAACAACCCTCGTAAAAATTTAACAGCGCACTCACACACATCATATAACACGTAATATGTCATGTCTGATCTACAGACACCTACAACGGTAGTCAAAAAGAACAGTTCGTCACGTGGGTCCGTTGTTTTTATTGTCTTTATCCTCTCTAGTTTCGGCTCATGTTTTCTGGGTACGTGACGATAGGTTGAACCAGCAGCCAAGCTATGTTGTGTGACGTTATCTCATTCATTGTATTATTGGCCATATGTTTTCTTCTTCAATTACGTTTAAGATAGATGGACGAAACTTTTTGCTCTTTAGTAAGGAGGAGTCAAGACACTTACCTGGAAATTGGTGGGACAAGTTACTTACCTGGGAATTGGCGTGACAAGGTACTGGCCTGAAAATTGGTGTGACAAGGTACTGGCCTGGGAATAGGTGTGACAAGGCACTGGCCTCGAAATTGGTGTGACAAAGTACTGGCATGAGAATTGATGTGACTAGGTACTGGCCTGGGAATCGATGTGACAAGGTACTTGCCTGAGAATTGGTGTGACAAGATACTTGCCTGAGAATTAGGGTGACAAGGTACTGGCCTGGAAATTGGTGTGACAAGGTACTGACTTAGAAATTGGTGTGACAAGGTACTGGCCTGGAAATTAGTGTGACAATGTACTGGCCTAGGAATTGGTTTGACAAGGTTCTGGCCTGGGAATAGTGTGACACGGTACTTGCCTGAGAATTGGTGTGACAAGGTACTTGCCAGAGAATTAGTGTTACAATGTACAGGCCTGGGAATTGGTGATACATGGTACTTTCCTGGGAATTGGTATGATTTTTAATCAATCCCTGTGTATTCACCCTGCAAGGGCGATACACTTCTCCGATCTGCTCTTCACCTTCCCCGTGCCCTGATTGTAGAACACCTCCATCGGGGAAAGGAACCACATCTCCAATTCAGTAACCAAGCCGTGGATGCCAGAAAGACGTGCAGGTATGAGATCATGCCCAATCCACCATTCTCCAGGGACTTGGAACCTAGTGACTTCTTCCTGTTCCGAAACACAAAGAATCTGATTCGTGGACGTCGATTTCTGACGTCTAACTGGTTTACTGACCCTGACGCTGTCACTGACTCCTGTCGGCTTGTCTACTGCATCTTCAGCAAAAGGTGCATTTCCACAGAAGATCAATTTCCACAGAGCCTCAAAGAGATGAAAACCAGTTTTTTTGGAGAGCCTGAAAGAGATGAGGACCAATTTCCACAGAGGCACAAAGAGATGACGACCAATTTCCACAGAGCCTTAAAGAGATGAAGACTAATTTTTACAGATCCTCAAAGATCTGAAGACCAACTTCTACAAAACCTCAAAGAGATGAAGACCAACTTCCACAAAGCCTCAAAGAGATGAAGACCAACTTCCACAAAGCCTCAAAGAGATGAGGACCAATTTCCACAAAGACTAATTTTTACAGAACCTCAAAGATCTGAAGACCAATTCCACATAGGCACAAAGAGATGACGACCAATTTCCACAAAGCCTCAAAGAGATGAAGACCAACTTCCACAATTCCTCAATGATCCGAAGACCAACTCCCACAACGCCTCAAAGAGATAAAGACCAATTTACACAGAGCCTCAAAGAGATGAAGACCAACTTCTGCAAAGCCTCAAAGAGATGAAGACCAATTTTTACAGAGCCTCAAAGATCTGAAGACCAACTTCCCGATAAGGCTGAAAGCCCATTTCTGTAAAATGGCAATGAGTTGAAGATCTAATCAACAGATTATCGATCCCTGAAATATTATTTGGAAAGCTCGATATTACCAGAACACTAAACACACATAATGGATAGGACATACATTAAGATGTCTTCCATGATTGCATTATTAAAAATTCTCGGTAATAGCTTTCCCGCGCCAAAATGACGAAAGGGAAGTCATACGGTATACGCGGAAAAGAACTCAAATAGAACATTTAGAAAACATGGAAGCCATTGGTTGATTTGGTCAGTTAGTTTATGAAGGGACAGTTTGGCTTTTTGTTTGTCGTTGTTGAATCCCTTTTTGGTTATTTTGTTGTTGTTAAAGACCTTTAGGCTTTATTGTTGTTGTTGAAGACCTAATTGGTTATTTTGTTGTTGTTGAAGACCTTTTGGCTTTTTTGTTGTTGTTGAAGACCTTTAAGCTTTTTTGTTGTTGTTGAAGACCTATTGGTTATTTTTGTTGTTGTTGAAAACCTCTTGGCTTTTTTGTTGTTGTTGAAAACCTTTAGGCTTTGTTGTTGTTGAAGACCTTTTGGTTCTTTTGTTGTTGTTGAGGGCCTTTTGGCTTTTTTTGTTGTTGTTGAAAACCTTTAGGTTTTTTTGTTTTTGCTGAAGACCTTTTTTGTTCTTTTGTTGTTGAAGACCTTTAGGCTTTTTTGTTGTTGAAGACCTTTAGGCGTTTTAATTGTTGTTGAAGACCTTTAGGGTCTGTTGTTGTTGAAGACCTTTAGGTTCTTTTATTGTTGTTGGTAAAGGCCTTTTAGCTTTTTTGTTGTTGAAGGTCTTTTGGTTCTTCTATTTTTGTTGAAGACCTGCGGCTTTTTGTTGTTGTTGAAGACCTATTGGTTATTTTGTTGTTGTTGAAGACCTTGAGGCTTTTTGTTGTTGTTGAAGACCTATTGGTTATTTTGTTGTTGTTGAAGACCTTTACGCTTTTTGTTGTTGTTGAAGACCTATTGGTTATTTTGTTGTTGTTGAAGACCTTCAGGCTTTTTGTTGTTGTTGAAAACCTTTTTGCTTTTTGTTGTTGAAGACCTTTTGGTTCTTTTGTTATTGTTGAAGGATTTTATACATTTTTGTTGTTGTTGAAGACCTTTAGGCTTTGTTGCTGTTGAAAACCTTTTGGTTCTTTTGTTGTTGTTGAAGACCTTTAGGCTTTTTTGTTATTGAAGGTCTTTTGGTCCTTTTATTTTTGTTGGTAAAGGCCTTTTGGTTCTTTTTATCTTGTTGGCCTTGTTTGTTTTTGTTTTTGAAGGCCTTTATGCTTGTTGTTGTTGTTGTTGTTGAAGGCCTTTCGGCTTGTTGTTGTTGTTGTTGAAGGCCTTTCGGCTTGTTGTTGTTTTTGTTGTTGTTGTTGTTGTTGAAGGCCTTTCGGCATGTTGTTGTTGAAGGCCTTGTTTTGTTGTTGTTGTTGAAGGCCTTGTTTTTTTGTGGTTGTTGTTGAAGGCCTTTCGGCTTGTTGTTGTTGAAGGCCTTTCGGCTTGTTGTTGTTGTTGTTGAAGGCCTTTAGGCTTGTTGTTGTTGTTGTTAAAGGCCTTTCGGCTTGTTGTTATTGTTGTTGTTGAAGGCCTTTAGGCTTGTTGTTGTTGTTGTTGAAGGCCTTTCAGCTTGTTGTTGTTGTTGTTGAAGGCCTTTCGGCTTGTTGTTGTTGTTGTTGAAGGCCTTTCGGCTTGTTGTTGTTGTTGTTGTAGGCCTTTCGGCTTGTTGTTGTTGTTGTTGAAGGCCTTTCGGCTTGTTGTTGTTGAAGGCCTTTCGGCTTGTTGTTGTTGTTGTTGAAGGCCTAGTTTTTTTTTTGTCGTTGAAGACAATTCGGCTTATTGTTATTGTTGTTGAAGGCCTTTAGGTTTGTTGTTGTTGAAGGCCTTTCGGCTTGTTGTTATTGTTGTTGTTGAAGGCCTTTAGGATTGTTGTTGTTGTTGAAGACCTTTCGGCTTGTTGTAATTGTTGTTGTTGAAGGCCTTTCGGCTTGTTGTTGATGTTGTTGAAGGCCTTTCGGCTTGTTGTTGTTGTTCTTGAAGGCCTTTCGGCTTGTTGTTGTTGATGTTGAAGGCCTTTCGGCTTGTTGTTGTTGATGTTGTCGAAGGCCTTTCGGCGTGTTGTTGTTGTTGTTGAAGGCCTTTAATAATGATATCACGTAAGCAAGTGCGGAGAAGTTTCCACATCAGTGAAATTGGTATCAAGTAAGAGAGTTCAAATACCTGGGTAGTATGTTAACTGATGATGGCCGAGTGGACAGAGCGAGATTGCATGTAGAATTAAGAAGGTGAACGGTGTCCACTATCAAATTACACCCATTTTGAAACACGAGTGCTTCTTTCAACTAACAGGAATCTGCCATATACGCTGTTTATTCCTATATTGTGTTACCAATTCCAATCTTTGTCCTTACTAGTAACTCGTGGGAGTAAGATCGGGAGAGATGTCCTGTGTGAGCAGCCGAGAAGAGAATCCGTGACCGAATTAGCAACACTACGCTGAGGTAGACAGTGGGGATACACCCAGTTAGTGCCCACACTAAAATCAAGTGGCTTGGTCATTTATTCAGAATGCTTTATGACCAGTCTAAGAGCAAGAGGCAGACCACGACGTCGGTGGATAGAGGGTGTCTCTGACACTCTCAGGAAGTTACACCTGACCACAGCACAAGCCCTCCACCTGGCGATAACAGGAATCCTCGCATCCCGGCTCATTTACGACGCCTCATCGGCAAGGACAGTAGGACAGAAGAAGAGGAAAAAGAAGAAGAAGAAGAAGAAGAAGTTTTGGTTCTTTTATTGTTGTTGAAGTCTTTTTGGTTTTTTTGTTGTTGTTAAAGACCTTTTGGCGTTTTTGTTGTTAAAGACCTTTTGGCTTTTTTTGTTGCTGTTAAAGACTTTTTGGCTTTCTGTTGCTGTTAAAGACCTTTTGGCCTTTTGTTGTTGTTAAAGACCTTTTGGCGACGCCTCATTTGCGACGCCTCATTGGCAAGGGCAGTCGGACAGAAGAAGAAAATGAAGAAGAAGAAGAAAATGAAGAAGAAGAAGAAGGAGATGAGGAAGAGAAGAAGGAGGTGCAGAAGGAGGAAGAAGAAGAAGAAGAAGAAAACAAAACAAGTTGGTTTATTTGGTTTGAACATTATAAAAAAACAGAGTGTGCTGTATTTGTTCTCAATGCCCACAATGAGTAGGTTTACACCTTAGTGCGCCATGAAAAAGACGTTAAGTGACCGGTTGCAGCAGCTTTCCTCACCCCCGAGCGTGCTGATGAAGGTAGACCTGAGTCTCCCAGGCGGTTGTGCTATGTATGGCTACATTGACGTTTCGCTCACTGTTACGAAGATCACGTCGGTCATTCAACTCGTTAGCCAGGCTGCCATAAAAAGAGCCCGTTTTCAGGGAGGTCTACGAGGAAGTCAAGGTGAGGGTCTTGACCAGTATGTTGTGTCTGACCCTGACTAATATGTCGGTTCAGTATGTTGTGCCTGACCCTGACTAACATGTCTGATCAGTATGTTGTGCCTGACCCTGACTAACATGTCTGACCCGTACGTTGTGCCTGACCCTGACTAACATGTCTGATCAGTATGTTGTGCCTGACCCTGACTAACATGTCTGATCAGTATGTTGTGCCTGACCCTGACTAACATGTCTGATCAGTATGTTGTGCCTGACCCTGACTAACATGCCTGACCAGTATGTTGTGTCTGACCCTGACTAACATGTCTGATCAGTATGTTGTGCCTGACCCTGACTAACATGTCTGATCAGTATGATGTGCCTGACCCTGACTAACATGTCTGATCAGTATGATGTGCCTGACCCTGACTAACATATATGATCAGTATGTTGTGCCTGACCCTGACTAACATGTCTGATCAGTACGTTGTGCCTGACCCTGACTAACATGTCTGACCAGTATGTTGTGCCTGACACTGACTAACATGTCTGATCCGTATGTTGTGCCTGACCCTGACTAACATGTCTGTTAAGTATATTGTACCAGACCCTGACTAACATGTCTGTTAAGTATGTTGTGCCTGACCCTAACTAATATGTCTGATCAGTATGTTGTGCATGACCCTTACTAACATGTCTGATCAGTATATTGTGCCTGACCCTGACTAACATGTCTGATCAGTATGTTGTGCCAGACCCTGACTAACATGTCTGATCAGTATGTTGTGTCTGACCCTGACTAACATGCCTGATCAGTACGTTGTGCCTGACCCTGACTAACATGTCTGACCAGTATGTTGTGCCTGACCCTGACTAACATGCCTGACCAGTATGTTGTGCCTGACCAGACGTTAGTCTTCCTCCACAGAGTGTTCTGTACTAAATAATAGGGTCCAATACAAAAGCTGGTAACGATGATGTTGGCGATGCTAGTGGTTGCGCTGTTAACAAATTCAATGTAAAAACAACACGAAAGAAACTGAGGGAATTATAGTAGTTATTTTTGTAAGAAAAAATGTTGACTGGAAAACACAATTCAAGCGAAAACTAAAGAATGATATTTTAAATTAGCAGACAAGAACAAGAAATGGCGAACACTCTGTGAGCATTTGTTCACGTGGTTCAACCTATAGTCGCGTGTTAAACCTTCACATTAATTGTCCAACATTCTCATGAATTGACAAATATTCACGTATCAGCTGTTACATCTTCACTTTACTGTCATACATTCAATTCAACTGTTATACCTTCGTATACATTGTCATACATTTATATGGGGACAGCATGGCCTAGTGGCTAAGTAGCACGAATCATAACTCGAAGGTGCTGGTTTCGATCCCCATCACAGCACCGGCCGTTACCCGGGGAAGCAAACCCTTACATAAAATGTATGCTGGGCCGACAGGCGCAAAATAAAAACCATAGTGCAACGCACACCGCCTTGGGGAATAGAGAAATCAGGTGAACGAAAAAAAAAGATAATACATTATAAACTGGAATACCTTTATATCAACTACCATACCTCCACATCAACTACCATACCTCCACATCAACTACCATACCTCCACATCAGCTGCCATACCTCCACATCAACTACCATACCTCCACATCAACTACCATACCTCCACATCAACTACCATACCTACACCACCCAACCATCAAACCTACTTCTCCTCTAAACCCCCCGCAAGCTTATATTCCTGCAGCCACTGAGGCACCAGAGTGTCCCAGATGATTCGTTTCACACTGAAGATGTCTTCACCAACCGAAGGCTGCAGTGAGAAACTTAAGTAGCTCTTTTTGTCCAAGTCGTAGGGAAGCCAAGTCACATTTTTCTGTTTGGATAACTGCTCACCTGGGTTTCTGGCGACAGAGACATGATTATTAAAACATTAATACTTCAGTAGACAGGTAGAAACAGACATTCATTAATACATTAATAAATCCGTAGACAGGATTCATTCATTAAAACTGTAATACTTCCGTAGACAGTAAGAAACAGACATTCATTAATATTTATAATACTTCCGTAGACAGTAAGAAACATACATTGATTAATAGTTTAATACTTCTGGAGACAGGAAGAAACATATATTCATTATTAATAATATAATTTGTCTGGAGGTTAAAATCCGCTGGTGACTTACCAGGTCAATCCTAGTATCTGTTACCAACTGTTAGGTTGGTCGCCCCTGGAATATACAATCGACTATTTTTGGAACTGGTGGAAGCGTAAGCTAGAGCAAGGTAGACCATGAGCCTGTCAGGCACCATTTATGCCGCTCCGCTAACCACATAACCAAGCAAGACCTGATGTCATAGCCACACAGTACCCTTTTTGGGACATATTCTCTGTGGGGCGAGAATCAATAGAATAATTTGAGTAGATTTCTAACTTGAATTTTACCAGGGCAGCGGCCGTCAAGCCAACTCTTTTCGATTTTCAATTGCCAAGGGATTTTTAACGTGCGCGCGACTGGATGCGGGTGTCCGATCTCATTACTCAGAGATTAGGGGACAATTTTTACCAGACGATCCACGTGAAAAACATCATGGTCTCCACCGTGATTTGAACCCGCGACCTCCAACACCTGAGGCGAACACCTTACCTCAAGACCACAATCATTAATATAATATTATTTCGGAAGACTAAAGGAGACATTCATTAGTAATTTAATGGTTTGTGCATAATGGTGTATTTTAAAATATTTATGGAAGCTGTTAGAGACTGCTGCATAATAGTTCTGGAAGTCTTTAGAAATAGGCAATCATTAATAACTTTCACATTTGTGGAATGTTTGCCTGTCCAGAAAAGTAACTGACCTGGAGCTATTACAATTTGGGGAATGTTTGGTCGATTAATCAGAATGAGCTACCGGTTATTTGTATTATGCACAAGGTCACCAACAGCTGTGTAAAAGTATCCTTTATCTATTATTAGAACATCCAAACCAAAGTGTAGAGACAGAGAGGTGGACCTACATATTCACGAAGAGAGAGAACTAAGATTGATTGATTGATTATACCTGGAGAGCGGCAGAGAAAGCAGCCCATATTTATTGACTGGTGTGACACGTGTTCAATTGTCTATGCATCGAGACGAGCAATGGACTTTGATGGATTGATTGATTGCTGGCGCTAGAACAAAGAGCACTACTGCGCTTATGCTCGAAAGGTCCCTACACCAAACAGCTTATAAATACATTTACGGAACGTTTTCCCAAGTTAGTACCGTTCTTTCACCTTTATAGATTCATATCCCTCCATTTATGTATTCTTTTCTTATTTTATGATTCGCTAGTTTATTATTATTGTCCGTTGTCCCCGATGAAGGTCTGTTGGTCGTAACGCAGGTTTTATTTGTGCTTTTGTTTCAGTGCAGTATCTGACCATACCTATTTATTTTTCTGTTACCCCTTTACATATTTACATAAACTTACCCGGTCTTGATAAAAGATGCAGCCAGATCGATAAAATCTGTCCTCAACTCGACGTCATCATCGTAGAAAACATCTTCTACCGTCAGTAAATAAAAGAGTTCCACAAGATCTTTTGGGGTTAGGTCAAACAGGTAGACCAGGTCTAGAGCGTGCAGCATATATCGATGTGGAACATATCTAGGGGCGTGGTCGAATAACATGAGATAACTCTGGGTTTTTGTAGAGTTCTCCACTTGCTCTGGGCGGTTTCTGTAAAAGTTTAAGAAATCGAGACTCTTCTTGAGGAAAACCTCATCAGTGACAACAGCAATAGCTGATTTCTCTAGTTCTCCATACAATTTCTGGTACTCGAGAAGGACTGACTTGGTGACCTGTTCGGGTAACCTCAACAAATTTGACAAGTCTCGAACACTAGAATCAAATGTCGAAGTGTTCATCTGTCCAAATATTGAATTCATTTCAATATACCCGTCATCCGCAGTGACGCTCACGACGAAGTCTCGATCGTAGAAACCAATTTCCGTCAAATAGTCTTGATCACTCAGCAGCTCATGGAGAGGTCTGGGTAGGAGATCGTCTCCCGATGACGTACAGGTCCAAATTATTGTAGTATCATAGTTCTTGACAAAGTTGTTAGCGGGCAGCTGTTTCAGGCACGCGACAACTGCCTCTTCATTTCCCGTGACAGAATCTACACCACATCTGAACTTCTCAGCTGCTTCCTGGAGTAGATCGTTCGACTCACGAGCTGGGAAGGAGAAGATTAATGCAGTGCCACTCAGAAGTATCGCCTGGAATGGAAAGAAGTAAAATTAGGTCAACAGGGAACCAGTGGTTAGCAGTACAAATAAAGTTGTTTCAATAAAGAGAAGATGATGATCACATCAAAGAAACATTTCGATAAATCAAATATAGGAAATTACTCTTTGACCGCACCAGAAGAAAAATAAAACTGCACTTACGTTACAGCTCCAATCCCTTCATCAGGGACAGAAAAAAACGAAAACAACTATTAAATTACAGCCAAAATAAAAACGAAACATGATGTAAAATTATCGATTTACTTCTAGCATCCATTTGTAGCCATGAACGTGTGAGACACGGTATGCCAATTATGAAAAAGATTGGACTTAACAAGAAATCTGATCTTGTCTATGATCATACTGGGCCACAAGGTGGACTAGTGGTCAAGTGACACAGCTCAAAACTCGAAGGTGCTGGGGTCGCTCCCCACTCACAGCACTGGCCGTTACTCTAGGGCAGGAAACTCTTAGAAAATGTAAGAGGACATAAAATGTATGCCGAAGACGGATGCACTGGGCAGAAAAGTACAAAATATAACACAGCGCAACGCACACTACCTTGCGAATAGAAAAATAAGGCGGAAAAAATACCGGGCCACGATTCTCAGGCCTGTAGGTCCACTAAAAGCATTGGTATGTTTGTGCCTTGCACATCTCCTAGACGAAGGCAGAAATCCAAAACCTCAGCAACGGTCTCTCTGCGTTGAGCTGCACTGTAAACGACAATTCTGTTGAGCTTCACTGTGAACGACAAATCTGTTGAGCTTCACTGTGAACGACAAATCTGTTGAGCTTCACTGTAAACGACAACTCTGTTGAGTTTCACTGTGAACGACAAATCTGTTGAGCTTCACTGTGAACGACAACTCTATTGAGCTTCACTGTGAACGACAACTCTGTTGAGCTTCACTGTTAACGACAACAATTTTGAGCTTCACTGTGAACGACAAATCTGTTGAGCTTCACTGTGAACGACAAATCTGTTGAGCTTCACTGTGAACGACAACAATTTTGAGCTTCCCTGTGAACGACAAATCTGTTGAGCTTCACCGTGAACGACAACTCTATTGAGTTTCACTGTGAACGACAACAATTTTGAGCTTCACTGTGAACGACAAATCTGTTGAGTTTCACTGTGAACGACAAATCTGTTGAGCTTCACTGTGAACGACAACTCTATTGAGCTTCACTGTGAACGACAACTCTGTTGAGCTTCACTGTTAACGACAACTCTATTGAGCTTCACTGTGAACGACAACAATTTTGAGCTTCACTGTGAACGACAAATCTGTTGAGCTTCACTGTGAACGATAACTCCGTTGCAATCATCGAAGACTTCGTCTACTTGGGCAGCAGACATTTCTCTGACACACGCAGCAGTCATGAAACCACCCGTAGGATGGGCTTTGTGGCTTCATCCATGCACTCGCTCCGCAGAGTCTGGTCCCAGTGAAGGCTCTCGCTGCAGACCCGGCTTGTTTAATACTCCTGTATCTTCTCTATTCTCCCGTACAGCTCCGACACCTGGACGCTACTACAGCAGAACCCCAGCGTATTGAGACCCTCCACCTGTGCAACTAGAGGCGCATCCTCGGGATCCACAGGTGCGACTTGATTTCCAACAGTGAAGTAGTTTAGCGTACTCAACTTGCAGGGATTGTCTCAACGATTGATCGGTGTCGCCTCTCCTTCTCCAGTCACTTTGCCCGCCCTCCCCAGGAAGTCCTATCCCTCCACAGAAAGTCCCAGCCCTCCCCAGGAAGTCCCAGCCCACGAGATACTCTGGCAGGCTGTGGGAGCGAAGGACCCGGACGGGGTCGCGCTCATCCTGATGACTTCATCGGAGCCGCAACAGCTGCATTAAACAGATCGCCACATTCTGCCCCCCCCCCCCCTTCCACATAACTACAGGCGCTAGGGATACGGCCATCAGACGTGGTCATGGTCACTCGACGCGATCTGCCCTGGTCGCCTAAGCGTATTATTTATTGGAACAAGAAATGGTCGATATGATTACAAGCAGACGTTAACTGTTGGCAGACTCCCCATTAGCTCTAGACGAGATCTGGCAGCAGGCTGAAGCACCTTGCCATGGCAGTACTTCATCCACGTAACGAGCCACCGACGCCCAAGTGAACATTGTAATAGTATATATTACTGGACTACCCGTTCCTCAGAGTCGGTTACGCCGCTGCGTGTTCCAACTTCGCTTCCATTGTCTTCTGTCGTGGGCCACGGTTGACCAGTTTGCGATAAGTTTCCCGTCTGTAGCATCGTGGATGTTGTTTTTGAGTTCGATGGAGTGGGACCAGCCCGCAGGTGGTCCTGCCCGTGGTCGGCTTCTGTCTCGTGGGTACCAGACTGCTATCGCTGTTCTCCAACGGTTATCAGTTCTCCGAAGCAGGTGACCAGCCCAGCGATGCTTTACCTTGTCTGCGTGGGTAACTGCATCTTTCAACAATGACATCTGCCTTACGCCAGTGTTGTGAACACTTTTCCAGCGTTGTTTCCGGAGCTTGAGACCAATCATATGTCTGTCTCGAGGGAGGCTAGGGTCACTGAGATTTGATTTCTTTTGTAAGTGTCAATGTTTCTGCGGCATAACACATTGCAGGTAGAACTGTGGGGTTGAATAAGTGAGGTGCGCAGACTCTGGTCGTGGGTACGGTCTAGTGACGTTTTTATGGACGAGAAAGCCACCCTGTCCTCGCACGACGTATTGTTAGTTATGCGTTTATGTCGTTCTGCATGTTCAATAAGCGGCCCAGGTAGATATACTCCTCTACGTCCTCCAGATTCTGACCATCGCCATCATTTATAGCGAAACGGTTACGCATGACTTCTGTCTTGGAGGTGTTCATCTAGCTATAAACTTCGATCACGAAACGCATGTCGACAAAATGGCGTCTGCATATTGCAAAATGGCGTCTACATGTTGCCAATAGATTTAGGAATCAAATGCACATGCGCAAAGAAATACTCTCGGTATTGTACAATGTTCATAAGTGAACAGAAGTTACTTTCTGACCATCCATCATGCGCGTGGAAACACACACACATACACACGCACAATCACGTACGCACACACACACACACGTACACACACATACACACGTTCGATTTATCTATTGTTTAATTTATTGTCTCTTCTTTTATAAAATGTATATATTTTGTCTCAATTTGTAAAAATATTTGGGATAGCAGCAAAGATGGCGCATAGCAGTCCGCGCGTCTAACTTTAGTCTCGTGTTTTAGTCAATTATAGATGTGGCCAGACGACTGATTTGAGTGGGATTCATAATAGCTCATTGGGGACGGCGTGGCCTGGTGGTTAAGTGGCACGGCTCACAGCCCAAAGGTGCTGGGTTCGATCCCCATCACAGCACTGGCCGTTTCCCTGGAGAAGGAAACCCTTAGAAAATGCGGGAGGAAGCAGACCCTTTACATAAAATGCATGCTGAAGTCGGATGCACTGGGCCGACAGGCTCAAAATAAAAACCACAGTGCAATGCACACCGCCTTGGGGAATAGAGAAATAAGGCGAACGCAAAAAAAAAAAAAAATTACAGTTGACGACTTACACTTGTATCCACGGAAACGTGCTGTAGTTTTCCATTTGTTCTTTCAATTTGTAGTGTTTTCTCCTCCGACTATCCTGGTAAAGTCATTTGCTATTTTTAATACCATTTCGTGTGTCCCGTGTTTCCACTGTCCAGTACGCATGGCTAAACTTTACAAGATTGGCGACCTACGCCGTGTTTGCTGGTAACATACGGGCCGGTTAATGGACTAACACATCGTCCGGGAGATAATTTGGGCACGGCCCGGAAAGCAGCCTACGGATGACCCATTGCCCACACGCTGAGTGATGCCTGTAATCCTCGCAGCTCCCGTCCCAAGGCAGAGCAGTACTCAACACCCCGCAAGGAGTCTGCAGGGAACTAGCTCAACACGCTTACTACGAAACAACAAAACGCCATCCTTGAATATTGAAGCTTCATTGAGAATTGTAACTTTGAGTGCCCTTATTTTGGCTGCAGTACTTGACCATGGCAGTGATCAGTGATCGATCGACGAAACAGCCCACTGATGTCCACGAGAAAATGATTATTTGACTAATTAGTTACACCAGCCACAGTCGGTCTTTTCTGTTCTAGTAATCAAAACTTCTTTAAAAAAATCTGCCAAAGCGGCTTTTCACCGTTGCTGGGGTAGTCGAGAGGTTTTCTTTAATAGGCTGAGAACTACAGACCGCGTCGCCACTGCTGTCGCGACGGCGTGTGCTGGCTATGTTTGTTTATTTCACCCCCAACAGAAAAACATACGCCATACCTGCATTCAAACCGCTGCCCTCCTTGTCCACAGGCAGGCCGGCCTCGAAACCATTGGGCCACGCGCTCCTCTCCCCCAATATATGATAATTACTCCCCTCTCAATCACTTGTATCACTCTCTCTCCCTCTCGCTCTCGCTCTCTCTCGCTCTCTCTCCCTCTCTCTCTCTCTCTCACATTCCCTCTCTCTCTCTCTCTCTCACTCTCTCTCACTCTCTCTCCCTCTCTCTCTCTCTCACTCTCTCACATTCCCTCTCTCTCTCTCTCTCTCTCTCTCGCTCTCTCTCGCTCTCTCTTTCTCCTTCTCTCCAATACACTCTATATAAACCAATTATCCATTTCTCCGTTCTTACGCACACATCAATTGTACCTTCACTCTCTCCAATGTCTTATACCTCAACACTATCTCTTCCATTCATATTTTCATTCCGACAAAACCAAACAAAGATCGCGCTTACCTTACTGAACAGACCTTCTGATAACGGGGAGAGGCTCAGTACAGTTGTACTTGTGGACCCCCCGGACTCGCCACAGAGAGTCACGTCACTGGGGTCCCCTCCAAAATGTATAATGTTGTCCTGGACCCACTGTAGTGCCATCAGCTGGTCCCAGTAAGCTTGATTTCCTGGGAGAGAGCTGGAGTTTCCTCTTAAGAAACCCAACCATCCTAGTCTGTAGTTGATGGTTACAGCGATCAGGTCGCCCTGTTGGTTCAGGTTATACAAGTAAATATGATACAAAATTCGTTTGTCCCTTTTTTTCCTTCTTCTTTTCATCTTCTTTGATCACCTACTGCGTTACTTCTAGCACATTGAGTTTTACAAAAGAGACTCCGTTTGAGGTCTTTGTAAGCCCCACAGTTTTTGGAATATGATTGCTCCCCAGGGCCAGGTTGTCTCTCTCTCTCGTCAGCATAATTGGGACAGTCTTGCAGGACATGGTCTGGTGTTTGCCTAGGTGTGTGACAGATTTAGTCTTACAAGACAAGCATCTTAAGGTTGTCATAGAAGACAAACAACCACTTTAATGTGGAACAGCTTTAATCCGACAAGAAAAATCATGTGAAACTGACTGGAAGTTGTTTTTGTTTACATTTAACAGGAAGAAGCATAGCAGCACCGTTGAAGGTTCGAGATGCAGCTAAAAATAGACTGCTAACTAGCGGCCTATATAAGATATGCAAACTTTAACACGCGCAGAGATGACCATTGCTGAGTCATTCGTGTAGAGAACAATGAATGACCCTGAACGTGTAGCAACGTTAGACAAACGTCGCATATGTGCAAACATTCTTACTTCCTACGTTTTCCGACGTCGGTATCACGCTGCAAGGTTGTGGGTTTGATAAAACGGAGCAGTTAAAGCCAGGAGAGAGTCAGTTAGATTTTGAAGAGCAGAGTGTGAAGAACTGTAATAATTTGAAACCATTTCCTTCTCTGCTCCTTCTGATCTGTCCCTCCTGATCTGTCTCCCAAAGCTTAAATGCTAAGATATGCTAAGCTCCCCATTTTGGTGAATGACTTCTACTTTTTTGAGTTCATTTCCTTCAAACTTGATTTGAATTGGCGTATCCCAGAGAAAGTATACCTTGTTTTTCAACCTACCAAGTCATTGAATTCCCAGTAGAAACGTGGGGAGGTAACCATTTTTGGCTGGACAGATTTAAACTGTATTGTTTGAGAATTAAGGACAATGCCCCGTTCAATGAACTGAATCTCTCGGGCATGGTTCTCAAATTATGTGTGGGTACCATGAATGGTATTTTCAGGGCTTCCGTGGCGCTGGCTCGTTCGATCCTTGTAACTCAGTTACACCCAAATAGATTGAAAGAAAGATAAATGCATGGATAAAGGATAGATAGATAGATGGATGAAATGGAATGGATGGATGGATAGTTGTTGACGCCGCCTAAACTCTGCTACAAGGAAATGCATATCTTGTTTTAACTTGGCTTGGCTTGGTTCATTCTCAATCTCCCACTACCAAACCCTGAAAGGGCTTAAGTAGCAGAATGTAGTCCAGAGAACAGAATGCGTTGTGTCATCGTTTACAGCTTGCACATTTCAGTCCACACACATCCGACTTTAGCAAGCCTTTTTTTGAGTACCGGGTTAGCATTCCCTCTTCGATCCCTTCTCCTTAGCCAGTCTGTCCTGCTACAGTCTGTTATCCAGGATCACCGCGTGGAGGTGTAGAAGTGTCTTTGCAGCTATGGTTCGCTGGCCCTGACGCCAGGTCAGCTATGGATCACTGACCACTGCAGCTCATGCGCTGCTCAGCATCTTGATCCCATATCTTGTTTTGAGCAGAGCGCAGTCGACAGCAAACAGGATATCAAAGAAGATGCACATATCTACATGCAGGAACATAAACTGCATCTCCTCACGCGTTTTGAAGATGTTCACTGAAATAGTAGATTACTGCTATGCCCTCATGACTTAAATCCTTACCCTGGTCACGAGGTCTCCAGGCACGTACGGATTGGACGAACCAACAATCAGACCTCCACCATGGATGAAGACGAATACTTTCTTCAGACCAGCATCTGTTCTCTCCTAGAACAAAAGGGAGGGAAGTAAGATGTAGTGTGTGTCACAGAGTTGTATTTCTTTGTACAAGGAGATATGACACCCTCACTTGCGATGGGTAACTATTAATGAAAAGCCTTCAAATGAAAGCCTTTAATCCTTGGATAGAAATTAGATTAAAAACATGCCTTTGTATTTTAGCTTGATAATATAGTTAATAAAGATGTCAAAAGTGCCCTGCACATGTTATCACGTTGCAGACGAACAACATGACGTCATAATTGCAGTTAAAAGATGACCGCCCTATTATTGACATGCACGAAAGAGGAGCAGAATTTTGTTAATTGTTTTTGGAGCAGCCAAGCGATGAAACCTTTCGAAAATCATCAGCGAATGAAGGCCCAGTACGGTGATGAATGTCTTTCACTCCAACAAGTGTATGAGTGGAGTAGGAAGTTCCAAAACTGCATGAGTTATGTGACCGACTGTTAACGACCGGATCAGGCACACCGAGTAGTGAGACCAGAGTTGATTGAAGCTGTTCACCGCTTCGTAAAGGGAAAATGCCGATTAACTGTAGATGACACTTGCTGGAGTGAAAGGCATGCATCACCGTACTGGACCTTCATTCGCCCATGCATTTATATAGGCTTCATCCTTTTCATGCTAAAAACACAGATATCAGAATGCTGCACATATTTGGTGCATGTCAATAATGGGGCGGCCATCTTTTAACTGCAATTATGACGTATGTTCGTTTGCAACGTGATAACACGCGTAGGACACTTTTGACATCCTTAGCAACCATATTAACATGTTACAATACAAAGGCATGATTTTATCATTTCTATCCCACTTTTGAGGTTTTTAGTTGAACCCACCACGTATTATTATTATTATTCACAGCAATTGTATTAATACAGTTTTTACAAGAGTGCGATCCATACATTTTGTGTGTCTTATTTTTCGACATAGTCTCCATGGTCGCAGCATACATTGCCCACCTGTCCAGTAGCTTGCGGATGCCCTCTAGAAAATAGTGTTCCGTGTGACTACAAACCAATTTTGCACCGCTTCCATTACTTCGTTATCTGCTGCATTGGTACCCATCTTCTACTCAATCTCCTATAAACGAGGTCATCATGGGCAATCATTGCGCAATATTTCATCAATATTGACTCGTGTGTTACGACGGACTAGCTGGTCGATCTGCTGTTTCACTGTGTCATTTGCCATGCTTGCTGGTCTCTCACGCCTCGGTTAATCAATGACGTTTTGTCTTCCGTTTTGAAATATTCATAGCAATGCATACACTCTTCTCTGATTCAAACAACAGTCTCCACACTAATCCAATATTCTTCTGTAGATTTAACAAAGTGTCACACCCTCTGTCAACCTAACAAACACACTTTTCTTATTTACAAAAAACAAAAAAACCAATAACGCTTTGTTGTTCTTTCACGATACAAGCCAGTAGTGGGGTGGCCATGCTGTACGCAATAATGCGCATGCAACACGTCCGTTATAATCTCTATAATCCTGAAATAAGTTCTTCCGTTGTATATACTCTTCCATGCACTTTATAATAAAATGTATGTTACTTAATGCGTGTCCCTCGTACATATATTCTGGGTTGTTTGTCCATTGTAATCATCGAGGACCACTTTGTCAGCATTCACTGTTCTCTTGAGTTCCAAGATGGCTAAATAAGCCAATCTGAGCCTTGACTTGAATTGTCTGTTGCACTTTGTATAGGGAAATAAGACACTTCCTTCCACCCGGGTTGAAAAACGGTTAATGCGAGTTGACTTGCGGAGCGATAGTCTCTGGATAACTTCATCCATTCGTCTATTCTTGATATCTCATGTCTCTGAACACACCCTCAGCATATCTTCAACTAGCTAGACATACCGTATAGTATATACGAAAAAAGGTTTCCCATTGTATATACTCTTCTATGCACTATATAATAAAATTGCTGTTACTTAATGCGTTTCGCTAGTACCTATTTTCTGCCAGCTAGACGTACTGTAATGCCTGCCATTGACCTAAAGAAATGAACACAGAAAGACCACTATACCTGGTCACTAAGGGGCGTGAATACATTCAGATAGAGGCAGTCCTCTTTTCCTGTGGTTGACCCACGTTTGTGTTGGACACAAACTGAACCGAAGTCTCCGGCGTCGTAAATGGTCTGGAAGATAGGTAAATAATTAGGACAAAAACAAAGACATAATCACGACATAATGCAATGTCGTTATCAGGACAAAATGAATTTAAATGACACAGGGTATCCATCAAGCATGCTTAATCATTGGTCGGGGATGAAGTGTTAGAGACTTCAGTATAGTAACCCACAGCTTGTATGATGTGGGTTGACCAGTTCCCTTCATATCTACATTTTCCTTGCCTAGCTGGAAGTCAGGTTTCAATTTATAGCTCAATCGTGACTGTCGTGGAAATTGAACTCCTTGCCTTTGCTGGAAAAGCTAGCGCGCTACCGCAACACGAAACAGACGGCATACAGACGCTATAGAGTGCGAGTATCAGACCAAAGTACAAGAATATTATCAGGCTAAATATAAATACGTTATCAGGAAGCATACAATAACAGTATCAGGGCAAAGTACTAGGACAGTGTCAGGACAAAGTACAAGGACAGTATCAGGGCAAAGTACAAGGACAGTATCAGGGCAAAGTACAAGGACAGTATCAGGGCAAAGTACAAGAACAGTGTCAGAACATGGTAACTGTGTACAAGGGTTGCTTATAGATAGGGAGTTAGAGTGTTACAACATTCAATACTTGACGCTAAGACTTCCTCCTAGCAAAACGCTAAGACTTCCTCATAGCAACACGCTATGACTTCAGTTAAACATAAAACAAGTTATTTATTGATTTAAAAAAAAAGAGTAATTGTTACACTTTGATTAAAAACCTAACCTAACTTACTAAACAAATATGAATCTTTCTAACTCAGGTAATATTTGTATCAACTAGATGGAATTCCTGAAACTATAACACCCAGTTCTGTAGTCTAATCTTCTTCTTCTTCTTCTTCTGCGTACACAGTCAGACAGTAACCATTATTTTTTCGAAAAAAGCGGCGGTCATCCTGAGGCTCTCGCTACTGCCATAGAGCTTGTCTTGCAGTTCCACTGGTAATGGCCACATCTGCTCTCTCTGATCCTCGTATGTCGGGCAGTTCTGCAGCAGATGTTCAGTGGTCATTTTACCAGTACCGCACGGGCATTCGTCGGTACTCCCTATCTTCAATTTGTTGAATAGGTGGTACCTCAGTCTGTTGTGGCCAGTGCGAAGTCTGAAGACAACGACCTGCTCTCTTCGGTTCAACTGGTAATAGGCATCGTTTTTGGTGTAACCAGTATGTTCGGTTTCCCATTTGGTCATGTATCTGGCTTTGATAAGCCGTTTTGACTCTTCGTACGTCATACTGGTATCTGTTTGTGGTAGTCTTGCACCTTCTTTTGCCAGTCTGTCTGCCTCCTCGTTGCCTTGGATGTTGCAGTGTGCCGGGACCCACTGTACCACTACCCTTTTTGGTGCGGACTGCTGGCACAGTTTGCAGAGTGCTGCTCTTAAGTCATTAAGCTCAGTGTTTTTCTGGCTTTTTAGCGCTGTGACTACGGCGAGAGCATCTGTCAGCAGGACTATATGGCTCTCATTTTCACTGTGTGTCACCATTTCTTCCACTGCCGCCCTCAGTGCCTCTGCCTCCGCTCTGAAATTGCTTGTGTACTTACCAGTAGCGAATGACCGTGTTATTTGTCTGCCATTTGGTAGGTTCAGGAATGCTCCTGCCCCTCCGTTCTGTGTAGTGTTTGTTACAGAACCGTCGGTGTATGCATGGGTCCAGTCCATGCTTGGGTAGCTTTTCGTTATGAAGCTTAGGGTAGTGTCTCTCCTTTCTTTTTCAGTCTGGCAGTTTTTGTTTGCAATACCTGGTATATTTTCTACCACCTCTGGAAATATATCCTGCCTCCAGGTAGGTTTTCGTACAGTAGTGATGGGTTTTGGTGTTGTTAGTGCGTTTATGGGATCTTCGTGCATCTTTGCTTTGGCTATTTCTGCAAAGTTTCTCCGCTTTAGTTTCCCATTTCCCAAATTGTTTAGTCTTTGGTACATTTGGTGGTCCGTCAGTCTTCGGAGTTTCTCTAACTGCAGCTGGGCTCTGCAGTCTCTTCTATCGGTCATGGATTGCAGTTTTGTAATCTTTTCAAGTTCTACAATTGGCGTTGACTTCATGCCACCTGTTATAATTCTCATGGCTTGGTTTTGAAGTTTGTTAACTTTATCGAAGTTCGCCTTCGCTGCTGTTGTCCATGCTGCAATGCCATACTCGAGAACTGGTCTCACTCTTCCAGTGTACAGTTTCTTTAGTATGCCTTCGTCTGCTCCCCAGCTTGTGCCAGCAAGTTTCCTCATGATTGCCATTCTTTCTCTGGCTTTCATTCGGTTTCTCTCAATCTGACTTTTCCATGTCATGCGCCGATCGTAGTCTAATCTAATATACACGTGAAACGCTATACAAATCTCGTCCTATCTACTTAAATACTCTCTTGTTTGCAATCTCGTGTACCATCTAGGCAAGCTGTTGATGATGTTGATCTCTAACGGTTGCTGGCTCTGCGTCGTGTAATGATAGCTTCTCACGATGCTCGTGCGTGTGCTCTCTGAGGACACTTAAGTTACATCTCAATTTATATCTGCACGCGTACGTTCTCCATTATCTTTCGTCCCCACAGATCAGAGCGTTCAAAATGAAGACTATAAATATGTTTTCTCTTGGACCATAAAAAGGCCACCATTTCACTTCAAAGGACACAATATCAATCCCCCTGGAGTATAGTGAGCCAGATTTCTAGATCTGCTTTCGAAAAAGAATTCCATGAAATCTACTATGCTCTGTCTATTAAAAAAAAACCTTCTCGCTCACTGAAATTACGATGCTGGCTCTGAGCCGATCGGACGTCGGTCAATCATCTTCGACTCCTCCTCTCCTTGTCCTAGCCAAGTTGTCTAGACATGTCTCATTGACTCATCTCTACCGGTGACTCCGTCATTCTTATTGTGACGGCTAGGCGTGCTCTTTTTGGCCGCTTCAGCACGAAGGGGCGTTCCCTATTAACCATATTGCCTCTCGCTTTCTCAATCGGCAGCCACTTGGACTATGGCGTTGTTTTCATCCTATTTGTCCCCAAATTCGCGATAATAAACAATTGTCTTTACCAACTATGCTGTTCCTAGTCGGTGGTCCTGTTATATACTACTCCCTAATACATAACATTGTTACAACTGATGCACAGTCATCCATAACGACACTTAGCTATTGATACTAACTGATGCACAGTCAGCCACAGTAAGCGGACTCTGGCAAAGACTTTGCCAACAACACTGACCAGTGAGACTCCTCTGTAATTATTACAGTCACTTCTATCACGTTTATGTTTGTGTAATGTGACAATTTCTGTGGGGGAATACAATCTGAGCTCCTGTGCCCAGAGTCACAATGTGGATTCCAATCTGGAATATCAAGGATCGACAGGATCTCCTCTCTTCGACAGCTACAAGAAATATCTCGCGAGCAGAACAAGCCTTTTTATCTCTCTTTCAACGACCGGACAAAAGCATTCGACTCTTGAAAATCTTCTCAAAAATAGTTTACCCCAACAAACTGCTGCAGCTAATTGTGTATATTTAAGAAGAATATGATCCCCCGATGCCCCTTCCTTCCCACGTGCCTCAGTGACCCAGTGAGCTATGCCGGCGGGAAAGTATGTTCCTGGTAGGGCCACCCATGCCGGACAGATCATTGGAGAGAGGCCAGACTACCATAATGGTAGCAGCTGGACGATTTTCAAGAGTTCAGGAAGACAGACCACATAGGAGAGGAGACGCTACACAAGCTTCGGGCAGATGGAGTCGCAACCCAGGAGGGAAAGACAATCAAAGACTATCGTCTAGCAAGTCCAAGAAAGGAAACATCCAAAGGGACAGCCATTTCTAGACCTTAAAATCTGAACAAAAATTGGTCCCAGTCAATGGGAAACATGACCTCAAGTCCACTGTGTATCAACGTGCTAAAGGACTGCGTGGCAGCTGAAAGAGCAGGTATGAACGTGGGAGTCTGGTGGGCGAGAGGGGCCGCGCCAGGCTCATGGGTTCAAAATAGGACATCTTCTGCCTCTTTCCTGACACGAGACAACTGCCAGGGTGACTGCAAAACAACCCCATCAAATCATATATAAACATGGTATCAAAGAATAACCTGCTGCCTTGTAGGTTTGGTCGCCAGGCCGGTTGAGGTCGACCAAAGGCTAGGGATGCGAACCTGAATAAACTGCTTGCTGAAAACGGAAGTGTTGGACCGAACGGTGCGAATAAAACAGCTCGCTGCTGCAAACCACGACACTTCGTATCTCATCCAAGGATTATCAAGGACCCGGATTATACAGAGAGACACCATAAGGCACCCACACAGAAAAAGACATGTTTCTCTTACCATGGACACACTTATACATCTGCCACTCAAACCCTGCAGGTGTTGCAATGGTACGCTGAAGGTATATACAACAAAAAGCAAGCGTTGTCCAGAAGACTATTTGAGGAAGAAATACACGTTGCCTGCATCCAGGAAACACACCTTAATCCAAACCACCCATTTTGCATAAGAGGATATGTAACCCACAGACTGGATAGGGATGGGCATAAGGGGGGGGGGGTGTGTGCTTATCCTCCCCAAAGTATCAATCCCATCAAAGATGATCTCCGTGGAAACAAACGGAGAAGCCGAAACAATAGGGGTGGGGTGGAGAAAACCTTACCGCATCAGACAGTGAGAATTTATAATACATACTGCCCGCCAACAAAACATCTGGCCCTAGAAGCCATGAATATTATGGACCAGGCAACCATAGTGGTAGCAGACTTCAGCCAGTCTGAGAAGTGGGGTTATGCACAGACCAACACAAGGGGACACGAACTAGGGAGTGAGAGATTGACAACAACCTCTATCTGAGCAACCTCCCAGATGACCCTCCCACGTTCTATTCAAGGCGATGGACTTCAACATCATCCCCTGACCTTGCATTTACCACCTGCGACCTACGCCAACAATCCCAAAAAAAGGACTTGCACCTCTTGCGACCATAGACTCATCAAACTGACAATAAACCTGGGAAACATTCCATCAGACCACAAGCCCTTGCCAAGGGGGAACTATAAGAGAGCAAACTGGCAGAACGTTGCCACAAGTACAAATTATAACTGTCATTCCATCAACACCCACCACAAGAAAGTAGGCAAGATGGTGGACAAATTCAACCAGTGTCTTCTAAAGGCAGCAATGGAGAACATCCCAAGAAGCGAAAGAAGAAATTACAAACCGTATTGGTCACCTGAGGTGCAGCAGATGGAACTTCAACTAAAGGAGGCAAGAGAAAGAGCGGAACATGACCAAAATCAAGAATGCACTCAAGGCATCTGCTGCAAGATATAGGAAAACAGTCAACCAAACATGCAGGAAATGCTGGCACGAGCATACAGAAAACCTCAACTTTGATAGAGAGAGCAAGAAACTCTGGAAGCTAGCAAAGACATTGAGGGACGAAAACGGGATCAAGACGCTGAGCAGCGCATGAGCTGCAGTTGTCAGGAACCCATAGCTGACTGCTAGCGTCAGGGCCAGGGAACCAGAGCTGCCAAGACCCTTCTACACCTCCACGCGAT
This sequence comes from Ariolimax columbianus, assembly GCA_036924085.1. Classification (NCBI taxonomy): domain Eukaryota; kingdom Metazoa; phylum Mollusca; class Gastropoda; order Stylommatophora; family Arionidae; genus Ariolimax; species Ariolimax columbianus. Next base: position 12,026,841 of record JAVGWX010000023.1, on the reverse strand, counting down.
GATCCTGGATAACGGGCTGCTGCAAGGCAGACTGGCTAAGGAGACTGGATCGAAGAGGAAATGCTAACCCGGTACTCAATAAATGCTTGCTGAAGTCGGATGTGTTGGACTGAAAGGTGCAAATATCGCTGCCAAGCTGTAAACGATGACACAACGCATTCCGTTCTGTGGACTACATTCTGCTACTTGCCCTTTCAGGGTTTGGTGGGGGGGAGATTGAGAACGAAGAAGAAGAAGAAGAAGAAGAAGAAGAGTGACAGTTACAAGCCAACAATTGCGATTTAAAATAACGGAACTAACTGGGAAACAACAGCGGAAATTATTTCACATCAACAACAATAGAACTTTCAAGAGCAGACCAAATCATAAGCCATGCAGTGGTTGGAGATCTAAAACAAACATCCCGCCATTGAAAAAGGCCATCCCCTGAACGTTCTCAAACTCCCGCTACCAAGCCCTGAACGTTCCCAAACTCCCGCTACCAAGCCCTGAACGTTCCCAAACTCCCGCTACCAAGCCCTGAACGTTCTCAAACTACCGCTGCCAAGCCCTGAACGTTCTCAAACTCCCGCTACCAAGCCCTGAACGTTCTCAAACTCCCGCTACTAAGCCCTGAACGTTCTCAAACTCCCGCTACCAAGCCCTGAACGTTCCCGAACTCGGTAAGGCACATCCGATTTCAGCATGGCAATATTTGGTACTATATTAGCCCTCTCTCTTAGTTCCCTTCACCTTGGCCAGTCTGCCTGTTGCAGCCTGTTATGCAGGATCACCAAGTGGAGGCAGAGAAGGGTATTGGCAGCCCTGGGTAGCTGACCCTAAAACTATCAGTGAGCTTTCGTTTGCTGATTACTACAACTCTTGCACTGTCCAGCATCTTGATATGGGTACCTGCAGTTTTTCAAGGGAAAATTTGGAAGCCGCCTGAAGGAGCAACGGAGTTCGTGTTTAAACAGTAGCACATGTCCTTCAGGACCGCCCCCAGAAACAGATCTGAGAAGGATCTGGCTTACGACCACTCATCTCGATGAGAACTAGTTCAGCGATATTGAGATCCTCAAAAGACTGCAGACAATATTGGAGGACCCAGAATCCTAGTCTCAACGATATCCGATCAGTGTAACTGTTTGTTCCAAGGAGAACGAGGAGAATGAACTAACACAACACTCTGACAAACCTCAATGGCGGGTTGGCGCTCCGGCAAGGCAAACCTTCTGTCTCCTGTTGGTGGCAGGGCGTAGGGGATTCCCCTATAAGAGGCGTAGTCGTTGCCGCTATGGGAGGTCAGAACTTTTCCACGAAACGTCCCGGCAGGGGCCTTGACCTCTGGCTCTGGTTTGGTGGCTCTGACAACACACAGCGTGACCAGGAGCGTGGACAACTGTAGCAGCATCTGAGGATCCAGGGATTGGACAGAGTTAATGTAACTGATAAATATACTTCATTCAGAGAATTGATCGAAGCTGCAACTGCAGAGAAGGTTAAAAGTCGATAACACTGCCAATACGTAATGGCTCGGTGACCACTTTAGGATCAAAAGAATTCTTGAAATATATCGGTTGGGTTGGTGGGGTGGGGGGGGGGGGGGGGGGGGGTGCTGACCTAGACATCTGTGCCCGCTTCCGTCAACATGTCCAGTTCTTCACTGTTGTGTTCGACACACTTTTGTCCTCATCCACTGAGACACTAGTCATACAAACACTGACCAGGACGTCTTGTCAGGGTCAGGCACAATACACTGACCAAGTCCACTTTCATCAGTATACTCGGGATGTGACGAAAGCTACTACACCCCCCCCCCCCCCTCCCCCCACTTAACGTCATATTCAGGGCGCACACAATGGTAAACTTACTCATTAAACAACAACAAATTTACATCGGACAGAGACACAAAAATTTACGACGTGCCGAGGATGGAAGCACATTTTCTCCTGGTCAACGACCGATGTCTAGGCCGTTCGGCCAGCCATGATTCATTATTACTTCATCATTGCAATAACCAAGTAAATGATATCGAGAGAACGTGACCAGTTCCAAGATGATAGTTCTAACTTAACTAACTCAACTTAACTAAACGTCTTTATACTGGCGATAGTTCTAACTTAACTAACTCAACTTAACTAAACGTCTTTATACTGGCGATAGTTCTAACTTAACTAACTCAACTTAACTAAACGTCTTTATACTGGCGATAGTTCTAACTTAACTAACTCAACTTAACTAAACGTCTTTATACTGGCGATAGTTCTAACTTAACTAACTCAACTTAACTAAACGTCTTTATACTGGCGATAGTTCTAACTTAACTAACTCAACTTAACTAAACGTCTTTATACTGGCGATAGTTCTAACTTAACTAACTCAACTTAACTAAACGTCTTTATACTGGCGATAGTTCTAACTTAACTAACTCAACTTAACTAAACGTCTTTATACTGGCGATAGTTCTAACTTAACTAACTCAACTTAACTAAACGTCTTTATACTGGCGATAGTTCTAACTTAACTAACTCAACTTAACTAAACGTCTTTATACTGGCTTTGAAGACTCTGCAGAGTCTGTACACAATCCGTTTCATTTACATTACCTTGCTCTAAAAGCTGTGCGCATGCAATTTATTCTTAAATATTTATTAAAAATTTATTCTTAATGCATTCACCGCAGGAAGGAATACAGTACAACTGAAGGACAATGATGGCTGACATTGTTAAAATGTTAATGTTGTTAATGTTAGACCATACTCACTATAAGTAATCTATTTGTCAGAGGTGCATCCAAGTCTGATGGTGATGTGGTCTGTGTGCAGTTACAACCAACGCTCGTATCGAAGTCCTGATGGTAATATGGTCTGTGTGCAGTTAGAACCAATGCTTATTTAGGTGTCCAGATAATACTGTATGTGGTCTGGTTGAAGTAAGAACTAAGACCCATTAGACAAATGCAGTACATGTGGTGTATTATAATGATTAGCTATTCGTTACAGTTTGTGGCACCCCAGACCAGTTGGAATTATCGAATGTCAGACCTGGTAAATTGTGCAGTATCGCGCAGAGCTTTTGGGAGTTAACAAAGCTAAATGATATGTGTAAACACACACACACACACACACACACACACACACCAGCACGCGCACACACACACACACGTTAGTTGCCCATCCCAAGAGAAGATGACGAAATCGTCAGACATGTTTTTCCAGATCTGAATGGATATGACTGTACGGTCCGAACTGAGCGTGACAAACTCTACCGCATGTAGGGCACACATGAACAGTGTTATTAATTGGGCCGAATTGCATCTTGTCCTTTCGCGCAGTTCGCTTAACCTGCGCCTATAATGGCCCCCTGCTCAGCGGTGAGAACACCATGTGTGATGGCAGTGCGTAAAACTGAGCGGAGCGGAGCAAACAGCTCCCAAGCAACGACATCAATAGAGAAACTATAAAAAGAGACTTTTAGAGTGTCTTTATATCGTTTCTTCTGTTCCCTTGGCGACCGATGTCCTGTCCTGGGCTCACTGTGACTATGAGATGAAGGGAACTCCGCATCAAGCATCCGTGAAAAAAACAGCTGAGTCCGGAGTCGAACCCACACAATCTGATCACGAGGCCGACGGCTTAACCACTTCGCCAAAAGTAGCACTTCGTCAATATCGTGAAGCCAATGTAAGTAAAGCTATCAACTGCTTGTAGGAGATTTCAATGTACAGCGATGCCTGGTTCGTGGTAAGGCTTCCACACCGTTTTCTTGGTGTTTACAGTAACACAACATTTAGTGCACGCAGTTGAAAACTCGTTCATGGTTGCCCTCATGTCCTGTTCTGATCACGTGTTTATTGCGTAGTCACCGGCAAAGAGGAGATCTAAGATATTTGCTTCTTTCACCTTTGTGATGACCTTTATGCGCCTTAGAGTGAATAACTGCCCACTCGTCTGGTATCTGATCTATATGCCAGTGGCATAGCCACGTGTTGCATCAGAAAGCATGGCTGCAAATACGATGCTAAAGAGTGTGGGGGCCGGCACACAGCCATGTTTGACTTCATTTATGGCTTGGACTGCTGCAGAAAGTTCCCCATCAAGCACTACACGGGCCGACATGCCACCATGGAACCGGCGAACACACGTAATGAATATTTCGCACACATTATCAAATACCAGACCTGGTAAATTTTGCAATCTCATGCAGAACAAGGACATAGTGCCCGCACACACATATACGAGGCGCGTTCAAATGAAACCGAACCTAACTGCACAAAGTGAACATATGCACGATGCACATGATGATGTCATTTCTGGTGTAGACAGCACATACAAACCGTCAAGTTTGCAAAATTGCATTATCCCCCGACTCATAGTTTCCTCGGCAGAACGTTGAAAACATGGCGGATGTGATACGGAATCCGTTGATCAGCGAGCGGTGATTCGGTTTCTAACAGCTTAAGGATGTCGACCAGCTGACATTCATCGCAGAATGCAGGCAGTGTATGGTGACAAAATTGTGTCGAAGACAACAGTGACGAACTGGACAACGGTGTTTAAAGAAGGACGTGAGATAATGAAAGATCTATCGATATCAGGTCAGGCACATATTGTTGCGTTAGAAGATGCAATCCCCAAAATTGATGCAGCAATTCGGTTGGACTGTCGCCGGAACTTACGTTCACTATCAGAGAAATGCGCGGTGTCGCTAGGAACAGTTTAAATGGTGGTTAGCAAGAAACTGAAGTATCGGAAGGTGTTCTCACAATTGGTACCGATACTTCAGCGCTACTACTCAACCCACCACGGTCATTCCTATGAATATCCAGATTATGGAGCGCCTTATCCTGGAAAATACCAATTCAGCACTGATGACAAAGTAAAACAGACTGTCCTGGATTGGTTCAGACATACTGACAAATTTTTCTACGCGGAAGCTTTTCAAGCATTACTTTAACGCTGGGATGTGCGCAAACGTTTCAGGAAGTTATATCGAAAAATAAATAGCATTTTGACTGATTGAACAATTTTTATTTTTTCCTAACAAACATATTCCGGTTGGACTTGAACAACCCTCGTAAAAATTTAACAGCGCACTCACACACATCATATAACACGTAATATGTCATGTCTGATCTACAGACACCTACAACGGTAGTCAAAAAGAACAGTTCGTCACGTGGGTCCGTTGTTTTTATTGTCTTTATCCTCTCTAGTTTCGGCTCATGTTTTCTGGGTACGTGACGATAGGTTGAACCAGCAGCCAAGCTATGTTGTGTGACGTTATCTCATTCATTGTAATATTGGCCATATGTTTTCTTCTTCAATTACGTTTAAGATAGATGGACGAAACTTTTTGCTCTTTAGTAAGGAGGAGTCAAGACACTTACCTGGAAATTGGTGGGACAAGTTACTTACCTGGGAATTGGCGTGACAAGGTACTGGCCTGAAAATTGGTGTGACAAGGTACTGGCCTGGGAATAGGTGTGACAAGGCACTGGCCTCGAAATTGGTGTGACAAAGTACTGGCCTGGAAATTAGTGTGACAATGTACTGGCCTAGGAATTGGTTTGACAAGGTTCTGGCCTGGGAATAGTGTGACACGGTACTTGCCTGAGAATTGGTGTGACAAGGTACTTGCCAGAGAATTAGTGTTACAATGTACAGGCCTGGGAATTGGTGATACATGGTACTTTCCTGGGAATTGGTATGATTTTTAATCAATCCCTGTGTATTCACCCTGCAAGGGCGATACACTTCTCCGATCTGCTCTTCACCTTCCCCGTGCCCTGATTGTAGAACACCTCTGTCGGGGAAAGGAACCACATCTCCAATTCAGTAACCAAGCCGTGGATGCCAGAAAGACGTGCAGGTATGAGATCATGCCCCATCCACCATTCTCCAGGGACTTGGCACCTAGTGACTTCTTCCTGTTCCGAAACACAAAGAATCTGATTCGTGGACGTCGATTTCTGACGTCTAACTGGTTTACTGACCCTGAAGCTGTCACTGACTCCTGTCAGCTTGTCTACTGCATCTTCAGCAAAAGGTGCATTTCCACAGAAGACCAATTTCCACAGAGCCTCAAAGAGATGAAAACCAATTTTTTTGGAGAGCCTGAAAGAGATGAGGACCAATTTCCACAAAGCCTTCAAGAGATGAAGACTAATTTTTACAGAGCCTCAAAGATCTGAAGACCAACTTCTACAAAGCCTCAAAGAGATGAAGACCAACTTCCACAATTCCTCAATGATCCGAAGACCAACTCCCACAACGCCTCAAAGAGATAAAGACCAATTTACACAGAGCCTCAAAGAGATGAAGACCAACTTCTGCAAAGCCTCAAAGAGATGAAGACCAATTTTTACAGAGCCTCAAAGATCTGAAGACCAACTTCCCGATAAGGCTGAAAGCCCATTTCTGTAAAATGGCAATGAGTTGAAGATCTAATCAACAGATTATCGATCCCTGAAATATTATTTGGAAAGCTCGATATTACCAGAACACTAAACACACATAATGGATAGGACATACATTAAGATGTCTTCCATGATTGCATTATTAAAAATTCTCGGTAATAGCTTTCCCGCCCCAAAATGACGAAAGGGAAGTCACGGCATACGCGGAAAAGAACTAAAATAGAACATTTAGAAAACATGGAAGCCATTGGTTAATTTGGTCAGTTAGTTTATGAAGGGACAGTTTGGCTTTTTGTTTGTCGTTGTTGAATGCCTTTTTGGTTATTTTGTTGTTGTTAAAGACCTTTAGGCTTTATTGTTTATTTTTGAAGACCTATTGGTTATTTTGTTGTTGTTGAAGACCTTTTGGCTTTTTTGTTGTTGTTGAAGACCTTTAGGCCTTTTTGTTGTTGTTGAAGACCTATTGGTTATTTTTGTTGTTGTTGAAGACCTCTTGGCTTTTTTGTTGTTTTTGAAGACCTTTAGGCTTTGTTGTTGTTGAAGACCTTTTGTTTCTTTTGTTGTTGTTGAAGGCCTTTCGGCTTTTTTGTTGATGTTGAAGACTTTTAGGCTTTTTTGTGGTTGAAGACCTTTTTGTTCTTTTGTTGTTGTTGAAGACCTTTAGGCTTTTTTGTTGTTGAAAACCTTTAGGCGTTTTAATTGTTGTTGAAAACCTTTAGGGTCTGTTGTTGTTGAAGACCTTTTGGTTCTTTTATTGTTGTTGGTAAAGGCCTTTTAGCTTTTTTGTTGTTAAAGGTCTTTTGGTTCTTTTATTTTTGTTGAAGACCTTGCGGCTTTTTGTTGTTGTTGAAGACCTATTGGTTATTTTGTTGTTGTTGAAGACCTTGAGGCTTTTTGTTGTTGTTGAAGACCTATTGGTTATTTTGTTGTTGTTGAAGACATTTACGCTTTTTGTTGTTGTTGAAGACCTTGAGGCTTTTTGTTGTTGTTGAAGACGTATTGGTTATTTTGTTGTTGTTGAAGACCTTCAGGCTTTTTGTTGTTGTTGTTGAAAACCTTTTAGCTTTTTGTTGTTGAAGACCTTTTGGTTCTTTTGTTATTGTTGAAGGATTTTAGGCATTTTTGTTGTTGTTGAAGACCTTTAGGCTTTATTTTTGTTGAAAACCTTTTGGTTCTTTTGTTGTTGTTGAAGACCTTTAGACTTTTTTGTTGTTGAAGGTCTTTTGGTCCTTTTATTTTTGTTGGTAAAGGTTTTTTCGTTCTTTTGATCTTGTTGGCCTTGTTTGTTTTTGTTTTTGAAGGCCTTTCGGCTTGTTGTTGTTGTTGTTGAAGGCCTTTCGGCTTGTTGTTGCTGTTGTTGTTGAAGGCCTGTCGGCTTGTTTTGTTGTTGAAGGCCTATCGGCTTGTTGTTGTTGTTGTTGTTGTTGAAGGCCTTGTTTTTTTGTTGTTGTTGAAGTCCTTTAGGCTTGTTGTTGTTGAAAGCATTTAGGCTTGTTATTGTTGTTGTTGAAGGCCTTTCGGCTTGTTGTTGTTGTTGTTGTTGAAAGCCTTTCGGCTTGTTGTTGTTATTGTTGAAGGCCTTTCGGCTTGTTGTTGTTATTGTTGAAGGCCTTTCGGCTTGTTGTTGTTGTTGTTGAAGGCCTTTCGGCTTGTTGTTGTTGTTGTTGAAGGCCTTTCGGCTTGTTTTTGTTGTTGTTGTTGTTATTGTTGAATTCCTTTCGGCTTGTTGTTGTTGTTGTTGATGTTTAAGGCCCTTCGGCTTGTTGTTGTTGTTGTTGAAGGCCTTTCGGCTTGCTGTTGTTGATGTTGAAGGTCTTTCAGCTTGTTGTTGTTGTTGTTGAGGGCCTTTCGGCTTGTTGTTGTTGAAGGCCTTTCGGCTTGTTGTTGTTGATGTTGAAGGCCTTTCGGCTTGTTGTTGTTGAAGGCCTTTCGGCTTGTTGTTGTTGATGTTGAAGGCCTTTCGGCATATTGTTGTTGTTAAAGGCCTTTCGGCATATTGTTGTTTTTGAAGGCCTTTCGGCTTGTTGTTGTTGATGTTCTTGAAGGCCTTTCGGCTTGTTGTTGTGGATGTTGAAGGCCTTTCGGCTTGTTGTTGTTGATGTTGTTGAAGGCCTTTCGGCTTGTTGTTGTTGATGTTGAAGGCCTTTCGGCGTGTTGTTGTTGATGTTGTTGAAGGCGTTTCGGCTTGTTGTTGTTGTTGATGTTGTTGTTGTTGAAGGCCTTTCGGCCTGTTGTTGTTGTTGTTGTTGAAGGTCTTTAATAATGATATCACGTAAGCAAGTGCGGAGAAGTTTCCACATCAGTGAAATTGGTATCAAGTAAGAGAGTTCAAATACCTGGGTAGTATGTTCACTGATGATGGCCGAGTGGACAGAGAGAGATTGCATGTAGAATTAAGAAGGTGAACAGTGTCCACTATCAAATTACACCCATTTTGAAACACGAGTGCTTCTTTCAACTAACAGGAATCTGCCATATACGCTGTTTATTCCTATATTGTGTTACCAATTCCAATCTTTGTCCTTACTAGTAACTCGTGGGAGTAAGATCGGGAGAGATGTCCTGTGTGAGCAGCCGAGAAGAGAATCCGTGACCGAATCAGCAACACTACGCTGAGGCAGACAGTGGGGATACACCCAGTTAGTGCCCACACTAAAATCAAGTGGTTTGGTCATTTATTCAGAATGTTTTATGTCCAGTCTACAGCGAGAGCATATTATATGGAGGGCTCCAGTCTTAGAGGCAGACTACGACGTCGGTGGATGGAGGGTGTCTCTGACACTCTCAGGAAGTTACACCTAACCACTGCACAAGCCTTCCATCTGGCGATAACAGGATTCTACGCATCCCGGCTCATTTACGACGCCTCATTGGAAAGGACAGTAGGACAGAAGAAGAGGAAGAAGAGAAAGAAGTTTTGGTTCTTTTATTGTTGTTGAAGACCTTTTGGTTTTTTTGTTGTTGTTAAATACCTTTTGGCTTTTTTGTTGTTGTTAAAGACCTTTTGGCTTTTTTGTTGTTAAAGACCTTTTGGCTTTTTTGTTGTTAAAAACCTTTTGGCTTTTTTGTTGTTGTTAAACACTTTTTGGCTTTTTGTTGTTGTTAAAGACCTTTTGGCCTTTTGTTTGTTGTTAAAGACCTTTTGGCTTTTTGTTGTTGTTAAAGACCTTTTGGCGACGCCTCATTTGTGACGCCTCATTGGCAAGGGCAGTCGGACAGAAGAAGAAAATGAAGAAGAAGGGGATGAGGAAGAGGAGAAGGAGCTTTCCTCACCCCAGAGCGTGCTGATGAAGGTAGACCTGAGTCCCCCAGGCGGTTGTGCTATGTATGGCTACATTGACGTTTCGCTCACTATTACGAAGATCACGTCCATCATTCAACTCAGCAGACTGCCTTGAAAAGAGCCCGTTTTCAGGGAGAGCTACGAGGAAGTCAAGGTGAAGGTCTCGGCCAGTATGTTGTGTCTGACCCTGACTAACATGTCTGACCAGTATGTTGTGTCTGACCCTGACTAACATGTCAGACCAGTATGTTGTGTCTAACCTTGACTAACATGTCTGACCAGTATGTTGTGTCTGACCCTGACTAACATGTCTGACCAGTATGTTGAGTCTAACCCTGCCTAACATGTCTGACCAGTATGTTGTGTCTGACCATGACTAACATGTCTGATCAGTATGTTGTGTCTGACCCTGACGAACATGTCTGACCAGTATGTTGTGTCTAACCCTGACTAACATGGCTGATTAGTATGTTGTGCCTGACCCTGACTAACATGTCTGACCAGTATGTTGTGCCTGACGCTGACTAACATGTCTGATCAGTATGTTGTGTCTGACCCTGGACTAACATGTCTGATCAGTATGTTGTGCCTGACCCTGACTAACATATCTGATCAGTATGTTGTGCCTGACCCTGACTAATATGTCTGATCAGTATGTTGTGCCTGACACTGACTAACATGTCTGATCCGTATGTTGTGCCTGACCCTGACTAACATGTCTGTTAAGTATATTGTACCAGACCCTGACTAACATGTCTGTTAAGTATGTTGTGCCTGACCCTAACTAACATGTCTGATCAGTATGTTGTGCATGACCCTGACTAACATGTCTGATCAGTATGTTGTGTCTGACCCTGACTAACATGCCTGATCAGTACGTTGTGCCTGACCCTGGCTAACATGCCTGATCAGTATGTTGTGCCTGACCAGACGTTAGTCTTCCTCCACAGAGTGTTCTGTACTAAATAATAGTGTCCAATACAAAAGCTGGCAACGATGATGTTGGCGATGCTAGTGGTTGCGCTGTTAACAAATTCAATGTAAAAACAACACGAAAGAAACTGAGGGAATTATAGTAGTTATTTTTGTAAGAAAAAATGTTGACTGGAAAACACAATTCAAGCGAAAACTAAAGAATGATATTTTAAATTAGCAGACAAGAACAAGAAATGGCGAACACTCTGTGAGCATCTGGTCTGTTCACGTGGTTCAACCTATAGTCGCGTGTTAACCCTTCACATTAATTGTCCAATATTCTCATGAATTGACAAATATTCACGAATCAGCTGTTACATCTTCACTTTACTGTCATACATTCAATTCAACTGTTATACCTTCGTATACATTGTCATACATTAATATGGGGACGGCATGGCCTAGTGGCTAAGTAGCACGAATCATAACCCGAAGGTGCTGGTTTCGATCCCCATCACAGCACCGGCCGTTACCCGGGGAAGCAAACCCTGAGGTACCACCTATTCAACAAATTGAAGATAGGGTGTACCGACGAATGCCTGTGCGGTACTGGTAAAATGACCACTGAACATCTGCTGCAGAACTGCCCGACATACGAGGATCAGAGAGAGCAGATGTGGCCATTGCCAGTGGAACTGCAAGACAAGCTCTATGGTAGTGGCGAGAGTCTCAGGATGACCGCCGCTTTTTTCGAAAAAATAATGGTTACTGTCTGACTGTGTACGCAGAAGAAGAAGAAGAAGAAGATCCCCATCACAGCACCGGCCGTTACCCGGGGAAGCAAACCTTTACATAAAATGTATGCTGAAGTCGGATGCACTGGGCCGACAGACGCAAAATAAAAACCATAGTGCAACGCACCTTGGATAATAGAGAAATCAGGTGAACGCAAAAAAAGATAATACATTATAAACTGGAATACCTTTATATCAACTGTCATTCCTCCACATCAACTACCATACCTCCACATCAACTGCCATTCCTCCACATCAACTACCATACCTCCACATCAACTACCATACCTCCACATCAACTACCATACCTACACCACCCAACCATCAAACCTACTTCTCCTCTAAACCCCCCGCAAGCTTATATTCCTGCAGCCACTGAGGCACCAGAGTGTCCCAGATGATTCGTTTCACACTGAAGATGTCTTCACCAACCGAAGGCTGGAGTGAGAAACTTAAGTAGCTCTTTTTGTCCAAGTCGTAGGGAGGCCAAGTCACATTTTTCTGTTTGGATAACTGCTCACCTGGATTTCTGCGACAGAGACATGATTATTAATACATTAATACTTCAGTAGACAGGTAGAAACAGACATTCATTAATACATTAATAATTCCGTAGACAGGAAGAAACACATTCATTAATACTTTAATACTTCCGTAGACAGTAAGAAACAGACATTCATTAATATTTATAAAACTTCCGTAGACAGTAAGAAACATACATTCATTAATAGTTTAATACTTCTGGAGACAGGAAGAAACATATATTAATTATTAATAATATAATATGTCTGGAGGTTAAAATCCGCTGGTGACTTACCAGGTCAATCCTAGTATCTGTTACCAACTGTTAGGTTGGTAGCCCCTGGAATATACAATCTTCTATTTTTGGAACTGGTGGAAGCGTAAACTACAGCAAAGTAGACCATGAGCCTGTTAGGCACCATTTATGCCGCTCCGCTAACCACATAACCAAGCAAGACCTGATGTCATAGCCACACAGTACCCTTTTTGGGACATATTCTCTGTGAGGCGAGAATCCATAGAATAATTTGAGTAGATTTCTAACTTCGATTTTACTAGGGCAGCGGCCGTCAAGCCAACTCTTTTCGATTTTCAATTGCCAAGGGATTTTTAACGTGCGCGCGACTAAAACATGGGTGTCCGATCTCATTACTCAGAGATAAGGGGACAATTTTTACCAGATGATCCACGTGACAAAATTCATGGCCTCCACCGTGATTTGAACCCGCGACCTCCAACACCTGAGGCGAACACCTAACCTCAAGACCACAATCATTAATATAATATTCTTTCGGAAGCCTAAAAGAGATGTTCATTAGTAATTTAATAGTTTGTGCAGTAGAAACACACAATGGTGTATTTTATCATATTTATGGAAGCTGTTTTTTGGAGACAGGTAGAATAATTCATTTTGTAATAGTTCTGGAGGTCGTTAGAAATAGGCAATCATTAATTTTGTAATAGTTCTGGAAGTCGTTAGAAATAGGCAATCATTAATTTTGTAATAGTTCAGGAAGTCGTTAGAAATAGGCAAACATTAATTTTGTAATAGTTCTGGAAGTCGTTAGAAATAGGCAATCATTAATTTTGTAATGGTTCTGGAGGTCGTTAGAAATAAGCAATCATTAATAACTTTCACATTTGTGGAATATTTACCTGTCCAGAAAAGTAACTGACCTGGAGCTATTACAATTTGGGGAATGTTTGGTCGATTAATCAGAATGAGCTACCGGTTATTTGTATTATGCACAAGGTCACCAACAGCTGTGTAAAAGTATCCTTTATCTATTATTAGAACATCCAAACCAAAGTGTAGAGACAGAGAGGTGGACCTACATATTCACGAAGAGAGAGAACTAAGATTGATTGATTGATTGATTGATTATATCTGGAGAGCGGCAGAGAAAGCAGCCCATATTTATGTGCTGGTGTGAGATGTGTTCAATTGTCTATGCACCGAGAGGAGAAATGGACTATGATTGATTAATCGATTGATTGATTGATTGATTGATTGCTGGCGCTAGAACAAAGAGCTCTACTGCGCTTCTCCTCGAAAGGTCCCTACACCAAACAGCTTATAAATACATTTACGGAACGTTTTCCCAAGTTAGTACCATTCTTTCACCTTTATAGATTCATATCCCTCCATTTATGTATTCTTTTCTTATTTTATGATTCGCTAGTTTATTATTATTGTCCGTTGTCCCCGATGAAGGTCTATTGGTCGTAACGTAGGTTTTATTTGTGCTTTTGTTTCGGTGCAGTATCTGACCATATCTATTTATTTTTCTGTTACCCCTTTACATATTTACATAAACTTACCCGGTCTTGATAAAAGATGCAGCCAGATCGATAAAATCTGTCCTCAACTCCACGTCATCATCGTAGAAAACATCTTCTACCGTCAGTAAATAAAAGAGTTCCACAAGATCTTTTGGGGTTAGGTCAAACAGGTAGACCAGGTCTAGAGCGTGCAGCATGTATCGATGTGGAACATATCTAGGGGCGTGGTCGAATGACATGAGATAACTGTGGTTTTTTGTAGAGTTCTCCACTTGCTCCGGGCGGTTTCTGTAAAAGTTTAAGAAATCGAGACTCTTCTTGAGGAAAACCTCATCAGAGACAACAGCAATAGCTGATTTCTCTAGTTCTCCATACAATTTCTGGTACTCGAGAAGGACTGACTTGGTGACCTGTTCGGGTAACCTCAACAAATTTGACAAGTCTCGAACACTAGAATCAAGTGTCGAAGTGTTCATCTGTCCAAATATTGAATTCGTTATAACATACCCGTCATCCGCCGTGACGCTCACGACGAAGTCTCGATCGTAGAAACCAATTTCCGTCAAATAATCTTGGTCGCCCAGCAGCTCACGGAGAGGTCTGGGTAGGAGATCGTCTCCCGATGAGGTACAGGTCCAAAGTATTGTCGTTTCATAGTCCTTGACAAAGTTGTTAGCGGGCAGCTGTTTCAGGCACGCGACAACTGCCTCTTCATCTCCGGTGACAGAATCTACACCACATCTGAACTTCTCAGCTGCTTCCTGGAGTAGATCGTTCGACTCACGAGCTGGAAAGGAGAAGAGTAATGCAGTGCCACTCAGAAGTATCGCCTGGAATGGAAAGAAGTAAAATTAGGTCAACAGGGAACCAGTGGTTAGCAGTACAAAAAAGTTGTTTCAATAAAGAGAAGATGATGATCACATCAAAGAAACATTTCGATAAATCAAATATAGGAAATTACTCTTTGACCGCACCAGAAGAAAAATAAAACCGCACTTACGTTACAGCTCCAATCCCTTCATCAGGGACAGAAAAAACTAAAACAATTATTAAATCACAGCCAAAATAAAAACGAAACATGATGTAAAATTATCGATTTACTTCTAGCATCCATTTGTAGCCATGAACGTGTGAGACACGGTATGCCAATTATGAAAAAGATTGGACTAAACAAGAAATGTGATCTTCTCTATGATGATACTGGACCACAAGATGGACGGCGTGTGCTAGTGGTTTAAAGACACAGCTCAAATCACGAAGGTGCTGGGTTCGCTCCCCATTCAGAGCACTGGCCGTTACTCCGGGAAAGGAATCTCTTAGAAAATACAAGAGGACATAAAATGCATGTCGAAGTTGGATTCACTGGGCTGAAAAGCACAAAATATAACACAGCGCAACGCACACTGCCTTGAGAATAGAGACACAAAAATACCGGGCCACGATTCTCAGACCCTGGTAGGTCCACTAGAAGCACTGGTAGGGTTGTGGCTTGCACATCTCTTAGACGACACTGGTAGGGTTGTGGCTTGCACATCTCCTAGACGACACTTGTAGAGTTGTGGCTTGCACATCTCCAAGACGACACGGGTAGGGTTGTGGCTTGCACATCTCCAAGACGACACTGGTAGGGTTGTGGCTTACACATCTCCCAGACGACACTGGTAGGGTTGTGGCTTGCACATCTCCTAGACGACACTGGAAGGGTTGTGGCTTGCACATCTCCCAGACGACACTGGTAGGGTTGTGGCTTGCACATCATCTCCCAGACGACACTGGTAGGGTTGTGGCTTGCACATCTCCCAGACGACACTGGTAGGGTTGTGGCTTGCAAATCTCCCAAACGACACTGGTAGGGTTGTGGCTTGCACATCTCCCAGACGACACTGGTAGGGTTGTGGCTTCCACATCTACCAGACGACACTGGTAGGGTTGTGGCTTGCACATCTCCCAGACGACACTGGTAGGGTTGTGGCTTGCACATCTCCCAGACGACACTGGTTGGGTTGTGGCTTGCACATCTCCCAGACGACACTGGTAGGGTTGTGGCTTGCACATCTACCAGACGACACTGGTAGGGTTGTAGCTTGCACATCTACCAGACGACACTGGTAGGGTTGTGGCTTGCACATCTCCCAGACGACACTGGTAGGGTTGTGGCTTGCAAATCTCCCAAACGACACTGGTAGGGTTGTGGCTTGCACATCTCCTACACGACACTGGCAGGGTTGTGGCTTACACATCTCCCAGACGACACTGGTAGGGTTGTGGCTTGCACATCTCCTAGACGACACTGGTAGGGTTGTGGCTTGCACATCTCCAAGACGACACTGGTAGGGTTGTGGCTTGCACATCATCTCCCAGACGACACTGGTAGGGTTGTGGCTTGCACATCTCCCAGACGACACTTGTAGGGTTGTGGCTTGCAAATCTCCCAAACGACACTGGTAGGATTGTGGCTTGCACATCTCCAAGACGACACTGGTAGGGTTGTGGCTTGCACATCTCCTAGACGACACTGGAAGGGTTGTGGCTTGCACATCTCCCAGACGACACTGGTAGGGTTGTGGCTTGCACATCTCCCAGACGACACTGGTAGGGTTGTGGCTTGCACATCTCCCAGACGACACTGGTAGGGTTGTGTCTTGCACATCAAGTAGACGACACTGGTAGGGTTGTGGCTTGCACATCTCCCAGACGACACTGGTAGGGATGTTGCTTGCACATCTGATAGACGACACTTGTAGGGTTGGGGCTTGCATATCTCCTAGACGAAGGCAGAAATCCAAACCTCAGCAACGTTCCATCTCCGTTGAGCATCACGGTGTATAAAATCTTTGTTGAGCATCACAGTGAACGACATCTCCGTTGATAATCACGGTGAATGACATCTTTGTTGAGCATCACCGTGAATGACATCTCCGTTGAGCATCACAGTGAATTACATCTCCGTTGAGCATCACCGTTAACGACATCTCCATCGCAATCATCGAAGACTTCGTCTACTTGGGCAGCACACATTTCTCTGACATACGTAGTAGACATGAAACCACCCGTAGGTTTGGGCTTTGCGGCTTCATCCATGCACTAGCTCCGCAGAGTCTGTTCCCAGTGAAAGCTCTCGCTGGAGACCAGGCTTCATTAATACACTTGTATCGTCTCTATTCTCCCGTACAGCTCCGACTTGAGACCCTCCACCTGTGCAACTAGAGGCGCATCCTCGGAATCCGCAGGTGCGACCTGATTTCCAACAGTGAAGTAGTTTAGCGTACTCAACTTGCAGGGATTGCCTCAATGATTGTTCGTCGTCACCTCTCCCTCTGCGGTCACATTGCCCGTCCTCCCCAGGAAGTCCCAGCCCTCCCTAGGAAGTCCCAGCCCACGAGATACTCTGGCAGGCTGTGGGAGCGAGGGACCCGGACGAGGTCGCGCTCATCCTGATGACTTCGTCGGAGCCACCCTCGCAACAGCTGCATTAAACAGATCCCCACATCCCCCCGACCCCCCCCCCCCCCCATAACTACAGACGCTAGGGATACGGCCATCAGACGTGGTCATGGTCACTCGACGCGATCTGCCCTTGTCGCCTAAGCGTATTATTGATTGGAACAAGAAATGGTCAATATGATTACAAGCTGACGTTAACTGTTTGCAGACTCCCCATTAGCTCTAGACGAGATCTGGCAGCAGGCTAAAGCACCTTTCCATGGCAGTACTTGATCCACGTAACGAGCCATCGACGCCCAAGTGAACATTGTAATAATATATATTACTGGCCTACCCGTTCCTCAGAGGCGGTTACGCCGCTGCGGGTTCCAACTTTGCTTACATTGTCTTCTGTCGTGGGCCACGGTGGACCAGTTTGCGATAAGTTTCCCGTCTGTAGCATCGTAGAGGTTTTTGAGTTCGGGGGAGTCGGACCAGCCCGCAGGTGGTCCTGCCCGTGGTCGTCTTCTGTCTCGTGGGTACCAGACTGCTGTCGCTGTGCTCCAACGGTTATCAGTTCTCTGAAGCAGGTAACCAGGCCAGCGATGCATTACCTTGTCTGCGTGGGTAACTGCATTCTTCAACAATGACATCTGCCGTACGCCAGTGTTGTGAACACTCTTCCAGCGTTGTTTGCGGAACGTGAGATCAATCATACGTCTGTCTCGGGGGAGGCTAGGGTCGCTGAGTTTTGATTTCTTTTGTAAGTGTCCATGTTTCTGCGGCATAACACATTGTAGGTAGAACTGTGGGGTTGAATAAGTGAGGTGCGCAGACTCTGGTCTTGGGTATGGTCCAGTGACGTTTTTATGGACGAGAAAGCCACCCTGCCCTCGCACGACGTCTTGTTAGTTATGCGTTTAGGTCGTTCTGCATGTTCAATAAGCGGCCCAGGTAGATATACTCCTCTACGTCCTCCAGATTCTGACCATCGCCATCATTTATAGCGAAACGGTTACGCATGACTTCTGTCTTGGAGGTGTTCATCTAGCTATAAACTTCGATCACGAAACGCATGTCGACAAAATGGCGTCTGCATGTTGCAAAATGGCGTCTACATGTTGCAAAATAGAGTTAGGAATCAATTGCACATGCGCGAAGAAATACTCTCGATATTGTGCAATGCTTATAAGTGAACAGAAGTTACTTTCTGAACATCCATCATGCGCGTGGAAACACACACACATACACACGCACAATCACGCACGTACACACACACACACACACACATGTTAGATTTATCTACTTTTTAATTTATTGTCTCTATTCATTTATATAATTTGTCTATTTTTTCTCCATTTGTAAAAAAGTTTTGGGATAGCAGCAAAGATGGTGCATAGCAGGCCGCGCGTCTAACTTTGGTCTCGTGTTTTAGTCCATTATAGATGCCTCCAGACGACTGATTTGAGTGTGATTCATAACAGTTGTCGACTTACACTTGTGTCCACGGAAACGTCATGTAGTTTTCCATTTGTTCTTTCAATTTGTGGTGTTTTTCTCTTACGACTCTCCTGGTAAAGTAATTTGCTATTTTTAATACCATTTCGTCTGTCCCGTGTTTCCACGGTCCAGTCCGCATGGCTGAACTTCACAAGATTGGCGACCTACGCCGTGTTTGGTAACATACGGGCCGATTAATGGAGATAATTTGGGCAAGGCTCGTTTAGCAGCATACGGATGACCCATTGCCTACACTCTGAGTGATGCCTGTAATCCTCGCAGCTCCCGTCCCAAGGCAGCGGAGTATTCAACACCCCACAAGGAGTCTGCAGGGAACTAGCTCAACACACTTACGACAAAACAACAAAACGCCATCCTTGAATATTGAAGCTTCATTGAGAATTGTAACTTGGAGTGCCCTTATTTTGGCTGCAGTACTTGACCATGGCAGTGATCAGTGATCGATCGACGAAACGGCCCACTGATTATTTTATAATTACATACCCATCATGCCTTGGTGGTCTAGCTAGTCACACCAGCCACAATCGGTCTTTTCTGTTCTATTAATCAACACTTCTAAAAACAAAAAAAATATATCAATACGACTTTTCCCCATTGCTGGGGTACACGAGATATTTTTTTTTTTCTTTTAGTCGGAGAACTACAGGTCGCTTCGCCACTGCTGTCGCCACGTCGTGTGCCATACCGGGATTCGAACCGCTGCCTTATCGGCAGGCAGGCCGACCTCGAAACAATTCGGCAACGCGCTCCTCTCCCCCAACATATGATAATTACTCACCTCTCAATCACTTGTATCTCTCTCACATTCCCTCTCTCTCTCTCTCTCTCGCTCTCTCTATCTCCTTCTCTCCAATACACTCTATATAAACCAATTATCCATTTCTCCGTTCTTACGCACACATCAATTGTACCTTCACTCTCTCCAATGTTTTATACCTCAACACTATCTCTTCCATTCATCTTTTCATTCCGACAAAACCAAACAAAGATCGCGCTTACCTTACTGAACAGACCTTCTGATAACGGGGAGAGGCTCAGTACAGTTGTACTTGTGGACCCCGCGGACTCGCCAGAGAGGGTCACGTCACTGGGGTCCCCTCCAAAATGTATAATGTTGTCCTGGACCCACTGTAGTGCCATCAGCTGGTCCCAGTAAGCTTGATTTCCTGGGAGAGAGCTGGAGTTTCCTCGTAAGAAACCCAACCATCCTAGTCTGTAGTTGATGGTTACAACGATCAGGTCGCCCTGTTGGTTCAGATTATACAAGTAAATATGATAAAAAATTCGTTTGTCACTTCTTCTTCTTCTTTTTCTTCTTCCTCTTCTTCTTCTTCATCTTTGATCACCTACTGCTATACTTCTAGCACAGTGAGTTTTACGTAAGAGACTCCGTTTGAGGTCTTTGTAAGCCCCACAATTTTTGGAATATGAGGGCTCCCCCGGGCCAGGTTTTCTCTCTCTGGTCAGCATAATTGGGACAGTCTTGCAAGATATGGTCTGGTGTCTGCCAGATTTAGTCTTACAAGACAAACATCTTAAGGTTGTCACAGAAGACAAACAACCACTTTAATGTGGAACAGATTTAATCCTACAAGAAAAATCATTTGAAACTGATTATGTTAAAGGGGTCTTTTATTTAACTGGTAGAAGTATATCAGCACTATATTGAAGGTTCGAGATGCAGCTAAAAATAGTCTGCTAACTTGCGGCGTATATGTCCTAATATGCAAACTTTAACACGCGCAGAGATGGCCATTGCTGAGTCATTCATGTAGAGAACAATGAATGACCCTGAACTTGTAGCAACGTTAGACAAACGTCGCACAGGTGCAAACATTCTTACTTCCTACGTTTTCCGACGTCGGTATCACGCTGCAAGGTTGTGGGTTTGATAAAACGGAGCAGTAAAAGCGAGGAGAGAGTCGGTTAGATTTTGAAGAGCAGAGTGAGAAGAGCTGTAATAGTTTGAAACCATTATAGTCAAGATGGACGACTGACATTGTGTTCGACCGACATATTTATACAACTATAGTTCAAGTCCAGATGTACAGCATCATAAAAAGAAAAGGAAATAGTTATGTAGATTTGTTTCGCATAGCAAGTGTTCGAAATAGAGATAGTTTTTGAGAATCTAAATATGGAGGAAACAGAAGTAGATAGTTTTTGAGAATGTAGACGAAGATACCGAAGTAGTGGTAGATAGTTTTCAGAACCCAACGGAGGAAAGAGAACATTGAACAATTGTACCGGTAGTGCTGCTGAAGACGAACGTGTCGGACCGGAAGGTGCAAATATCGCAGTCAAGCTGTAAAATAGCGACACAGCGCGTACCGTTGGCTGGACTACATCCTGCAACTTGCAAAGCTCTGTTCAGGGTTTCCGTGGCGGGATATTGAGAACGAACGCAGACGAAGAAGTACCAGTAGTTAAATGTAGTTTAGCTCTTTACTTGGACACTTTTTGGAAAAGCAAAAAAGGGCGCGTAACTGGCTGCGGGTCTACATTGCTCTACTGTTTTGGCTCATTACGGATGCAGCCAGACCATTGATTTGCGTGGAATTCACACGTTGACGACGTACACTTGTGTTCACGGAAACGTGGTGTTGTTTTCCGTTTGGACTTGTTAATTCGTTAGTTTTTTTGTGATTTCTTCCGTTCGATTATCCGGGTCTGGACATCGGCTGTATGAATGGCACTACGCTTAAACCTGTGTCGAATTTCACGGCCTAGTTCACACGGCTGAACTTCACGAAATTGGGGTGTGAAAAATGTAGACACTACTATAATGGACTGAACACAGCCGGGGAGAGATGCCAGACTCACTCACACGCTGAGTGATGTCG
Source organism: Ariolimax columbianus (assembly GCA_036924085.1). Classification (NCBI taxonomy): domain Eukaryota; kingdom Metazoa; phylum Mollusca; class Gastropoda; order Stylommatophora; family Arionidae; genus Ariolimax; species Ariolimax columbianus. Next base: position 12,005,358 of record JAVGWX010000023.1, on the reverse strand, counting down.
CTACGACCTCTTGTGATAATGGAAAAGACAAGACACACAACGTTAGATGGCATTCCCCCTCCGCCGCCTTGCGGGATACCTGTTTACGGGAAAGGCTTCGGGAGTAAGCCCTGTGGAAAAATCTGCATCCTATGCTATATCTAGTCGTCTTGATACATTTATTTCCACTGGCGAAAGGTAGCTCAGGACCAGTGAGTGAGGTTGACAAAAGGCGCAGTTACTTCCTCACTTTAATTCAAATCACCGCACAGGTCATCCATTTCAGCGGGCAAAGCAAGAGAAAAGACTGTCCACACGGCTGGACCGAGCGAGTGGTCTTCATCACTTGTGATGGACAAACATCAGCTATTTACTTAAAGTTAGACAATTGTGCAAAATAACAGAACCATGTTTTCTTTCCCCAGGCTCATAGGTTGAATTTTATGTGTATTTTTGGTTTTCGTGATTGTTGTTGTTGGGAAGATCACAGGTCCAGAATTGTCACTATGCTCCTCTTGGTGGATGCCGAAGTGCACCAAATAGCGTATCGTTTGGCTACTGGTTCTCGGTCTATCTTCTACCTACTAAACTGCACGGTAGAATTTCCTTCTCTGCTCCTTCTGATCTCTCCCTCCTGATCTGTGTCCCAAAGCTTATATGCTAAGATATGCTAAGCTCCCCATTTTGGTCAATGATTTCTACTTTCTTGAGTTTATTTCCCTCAAACTTGATTTGAATTGGCGTGTCCCAGAGAAAGTATAACTTGTTTTTCAATCTACTAGGTCATGGAATTCCCAGTACAATCGTGGGGAGGTTACCATTTTGACTGGACAGTCTTAAACTGTATTGTTTGAGAATTAAGGACCATGCCCCGTTCAATGAACTGAACTTTTTGGGCATGGTTCTCAAGTTATGTGTGGGTACAACGAACGGTATTTTCAGGGCTTCCGTGGCGCTGCCTCGTTCAATCCTTGTAACTCTGTTACACCCAAATAGATTGATAGAAAGATAGAAAGATAAATGCATGGATAAATGGATATATATATATATATATATATATATATATATATATATATAGATAGCCAGTTAGATCGACAGATAGATGGATAGATAGATAGGTAGGTAGGTAGGCAGGTATGTAGGTAGGTAGGTAGGTGGGTGGGTGAATGGATTGATGGATAGTTGATGACGCCGATTAAACTCTGCTACAAGGGAATGCATATCCTGTTTTGAGCAGAGAGCAGCCGTCACCAAAAAGGATATCAAAGAAGATGCACATATTTACATGCAGGAACATAAACTGCATCTCCTCACGATATTTTATAATGTTCACAGAAATGGTAGATTAGTGCTATTCCCTTATGACATATCCTTACCCTGGTCACGAGGTCTCCAGGCACGTACGGATTGGACGAACCAACAATCAGACCTCCACCATGGATGAATACGAATACTTTCTTCAGACCAGCATCTGTTCTCTCCTGGAACAAGAGGGAGCGAAGTAGGATGTAGTGTGTGCCACAGAGTTATCTCTTCTTGTAAAAGGAGATATGACACCCTCACTTGCGATGGTTAACTATTAATACACGGGAGCTTCAAATGAAAGCCTTATTCCTTGGATAGAAATTAGATTAAGACATGCCTTTGTATTTTAGCTTGATAATATAGTTGCTAAGGATGTCAAAAGTGCCCTGCAAATGTTATCACGTTGCAGACGAACAACATGACGTCATAATTGCAGTTAAAAGATGGCCGCCCTATTATTGACATGCACGAAAGAGGAGCAGAATTTTGTTAATTATTTTTGGAGCAGCCAAGCGATGAAACCTTTCAAAAATCAGCAGCGAATGAAGGCCCAGTACGGTCATGCATGTTTTTCACTCCAACAAGTGTATGAGTGGAGTAGGAAGTTCAAAAATCTGCATGAGTTATGTGACCGACTGTTAACGACCGGATCAGGCACACCGAGTAGTGAGACCAGAGTTGATTGAAGCTGTTCACCGCTTCGTAAAGGGAAAATGCCGAATAACTGTGGATGACACTTGCTGGAGTGAAAGGCATGCATCACCGTACTGGACCTTCATTCGTCCATGCATTTATATAGGCTTCATCCTTTCCCTGCTAAAAACAGAGATAGCAGAATGCTGCACATATTTGGTGCATGTCAATAATGGGGCGGCCATCTTTTAACTGCAATTATGACGTATGTTCGTTTGCAACGTGATAATACGTGTAGGACACTCTTGTAATCCTTACCAACCATATTAACATTTTACAATACAAAGGCATGATTTTATTATTTCTATCCCACTTTTAAGGTTTTTAGTTGAACCCACCACGTATTATTATTATTATTCACAGCAATTGCATTAATACAATTTTTACAAGAGTGCGATCCATACATTTTGTGTGTCTTATTTATCGACATAGTCTTCGTGGTATCAGCATACTTTGCCCACCTGTCCAGTAGGTTGCGGATGCCCTCTAGAAAATAGTGTTCCGTGTGACTACAAACCAATTTTGCACCGCTTCCATTACTTCGTTATCTGCTGCATTGGGGCCCATCTTCTACTCAATCTCCTATAAACGAGGTCATCATGGGCAATCATTGCGCAATATTTCATCAATATTGACTCGTGTGTTACGACGGACTAGCTGGTCGATCTGCTGTTTCACTGTGTCATTTGCCATGCTTGCTGGTCTCTCACGCCTCGGTTCATCAATGACGTTTTGTCTTCCGTTTTGAAATATTCATAGCAATGCATACACTCTTCTCTGATTCAAACAACAGTCTCCACACTAATCCAATATTCTTCTGTAGATTTAACAAAGTGTCACACCCTCTGTCAACCTAACAAACACACTTTTTTTTTTTTACAAAAAACAAAAAAAAACAGTAACGCTTTGTTGTTCTTTCACTATGCAAGTCAGCAGTGGGGTGGCCATGCTGTACGCAATAATGCGCATGCAACACGACCGTTATAATCTCTATAATCCTGAAATAAGTTCTTCCGTTGTATATACTCTTCCATGCACTTTATAATAAAATGTATGTTACTTAATGCGTGTCCCTCGTACATATATTCTGGGTTGTTTGTCCATTGTAATCATCGAGGACCACTTTGTCAGCATTCACTGTTCTCTTGAGTTCCAAGATGGCTAAATAAGCCAATCTGAGCCTTGACTTGAATTATCTGTTGCACTTTGTATAGGGAAATAAGACACTTCCTTCCACCCGGGTTGAAAAACGGTAATGCGAGTTGACTTGCGGAGCGATAGTCTCTGGATAACTTCATCCATTCATCTATTCTTGATATCTCATATCTCTGAACACATCCTCAGCATATCTTCAATTAGCTAGACATACCGTATAGTATATACGAAAAAAGGTTTCCCATTGTATATACTCTTCTATGCACTATATAATAAAATTGCTGTTACTTAATGCGTGTCGCTAGTACATATTTTCTGCCAGCTAGACGTACTGTAATGCCTGCCATTGACCTAAAGAAATGAACACAGAAAGACCACTATACCTGGTCACTAAGGGGCGTGAATACATTCAGATAGAGGCAGTCCTCTTTTCCTGTGGTTGAACCACGTTTGTGTTGGACACAAACTGAACCGAAGTCTCCGGCGTCGTAAATGGTCTGGAAGATAGGTAAATAATTAGGACAAAAACAAAGACATAATCACGACATAATGCAACGTCGTTATCAGGACAAAATTATTGTATAACAACCCCATCAAACCATATATAAACATGTTATCAAAGAATAACCTGCTGCCTTGTAGGTTTGGTCGCCAGGCCGGTTGAGGTCGGCCAAAGGCTAGGGATGGGAACCTGAATAAACTGCTTGCTGAAAACGGAAGTGTTGGACGGAACGGTGCGAATAAAACAGCTCGCTGCTGCAAACCACGACACTTCGTATCTCATCCAAGGATTATCAAGGACCCGGATTATACAGAGAGACACCATAAGGCACCCACACAGAAAAAGACATGTTTCTCCCACCATGGACACACTGATACATCTGCCACTCAAACCCTGCAGGTGTTGCAGTAGAACGCTGAAGGTATATACAACAAAAAGCAAGCGTTGTCCAGAAGACTATTTGAGGAAGAAATACACGTTGCCTGCATCCAGGAAACACACCTTAATCCAAACCACAAATTTTTCATAAGAGGATATGAAACCCACAGATTGGATAGGGACGGGCTTATCCTCTCCAAAATATCAATCCCATCAAAGATGATCTCCGTGGAAACAAACAGAGCAGCCGAAACAATAGGGGTGGACAAAACCTTACCGAATCAGACAGTTAGAAATTATAATACATACTGCCCGCCAACAAAACATCTGGCCCTAGAAACCCATTAATATTATGGACAAGGCAACCATAGTGGTAGCAGACTTCAACAGCCAGTCTGAGAGGTGGGGTTATGCACAGACCAACGCAAGGGGACACGAACTAGAGGAATGACAGATTGATATCAACTCACTGACCAACCTCCAAGATGACTCTCCGACTTTCTGTTCAAGACGATGGACCTCAACATCATCCGCTGACCTTGCATTTATCAGCGACGACCTAAGTCAATAATTTTTTTTTTAAACAGTACTCGCACCTCTTGCAGAAAGTGACCACAGACCCATCAAACTTGGGAAACATTCCATCAGACCACAGACCCATCAAACTTGGGAAACATTCCATCAGACCACAGACCCATCAAACTTGGGAAACATTCCATCAGACCACAGACCCATCAAACTTGGGAAACATTCCATCAGACCACAGACCCATCAAACTTGGGAAACATTCCATCAGACCACAGACCCATCAAACTTGGGAAACATTCCATCAGACCACAGACCCATCAAACTTGGGAAACATTCCATCAGACCACAGACCCATCAAACTTGGGAAACATTCCATCAGACCACAGACCCATCAAACTTGGGAAACATTCCATCAGACCACAGACCCATCAAACTTGGGAAACATTCCATCAGACCACAGACCCATCAAACTTGGGAAACATTCCATCAGACCACAGACCCATCAAACTTGGGAAACATTCCATCAGACCACAGACCCATCAAACTTGGGAAACATTCCATCAGACCACAGACCCATCAAACTTGGGAAACATTCCATCAGACCACAGACCCATCAAACTTGGGAAACATTCCATCAGACCACAGACCCATCAAACTTGGGAAACAATCCATCAGACCACAGACCCATCACACTTGGGAAACATTCCATCAGACCACAGACCCATCAAACTTGGGAAACAATCCATCAGACCACAGACCCATCAAACTTGGGAAACATTCCATCAGACCACAGACCCATCAAACTTGGGAAACATTCCATCAGACCACAGACCCATCAAACTTACAATAAATCTGGGAAACAATCCATCAGACCACAGACCCATCAAACTTACAATAAATCTGGGAAACAATCCATCAGACCACAAGGCATTGCCCAGGGGGAACTATAAGAGAGCAGACTGGCAGCAGTTTGCCACAAGTACAAATTGTATCTGTCATTCCATCAACACCCACTACAAGAAAGTAGGCAAGATGGTGGACAAATTCAACCAGTGTCTTCTAAAGGCAGCAATGGAGAACATCCCAAGAGGCGAAAGAAGAAATTACAAACCGTATTGGTCACCTGAGGTGCAGCAGATGGAACTTCAACTAAAGGAGGCAAGAGAAAGAGCGGAACATGACCAAAATCAAGAATGCACTCAAGGCATCTGCTGCAAGATATAGGAAAACAGTCAACCAAGCATGCAGGAAATGCTGGCACGAGCATACAGAAACCCTCAACTTTCATAGAGAAAGCAAAAAGCTCTGGAAGCTAGCAAAGACTTTGAGGGACGAAAACAGTTACAAGTCAACAATTGCGATTTAAAATAACGGAACTAACTGGGAAAAAAGCAGCGAAAATTACTTCACATCAACAACAATAGAACTTTCAAGAGCAGACCAAATCATAAGCCATGCAGTGGTTAGAGATCTAAAACAAACATCCCGCAATTGAAGAAAATCCGTCCCCTGAACGTTCTCAAACTCCTGCTACCAAGCCCTGAACGTTCTCAAACTCCCGCTACCAAGTCCCGAACGTTCTCAAACTCCCGCTACCAAGCCCTGAACGTTCTCAAACTCCCGCTACCAGGCCCGGAACGTTCTCAAACTCCCGCTACCAAGCCCTGAACGTTCTCAAACTTCCGCTACCAAGCCCTGAACATTCTCAAACTCCCGCTACCAAGCCCTGAACGTTCTCAAACTCCCGCTGCCAAGCCCTGAACGTTCCCAATCTCGGTCAGGCACATCCGATTTCAGCATAGCAATATTTGGTACTATATTAGCCCTCTCTCTTAGTTCCCTTCACCTTGGCCAGTCTGCCCTGTTGCAGCCTGTATCCAGGATCACCAAGTGGAGGCAGAGAAGGGTACTGCCAGCCCTGGGTAGCTGACCCTAAAACTAGCAGTGTGCTTTGGTTTGCTGATTACTACAGCTCTTGCACTGTCCAGCATCTTGATATGGGTACCTGCAGTTTTTCAAGGGAAAATTTGGAAGCCGCCTGAAGGAGCAACGGAGTTCGTGTTTAAACAGTAGCACATGTCCTTCAGGACCGCCCCAGAAACAGATCTGAGAAGGATCTGGCTTACGACAACTCATCTCGATGAGAACTAGTACAGCGATATTGAGATCCTCAAAAGACTGCAGACAATATTGGAGGACCCAGAATCCTAGTCTCAACGATATCCGATCAGTGTAACTCTTTGTTCCAAGGAGAACGAGGAGAATGAACTAACACAACACTCTGACAAACCTCAATGGTGGGTTGGCGCTCCGGCAAGGCAAACCTTCTGTCTCCTGTTGGTGGCAGGGCGTAGGGAATTCCCCTATAAGAGGCGTAGTCGTTGCCGCTATGGGAGGTCAGAACTTTTCCACGAAACGTCCCGGCAGGGGTCTTGACCTCTGGCTCTGGTTTGGTGGCACTGACAACACATAGCGTGACCAGGAGCGTGGACAACTGTAGCCACATCTAAGGATCAGTGATTAGACAGAGTAAATACAACTAAAAAGTAATGCACAGAATAAGGAAATACTTCATTAAAAAATACAAGGGGGCTTCAAAGGAAAACCTGAAATATATTTTTTCGGTAAATTTATTCTGTAAAAGTGAAACACAACTGTATCATTGTTGAACGGAGCCACCATTGCGTTCGATGGAAGCTCACCAGCGCCGATGAAGTGAATGGGCTCCTGAAGAAAAAATATCTTGGTGACTCATGCACCACCTGCTGGACCACTTCATCGGTGGAAGAAATGAAGGCTTTTCTTGAACTGAGGATCTATATGGAATACTCATGTATAAGGCCCAGCTATCAGGATTATTGGACACATGAGGGCTCTTTGTTGGGTTTACTCCCGGATTTCGAAATGTTATGACTCGAGACAGATTCTTGGCCCTTTTCTGGGTGGATTGGCACACAAAGGTGGAATATTGACGCTAGATGAGAGGTAAACCTATTTTCTACAATGTCTCCAAGTTACATCCTATTCTAACCACTTGTTTGCATGTAACTAACATTTTTCTATATCATGTTGTTTTTTTTCTCTCTAATGCTAGGTATGGGGGACAGTTAGGTTCAGTGCCTCAGGTTTGGTAGGGTTAAAGTCTTTCCTCCCCAGGCCTCTTTTAGTCGTCTAAAGAAGTGGAAATCACTTGGGGCTAGGTCTGATGAGTACGACGGATGTGGTAGACACTGAAAATGGAGGTCCTCGATTGTTACAACCGTTGCACGGTCAGTATGGGGTAGAGCATTATGATGTTGCAAAAAACACACATTTACTCACAAGTCCACGTGGTTGGGATTTGATTGCGGGTCAAAGATGATTCCTGCGATGATTTGAACATTTGGCACCGGTGACAGTGCTCCCCTCTAGGCATTTGTTCTGTTCTGTTCTAGGAGTCGACTTCACTGCACTCCGGGCATACACATAGGTGCTCTGTCTCTCTCAGCAGATGGCTCAAAGTGTGGATGCTGATGGTGCCCGCAGCCTGTTGGTTGTACACCTTCCTGTTTCGTCCTCTCAGGTTCCCTGATCCACTGAATACTAATTTGATTCCAAAGTGCCGCAGCCGGTGCCTTGCAGACTCATCCAAATTAGGTGTCGTTTTCCAGCAGGTGTCCCTTGATAACCTTCACGATGTCACCTTTATCCATGTCCGCTGTGCCTGTTATGGGTGAGTGAGACGCCAACAAATCATGCCGGAACCCGAGCATGACCAGGACAGTAGATCCACACCAGCCCCTAGAGTTTTGAGGTCTCCAGCGCTGCTATCCAATTATGTCGTAGCCACCCATTCTGCACCTTCCGAAGTAGTGTTTGGGAGACTGACACGATGTCTGCTCCTGTTGAAGATGTCTCAGACAGCCACCTCAGAGCTTCTGTCACCGCCTCCATCTCTATTCTCATACTTGATGTTGTAGTATCGTATGCGCCGCTTAGTTCAGCAACGATCCGGTCTTTTATTCTAGCAACATGTCCCCTAGGCATGCAGTGGGCTAAGAAAACGCATATGCCCCCTAAGCATGTAGTGGGCTAAGACAACACCTATGCCCCCTAAGCATGTAGTGGGCTAAGACAACGCTTATGCCTTCTAAGCATGTAGTGGGCTAAGACAACGCCTATGCCCCATAAGCATGTAGTGGGCTAAGACAACGCCTATGCCCCCTAGGCATATAGTGGGCTAAGACAACGCCTATGCCCCCTAGGCATGTAGTGGGCTAAGACAACGCCTGGTTCATCCCAAAAGAGAGTCAGCATATACTGCAGATTACTTCCAGCGACATTCGGTGAGGTGAGGATGGATAACGCCATTCCTTGTTGGGTCTCGTTGTGTGTGACATGTTCATGTTTCGCTTGTTCTTGTCTATCTGCAACAATCATATTGACCATTTCTTGTTGGGTCTCGTTGTGTGTGACATGTTCATGTTTCGCTTGTTGTTGTCTGTCTGCAACAATCATATTGACCATTTCTTGTTGGGACCACTCTATTTTATAACTGGATCAAGAATCAAGAGAGGGTCTGCATGGATGGCACAGGCAAAGACAACAATTGGACACGTAACTCCAAATGAGACGATAGCCAAAGGGGAAGAATGGGTCCACATTGGTGATAGAATGAAAGAGTACAAGAGAGTCATCATAACCTTAGGCAAGGAATGCATAGAACTGAGAAACGGGATAGCAGAGAACGAGGTGAATTAGCTGGTAACTGAGAACAGTGAGGAGAGTGATGCCGTCATATACACCGACAGATCAGTGCTGCGCAGGGGGACATCGGGCTGGGGTTTCTAGGCTAGAGTGAGAGGAGTGGTCGGTGCTGAGCGCAGTAGGGCATACGTGTCAACAACCTCCAGTGTGAGAATGGAGATAGAATGAGTAACTTCAGCACTGAAATCGATATCTGAGTTTCCTATAAGAAGGGCAGTTTCATATTTGCCTGGCACATCCTGTTCTGGCATCGAACTTAAACAACAATGGTACACTTTGGTGGGCGATCATGGCCCGCCGCTTCCAAGGGCCGTGTGCGTCATAACGTCTGATAGCTGAGTTCCAGAAGGTCTGTACTTTTTGGGGGGAGAAATCGATCTGTTACAACCAGGTGTCACGAGGGCGGCTAGGAGACGTCACCATGATGCGCACGGCATCTGCCCTCCCCTAACCTTTACGACCAATCGGAGCTACTGGTGAGCTGGAACTATCCGGCTAGACGATTTGGAAAAGTACAGTAGCTCGTTCAGGCTCAAATATGCTCACTGCAGGGTGGTAAAGGTTTTTAAACCGCTCATTTTACATCATGTCTTATTGTTGATGGGATTTGTTAGTTGTTGTGCGTCATTTTGTTGGTGTTGTAACACAACAGGAGTGCGGGCGTGCACCTGAAGTGGGGTCTTGATAAATATATTATATGTTAACTCTGGAAGGAGTTTGGGGTGGGGGAGGGGTGTCTTGATTTGTATGACCTGACGTGAGAGGCTGCGTTAGATACCTGGCCTGACATGAGGTGGGAGGTGAGGGGAGGGGCCTTGTAGAGCTCTTGTTTTCATAATTTACCGGACTTAACGTTTGGTGAAGGTCTTGCTGTATATAATTTACCTAACACGTTATTCGAAGGTCTTGTTTAGTATAATTTACCTAACACGTTATGCGAAGATCTTGTTAAGTATAATTTACCTGACCTATCATTTGGTGAAGGTCTTGCTGTGTATAATATACCTAACGCATTATGCGAAGGTCTTGTTTAGTATAATTTACCTGACCTATCGTTTGGTGAAGGTCTTGCTGTGTATAATTTACCTTACACGTTATGTGAAGGTCTTGTTTAGTATAATTTACCTGACCTATCGTTTGGTGAAGGTCTTGCTGTGTATAATTTACCTAACACGCTATGCGAAGGTCTTGTTTAGTATAATTTACCTGACCTATCGTTTGGTGCAGGTCTTGTTTAGTATAATTTACTTGACCTATCGTTTAGTGAAGGTCTTGCTTTGTATAATTTCTTTGCAAAAGCGCAAATCTAGTATCACCAGGCAATCTGTGTTGTGGAGCCTATAAGGAAATAAGGGAAATAAATATTTTTTTAAACCACATGACCAAGAGACCTACATGTTGATACATATAAAGCAGGGAGTTAGCTCAATGAGTCTGTCCAAGTCTAGACACGTTGTAGCCGCTTAGCGCAGTGGTTAGCGCGCTGGCTTCGCATCTGAATGATCCTGGGTTCATTTCCCAGTTGAGGCGGTAATGTTTTTCTCAGACCGCAATGGCTCCCGGGTCGACCCAGCCTTAAATGGGTACCGGTTCAGTCCGGGAAGTAAAAGCGGCGAGGGAGAGGAGATGGCGACCGCCCTCATATAATCGAGCCTTTGAAATGTGAAATCGCTAACACCTCACACCCCTATGGCAGTAATGCTTTGGGATACTTTACTTTACTTTTACTAGACACGTCGACATGGTGCGAGAAGGTCCAGGGCTCAAATTCCAGACGATCCCTAATATTTTTTATCTTCTCACTTTCTCATTAAAATATGATAAATACATTACATTCTATTATGGTGCAAATAAGTAAATAGTTTAGATCGAGAAACAGGTGCGGTTTGTTTATTTTCCTGTTTTAAGCGCCACAGAATTCACAGTTGTAGAGCGAGCTCATTTGTTGTAATCAATAAAGCGAGGTCACTTTTGCACGGCATGAATCTTGTTTATGTCCGCCTATTCCAATCACACGAACACTGCACACTTCCTTTGTGAAACTATTTTCAGATGGTACGGTGTTCTAGGGGTGTAATCTTTGCTTAGGGTGCTAGAGGTCCGTGGTTTAAATCCTAGACGAGTCTTGACATTTTTGTTTATTTAATTTTATGTTTAAAATATTATTTAAACTTATCAAAAGTACATTTCAATAGTAATTTTACAATGAAAAAAGAGCGGTCAAGATGTCGCCCTACCGGCTACGGGTCTACATTGCTCTTCTGGTTTAGTTCATTATGGATGCCACCAGATCACGAATTTGCCTGGAATTCACACGTCGACGACTTACACTTGCATTCACGGAAACGTGTCGTTGTTGTTTTCGAGTTGGACTGATTGATTCGTACATTTTTTTTGGGTGTGTTTTCTTCCTTCCGGTTATCCTGGCATGGACATCTGCTATATGAATTAACACTACGCTTAAACATGTGTCGTATTTTAACGCTGTAGTTAACACGGCTGAACTTCACGAGATTGGCGTCCTTTGCCCTAGCTGCAAACAGCGTCGGTTTTGGTGTGGCTGAAATTGAGACACGACTATAATGGACTAGAACACGGCCCGGAAGAGATGACCCTTCGACCTCTTGCAGTTATGGAAAAGGCACGACACACACCGACAGATGTCGTCCCCTCCCCTTTTCTGTCTACGGGAAAGACTTCGGGAGTAAACCCCGAGGAAAAATCTGCATCCTGTGGTATCTCCAGTCGTCTCGATAAAATCTTGCCACTGGTCAAAGGTAGTTCAGGACCACAGAGTGAGGTTGACAAAAGACGCACTTTCTTCCTTACTTTAATCATCTCAATCACAGCACAAAGCACTCATTTCAGCGGACACATCAAGAGAAAAGATTATCCACACGGCTGAGAAGGGAGAGTAGTCTTCAACACACGTGATGGACGAACATCATGGACAATGACGGGAAGATGTCCTACCAGTGTCTGCTAGTTTGTTAATATGTTATATCCCAGGACGCAAACACATTTCCTCGTGGTCAAAGACCGACGTCTATACCCGTTCAACCAGCGGCTCTTCCGTATTACTTCCTCACTGCAAAAGCAAAATAAATGAATTTTGAAAGAACGTATAATAGCCAGTTCCAAAATAGTAATATTAGGACGGACTCCAGTACAACTAACAAACAGTGATAACAGAAATGGTTAACATATCCATGTTGTTGATACTCACTATAAGTAATATGCTTGTTCAAGGTGCATTCAAATTTGCTCGTATGGAAGAACTGATGGTCCGTGGTTTGTGTGGAGTTAGAAGCAATGCTCGAATGGAAGAACTGATGGCAATGTCCGTGGTGAAATCAGAAAAAAACCTATTTATCAAGTGCAGCTCAATGGATGTGTGTCATTATGCTTATCTATTCGTTATAGTCCGTGACAAGTTTGTATTTTGTAATGTCATACCTGGTAAATTGTGCAGTCTTACTCCGAACTTTGGGAGTTACACAAGTGAATAGTACGCGTGCACGCACATATGTATACACACACACATACAAACACGTTAGATAACACATAATACAAGGTCACCCCTAAAATGCACATACACATACACGCACATACACATAAAACAAGGTCACCCCTAAAATACACATACACACACACACACGTACATACACACGTTAGATAACCCGTAATACAAGGTCACCTCTGATCTACACGCACACACAACATGTACACACACATGTACACACACACTACACACACACTATGCACACGTACATACACGCGTGTGCACACACGTACATATACACACACTCGTATACAGACACACGTGCACACACGTACACGCGCACGTACATATACACACGTACACTCACACACGTATACAGACACACACGTACATACACTTGTACACACACGTACACACGCACGCACACGGGGTACCCATCTGCCGAGAGAGACCGAGCTAAATGGGAAAAACCCTAGGCGATGAAGTCGAGCCCCCGCTTAAATTTTGTTTTTCTTTTTTTCTCAAAGATAACTTACAGTTACTCAGTTCGTGACGAGGGGTCCGTTGATTATATTATCGTTATCTTCTCGTTTCGGCTCTTGTTTTCTGGGTATGTGACGTGACGAAAGGTGAACCTGAAGCCTAACTATGTTGTGTGATGTTATCTTATTCATTGTCTCGTTCGTCATGTTTGTTTGGTTTTTTTTTTTTCTCTCAATAACGTCTACTAGAGAGGGTCGAAACGCTTTGCACTTTAGTTAGAAGAAGCTTAGGCAAGGAATGCAGAGAACGGAGCAACGAGAGATCAGAGCACGAGGTAAATCAGCTGATAACTGAGAACACACATAAGAGTGACGCTGTCATATACACCGACGGATCAGTCGTGCGCAGTGGTACATCAGGCTGGGGTTTCTCGGCTAGAGTGAGAGGAGAGGTCGTTGCTGAGCGCAGTAGGTTAGGCATGTCAACAACCTCCAGTATGAGAATAGAGACGGAAGCAGTGACCTCAGCACTGAGATGGATATCGAGACTTCTATAACAAGGGCAGTCATCGTGACAGACGTACTTCAGAATCGTACTTCAGAAAGTACAGAAGGGATGGCTTATGTACGAGTGGATAGCAGCTGTTGAGGCTTCAAACCTCCAGGCGCTGACCTGGGTCTACTGTCCTGCTCATGCCGGGGTTCAGGGCAATTAAAGAGCTGACATCTTGGCTTCACAAACTCCCATCATGGGCACATTAGTGATGGATAGAAGTGACATTTTGAAATCAATCAATGACTCCCTGCTGGATGAGGACACCGCAATAGATCAAGCAGCAATCCACAGACTGTAAAGTTTCGACATTAAACGAGGTTCGATCGGAGTGGGGCGCATGAGAGGACGGCGCAGGAGTGTACAACCAGCGAGCTACAGGGACCATCAGCATTCATACCTTACGCCATTTGCTGAGAGAGACTGAGCACCTACGGGTATGCCCGGAGTGTAGTGACGTCGATTCTTAGGAACAGAAACAGAAGAAGGAGTTATGTTACTTACCTGGCAATGGGTGTGAACTTGACTCCATCTTTATGCATTCACCCTGCAAGACGATACACTTCTCCCATCTATTGTTCACCTTCCTGATGCCCTGGTTGTAGAACTCCTCCGTCTGGGTCCAGAACCACGTCTCCAGGTCAGTTATCCTGGACGTCAGAAGAACATGACTGGGATCAAGACGCTGAGCAGCGCATGAGCTGCCGTGATCAGCGACCCAGAGCTGACTGCTAGCGTCAGGGCCGGCAAACCAGAGCTGCCAAGACCCTTCTACACCTCCACGAGGTGATCCTGGATAGCAGGCTGCAGCAGGGCAGACTGGATAAGGAGAAGGGATCGAAGAGGGAATGCTAACCCGGTACTCAAAAAATAGTTGCTGAAGTCGGATGTGTTGGACCGGAAGTTGTAAATATCGAAGGCAAACTGTAAACTACGACACAAGGCATTCAGTTCTATGGGCTACATTCTGCTACTTAAGCCCTTTCAGGGTTTGGTAGCGGGAGATTGAGAACGAACGAAGCCAAACCAAGCCAAGCCAAGGCAATCCAATCCGAGCCAAGCCAAGGCAATTCAAGTCGAACCAGGCCAAACCAAGCCAAGGCAATCGAAGTCGAGCCAAGCCAAGCCAAACCAAGCCAAGCCAAGGCAATCCAAGTCGAGCCAAGCTAAGCCAAACTAAGCCAAGCCAAGCCAAGCCAAACCAAACCAAGCCAAACCAAGGCAATCCAAGTCGAGCCAAGCCAAGGCAATCCAAGTCGAGCGAAACCAAGCCAAGAAGAAATCGAAGATATGAAATCGTGCCCGATCCAACATACTCACTGGACTTTGCACCTAATAACTTCTTCCTATGCCCAAACATGAAGATTCAGCGTTGTTGACGACATTTCTCTGACGTTCGTTGCTTGAATACTGAACTGATGATGTGGTTCCGACCATTGCAGGGTGAATACACAGACACGGAGTAAAGTGTACACCAACTTCTAGGCAAGTACCTTAACTCCTTCATATTTTCTACCATCCTTCGAACAAAGGGTTGTCGTTGCTGAATGCTCACAATGAGTAGGTTACTATTTTGTGCGCCCTAAAAAGGACGTTAAGTGGCGGGTTGCAGTAGATTTCCTCACATCCCGAGCGTGCTGATGAAGCGGTTGTACTATGCTTGGCTTCATCTGTGTGTCGTTCACTACTACAGGGATCACATCGATCTCTCATCTCGTTAGCCAGGCTGCCATGAAAACAGCTCGTTTCCAGGAAGGGCTACTAGGAAGCCGAGGTTAGGGTCTTGACCAGTATATTTTGCCTGAACCAGTCTAACATGTTTGACCAGTATATTTTGTCTGACCCTGACTAACATGTTTGACCAGCATATTTTGTCTGAACCTGACTAACATGTTTGACCAGCATATTTTGTCTGACCCTGACTAACATGTTTGACCAGTATATTTTGCATGAACCAGTCTAACATGTTTGACCAGTATATTTTGCCTGACTAGACGTTAGTCTCCCCCACCTCCTGCCCCCGTCTCCCGTACATGTAAAATCCAGTTATCTGGATGAAGGTTGCTGTAGTGGATAGTTTTTCAAGATTACCAAACAGCTTTTGTGTGGACATTCGTCTCCATGGGACGCCATTGGCTAAGTATGTCACAGTCTTGTGGGATATGTTCGGTTGTCTCTGCTTGCTAGCTCACACGTACACATTGTGGCTAGCTCACACACGTACACATTGTGGCTAGCTCACACGTACACATTGTGGCTAGCTCACACGTACACATTGTGGCTAGCTCACACGTACACATTGTGGCTAGCTCACACGTACACATTGTTGCTAGCTCACACGTACACATTGTTGCTAGCTCAGCATTCATCGGTGTATGAGATCTTCAGTCGGTATAGATGTTCTAGTAGTCTGCAGTGTCCAGTTCTCAGGCGAAATAAGGTAGTTTGTTGATTTCTTTTGAGTTGGTGAATTGGGTCTGGTGTACTGCTTATGTTTCTGCCTTCTCTCCATTGGTATATATACTGGTTTCTGATTATGTTCTTAATCTCTCTGTATGGTACTCGATGATTAAATTGTGCATTTTTGCTGTCATATTTTTCTAGGACGTCAGCTCTCTTGTTTCCTGTGATTCCACAATGGGAGGGTAGCCACTGAAGCGTTATTGTTAAGGATCTCCGGAGTTTTCCCAGTTCTGCTCTGATTTCTGATTACAGTGGTTGGTTATTTTTTTTTTGGATTTTAACTTCATAATACTGGTTTAAAAGGCTCTACAGAACTGGACGTAACCAGTACACACACACACGCACGCACGCACACGCGCGCGCGCACACACACACACACACACACATATATATATATATATATATATATATATATAATGGAAGGTATGGTGCCAGGCAAAAGAGTATGCCGAGTATCAAAAGGTACGGACCAGACAGAGTCAATCAATATAACCGACCGTAAGATAAATACAAGTTCCCCGTGGTCGGAGAAACGCTAATCCAGAATGATAATAATTCGATAAATATGATTTAATCTAAAGTAAACATTAGTGGGTATCGCCTAGCCATCACACTGTGAACACAGGGGACTTTTATTAAACGATTCTCTGTGCTAAACAACTGATGACAATTTTCTAGATTGTGTAAATATCAATTTTACTAGATTACTGGTTAAGTCGGTTACGCCTCTGCGAGTTGCAACTTAGTTTCCATTGTCTTCTGTCTTGGCCCACGGTGGACCAGTTGGGTTTCCCGTCTGTAGAATCGTAGATATTGGCTTGGGCCAATCTTGAGTTTTGACTCCATTTCTTTTGTAAGAGCCCATGTTTCTGCTGCGTAACACATTACAGGTGGAACTGGGGAGTTGAATACGTGAGGTGCGCAGACTCTGGTCATGGGTACTGTCCAGTGGCGTCTTTATGAACAAGAAAGCCGCTCAGCCCGCTCGACGACGTTTTGTTAGTTCTGGGTTTAGGTCGTTCTGCATGTTCAATAGGCGTCCCAGGTAGATAGACTCCTCTACGTCATCCAGAGTCTTGCCACCAAGGATGACTGGGCCATTTGCAGCGGAATGGTTACACATGGCTTGGGGGGGGGGGGGGGCGTTCATCTAGAGACACGCTTTTCTCCCTCCTTTGTTAAGCATAACTACCATCTGGTTGGCGTCTGACTGATTCTGTGATGGTGGTTAAGTCGCTTTCCATTGATGTTCATGCCAAATGGGGTCCAATCACAGTGACTGGTGATGGACTCCAGGCATGAGGAGAACAGACTTGGTGAAATAAGATCCCTCTAGCGACCACATCTCTGGACGGATGCTATATGGATATATAATAGAAATATATTAGCGTGACAAATTATTCGACCCATATGAACGTGACAAACTAAGCAACCCACAAGTAGCGTGACAAAGTGTTCGATCCATTAAGCGACTGACAAGGGGTCTGCTAAAGTATTTGACCCATATGAACGTGACAAACTAAGCGACCCACAAGTAGCGTGACAAAGTATTCGACCCATATGAACGTGACAAACTAAGCGACCCACAAGTAGCTTGACAAAGTATTCGACCCATATGAACGTGACAAACTAAGCGACCCACAAGTAGCGTGACAAAGCGACCCATTAAGCGACTGACAAGTGGTCTGACAAAGTGTTCGACCCATATGAATGTGACAAACTAAGCGACTACACGTAGTGTAACAGAGTTACAAGGGACTAACGTTGAGACGAGACAAGAGGTTCAGTAGACATCTGCCTTACGTTGAGACAAAACACGAGGCCCAGTAGACATCTGCCTTACGTTGAGACAAGACAATAGGTTCAGTAGACATCTGCCTTACGTTGAGACGAGACACGAGGCCCAGTATACATCTGCCCTACGTTGAGACGAGACAAGATGCCCAGTAGACATCTGCCTTACGTTGAGACGAGACAAGAGGCTCAGTAGACAGATGCCTTACGTTGAGACGAGACACGAGGCCCAGTAGACATCTGCCTTACGTTGAGACGAGACAAGAGGTTCAGTAGACATCTGCCTTACGTTGAGACAAAACACGAGGCCCAGTAGACATCTGCCTTATGTTGAGACAAGACAAGAGGTTCAGTAGACATCTGCCTTACGTTGAGACAAAACACGAGGCTCAGTAGACAGATGCCTTACGTTGAGACGAGACACGAGGCCCAGTAGACATCTGCCTTACGTTGAGACGAGACAAGAGGCTCAGTAGACAGATGCCTTTCGTTGAGACGAGACAAGAGGCTTTGGAAGACATCGACGTTGTGTAAGCTGAGAGATGGAACATAGGCCATCAGACGAGCGAGGACAGAGTGTAACAGTTCCCGCCGGAGCAAGGGGAGTTTAGGATGCCTGAACATGTTAAAGCTTAAAGCTACATGAATGCATGTCAAGGTCACTCACTGTCTCAGCAAAGGAGAACAGAGTTGGGTTAAGGAATGTGGACAGGTAGAAACTGACCACTGGCCTTCCGATTTTGGTAGGGGGAGATTGATTGACAGACGAAATTGGCAACGGGGCTTGCTGCGAGAGAATGAGTGACAGGTGTGCAAAGTGTTTCGTTCCAATTGGAATTGAAGATGACCATACCTGAGATCGATTGGTCAAGCTCTGGTCTTGCTTGAGGATATATAACTCGAGACAAAGTTTAGCTCGAGGGGCTGGATGAGAGATGGAGAGGCTAGATAGAGAGAGGCTGTATGGGAGAGAGAGAGACTGAATGTGGATAGTATGTTTAACTCACCGACTTAGATAGAGGAGCGATTGATTGACGGTTGGACGAATGTTTAGTGATAGAACAGGATCGCTCAAATAGGTGTGTGAGTTTTGCATTAATAGATAATCTGAAAGTGTGTTTGTAAGCAAGGACACCTTGTAAACGAGTTATGTCGAGATCGCCCGCCTGAGGGGATTTCTGTGAGGAAGAGTATTTGATAAGGTGTGTTGAAGACGCAGTTAAGGCGATGTGTGTGGGATGTAATTGCAAGGCAATAGAACTGGGTTTTTAGTTAGTTGGGAATTCCATCAATAGCTAATGCTTATAATTCCCGTTTTAGTATAATGTTTAGTTAAGATATGTATTATATTGTGTTTGTAATTTCTCTACTCATTGTATGATATGAGTATGATATAATAAATATGCCACCTGCTGTGTGATATGTCATTTACTGAGCATGGTCATGATGATGTGGATGAGTGTGAGAATGTTCTAAGATAGATCACGGCCAAGGCAAACAGTGGGATCTGTTACACGTTAGATCAGGACTACTAACAAATAACTAGGCAGCATTATATCAACGCACATATATATAGACGGTGAATAGAACAATTGCTAGATTCCAACTACGTGATTAGAACCTGGGTAAAGTGTAGCGCAAGAGAAACGACTGTGCTAATTCAACACACCTCTTGAAAGTAATTATAGTCAGTTAAAGAAGTGTTGATAACAACATTCTTGAGAGACATTAAAATTAGTTAATAATTAATGAACAATATAATACGAGTTACGAGCCTAGTTCATTAATATTATGTGTATGATGTTTGTGAAATAAACATTCTTTGTTCGGATTTTGTAAAAGAATTGTTAGGGGTTTAACTAAAGTGTGAGTTAAGGAGTAATAATTGTAAAGAAGAAAGATAGTAAATAAAGTGATACAGTAATAGTAGAACGCTGTCATATATACATTTAAATTGTACCGTGACCAAGATTAGATATAACGTTAGAGATGTTGTAGGCGTCGGACAAATGGTTCGGCCCACAGGAACGTGACAAACTAACCGACCCACAAGTAGTCTGACAAAGTGTTTGATCCACATGAACGTGACAAACTAACCCACCCACCAGTAGTCTGACAAAGTATTTGACTCACATGAACGTGACAAACTAACCTACCCACCAGTAGTCTGACAAAGTGTTTGACCCACATGAACGTGACAAACTAACCGACCCACCAGTAGTCTGACAAAGTATTTGACTCACATGAACGTGACAAACTAACCGACCCACCAGTAGTCTGACAAAGTGTTTGACACACATGAACGTGACAAACTAACCGACCCACAGATAGTCAGACAAGTGTTCAACCCATATGCACATGATAAACTAAATTTCTAGGCTACACACGCCACCGTTACCAGCGACATATTATCCAGTGTAAGGATGCGTATGTGGATACCCGCACCTGACAGTCAGTATAAGGATGCGTATGTGGATACCCGCACCTGACAGCCAGTATAAGGATGCGTATGTGGATACCCGCACCTGACAGCCAGAATAAGGAATAATCACTATACATATCTGGCCATTGCATTGTGCGGCCCTCAAACATGGAATCTAAACAAAAAATGTTACAGATATTAGAATCCTTTGAGATATATGGATATCGCAGAATGCAGAATGTGAGTTGGACAGAAAAAAGTCAAATGATGTAGTCACATAGACAATATAAACATACTGGAAAGGATACAAAACAGAGCGACAAAGCCAATAGTGGGATTCCATAATTACAGTTACGAGGAAAGACCGTTCTCAGAAGAACCGGCCTACAGTATTTAGAGAAGAAAAGAATTCGAGGTGACTTAACACAGGTTTATAAGATGATCAGAGGAACGGATAAATTAGACTATAACAAGTTTTTCATAAATACAGCCACCTACAAGAACAAGAGGGCATAGCTAAAAATTAACTTAAGAAAGGTCCAGATTAGATATTAGGAAATATTTTGTAAGTCAGACAGGGGTGAATGCTTGGAATGCATTGCCACAGGAACTAGTGGAGGGAAAGACACTTAATGCATTTAAGAATAGATTATATGCGCATAGGTTTTAGAGCAAGGAAACTTAAACGAAACTGGTTGTATACAGACTCTGCAGAGACTTCTAAACCAGTATAAATACGTTAAGTTAAGTTAATGCCGAGTATACAAAACGATAGATAATCTTGAGGAGACATGGGGACTTATTATTGACTAAACGTCTTTATACTGGTTAAGAAGATCTGAAGAGTCTGTATACAACCAGTTAGGACTTCTCTACTTGATCTAAAAACGTCTGTGTGAATCCTATTTATTCTTGAATGTACTACCTAACCATGCCCCCACTATTTTCTGTGGCAATGTATTCCAAGCAGTATCCACTCTCTGACGAGACAAATATTTCCTAGTATCTAATCTGAAACTTTCTTTAAATCTGTTTACAGATGCCCTGGCCGTAGTTACAGCACTAAAAAGCCAAAAAAATACTGAACTTAATGATTTAAGAGCAGTACTCTGTCAACTATGCCAGCAGTCCGCACCAAAAATGGTAGTGGTACAGTGGGTTCCATCCCACTGTAACTTCCAAGGCAACGAGACTAAACAAGCTCTATGGCAGTGTCGACAGCCTCAGGATGACAGCTGCTTTCTTCGAACAAATTCAAGTTGACGTCTGACAGCGTACGAAGAAGAAGAAGAACAAGAACAAGAACAAGAACAAGAACAAGAACAAGAAGAAGAACCATCTGTGCTACGAGAATGTAACACTTGTTATAGTCTAATTTAACCCTTCACTTGATTATCTTATAAATCTTTATTATATTCTCTGGAAATCTTTTGTTTCTAGACTCTGTAGGCCTGTTTTTCCGAGTCTATTTTTAATATTTCTTTAATATTTTAAATATTTCTTTCTATCATACCTAACATTGCATTTGCCTTTTTCCACTGCTACCTGAACTTGCTCACCCACCTTTCTTGAATGATCTATTATAACCCATAGGTCCTTTTCATTTACCATTTTCCCAATATTGTCCTCTCCTAGCCTGCAGTTAAATTCCATATTGAACCTTTCCATAATGATGACTACATTTTTCTACATTGCGGATCGCTATATTCCAGAAGTAGGGCACTGGGCACTCAAAACAATGAACGGAAACGGTGGGCGAAGAAATCCCGCGTTTCAAGAGAACCCTAGTCTCAAGGGAGATAAGACGAGAGTGCCTGCATCCCGAGTTACATCGAGTCGTCTCCACTGATCGTCTTGCGATTGGTCCAAGATAGATCGTGGCAAGAAAGTAAGGTTGATGACCAGGGAAGTTTCTTACTCAATATAATCCAAAATACAGCCATATTTACTTCATCAAGCCCAAACAACAATCGTCTGACGATGTCTCCATCATCACTAACTTGTTATCTGTCAGATCACAGACCATCCTTCAATTATATATTCCACTCCGGCACCCCTGGTGTATCTTGAGGGGTTGCATTGGTAGGGGGAAAGAGAACTATGAAAGAAAATAAGATAGAGGCATACCAGACACTGTCGTCGGGGATCAAGTGAAAGTAATGTTTTGTGATAAGTATCAGCTGTTTTTGACGTGAAGCGTGATTGAATAACGTCTGGTCAGGAAAAACATACTGATCAGACATGTTAGTGAAGGTCAGGCACAGCATACTGATCAGACATGTTAGTCAGGGTAAGGCACAACATACTGATCAGACATGTTAGTGAAGGTCAGGCACAACATACTGATCAGACATGTTAGTCAGGGTCAGGCAAAACATACTGATCAGACATGTTAGTCAGGGCCAGGCACAACATACTGATCAGACATGTTAGTGAAGGTCAGGCAAAACATACTGATCAGACATGTTAGTCAGGGTCAGGCAAAATATACTGATCAGACATGTTAGTGAAGGTCAGGCACAACATACTGATCAGACATGTTAGTCAGCGTCAGGCACAACATACTGATCAGACATGTTAGTCAGCGTCAGGCACAACATACTGATCAGACATGTTAGTCAGGGTCAGGCACAACATACTGATCAGACATGTTAGTGAAGGTCAGGCAAAACATACTGATCCAGACATGTTAGTCAGGGTCCGGCAAAACATATTGACGAAGACCCTGATCTTGGCTTCTCCGTAGTTCTCCCTGGAAACGGGCTGTTTTCATGGCAGCCTGGCTAACGTGGTTCAGGATCGACGTAATCGCTGTAGTAGTGGGCGGCACGCAGATGAAGCCAGGCATAGCACAACCGCCTGGAGGACCTCCCTTCACCTTCATCAGCACGATCGGAATGGGAGGAAAGCTACTGCAACCCACCACTTAACGCCCCTTTCAGGTACCCATAAAAGAGAAAATGTACTCATTATGGACTTCCAACAACGGCAGCAATATGATGTGAAGCGGCCAGTTTAGGTCATTGTTGAATTGCCTTACTTAAAAAGTTAAGTACTCATTTTATCTGGGTAGGTTGAGCGTGCCGCGAACGGAAAACAAGACCAGAAGTTAGTCTCGAGAAACAAGCTTACTTTCCAACGTAAGAAACACGTACTTTAGCTTCTGAGCAGCTGAGATGTAAAATGTTAAGAAAGAGGGTTGTGCGTAGGACTAGCAACTTCGTCATGTAAGCAGCAGTCAGACAAGAAGCATTGAACACTCCTGCAGAAGGCTCCTTGCATGAAGTCTGGACCACCACTATAAAAGGTCCCTCACATGAAGCCTAGATCACCACTGTAGATGGGCCCTTACATGAAGCCTGGACCACGACTATAAAAGGTCCCTTGCATGAAGCATAGACCACCACAATAAAAGGTCAATTACATGAAGCCTGGACCACGACTATAAAAGGTCCCTCACATGAAGCATAGACCACCACTATAAAAGGTCAATTACATGAAGCCTAGACCACCACTATAAAAGGTCCCTTACATGAGACCTAGACCACCACTGTAGGTCCACATTAAGCCTAGACCACCACTGTAAAAGGCTCCTCACGTGAAGCCTGGATAAATTCACGTGTGTGGTCTTACATTACAGATTTGGATACCCTACGTGATATAAAATGATAGTGTTGCTCAACCCCTTCTAGTCACATTATGCAACATTCTTGAAAATGGAGTGGCCTATTCATTCCTTCCGATTAAAGTACCCATAAATCTACGTTAGGGATCGGTTCAAATAACAACCTCAATATCCTGTTAAAAGGTTGCATTCTAGCCTCAACACAGCCCGGAGTTATTATACATATAATGCTCGACTGAAAGATTTCTCTAACTGTGAACTGGTTGTAATTCTATCTCGTACACATTAATATTTGAATTACAACAGCAATAGGGCCTTTCGAAGACCTCTTGGCAACTTTCAAAAGAAGGAAACTCGTTTGGTACGGTCACATATCGAGATCAAATGGTCTTGCAAATACGATCCTCCACGGAAAGGTGCATGGCAGACGACAAAGAGGCCGTCCCAAAAAGAGATGGGAGGACAACATAAAAGAATGGACCAATCTCCGACCAGAAGAAAGAGTTACAGCAAGCGGCATCTGACAGAGAAGGGTGGTGTGGCGTGGTGAGGAAGTCTTCATGTGTGCCCAACGACCTCACCGGTTACGATGATCTGACCTTACCTGAACTGGTTGACATTGTTCGTTGCTCCACACCGAGTCACATTATATGCGCCGTGATATAAACAAGCCTTTCAGCCCCCACTATTACCGAAGCATGTCGGGGTGTTTATTAAATGATCTTCCTCTGATTCACCGGCTTCTATAGAATGAGACCCGATCATTGAATAACATTTTGAAATTGTGAATTCGCGCGAAACGGAAACGCTACGTAATGTCGTATCCCATCATACACCTAACTCAATACAAAACCTTAAAGGTTATTTTTCTATGACAGGAGATAGGCAGAGAAAGGTTATATAAACTTCCAATGGCAGTTTCTGCAGAAGTGTGTTCTACATGATGAAATTGCTAACCTCATCCACGATCATATTTAGTCGTCTTTCACTAAATATTTTGCAGGTTACGTGAGTGTGGGGGGGGGGGGGGGGCGGCGAAGCGAGGTCTGGGCTGGACGACCCGCTCGTTAAAGGAAAGTGAAGCGTCTGATATAGCCTCTTCTTTCCAGGTGTAGAGATCGCCGCTGGATTCACTGTTCGGCTTGCCGTTTAGGAGTTTCCATGCCAATAGGCCTCTCCTACATTATTGTATTCCCAGCAGCACCTTTATGAGGGGCCCCCTGTTTCTTACAGAGCCTGCTGTGGGGCGTGACCGAGTACCCGGCTGTATAACTGGGCGGGCATATTGAGCTCATTAGCTTTGGTTGGCAGCCAATCTAAAAGAAGGTAAACTCTTACTCTAAACCCGGGTAGATGAAGGTCGTTTGCCTATGAGAGGAGGCACTCTGATTTTAAACCCACAAGTCCGGGATCAAGATACTGAGCAGCGCATGAGCTGCAGTGGTCAGCGACCCATAGCTGACTGCTAGCGCCAGGGCCACGAAACAGAGCTGACGAGACCCTTCTACACCTCCACGCGGTAATCCTGGATAACAGGCTGCAACAGAGCATACTGGCTAAGGAGCCGGGATCGAAGAGGGAATGCTAACCCGGTACTTAAAAAATGCTTGCTGAAGTCGGATGTGTTGCACCGAAAGGTGCAAATATCGCAGTCAAGCTGTAAACTGCGACACAACGCATTCCGTTCTCTTGACTACATTCTGCTACTTAAGTCCTTTCAGGGTTTGGTAGTGGGAGATTGAAAACGAACTAAGCCAAGACAAACCCACCTGTCCCAGATAGTGCTGGCTAGTCTTGAGACGATGGAAGTATCATCGGATATCTCGAGTAACTAGCATTGTCCGGGCAACGGCTCCACTGCCTTGTGGAAACCACGGGAGCGGGTAGGGCTACGGGAGTAAACCCAGACAGAAAATCCGGAGTGGTAGCCACTTAGGCGGATAGTTTCAAAATTTCGAACTCATTCCGGCAGCTCTTGCAGCTGAGCTGGCGCAAAATTGTCCTGCTTTGCATTTCTTTGGATTACACCAGCGAGGCCAAGAGGGAGATCCTGTAGCTTGGGTAGCCCAGGGTCTCCATAATCAGCGCCCAGACTTGCGCCCTGAGAGGCTACTCACAGGGCGCCACTCGCATGGTCTTCAAAGACAGAGACGCCTATGAATATCGGTTCTTTATCCTTCCGGACACCACTCGGGGGATTCCTCATCTACATAATCATGCATTTTCGGAACTATAAATGTAATTTTTCTTTTTCTTCGTCACTCGTGCTCAAACTTCCGGTACTCCAAGATCAAGATGACCACCAAGAAATTATAGTATTCCTGACTTATGCCTCGTCAGTATTAGCAGCGCTGCTGTTGTTTGTTTTGTTGTTTTTGTTATTTTTGCGTTCGTCTTATTTCTCTTATCCCCAATGCGGTGTGCGTTACACTATGGTTTTTATTTTGCACCTGTCCGCCCAGTACATCCGACTTCAGCATGCATTTTATGTAAGGGCCTGCTTCCTCCTGCATTTTCTAAGGGTTTCCTCGCCCGTAGTAAGGGCCGGTGGTGTGATGGGGATCGAACCCAGCACCTTCGGATTGTGATCCGTGTCACTTAACCACTAGCCCACGCCGTCCACAGTAGATGATGGTGTTGTTGTCTAGCAGCCTCATCAAGTGAAACTGATTACTACATACACCACTACTGTAAGGGCTCTATGAACTAAACCATGCATGTATCACATTAGAGTTCCCACTTCGTTTGTTGTTGCTGTTGTTGTTGTTGCTGTTGCTGTTGCTGTTGTTGTTGATGTTTGCGAATGAACACAATGAGTAGGTTACTTTTTGTGCGCCCTGAAAAGGACAGGTGGCGGGTTGTAGTAGCTCTCCGCACATCTCGAGCGGGCTGATGAAGGTAGACCGCGGTCCTTCAGGTGGTTGTGCTTTATCTGCGTGTCGCTCATTACTACGGAGATCACGTCGATCCCCGTACATGTTAATGAGGCTGCCATGAAAACATCCTGTTTCCAGGAAGGGCTACGACTAAGCCAAGGTCAGGGTCTTGTCCAGTATGTTTTGCCTGACCCGGTCTAACATGTCTGATCAGTATATTTTGGCTACCAGACGTTAGTCTTCCTTCCCATTAGCAGGGCTAACACAACACAAAAATGAAGATCTCGAGCAATGTATGTTCTCCCTGACACAGCTCTCAGCGGCACATCCAAGGTTGGTTATACAGTGGATCCCATCCCACTGCAATAGTGAAGGCAATGAAGCTGCAGACAAACTAGCAAAGATTAGACGAGCATCCTCACAAACAGACCTGAGTATCATATATAATGAGGCCAAGACCATAATTAAAGCCAACTTCAAGGGAAAATGGCTGATCAACACCCCGACTTCCGAAAATAAGACAGCTACTTTAACTTAACTAGAGAAGAGAAAGTCATCATCTTCAGACTGAGAACTGGGCATAACAGACTCAAGGGTCATCTTTACAACAAAATGAGGATTGGGACATATGACAGGTGCCCATGTGGGGAGCATATCATGACCGTTGAACACAACCTACCAAGCTGCATGCTCACGCAGGAAAAGAGAGAACAATACTGGTCTCGTGAGACAGATATGAGACAAACGCTGTATGGAGATGAAACAGCCTTACAAACAACGGTGTACTTTGTAAGAGAAACTGGAACCTTGATCTGAGGATGAACGAAGAAGAAGAAGAAGAAGATCAAGGTCCCAGTTTCTCTTACATCCTCAGATCAAGGTCCCGGTCTCAACCAGGATCTTGATCTGAGGATGTAAGAGAAACCGGGACCTTGATCTGAGGATGTAAGAGAGACCGGGACCTTGATCTGAGGATGTAAGAGAGACCGGGACCTTGATCTGAGGATGAAAGAGAGACCGGGACCTTGATCTGAGGATGTAAGAGAGACCGGGACCTTGATCTGAAGATGTAAGAGTGACCGGGACCTTGATCTGAGGATGTAAGAGAGACCGGGACCTTGATCTGAGGATGTTTAAGAGAAACCACAACCAGTGAGATCGTTGGGGCACACATGAAGACATCCTCACAACCCCACACCATCCTTCTCTATCAGCGATCGCTGCCTGTGCCTCTTCTGGTCGGAGATTGGTCCATTCTTTTATGTTGTCCTCCCACCTCTTTTGGACGGCCTTTTCGTCGTCTGCCTTGCACCTTTCCGTGGAGGATCGTTTTTGCAAGACCATTTGATCTCGATATTTGACCGTACCAAGCGAGTTTCCTTCTTTCGACAGTTGCCAAGAGGTCTTCAAGGTCCTTTTGCTGTTGTAATTCTATCTCGTATTTCCTCATTTGTAACTCGATCTTTGTACGTGATGTTTAAAAGTCTTCGGAAACATCTCATCTCCAAGGCCTGTATCCTCCGCTGAAAGTCAGCAATAATTGTCCATGTCTCACAAGCATAGAGGAATATTGACAGGACCAGTGTACGCATTAATCTGATTTTCGTGCAAGGTGCTAACCGTTTATCTTGCCAGATTTTGTTAAGCCGTGCAAGCGCCGCTATTGTCCGCGATTCTGGCCAACACCTCACATTTTGATCCTTCCTCACTGACAATCGAACCCATATATTTAAACCGGTCAACCACTTCGAGTTCCTGACCATTAGCTATTATCTTGCTGTTGAAGCCCTCGGCGTTGTTGGTCATTAATTTTCGTCTTTCCAGCGTTTATCTCCATACCATAGTCAAGAGCGTTTTCATCTAGCCTTCTGACCCATTCCTGGAGTTCTGCTTCTGAACCCGCCAACCCGTCGATATCATCTGCAAAACGAAGGTTGGTAATCGTTCGGCCTCTTATCTTGACAGTACCAACGTGACCTTCAAGTGCCTCACTCATAATTCTCTCAAGGAATATATTGAAAAGAGTTGGAGAGAGTGTACTACCCTGTCTCACACCAACTGATGTGCGAAACCAGTCCCCTCACCTCCCATTCACAAGAACTGCGCTGGATGCCTTGTCATACAGGTGTTCAAGGACCGTCATAATATTTCCGTTGATTTTATACATCCTCATGGTTGCCCATAGCGTTTTATGCCATACCCTATCAAACGCCTTCTTAAAATCAATAAACACATGATACAGTTGCAGGAGATTATATCGAAAAATAAATGGCATTTTCACTTTGAAAAATAAAATTTGAAGTACACAAAATCTTCGTAGCAAACAATGATTGTTGTTGTTATTGTTGTTGTTATTGTTGTTGTTGTTATTGTTGTTGTTGAATGCCCAAAATTAATACGGTTTCTGTGAGCCCTGAAATGGACGTTTAGTGACGTTTAGCTTTCCTCACATCCTGAGCGTGCTGATGAAGGCAGTTGTGCTATGATTGGCTTTATATGTGTATAGCTCACTTCTACAGGGAGCACGTCAACACCCCCACCTCGTTAGCCAGAGTGCCATAATAACAGACCTTGCATCGTTCTTTCCATGTTTTTTTCTTCTTCCTCTACGATCATCGTTCATTTATACTAGGACTCAATAGGACTAATTCTTCAATAGATGTATACTGTGACTGAATTCTTCAATAGATTTATACTTGAACTCTGAATTCTTCAATAGATGTATACTGTGACTGAATTCTTCAATAGATTTATACTTGAACTCTGAATTCTTCAATAAATTTATACTGGGACTGAATTCTTCAATAGATTTATACTTGAACTCTGAATTCTTCAATAAATTTATACTGGGACTGAATTCTTCAATAGATTTATACTTGAACTCTGAATTCTTCAATAAATTTATACTGGGACTGAATTCTTCAATAGATTTATACTTGGACTGAATTCTTCAATAAATTTATACTGGGACTGAATTCTTCAATAGATTTATACTTGGACTGAATTCTTCAATAAATTTATACTGGGACTGAATTCTTCAATAGATTTATACTTGAACTCTGAATTCTTCAATAAATTTATACTGTGACTGAATTCTTCAATAGATTTATACTGGAACTGAATTCTTCAATAGATTTATGCTGGGACTCTGAATTCTTCAATAGATTATGTTGTCCTTTTGGGGGTCGCAATGCCACCGTACAGTTTCTCCTCGCATGGAGTCGACATGAGCCCCATACGTCTCTCCAGAACTGACTGCGGGGGGGGGGGGGTTGAGGGCAGGGGGAGGGTAGGTGGACAGTCCTGGAGTACACGTGCTGCTGTCATGTCTGCCATGCCGCACTAACACAGGCTCGTGGTACCTATCTTGAATCTAGTGTACAGGTGGTGTCTCACTCTGTTGTGGCCAGTTCGGAGTTGTATGATAACCTGGCCTTCTCTGGACAGTTGGAAATATCCTCATCATCTATGTGGTATTTGGGCTGTTCTTCCTGCCACTTTACATTGTATCACCCCTTTATTATGACTTTTACTTCTCATAGTTGACCAGGTATTCTTGCTGTATCAGTTTCGTCCCCTCTTTGGCTAGACTGTTGGTCTCTGCGTGTCCCTTTGGTGTTACAACTTGGTGATATCCGCCGCTGTACCACTGCTCTATGGAGCCTTTATTGTCTTCAATGCTTCCGTCATTTTATTTAGTTCAGTGTCCTTGTGGGATTTGAATGCCGTTATGGCTGACCTAGCATTACTATATCCCGATAGTCATCACATATATCATTTGTGTTCTGAGGCCATTTCTGCTTCGGTCTGAAGAGCTTCAAAGCTGGCTCTGAAGTTGATGATGTGCATCCAAAGATAAAGTAGTCTGTGACATTAATGTTCGATATTCATCCCTGCTGTATTGAAATCGCACCAGCCTACACACATTGGACATTCGAATATGGGAAGGGGAGGGGCGAGAAGGACAAAGAAAGCTGGGTGGGGGGTTCAGAAACCGATATGGTTTAAACTAAAACCAAGTAGCCATAGCCTACATCTGGCTCTATCAGTTGGATAGATAATCTCACCCAACATACAACATTTACCAGCATCACTATCAGGAGTTGTGCACGGGAAGATTGCTTGTGACTTCAACTTCCAGAATATTTACAGTAAGTGTTTCCCGGCTCTACATTTCAATTTTTTAAGGCCCATGGCTTCACTAGGGCCACTATTTTGCTGATTAAAGATTGTATATACATTGTCATCATCGTGTAGCATGTCCTTTGTAGAACGTCGCTCCCATCACAGTCTGTCTGAAAGAAACTCGTTCTCTTACCAAAACTCCAGCCTCCACCACAGTCATACCCAGGCATTCCTGGATATCTTGGTGCCATCGTCTTCTTGGTCTACCAATTCCTCTTTTGCCTGGCACCATACCTTCCATCAATGTTCTCTCGAGACCGTTGTGTCTCTTGATGTGACCAAAGTCTTTGCGTTTTCTAGCCAAAATGGAATTGATAAACCAGTTCTCCTCTATGCTCAACTCTTGCCGAATGTCTACATTTGTCTTTTTCTCTGTCCAGGGTATTCTGAGGATCTTTCTGTAACATTTTGTCTCGAATGATTCGATTCTTTGTCTAGAAGTTTTGGTAATCGTCCATGATTCGCAGCCATAAGCTGCCACAGGAAAAACACAGGCTCTCAAGACTTTTACTTTGGTTATATAAATGATTTTCGACCATCACATGTGATGAAGACCACTGTCTCTGGTCAGCTGTGTAGGCAGTCTTTTCTCTTGCTGTGTCCGCTGAAATGGGTGACCTGCGCGGTGATTTTGATTAAACTGAGGAAGAAACTGCTGTGATATAGCTAGGATTGATTAAACCGAGAAAGAAACTGCTGTGATATAGGTAGGATTTTCCTTAGTGGGTGTGTGTAAGAGTTACAAGATCTATTATTTGACGTTAAGACCTCAACACAGCAAAATCCCTAAAATCTCCGTTAAACATAGAACAATATATTCATTTATTACAAAAATAGTATTTGTTACAACATGATAAAAACATAACCTAACTTACTAACCAAATATGGATCTTTCTAGCTCAGATAACATGAGCTAGATGGAGTCTCTGAAACGTTACAACCCAGTTCTGTAGTCTTTCTTTATAATGTATATGAAAATATAACTATATACAAATCTTGTTATAGCTACTATCTTGTATGGAATCTCGTGTGCCCCTTTGGCAGTTGGTGTTGATATTGATTTCTGATGGTAGTCGGTTCTGAGCTGTGCAATGATAGCTTCTTGCTACCTTTGTGCGCGTGCTCTCTGATGAGTCTGAAGGTACATCTCACTTTGGCTCATAGAGCTATGGCAACTCGTCTGATCTGACTCGCGCGTACGATCGGTTGG
Source organism: Ariolimax columbianus (assembly GCA_036924085.1). NCBI lineage: Eukaryota > Metazoa > Mollusca > Gastropoda > Stylommatophora > Arionidae > Ariolimax > Ariolimax columbianus. Next base: position 11,972,960 of record JAVGWX010000023.1, on the reverse strand, counting down.
ATCTGATCACTACCTCAGCAGCAACTCAAGAACGACGTTTACTGAACGGTCACTTTTATACCCTCGGTTTATCTCTCGTCCTCACAGATCAGAGCCATCACTGTGAAGACTACACTTACGTTCACATATCTCTCGCTAATCACAGAAGGGCCAGAATTTCACTCCAAAAGGCACGAATATAATCGTCCCTGGAGCAAATTGAGACAGCCGTCTATATCTGCACTCCGATCTCTCTCTTTTAAAGAGCCATTCTAGCCCCTTTTAATGTGGCGGTCGAATGCTTCCTCTCAGCTGGCTGGTCATCCGTCAATCATATCTTGGCGTCTGCCAACGCGAATCTCATTGTACCTGCCACTCTGCCATTCTAAATGTGACGGCCTAGCGTTCCATTCTCGGCATCTCTAGTTCTTTCTTCTTCTTTTTTTTCTTCTTCTTCTTCTTCTTCTTCTTCTTCTTCTTCTTCTTCTTCTCTTCCTCATCTGCGTTCGTTGTCAATCTCCCTCTACAAAGCCCTGAAAAGGACTTTGCAAGTAATATGTATCGCAAGTTTACAGCTTGACTACGATATTTGCACCTTTTGGTCTGACACACCCGTCTTTACCAGATCGGCCTCTCAAATAGCAAAGGGGAGTCCACTAATAAACAGCGCGGCCTTTCACTCTCTCGATTCCAAACCAATCAGACGATGGCCGTGTGTTGAATAACACAACGATTCCCCAAATACCGCCTTGATACATATTTTCTAAGACAATATTTTGGTTCTCAAAGAAAACGTCTTCAGCCCCAATCTCTACTGCTCACCATGGATTTTTTTACTCTGCACCTTTTGTTAACTTCTTTAAACATCGTTGTCAAATTCTTCACTGTTGTCTTCGACACACTTTTATCACCATACACTACATACATTCTGCGATGAATGTCAACTGGTCGATTCCTTCAGCTGTTAGAAACCGAATCACCGCTCGCTGATAAAATCTTGACGGATTTCGTATGACACCCGTCATGCTTTCAACGGTCTGCTGAGGAAACTATGAGTTGGAGGATAATAACATTTCGCAAACTTGACGGTTGATATGTGCTTTTTGCACGAGATGTGACGTCATCGTGCGCATCGTACGTCTGTTCACTCGTTGCAGTTAGGTCCGGTTTCATTTGTAAACGATTCGTATATATGTGTTTAGGTATGTATGTGTGTCTGTGTGCGTATGTCTATAAAACATAAAATTCTTTATTAGATGTGTAAAATGTTCAAACTATGTCGCTATAGCAGCCCCCAAATGGTATTTATAAACCTTGTGAAACAAGAGGCCTTACCTGGCGAGAAGGAGACCTTACCTGACGGGAAGGAGACCTTACCTGACGAGAAGGAGGCCTTACCTGACGAGAAGGAGACCTTACCTAGCGAGAAGGAGGCCTTACCTAGCGAGAAGGAGGCCTTACCTGACGAGAAGGAGGCCTTACCTAGAGAGAAGGAGGCCTTACCTGACGAGAAGGAGGCCTTACCTAGCGAGAAGGGGGCGTTACATGGCGAGAAGGAGGCCTTACCTGACGAGAAGGAAACCTTACCTAGAGAGAAGGAGGCCTTACCTGACGAAAAGGAGACCTTACCTGACGGGAAGGAGACCTTACCTGACGAGAAGGAGGCCTTACCTGACGAGAAGGAGACCTTACCTAGCGAGAAGGAGGTCTTACCTAGCGAGAAGGAGGCCTTACCTAGTGAGAGAGAAGGAGTCTTACCTAGCGAGAAAGAGGCCTTACCTAGAGAGAAGGAGGCCTTACCTGGCGAGAAAGAGGCCTTACCTGGCGAGAAGGAGGCCTTACCTAGTGAGAAGGAGACCTTACCTGGCGAGAAGGAGGCATTACCTGACGAGAAGGAGGCCTTACCTGACGAGGAGGCCTTACCTAGCGAGAAGGAGGCCTTACCTAGCGAGAAGGAGGCCTTACCTGACGAGAAGGAGGCCTTACCTGACGAGAAGGAGGCCTTACCTGACGAGAAGGAGGCCTTACCTAGCGAGAATGAGGCCTTACCTAGCGAGAAGAAGGCCTTACCTAGCGAGAATGAGGCCTTACCTAGCGAGAAGAAGGCCTTACCTAGCGAGAATGAGGCCTTACCTAGCGAGAAGGAAGTCATAATTGGCTAAAAGGAAGCCTTACCTGGCGAGAAGGAGGCCTTACCTGGCGAGAATGAGACCTTACCTAGTGAGAGAGAAGGAGCCTTACCTAGCGAGAAGGAGGCCTTACCTAGCGAGAAGGAAGTCATAGTTGGCAAAAAGGAAGCCTTACCTGGCGAGAAGGAGGCCTTACTTGGCGAGAAGGAGGCCTTACCTGGCGAGAAAGAGGCCTTACCTGGCGAGAAAGAGGCCTTACCTAGCGAGAAGCAGGCTTTACCTGTCAAGGGAGACGCATGAACTAGAGAGAAGGGGGCGTTGCCTTGCGAGAAGGAGACATTAGCTAGAGAGAAGGGGGCGTTACCTAGCGAGGAGACATTAGCTAGAGAGAAGGGGGCGTTACCTAGCGAGAAGGAGACATTAGCTAGAGAGAAGGGGGCGTTACCTAGCGAGAATGAGACCATAGCTAGAGAGAAGGTGGCCTTATCTTGACCAAGCGATACGAATGCCGGTTCTTGTACCATCGTTGTGGGTCCTTCCATATTTGTAAACCTGTATGACAATATCTGGAGCATTGAGCTGACTGCTGCCTTTGCTAGAGTTATTGGTGCTGACTTCGGTTGACGAACGCTGAACAAAAGGATTTAAGAAAACGATCTTTTTATTTTGATGAATCAAGAGTTGAAGTTTTTGTTTACCTGTTTTATATTATCATATTAATCCCCCCACCCCCCCCCCCACCCCCACCCCCCCCCCCCCAACCCAGATGATGCTACAGTTGTCCACGCTCCTGGTCACGCTGTGTGTTGTCAGTGCCACCAAACCAGAGCCAGAGGTCAAGGCCCCTGCCGGGACGTTTCGTGGAAAAGTTCTGACCTCCCATAGCGGCAACGACTACGCCTCTTATAGGGGAATCCCCTACGCCCTGCCACCAACAGGAGACAGAAGGTTTGCCTTGCCGGAGCGCCATCCCACCATTGAGGTTTGTCAGTCCACTTGTGGTTTGGTTAAAACAAACTGAAATTTATTGTCCGTTCAAATATACGCGTCCGTAAAGTGTATTTAATTTCTCCACACTTCAATGATTTACCAAGACGATTTTTTGCGAGTGTCTCATATCTGCTATTGGATCAAGATACGCAACAGTGCGTGACCAACTCCATGGATGATGATTGTCAACTCTATGGATGATGATTGTCAACTCTATGGATGATGATTGTCAACTCTATGGATGATGATTGTCAACTCTATGGATGATGATTGTCAACTCTATGGATGATGATTGTCAACTCTATGGATGATGATTGTCAACTCTATGGATGATGATTGTCAACTCTATGGATGATGATTGTCAACTCTATGGATGATGATTGTCAACTCTATGGATGATGATTGTCAACTCTATGGATGATGATTGTCAACTCTATGGATGATGATTGTCAACTCTATGGATGATGATTGGTCAACTCCATGGATGATGATTGTCAACTCCATGGATGATGATTGTCAACTCTATGGATGATGATTGGTCAACTCAACGGATGATGATTGTCAACTCCACGGATGATGATTGTCAACTCCACGGATGATGATTGTCAACTCCATGGATGATGATTGTCAACTCTATGGATGATGATTTTCAACTCCATGGATGATGATTGTCAACTCTATGGATGATGATTGTCAACTCCATGGATGATGATTGGTCAACTCCACGGATGATGATTGTCAACTCCATGGATGATGATTGTCAACTCCATGGATGATGATTGTCAACTCCATGGATGATGATGGGTCAACTACATGGATGATGATTGGTCAACTCCATGGATGATGATTGGTCAACTCCATGGATGATAATTGGTCAACCCCATGGATGATGATTGTCAACTCCATGGATGATGATTGTCAACTCCATGGATGATGATTGGTCAACTCCATGGCTGATGCATGGCCAACTTCACGGCTGATGATTGGTCAACTCCATGGCTGATGCATGGCCAACTCCATGGCTGATGTATGGCCAACTTCATGGCTGATTATTGGTCAACTTCATGGCTGATGATTGGTCAACTCCATGGCTGATGCATGGCCAACTTCATGGCTGATGATTGGTCAACTCCATGGATGATGCATGGCCTTTTTTAGTAGGCTATCTAAAGAAGGCTTTAGCTGATGACTGTAGCGGGACATTCCATTTCATGTTAAAGAGAGGATATGTCGATATAATTTTATTTTAAATAAATAAGTAAAAACTTATATTTAGAAAGATGTATAGAAAAGAAGATTATATTCAATTGCAAAAAAGTCATCTTGTCAGCTCTTGAGACCAGCAGTATACAAACAGAATGATCTGCATGTAGGCCATGTGTGAGCCTTGTATCCAAGTGCATTGCCTCACAGGAATGTCCTGGCGACACTGAGCCTGCTGACATCTCCGTCAATCTTGTCGTTCAGTCAAGGACAACATCATACCATGGTTGTTATTACATCGTCTGACAACATGGATAAAGCCATGCTGCTATAGAAACGGGATGCCGCTCTCCTTATCATGGACCAACGTTGACAGGTTCCAGAAATCAATTACCGATTTCAAATAAGATGGCAGGAACAAGCGGAAGAAGGTATCCGTGGAGACAGAATATTTGACGCCACCAACAGTTGGAAAGTGAACTATTTTGTGACGTCACTACCCCCCCCCCCCACTTCCTCTTCTCCGCAACCTACTGTAGATACAGGCATTCTGACTCATGGGGAAATCCCTTTGAAACGTCACATTCCAAGGCTGACTAAATAACGGAGCTTGAACGTTTCAACTATCAGTGCAACTGTAATAGCGTATTCGGGAAACAAAGATGGATCATGCAGTTGGTTTCAGAGCAGGATTCTGTGAAAGGACCACTCTCAACAGTGATTTGTTGAGTTTTGTACCGTGAATTTCTTTTATTTCTCTGTGTGGAGCATGGATTGATTATAAACCTTGGCACAATATGAGTTCCGTTATTTAGTCGGTGGTGGAAAGATACGTTTCAAGAGGTTTTCTCAGTGGGTCAGACGGCCATGGTACTACCCTCACAAATCTGCTGCTAAAAATAGATTATCATCATCAGGTGTCCTGCTGGTTGGCGTTTTATATCATGGACTTCTATACATATCTAATGACGTGTGTCGTTATCAACTCTGTTGTTGATAGTCGCCCATGCCATTCTCTCAGGTTATCCAACATATTTTAACCTTCCATCTCGGCCTTACTTTGTCTCTCTCCTGCTCTCCAAGCCACCTCTTCTCATAACATGCCCGAAACAGGACGGCTGCCGTGTTCTGATCCTTGCAATGAGTTGTCTTTGTGTTTCTGCCTCTTCGCGTCTTCCTGGCAGTCCATGGGAGTCGTAGCATATTTCTATAAAACTACATCCCCGTTACTTCCAAAGATCTATGCGCTTGCTTGCTGATTGTCTATGATTCACTGCCATATGTCAGTACTGATCCCTCATAGCATCCAAATAGATATCCGGTGCTAAAAATATATTATTTATTTTGGGCGAATTAAGGGGTAAGTACTCACCCACCACGTTATGCCTATGCCAAATTTGATTGAGTTACGTTCCTTGGTTGAAAGTTAAAAGGGTTACACCCGGTGACGTCAGCGAGTAGGACCTTTCAACTCTCTATGATAGTCCATATTATTTGTTGATTTTGAAATAAAAATGAATTCGGCATTTTCCAATAGTCCATTGCGTATGCTGCCTTCATGGGCAGCCGGTTTCCTTTGCTACTTTGTACAATTTTTTCCCCCCATTCATTGTGCATTTAGTTTTCTGGTTCATCCAAGTCAAATTCGATTGAATTACGTTCATTGGTTTAAAAGTGATAAGGGAAAAAAGAGCGGCAAAGCTGAAAGTGGGATTACAGAATTAGAGTTATGAGGAATGGGGAAAACCCGGTCTAGATAAGAGAAGAATTAGAGGTGATTTAATACAGAGTTATAAGATGATCAAAGGAAAGGATCAATTACAAGTTTTTTGTAGCAGGGAGGACAGGGTTTTGCTCTGTCAAATCTACACACCTAAGGCTGCTCTTCAACTAACACACCTAAGGCTGCTCTTCATCTAACACACCTAAAGCTGCTCTTCAACTAACACACATAAGGCTGCTCTTCATCTAACACACCTAAGGCTGCTCTTCATCTAACACACCTAAGGCTGCTCTTCATCTAACACACCTAAGGCTGCTCTTCATCTAACACACCTAAGGCTGCTCTTCAACTAACACACCTAAGGCTGCTCTTCATCTAACACACCTAAGGCTGCTCTTCATCTAACACACCTAAGGCTGCTCTTCAACTAACACACCTAAGGCTGCTCTTCAACTAACACACCTAAGGCTGCTCTTCAACTAACACACCTAAGGCTGCTCTTCATCTAACACACCTAATGCTGCTCTTCAACTAACACACCTAAGGCTGCTCTTCATCTAACACACATAAGGCTGCTCTTCATCTAACACACATAAGGCTGCTCTTCATCTAACACACATAAGGCTGCTCTTCATCTAACACACCTAAGGCTGCTCTTCAACTAACACACCTAAGGCTGCTCTTCATCTAACACACATAAGGCTGCTCTTCAACTAACACACCTAAGGCTGCTCTTCATCTAACACACATAAGGCTGCTCTTCATCTAACACACATAAGGCTGCTCTTCATCTAACACACATAATGCTTCTCTTCATCTAACACACCTAAGGCTGCTCTTCATCTAACACACCTAAGGCTGCTCTTCAACTAACACACATAAGGCTGCTCTTTAACTAACACACCTAAGGCTGCTCTTCAACTAACACACCTAAGGCTGCTCTTTAACTAACACACCTAAGGCTGCTCTTCATCTAACACACATAAGGCTGCTCTTCATCTAACACACATAAGGCTGCTCTTCATCTAACACACATAAGGCTGCTCTTCATCTAACACACCTAATCCTGAATGATCTAACACAAGAAAAAAAAATCCCATAAACAAATTCTTTATTTCTCACTAAACTGTCACTCTTCTATTCCCAACTCACTCACTCCTTTACCGAGATTACCTAACCTAACAAATCTCTACTCCTCCACCTGAACTACTGTCAATAGTCACCTTTCTCGTGCTTGGCCTGCCGTGACGCACCGCCAGTCCGGGTTATGTTTGGAACAGCGTCGGTTTGTACCTCGCGTTGCGAGATCAACCCAGGTGGATCGCCCTTGGCTTGTTCCTTCGTCCTTTGTCAGGAAAACCCTACTCAGCAGCCGCAGGTATGAATTGGCCTGTGTTGCACCGGAGCCAACTGACCACGTGATAGAGGGTCGCGGGTCGGCACACGTTCCCGAGGGCAACGTTCACTCTCCCAGCGAGCGATTATGGCCAACTGCTAGGCGGATCGTCCACGTAGCTGGCACTGGTTACACCTCAGCCTAAGTGAGAGGACACTCACCGGTGTAGACTGGTCAACTCGTTCAAGGTGTCGGCCGCTTGTAACCCTCGTGTAAATACGTCAGCCCTGGCAAAAATCGGGTAGCTGGTGGTGGTGAACTCTTCACGTGCGGCACTCAACTGCCGCTTCAGTGATTCACTCTTCAAAAAATTCAGGTAGTATTACTGCAGATGTCGTAGCATATCGTAGCGTACCTGCTGCCAATGGGGTAACGTCCGTCTTCAAGTCTTCTCAAATCGTGCAGCCTCACCGTACCTGCTGCCAATGGGGTAACGTCCGTCTTCAAGTCTTCTCAAATCGTGCAGCCTCACCGTACCTGCTGCCAATGGGGTAACGTTCGTCTTCAAGTCTTCTCAAATCGTGCAGTCTCGCGCTCTGCGTTCCCCGATCGTGTATCGTAGAAAAGCTCAAGAAGCCCCTGCATTTTTAAATTTTTTAAAATTTGATGTGTTTGCCTCACTAGTTTCTACTGGCGGAGGCGCGTCTATTCCGCCCCAGACCGTAGTCAATTTGGGCGATATTAAGACGCATAAACCAGTGCTTGGATGCGTGCGTGTATCTGTATGTACCTAGCCTGGTATTTCCGTGATGCTCCTGCCGTTGTCTTTTTTAATTGTTTGGCAAGATTTTTGGTTGTCTTCCGTCTTGTATTTCCTGAATTTCTTTAGAGCTTTGTCTTTTTTTTATTTGGTTAGTGCATTCCTCATTCCACCAGGGTACAGGAGTTTTTTTTTTTTTACGGTTACCGAATTGGTTTTCTTTTCCTGTGGATTGTATTAAGTTAGCTGGCATGTTTTTGTTGGGTATGTGCTTTATAGCTATCTGCAGGATGTTGGTTGTTAGGTTATGGTTGAATACGTCTACGTTATCTGAGATTAAGTCTTCTCTTTTGAGTCTGAGCAGATCTTCTTGGAATCCGTTCCAGTCTGCCTTATGGTAGTTGAAATAGGGTCTGATTGATCCAGTATTTCGTATGTATTTTTCTTTTAAATAAATTGCTATGGGCAGGTGGTCTGATCCTGCATTATCCAGAACTTCCCATTTGATGGTTGCTAAGTTTGGCGTCATTATTGTGACGTCTATAGCCGTATCTGATCCATTTGGATTGTTATTTATTCTGGTCATTGACCCAAAGTTTATTATTATTAGATTATTTTCTTCACAGAAGGTCATTATTTGTTTCCCTGCCGTGTCTATGGCGCTTCCTCCCCATGCTGGATGATGTGCGTTGAAATCCCCTACTATGATTGTTCTATTGTTTATTTGTGCTTTGATTGTTTCCATGTCATTTGGGGGGAATTTTCCTCTTGGGTTGTATATGTTTATTATTGTGATGCTCGCTGGACTACTGTCTATTTTAATGGATAGGCCTTCTAGGTTTTCGGTATTAAATGGATCCCAGTCCATTATTTTGTATTCTTCATTTACTATAACGGCTACTCCTCCTTTCGCTCCTGTCTCTCTATCGTTCCTAACTATATTGTATTTTGGAATATTGAGTCTTTTGGTTGGGTTGAGCATGGTTTCTTGAATCGCATATATTATTGTTTCTTTTCCCAGATTGGCCAGTCCTAGGTATGGCTTAACGTTTTTGTGTAGGCCTCTGCAGTTCCATTGTATTATTTTCATTTTGTGTTATTTTCACTTTGCTTGTGCTACGTGGAATTGTTAGTCTTTCTTGAGGTTCAGTGGTTCAATACGGTCAAATTTTATAAAAGTATTGTTCTGATTTGGAAGATCTTTTTTTTTTTTGGGGGGGGGGGGGGGGGAGATTATTTATCTATCTATGTGATTATACGTGCGAGGTTCTGACCTTGGCTGTTTTCCACTGTTTTCCAACAAAGTTTTGATTCATCAATATTTATAACATAGCATAAATCATATTACCTTGATTCTGCATGGGCGATGTTTTACATACCGATACTTTACACTGTTGCTTGTGCTTCCTGTCTTACAAGATTTCCGAATATCCTCTTCCCGCCTTTGTCTCGCGCGTCTGGCTCTGAGTAGATGGATAGACCTGGGGGTCCTACTTTTGTTTGTTGTTGACCTGGCCGTAGTCACAGCACTAAAACGCCAGAAAAATACTGAACTTAATGATTTAAGCGCAGTACTCTGTCAGCTATGCCAGCAGTCCGCACCAAAAGAGTAGTGGTACAGTGGGTTCCATCCCACTGTAACATCCAAGACAACGAGGAGGCAGACAGACTGGCAAAAGAAGGTGCAAGACTACCACAACCAGATTCTAGTGTGACCTAAGAAGAGTCCAAAAGACGTATTAGGGCTAGACACGTGATCATATGGGAAACAGAACTTACTGGCTACACAAAAAAAAGATGCATATTACTAGTTGAACAGAAGAGAGCAGGTCGTGGTCTTCAGACTCCGCACAGGCGACAACAGACTAAGGTACCACCTATTCAACAAACTGAAGATAGGTGACACTGACGAATGCACTTGCGGTACCGGGAAAATGACCGCTGAACATCTGCTGCAAAACTGCCCGACATACGAGGACCAAATAAAGCAGATGTGGCCATCACCATTGGCAACACTAGACAAGCTCTATGGCAGTGTCGACAGCCTTAGGATGACAGCTGCTTTTTTCGAGCAAATACAGGTTGACGTTTGACAGCGTACGAAGAAGAAGAAGTTGAGTTAAGTTGAGATAAGTTAAGTTGAGTTGGTTGAGTTAAGTTGAGTTGAGTTAAAGGCCAACTATCATAACAGCCATGCAACTTCTCAGCACTTTGAAGATTAAGGGTGAGACTTACAGTGAGTTGAAGGGATCTCCTTGGAAACAGAAAACAACAGTGGGACATGATCAGAAGCTTTCAACACTTGTCTCTGGACTGATTGACATGATGATGATGAATCTTATATCGTCAATATCAGACTACCAATCAATTAATCAACAAGGGTATGGCGTGGGCTAGTCGTTAAGTGACACGGCTCACAATCCGAACGTGCTGGGTTCGATCCCCATCACAGCACCGGCCGTTACCCCGGGGAAGCAAACCCTTAATAAATTCAGGAGGAAGCAGACCTTTACATAAAAATGCATGCTGAAGTCGGATGCACTGGGCCGACAGGCGCAAAATAAAAACCACAGTGCAACGCACAACACCTTGGGGAATAGAGAAATAAGAAGAATCTATATAACAAATTTTTAAAAAAATCAATCAACATTTTGAAGCCCCCTTTGGAGCATCGGTTTTCAGCAAGTACATACCAAGTCATCAAATGCTGACCTGTCTATATATTGTTCTTTTTTGTGGCTTAACGTTTCTACAAGATGAGTAACCAAGCCCCTGTGTCTAGCTCTTCGAAGCCACCTCTTACGATTTGTTTGGTAGATTACAGTGTTAATATGTTTTTTGCTTCACTTTCGGGCCGCGGTATACCCGGACGATATCAGACCATACACACGCTTAATTGTTCGCAGTCAAGCTGTAAACTGGGGATCAAGATGCTAAGCAGCGCATGAGCTGCAGTGGTCAGCGACCCATAGCTGACTGCTAGCGTCAGGCCAGCGAACCAGAGCCGCCAAAACCCTTCTACACCTCCACGCGGTGATCCTGGATAACAGGCTGCAGCAGGGCAGACTAGCTAAGGAGAAGGGATCGAAGAGGGAATGCTAACCCGGTACTAAAACAATGCGTGGTGAAATCGGATGTGTTGGACCGAAAGGTTCAAATATCGCAGTCAAACTGTAAACTACGACACAACGCATTCTGTTCTCTGGATTACATTCTGCTACTTGCAAAGCCCTGTTCATGGCTTGGTAGCGGAAGATCGAGAAAAAAAGAAGAAGATGAAGAAGAAGAAGAAGAATAACAAGAACAAGTTCGTTTTATACCTTGTTTAAATGACTTCACCAGGGCGTGCATGACGCTGGAGAGTTCGGACAAGTTTGTTTACAGCGGTCCAGAGGCGTAACGTACGGACAAGAGGACTGCCTCTACTTGAATGTCTACACGCCCCTCGGTGTTCAGGTATGCTGGGGTGTAGGGGTGGGAGGGGGAGGGGGTCCGCTGTCTATTTGTTCTTTCCTGTTCTTTCAGCAACATTATCTGGTACACATGAAACATGCATAGAGCATTGTTCTCCAAGTGTGCTGACTCCACAAGAGGGGCAGAGTAACAGCATGGCCCTCGCCGATCGAGATAACTTTATATTGAAAGAAGTAGACTGCGTAGTAAACCTGTCATGCCAGGTTTATAAAGGAGACTGATTCTGTTATTTTAGGGATAAACTGTATGCGTAAATACGCTAGCAACGTCATGCACTGAATATTTCTCAACAGACTGAAACCTCAAGCCGAGAACATTATTGCTGAAGGATAGGCGGGTTTTCGAACCGGAAGAAGCCCCAACAATCGGACATATCACTCCAGCTGAGACGATAACCAATGGGGAAGAATGGGTCCATACTGGTGATAGAATGATATAATACAAGAGTCGTCATAACCTTAGGCAAGGAATGCAGAGAACGGAGCAACGGGAGAGCAGAGAACGAGGTAAATCAGCTGATAACTGAGAACACGCAGGAGAGTGACGCTGTCATATACACCGACGGATCAATCGTGCGCAGTCGGACATTAGGCTGGGGTTTCTCGGCTAGAGTGAGAGGAGAGGTCGTTGCTGAGCGCAGTAGGGCATACATGTCAACAACCTCCAATATGAGAATGGAGATGGAAGCAGTGACCTCAGAAACTGAAATGGATATCTGAGACTTATATAACAAGGGCAGTCATCGTGACAGACGCGCAAGCTGTACTTCAGAAAGTACAGAAGAGATGGCTTAGGTACGAGTGGATAGCTGCTGTTGAGGCCTCAAACATCCAGTGGTTTACGTGGATCTACTGTCCTATTCATGCCGGGCTTCAGGGCAATGAAAGATCTGACATGGCTTCACAAGCTCCCATCATGGGCACATTAATGATGGATGGAAGTGACATTTTGAAATCAATCAATGACCGCCTGCTGGATGAGGATACCGCAATAGATGAAGCAGCAATCCACAGACTGCAAAGTTTCCACATTAAACGAGGTTCGAGTGAAGTGGGGCGCATGAGAGGACGGTGCATGACAGTGTACAACCAGCGAGCTACAGGGACCATCAGCATCGATACCTTACGCCACTTGAGGAGAGAGACTGAGCACCTATGAGTATGCCCGGACTGCAGTGACGTTGATTTTTAAAAACAGAAACAGAAGCACCAGCCAGCAGATCTTTAAGCTATGAATGCTTAACGAGAAGTACTTGAAACACCAATAACACCTATTAATCAATCAATCAATCAATCAATCCCCGTTGCTCCTCAAGGCATAATGCAAGGATGTATACTCTCCCCGACACTCTTCAATGAGTTGTGCCCTTGAAGATCGTGTTGGCACCGTAAGGATAAGGGATAGAACGATTACCAACTTACGCTTTGCGCATGACGTTGCCAGACTGGCGGTGACGGAGACAGCTTCGAGAATTGACCCGAAGACTGGATGTAACAGCACAGAGCTATGGCATGGAGATAAATGCAGAAACGAAGTTGTTGACCAACAACACTGAAGGAATGAAACGCTGTGATCAAAGCAAATGGACAAGATCCTGAAACAGTGAACCGCTTTAAGTATCACGGTTCAAAGATCAAATGTCCTGACCAGAATAGAGCAAACAACAGTAGCGTTTGCACTATTGAAACATATATGGAAAGATAAACGACTTTCCTCCGCCATAAAGGTCAGACTAATGTGCACACTGGTTCTTTCGATATTCCTCTACGCCTGAAGAGCATGGACTAATACAGCAGACCTCTAGAGAATAATCCAGGCCATGGAGATGAGATGTTTTAGAAGACTCCATTCACCTACAGAGACCGTATCACAAAAGATGAAGTACGACAAAGGATCGAGAATGCAAGTGGACTGTACGATAACCTCTCACAATGATCAAAAGGCACTAGTAGACTTGGTATGGCCACGTATCGAGATACAAGGCCGTTGCAGATAGGATACTATAGGGCACATTACAGGGCAAGCGAAGGCGGAGACGTCCGAGAAAACAGTGGGAGGACAACATCCTAATGGGCAACCGCAGACAGAGAGGGGTGTCGTATGGTTTTCGAGGTGTCAGCAGAAGTGCCCCAGCGGTCTCAAGAGGTCACTAGATGAAATGTGAACTGAGGTCATGAGGTGAACTGTGGTCACTGGATGAACTGAGGTCATTGGAAGAACTGAACTGAGGTCACGAGATCAACTGTGAACTGAGGTCATGAGATGAACTGAGGTCACTGGAAGAACTGAACCGAGGTCACGAAATGAACTGTGAACTGAGGTGCCTGGATGAACTGAACTGAGGTCACGAGATGAACTGAGGTCACACGATGAACTGAACTGACGTCGCGAGATGAACTGTGAGCTGAGGTCACAAGATGAACTGAGGTCACTGGATGAACTGAACCGAGGTCACAAGATGAACTGAGGTCACTGGATGAACTGAATCGAGGTCACGAAATGAACTATGAACTGAGGTACCTAGATGAACTGTACTCAGGTCACGGGATAAACTGAACTGAGATCACTGGATGAACTGTACTCAGGTCACGGGATGAACTGTGAACTGAGGTGCCTGGATAAATTGTACTCAGGTCACGGGATGAACTGAACTGAGATCACTGGATGAACTGTACTCAGGTCACGGGATGAACTGAACTGAGATCACTGGATGAACTGTTCTCAGGTCACGGTATGAACTGAACTGAGATCACTGGATGAACTGTACTCAGGTCACGGGATGAACTGAACTGAGATCACTGGATGAACTGTACTCAGGTCACGGGATGAACTGAACTGAGATCACTGGATGAACTGTACTCAGGTCACGGGATGAACTGTGAACTGAGGTGCCTGGATGAACTCTTCTCAGGTCACGGGATGAACTGAACTTAGATCACTGGATGAACTGTACTCAGGTCATGGGATGAACTGAACTGAGATCACTGGATGAACTGTACTTAGGTCGCGGGATGAACTGAACTGAGATCACTGGATGAACTGTACTCAGGTGACGGGATGAACTGAACTCAGGTCACCTGATGAACGGAATTGAACTGCATGTTGACAAAAGAATATTGAAACAAACCGTCTGGTTTGTGAGGGAAATACGAGGGACAGTCGTTAAGTAATTGCAATTTTATTATAAAGTGCATGAAGAGTAAGTATAACGGAACATATTATTTCAGGCGTCCTCGTTCATCTTCTACGTGTTGCTAGAACTTCATTTGAGCAGGAATGAGGTGGCTCTTCACGGTACATCTCCACTTGGATCGGTCTGCAGCTTCGTCTTCCCAGGGTGTCAAGACTCATATCAGGCTTAGACAGGTTTTTTGAACCTCAGCTGTGGTCGCCCAACTGTTCTCTCGCCATCCGCTAACTGTTCTCTCGCCATCCGCTAACTATTCTCTCGCCATCCGCTAACTGCTCTCCTGCCATCCACTAACTGCTCTCCTGCTATTCGCCAAGTGTTCTCTCGCCATCCGCTAACTGTTCTCTTGCCATCCACTAACTGCTCTCCTGCCATTCGCCAACTACTCTCTTGCCATCCGCTGTCTATATCGGATATCTTTGGGAATACGACCATCTTCCATACGTCGAACATGACCAAGCCATCTTAGTCTTCGCTGGCTGAGGAGAGTATACACCCTCGTGAGATCGACATTTGTCACTCTGTCCCTCCATGTAATTCCAAGAAAGAATCGCAGACTCCCGTAGAAGGAAAAGTGTAAACCTGTGCTCTTGTTAGACATATGTTACCCAAGTTTGTTCTTCATCAACTGCAAACCACAGCCGTAGTTTTAACTGCAAGTTTCTGGTTGTCCCAAAATAGGAGTTGTGAGCGGAGCAAATCAGTTATGGTAATGTGTGTCAGTATAGAGAGGACATCAAGAGGCTTAGCAGCGCAAGAGCTGCGGGGGTCAGCGACCCATAGCTGACTGCTAGCGTCAGGGCCAGCGACCCATAGCTGACTGCTAGCGTCAGGGCCAGCGACCCATAGCTGACTGCTAGCGTTAGGGCCAGCGACCCATAGCTGACTGCTAGCGTCAGGGCCAGCGACCCATAGCTGACTGCTAGCGTCAGGGCCAGCGACCCATAGCTGACTGCTAGCGTCAGGGCCAGCGACCCATAGCTGACTGCTAGCGTCAGGGCCAGCGACCCATAGCTGACTGCTAGCGACAGGGCCAGCGACCCATAGCTGACTGCTAGCGTCAGGGCCAGCGACCCATAGCTGACTGCTAGCGTCAGGGCCAGCGACCCATAGCTGACTGCTAGCGTCAGGGCCAGCGACCCATAGCTGACTGCTAGCGTCAGGGCCAGCGACCCATAGCTGACTGCTAGCGTCAGGGCCAGCGACCCATAGCTGACTGCTAGCGTCAGGGCCAGCGACCCATAGCTGACTGCTAGCGTCAGGGCCAGCGACCCATAGCTGACTGCTAGCGTCAGGGCCAGCGAACCATAGCTGCCAAGACCCGTCTACACTTCCACGCGCTGATCCTGGATAACAGGCTGCAGCAGAGCTGACTGGCTAAGGAGAAATATCGAAGAGGGAATGCTAACCCGGTACTAAAAAATGCTTGCAGAAGTCGGATGTGTTGTACCGAAAGGTGCAAATATCGCAGTCAAGCTGTAAACTACGACACAACGCATTCCGTTCTCTGGACTACATTCTGTTACTTAAGCCCTTTCAGTGTTTGGTAGTGGGAGATTGAGAATGAACGAAGCCAAGCCAGTCTAGAGAGAGCTTGTCATTGGTGAGAGACCACATGTGTGGGAATTGGTTCACATCTGCCAATTGATAACTATGAATGTTCATATTTGGCGTGGCATTTACATTATCTCCCATCATATTTGTTTTGTTGCTACTTATTGTAAAAATATCTATATACGAGGGGAGTTCAAGTCAAACCGAGACTTTTTTTGTTAATTTTTTTTCAAGTAGTCAAAATGAAACTTATTGTTCGATATAATCTCCGGCTACGGGGACGGGGTGGCCTAGTGGTTAAGTGACACAGCTCACAACCAGAAGGTGCTGGGTTCGATCAACCATCATAGCACCGGCCGTTACCCCAGGGAAGCAAACCCTTTGAAGATGCAGGAGGAAGCAGACCCTTACATAAAAATACATGCTGAAGTCGGATGTACTGGGCGGACAGGCACAAAATAAAAACCGTAGTGACCGCCTTGGGGATTTGAGAAATAAGGCGACGCAAAAAAAAAAACAACATATTTTTTGTGGGGCGAGAATCCCAAGAATAATTTGAATATATTCTTATCTTGAATTTTGCGCGAGCAAAAGACCTTACCCCGAGACCACTGGGGAATACGAGGATTGTTAAAATTAAACCGGACCTAACTGCACCAAGTGAACATACCTACGATGCGCACGATGGCATCAATTCTGATGTAAACATCACATACCAACCGTCAAGTTTTCAAAACTTCAGTATCCTCCGACTCATAGTTTCTTAACTTAACTTAACGTCTTTATACTGGTTTAGAAGACTCTGCAGAGTCTGTATACAACCAGTTCCATTTACATCACCTTCCTCTAGAACTGTACGCATCCAATCTGTTCTTAAATGCATTGACCGTCCCTGCCTCCACCACCTCACTTGGCAATGCATTCCAAGCATTCACAACTCTCTGGCTAAAGAAATACTTCTTAATATCTAATCTGGACCTCTCCTTAGTCAACTTGTAGCTGTGAAGTTTCCTCAGCAGACCACTGAAAACATGGCGAGTGTGATACGGAATCCGTCCGAGCGGTATTTCGGTTTCTAACAGCTGAAAGATGTCGATCAGTTGACATTCATCGCAGATTGCAGGTAGGTGTTTGGTACCAAAAGTGTGGAGAAGACAACAGTGAAGAACTGGACAACGATGTGTAAAAAAGGACGTGAGTTAACAGAAGATCTTCCGAGACCAGGTCAGGCGCATATTGTTGCGTCAGAAGATGCCATCACCAAAATTGATGCATCAATCCGGGTCACCATACACTACTTACATTCTGCTAGGCCTGGCATCCCCTCTTATCTGTTTGAATATTTGTTCTGTGTAGATATTAAAAAGTCAAGGGTGTAATACACATCCCTGTCTCACTCCTCTTTTTACATCTTTACTTGGAGAGCATAACTTCCCAGATTTGACTGTAGCAGTGTGTTCCCAGTACAGATAACGGAAAACTCTAAAACAAACCAGTCAGCCCATCCCACTGTCTTTTCATAGAATTCAGCAGATGATGACCTGAAGAAAGTGTTGGTCTTCATCCATGGTGGAGGTCTGTTTGTTGGTGCGTCCAATCCGTACGTTCCTGGAGACCTCGTGACCAGGGTAGGTACTATCATCATAATCAGATATAATCATCATCATCTGGTGCCCTGCCGGTTGGCGTTGACGATCATTGACCTTCACCCACTTCTATCACGTGTTTCGTTTACCAACTATTGTTGATTGTCGTCCATGCCATTCTACCAGGCTGTCCAGCATCTTCTCTCTTGGCCTTCCCCTGTCTCTCTTTCCTGTTATCTTTCCCGTCGTCACAACGTGCTCCAAACCGCCTCTTCTCATGACATGCCCGAAAAAGGATGACTGGTTTGTTCTGATCCTTTGTATAAGTTGTCTTCATCTTTGTGCCTCTTCAAGTACTGTATCATTAGTCTTCTTTGCAGTCCATTGGATCCGCAGCATTCTTCTGTAAAACCACATCTCTGTTGCTTCCAAAGATCTAAGCGTTTGCTTGCTAATTGTCCATGATTCACTGTCATATGTCAGTACTGGTTCCACGTAGCACCCAAGGACTCTCTTTCTCAGTCCCAGCGACAAGATTTTTGTTACACAAGATTCATTTCGTGGTCTGGAAGACCAATTCTGCGTGGGCTATTCTACATTTTATTTCGTAATTGCATTTTCCATCTGATGTTATGTATGTGCCCAGGTATTTAAAAAGGTGTTAACTTGTCTCAATTCGGTCCCCTTCGCTTTGACGCAGCATTTGGGGAGCCCGGTTTCTCAGTCACTATCATCACCTCCGAATTCTTTTTATTTAGTCACACACCATGTATAATTTAATTCATTGTGTTGTTTTATGCCCCGTTAGGCGATGCAATTTCTTCTCTAGTATAAAGGTCGCCGATGTAACACCTCCAAAAGAAGTGTACACTTGTACAGCTGTTGAAAATGAAACAATGTAGCATATACATTATTAAGGGAATCAGTTTGACTATAGATATCTTTACATCTGACAGATGCTGACATAACAATGAGAAATAATAACTACTGACAAATTAACAATAGACTGACCTACATGTGTTATATTCTGATCTAAACCAATAGACTGACTAAACGTTTATTCTACTCTGATATAAACCAATAGACTGACTAAACGTTTATTCTACATTGATATAACCAATAGAATGACTAAACGTTTATTATATTATGATCTAAACCAACAGACAGACTATACGTTTGTTCTTTGATCTAAACCAATAGACTGACTAAACGTTTATTCTAGTCTGATCTAAACCAAGAGACAGACTAAACGTTTGTTCTAATCTGATCTAAACTAATACACTGACTAAACGTTTGTTCTATTCTGATCTAAACTAATACACTGACTAAACGTTTGTTCTATTCTGATCTAAACTAATAGACTGACTAAACGTTTATTCTATTCTGATCTAAACGAATACACTGACTAAACGTTTGTTCTATTCTGATCTAAACTAATACACTGACTAAACGTCTGTTCTATTCTGATCTTAACTAATACACTGACTAAACGTTTGTTCTATTCTGATCTAAACTAATAGACTGATTAAACGTTTGTTCTATTCTGATCTAAACTAATAGACTGACTAAACGTTTGTTCTATTCTGATCTAAACTAATACACTGACTAAACGTTTGTTCTATTCTGATCTAAATGAATAGACTGACTAAACGTTTGTTCTATTCTGATCTAAACTAATGGACTGACTAAACGTTTATTCTATTCTGATCTAAACTAATACACTGACTAAACGTTTGTTCTATTCTGATCTAAACTAATAGACTGACTAAACGTTTGTTCTATTCTGATCTAAACTAATAGACCGACTAAACGTTTGTTCTATTCTGATCTAAACTAATAGACTGACTAAACGTTTGTTCTATTCTGATCTAAACTAATAGACTGACTAAACGTTTGTTCTATTCTGATCTAAACTAATACACTGACTAAACGTTTGTTCTATTCTGATCTAAACTAATACACTGACTAAACGTTTGTTCTATTCTGATCTAAACTAATAGACTGACTAAACGTTTGTTCTATTTTGATCTAAACCAATAGGGCGATCTGGTTATTGTTACTCCCAACTACAGACTGGGCTGGTTGGGATTTTTACGAGGAAACACCAGCTCCCTTCCAGGAAACCAAGCTTACTGGGACATGCTTATGGCCCTACAGTGGGTCAAGGACAACATTCGCTATTTTGGTGGGGATCCTAATGACGTGGCCCTCTCTGGAGAGTCCGCCGGGTCCAAGAGTACATCTGTACTGAGTTTCTCACCGCTGTCTAAAGATTTGTTCACTAAGGTATGAAGGTCTATTGGTTATGTCTGTGTCAATGTCTGTGTCTGTGTCTATGTCTGTGTCTATGTCTGTGTCTGTGTGAATCTTTGGGAGGCTGCTCAACAATGTCTGGAATCGGAGGGGACTTGATACGAGAAACTCACAGTCTACCTAGCGGTAGTGCTCCCAACCCTTCTGTATGCCAGTGAGACGTGGACTGTGTATAGGAGGTATGCTAGGAAAATAAACCACATCCATACTAGGGCCTCCGTAGATTGTTCAAAATAAATTGGCAGGAAAGGGTACCAGACACCGAGATCCTCATGAAGGCAAAAATGCCGAGCATCCACACACTGTTGCAGAAGACCCAGATCAGGTGGTTCGGCCAGGTCGTGCGTCGGCCAGACAACCGCATCTTCAAGCAACTATGTATGGTGAGCTGAAAGATGGCCTGTGTCAAGCCAGTAGCCAAAAGAAGCATTTCAAAAACTCCATCAAAGTATCTCTGACACTCTTCAGTATCGATGCAAACTCATGAGAATGCCTCGCACTGGACCGCAAGGCTTGGCGTAGAACCACGACGAGAGCACCTTCATTGCTGAGGAACGCCGGGCCTTCGAAGCTCAGAAAAAACGCACTTTGCAAAAAGACAAAACAATTGGGGTTGGTGACAGTCAGATGCCGTCACGACATTTAGAGGGACAGAGATGCGTGGATATTAATCCAATAACTTAGTTGGGAGTAGTTCCAAATGAGAGTGATGGCCAAGTCAGACAACCAACAGCAGACTATTGGACAGCCATGTTGTTGCTTGAGACTATAAAATACTCTGCAAAGATGAACGCAAGGAGACTGGCTAAGTGAGAGTAGTCTGAGAATGAGAGTGAGTTTTCAAAAGCTAGTGCTTAAAACTTCCGATGAAGTTCAATATATATATATATATATATATATATATATATATATATATATATATATATATATATATATATATATATATATATATATTGATTATTTAGTTTAGATGTATTTTGTTCTTTTTGTTAATATTGTTTTGATTTAGCAATTATTAAATCATTACATTTTTGTTGGATAGTGTTTAGTGGGTTATTTACTGTGTGAAGTCGTGTCGTGTTGTAGATATATACATGTTGTAACTCTTTAGATAAGTAA
Organism: Ariolimax columbianus; assembly: GCA_036924085.1. Taxonomy (NCBI): domain Eukaryota; kingdom Metazoa; phylum Mollusca; class Gastropoda; order Stylommatophora; family Arionidae; genus Ariolimax; species Ariolimax columbianus. The sequence goes on along the minus strand of JAVGWX010000023.1, from coordinate 11,951,604 downwards.
ACTCAACATCCAAGCCTTACGCCGTGACATCATCAGGTGACTCCTCACATGTCTTCCGTGCTAGGATTGGTCTTTATAACCAAATGGAAATCCGTTTAGCAGCACACGTCTGATGCTGTCGCCATCTTTGTGTATGAATGTGTATGTAAGTGTGCGCATGTGGTTATACAAGTGTCATCTAGTTAGTGTCCGAACTGATGCCATTTCTAGAAAAACTCTGAGAGATGAATGTTAATTACCTGTACTATTTTTCGACATTTAGTCACGAGCCACTGCAAGACAGTTGTCCCATCTGGCTACGAGCTTCCGATTCCGGCTGCGTAGGATTTTGTTGGCTGGCCCCTGAGCCTTTGGAGAAATTCGAGATGCACTTCGTCATTCGCGTGATACCGTTGTCCTCTGAGATGTCCTTTCAGAGGGGGAAAAAGGGGGAAATCACTCAGAGCCGTCGGGACACAGACGAATGTGGCGGTACCTCCCAAGGCAATTGGTCAATTTACTGCCACAGTTTTGGCGGTTGTATGGGGTCACGCGTTGTTGTGTTGGGGAAGGTCTTGCACTGTCGTGTTGGGGAAGGTCTTTGCACTGTCGTGTTGGGAAAGGTCTTGCACTGTCGTGTTGGGGAAGGTCTTGCACTGTTGTGCTGGGAAAGGTCTTGCACTGTCGTGTTGAGTAATGTCCTGCACTGTCGTGCTGGGAAATATCTTGCACTGTCGTGTTGGGGAAGGACACCTTTCGGGTCAAAATTTAGATGTTTCAGTACATCGACAGAACGCTTCACATACAGTACTCGCCGATCGCTAAAAATAACCTTTTTGACACTGTAAAGCCTCACTCGTAATGACACTTTTAGGTCGACCAACATGTGGCTTATACTCGATGGAGTCACGACCTCCATGAAAGCATTCACACCAGTCGAACCCCGATGAACGTGCTAACCAACAGTCAACGATGAATTGTTTTTAACCTTCTTTCACCAAATATTTCACCATAGCACGCTGTTCCTACACTGGAATGAACTGGTCCGACGCCATTTTGAATTACCAGGTGTCAGACATATACGGTTCACTTTGGAAAAGTTACTATACTTAATACATTTCCTTTTTTGATCGTGATCTTGATGACCCATTCCTCAACGTAGCCGCGGTTCCCAATTTCGTCTCCGGCGGACCCTGTCCTGGGCCACGGAAGTCCAGTGCGGGGTAAGTGCTGCTCTAGAGGCATCTCGGATGTTTTCAGAAACAGCAAAGGAGTCTGACCAACTCATTGGAGGTCTTCCCCGCGGTCTCTTTTTACCTTTAGGGGTACCAGACTGCTCTCACTGAGCTCCATTGTTTCGTCACAACATGTTTTGCATTGTCTGCATGGATTACCACATCCTTCACCCGGGACAATTATCGTATGCCAGAATTGTGGAGACCTTGCATGCGTTGGTTCCGGAGAATGATTCCGATAAAGCGTCTCTAAAGGGAGGCCTGGGTCACTCTCAATTTGTCATCTAGTGATTTTGTTATTGTCCACGTCTCGGCACCGTAGCACATCGTAGGGAGTATAGTGTTATTGAAGGGGAGGCTTGTAGGTCTTGGTCATGACAATCGTTCAGGACCGTGTTAATAGATGAGAAGGCTGCCCAACCAGCGCGGCGACGTCTTGTCAGTTCAGGTTCCAGGTTATTCTCCAAATTGAGAAGTCGCCCAAGATAGATGTACTCGTTGAGAGCTAATGCTCTGGCAAAAGATGGCAGCAAAAAGGCATACTTTAATGACCGAGTACCATACAGAGAAATCAAGAACATCACAAGAAATCAGTATATACACCAAAGGAAAGAAGACAGAAATATAAGCAGTACACCAGACCCAATCCACCAACTCAAAAAAAAATCATAAACTACCTTATTTCGCCTGAGAACTGGACACTGCAGACTACTAGACCATCTTTACCGACTGAAGATCTCACACATCGATGAGTGCCCATGTGGAACAGGATGCCAGAACCCTGAGCATATTCTACAGAAATGCCCAATCTATAGGGAAATGAGATGCCAGACCTGGTCAGAGGGTACGGAGCTGAGGCAAAAGCTGTGGGGTAGCCGCTCCGACCTGGTGAAGACTACAGACTTCATCATGGCAACTGGCCTGCAGATATAGCATGACCAGAAGAAGAAGATGTACTCATTGACATTCTCTAATCGTACATTCCCAGAAAAGACTGAATCACATTTGGCGAAGAGAATGCGCAACACTTTGATCTTTGGGGAGACCTTCATCTTCATTCCCGCTTTCTTGCCTTCTTCGTCATTTGGTTGACTTGCGCTGCTGACTCTGTGATGTGCACTACGTCATCAGCAAATCGAAGGTGATTGCGGCGTCTGCCATCAATAATTGTGTTATCTTGACAAAATCCGGTAATTTACTAGACGTCCTTTGTATAATTTGCTACATCACAAAACAAAGTTGTTTGCTCACGAAATGAACTTCCATTAACGTTTTCGTCTTGCTGGTTTGAATCTGGTTTTTTTCTTCGCCAGGGAATACTTCTGAGTGGTAACGGTTTAAAGTATACAACCCCATCACGTGACTCCAACGACTTGCTTCAGGATGCAGCTGATAGGTTCCGTTGCGGTACAAATGATGTCACCGGATTTGAGGAGGCGGTTGTGACGTGTCTCAAACAACTAACAGCTGAACAGGTTGTCTCAGAATTTAGTTTCGCACTTCTTTATACGTGCACATCGTCTGGAGACAGTGTGTTACCGAGACCTATCCGAGAGCTGGCAGGTGATCATGACTTTTTGTCTCAAATTGATTTCTTCAATCGAGATTTCCTTGTGAGTGTCACAGCGGACGATGGGTACATTGCAATTAGTTCAATCTTTCAACAGATAGACATTACATCAATGGATTCAAGCGTCACAGATTTGGCTGACTGGCTGGTCATACCAGAACAGGTGACCAGGTCAATTCTTATGGAGTACCAGAAATTGTATGGAGATCTCGAGAAATCCGTCATTGCTGTAGGGACTGACTTTCTGTTTCTTATTAAGAGTTTAGATTTCTTGAAAGCTTACAGAAGCCGTGCTGAACATATGGCGGCTTCCACAAAACGCCAGAGTTATCTCATGTCATTCGACCACGCCCCTAGATATGTACCAAATCGATACATGCTGCACGCTCTAGACCTGGTCTACCTTTTTGACCTAACCCCTAAAGATCTCGTTGAAAGCTTCTATTTACTGGAGGTGGAAGATGTCTTCTATGAAGATGATGTGGAGTTGAAGACATATTTTATTGATCTGGTTACATCTTTTATCAAAACCGGGTAAGTTTATACAATGTTATTGTTCTTCCTCCTTCTCTTCTTCATCTGTAGCTGACGGATTGGCGTTCTGCTCTTCTTCTAGCTCACTCATCTGATGCCTCTCCTTTACTCCCCACAACTACACTCCTCAATCTATCACTTTAACTAACACTCACTCCAATGAACTAGAGACACTATTTCATCAAAACAATCAAATTCTTTATTCTCTTTCCTCTTCTATCACGCACAGCTAACCACACACTCCTACTCAATGGCGTTATATGATTTAAACTTAACTACAGCTATTGTCACCAGTTTACTCTCCGAGTCTGCTGTGTATATATATATATATATATATATATATATATATATATATATATATATATATATATATATATATAGAGAGAGAGAGAGAGAGCGAATCTTTGGTGTATTGACACTGATGGTAAATTCGTTGTAGCCTAACCCAAGTGATCTTCCTTGGCTCTGTTTTTTTTTACGACTGTCGACCTGTCTGTTTTTTTTTAGAATAACTGCGCTCTCGTACAGTGTGATGGCTCTCAAAATCTAAACGTGGGGACTGTCCTAATCTAAGATGGCTGCCGTGCCTCGTGGCTTTCGCTGGCGACAAATATTCTGGCGAAATTCTAACTCTTGTTCTATTACTTTGGATACACGATCTATTTACTTTGATTACACTTATATTTATCTGTCTGCTATGAACTTGGGATGGCAACTTAAAAATTGTCAGCTTCTGTCTGTCGAATATAGTCAGCTCAGTCTGTCTTTCAATCAGAATATGTTTTCCTTGGCTACTGCACAATTACTGGGATCTCTCTGCTAACTGACTTTTTTTCTCGGTTTTCTTCAGATTTATGAAACCCCCCAGAACTAATTTCTTGCGCTGGCCGTATTTTCAAGATGGTGTCGTGTCCCTCGTTCTGATTGGGCCATCCGTACTTCCTCCGTGTTTCCTGTCTTCCGAAGGATACATTCTAAATTATTCATATCACGATCGGCGGCATTCGATAACGTTCTGTGTGGTAAAGTTCTAAAGAAATTCATGTCTCGATTTCTTGTCATAATTTAAATAACCTAATTATACTTGAGGGGCAAATATGATAAAACTAGGAAACTGACTAATCTGAGACACGACTTGTCTTGCAAGACTTTAATCTGTTACACTTCTTCGTCTACTTCTTCATCTTCTTCTTTTTCTTCTTCCTCTTTTTCTTCTTCTTCTGTTTGCTATTCTTCTTCTTCGCCTTACTCTTGCTCTTCTTCTTCTTATTGCTCTTCTTCGTCTTCTTCATATTATTATTAATATTATTGTTATTATTTTTCTCCTTCTCGCTTTTCTTCTTCTTTTCCTTCTGTTTGCTCTTCTCCTTCTTCTGTTTTTCTTTTTTTTTTCTTCTTGCTCTTCTTATTATTTTTCTTCGTTTTATTCCTCTTCTTATGATTATGATTATTATTATTATTCGGCGTTGTGTCGAAGTTTACAGCGAGGCTCCAATATATGCGCCTTCTGGCCCCACACTTTCCGTTTTCACCACACCGTTTTTGTGTACTGGGTTTGCCTTCCATCTTCGATCTCTCTCCTCTTAGCCAGACTACATTAGCGCAGCCTGTGGCCAGGGCTGCCACTGGAAGCGGAATAGGGTTATCGTTGGAAGCTGCTGGTGCTCAGTTACATTTTATAGAAGTTTATACTGTAGCAGCTTACATGTGCTCTCTTCTTACATCCTGAGAAATGTTGCAGACTTAATGATTGTCTGTTTCTAGCTGCCTCCGGAAGTATTACTGAGCATCTGTTTCTGTCTTCAGAAATCCAGGTGAGAAGTTATCCAAACAGAAGTATTATAAATATTAATTAATGTCTGTTTCTTACTGTCTACGGAAGTATTATAAATATTAATGAATGTATGTTTCTTCCTGTCTACGGAATTATTAATGTATTAATAAATTTCTCTTTCTAGCTGTCTACTGAAGTATTAATGTATTAATAAGCATGTCTCTGTCGCCAGAAATCCAGGTGAGAAGTTATCCAAACAGAAAAATGTGACCTGGCCTCCCTACGACTTGGACAAAAAGAGCTACTTGAGTTTCTCACTCCAGCCCTCGGTTGGTGAAGACATCTTCAAGGAGAAACGAATCATCTGGGACACTCTGGTGCCTCGGTGGCTGCAAGAACATAAGCTCTCGGGTAGTAAACAGGAGTTGTAGGTTTGATGGTTCGTGTGAAGGTTTGGTGCTTGGTGTGAAGGTTTGGTGGCTGCTGTGAATGTTTGATGTGAAGGTTTGGTGGTTGCTGTGAATGTTTGGTGTGAAGGTTTGGTGGTTGCTGTGAATGTTTGATGTGAAGGTTTGGTGGTTGCTGTGAATGTTTGGTGTGAAGGTTTGGTGGTTGCTGTGAATGTTTGATGTGAAGGTTTGTTGTTGGTGTAAAGGTTTCGTGGTTGGTGTGAAGGTTTGATGGTTGGTGTGAAGGTTTGGTGGTTGCTGTGAATGTTTGGTGTGAAGGTTTGGTGGTTGCTGTGAATGTTTGGTGTGAAAGTTTGATGGTTCATGTGAAGGTTAAATGTGAAGGTTTGAGGTGTAGATTTGAAGGTTGGTTTAAAGAGCACCTGGACCACTCAACATAAGTGTAAATGGCGCTGCTTTTCAACAGCCCCATGAGTTCAAGTATTTGGGCAGACGGTAGGATCGACAGGGAAATCCCAAGCAGGTGTCAGAGAACGTCTGCAGTGACTCATCAGCTGTCACAACTGGTTAGTTTGACAACAGAGCAACAGCTGATGAACAGTATATTTATGCTGACTCTGTGCTACCAGTGCCAATCGTGGTCCTTGTTCAAGGCGCGCTAGAGCGGAATGTCGACATGTGAAGTGAATGAGTTTGAGGAAGGTCATCGGTGTTGTCTGGAAATACATACATCCAGCTGCCTAAGACGAATGTGGTGGACCGAAATGTGCAAATATCGCAGTCAAGCTGTAAACTACGACACAACGCATTCCATTCTCTGGACTACATCCTGCTGCTTGCAAAGTCCTGTGGTTGGGGCTTGGTAGCGGGAGTTTGAGAACGAACGCAGAAGAAGAAGATAGACATCCAATTGAAGACATTCGAACGATGATTGACACTGGCTCTTATGCAGTGCTCATTTCCTGGCATAGATACTTGAATGCTGATTCGGTCATCTCATGAGAATGCACCCTCATAACCTTCCACTGATGGCTTGCAAGACCCGTAGATCTGCCTTTAAGGTAAGACGACACTCGCGAGGCACGTGGATAGATGACATGACAGTGATTGTGCAACCACACAGGCTCGCAACAACCGACGCAACGCACTTAGCGCAAGTTTACCAGCTAAACAAAAAGAGTGAAAATTTTGAGAACTTGTGTTTTCCCCCATGGCAACATACGGCTGTAAAACATGGACAGTTATCGAGACCTAAAAAATAAATAAATCGAGTCCCTCGAATTGAAAGGACATCCGAATAACGCGGACCGAGAAAAGAAGAAAACATGCATTATATAATAGTTAGGCATAACGGAGAACTGGATCATACATTCAGTTGTTGTTTCGAATGCCCACAATGAGTAGGTTTACTCTTTTGTGCGCCCTAAAAAGGTCGTTAAAGGCGGGTTGCAGTAGCTTTCCTCATATCCCGGATGTGCTGATGAAGGTGGATCGGAGTCCTCCAGACGGTTGTGCTATGCTTGGTTTCTACACGCTTCTTGTCGCTCACTACTACGAGAAACATGTCGATCCCTCACCTTGTTAGCCAGGCTGCCATAAAAACAGCCCATTTCCAGGAATGGCTTCGAGGAAACCGAGATGGGGGTCTTGGCCAGCATATTTTGCCTGACCCTGACTAACATGTCTGATCAGTATATTTTACATGACCCTGACTAACATGTCTGATCAGTGTATTTTACCTGACCCTGACTAACATGTCTGATCAGTATATTTTACCTGACCCTGACTAACATGTCTGATCAGTGTATTTTACCTGACCCTGACTAACATGTCTGATCAGTGTATTTTGCCTGACCCTGACTAACATGTCTGATCAGTATATTTTGCCTGACCCTGACTAACATGTCTGATCAATATATTTTGCCTGACCCTGACTAACATGTATGATCAATATGTTTTGCCTGACCGACGTGTCTTCCTTCCCCATAAATTCAGAAGACACAACTGTCTCAAGAGAACGTTAATGGGACGTATGGTGCCTGACAAGAGAGGCAGAAACAAGAAGGCACCAAGATGTCAAGGAATGCTTGAGCATGGCTTTGGAGCAGGCTGAAGATTTGGCAATAGATCTGGTTTCTTTAAGACAGGCCGTGATGGAAGTGACGTTATGCAAAGGAGTGATCAGGATGATTAATAACATCCAAAAACACACAGAGACTCATTGGACGATCGCAAAATGTTCGTCAATTTAGATTTCAGAATGCGGTATGGAAAATTTGTTCTCACGAAAGTTATAAAAGTGGGCGCAAGGTATAAAAAGGTTGAAAAACGCTGCTGCATATTGGAACAAAAATAATAGGTGCCCATCGCAAGAGAATATTGCGACATAATCCACAGGGCAACAGAAGTAGAGGAAGACCAAGACATTAATGGAAGAGGAAACTGGGAGCAAATATAAAGGCAACAAACAGAACGTGCTCAAAATTATATCAGATGGCTAATATTTGTTAAGTACCTATGCTCCACAGAGAGCTGAAAGGTCATTGATTGATTTTGTTGCGAAATGTGTTCTTTATTGGCTATAAAGACCAAGATACTCACGAATGCCAACAAAGTTGTGCGGCTGTCAGACAACAGCGGCTGTCAGACAACAGCGTCCCCAAACAACTAATGTATGGGGAGCTGAAAGAGGACCTGTGTCTCGTCGGTGGCCAAAAGAAGCGTTTCAAAATATCTCTGATAAGCTTCAGCATCGATGCAAACTCATGGGTGTACCAGGCACAAGACCACAAGGCAGGGCGTCGAACCACAATCAGAGGTGTCTCCATTGCAGAGGAACTCCGGTACTCCGACACGCAGAGAAAACACACCTTACGAAAAGACACAACAACTGAAACGCACATGTTCAACTCTGACCTTAAATGCTACATTGGTAGAAGGGGTTTCCGTGCCAGAATTTTACTATACAGCCACCTCCTGATACACTGATGAGGTACAGCACAACATGTCTGACTACTGTTATCATCGCTTGCTATGGACGGCTTGTATTATTATTATTATCTTAGTCTTAGTCGACTTAGTCCCACTTAGTCGACCTGTACTTCTACAGGAGCATAATCCACTGTGCAGGTCCCACTTAGTCGACCTGTACTTCTACAGAAGCATAAGCCACTGTGCAGGTCCCACTTAGTCGACCTGTACTTCTACAGGAGCATAAGCCATTGTGCAGGTCCCACTTAGTCGACCTGTACTTGTCCCACTTAGTCGACCTGTACTCCTACAGGAGCATAAGTCCCTGTGCAGGTCCCACTTAGTCGACCTGTACTCCTACAGGAGCATAATCCACTGTGCAGGTCCCACTTAGTCGACCTGTACTTCTACAGGAACATAAGTCCCTGTGCAGGTACCATCTCTGGTGGGAGCTGGGTGTAGCCAAGAGGATTTCCTACTTAGCGGGCTAGGCTTGAGCAGCTTTTTAATCGACTACGGGGGTGTGGGGGGGGGGGGCGGTTAACTGATGTGCGAGTCAATCTTAATAGACAGAACACTACAGCAAAGTAGACCCGCAGCCTGTTAAGCGCCATCTATACTGATCTTCACAAACCATCTAAACGTGACCGGTGTTATGCTATGTCCCACAGTTAGTCGCCTCTTACGACAGGCTTCATATGGAGCAGTGGTGATATTTATGTCACTGTCATACACATAGACCCGGGTCACCACTCGAGATGATTATTATTATTAAAAACCAATCCTGGAGCGGCACATACATAGTGACCATGCGACATTATTTATTCAGATTATGCAATATTTGACAGTTGTCAACAACCATAATAAAAGAATGCATATCTTTTTTAAATGTATTTTGATGTTTGTATTATGTGTTATAGTTTAATGGCTTCAGTCAATTGATAAATCAATCAATCAATCAAATCCTGTCGCTCTGCTCGATGCAAAGATTAGAGACCATATCTCGCCAGCACACAATCCTAGGCAACTCTTTCTTCCTCTCTCCGGTGGTAACCATTTAATCGTAGTTCCCTCTCACATTTTCTTCTTCGCGTATTTTATAGTCGTCCTCTCTGTCTTTTACCTTGAGGATTCCATTATAGAGCCTGTCTAGCTAAATTGGACGTTGGATTTCTCAGTGTATGTCCTCTTTAGTCCAATTTTCAAATTTGTTGCTCCTGTGGCTCTTTTTGGTTCCTTTCCCACAGGTCTTCATTCCTCACAATGTCCTGCCACTGTATCCCCATTAACCTGTATAGACGTCTGTTAACAAGAACTGGATTCTTTACTGGGATAATCGCCTATTACGTGTTATGAAGACCACTGCCTCTGCTCAGCCGTGTGGACAGTCTTTTTTCTTGCTGTGTCCGCTGAAATGGGTGCCTTTCGCGGTCATTTGGAGTAAAATGAGGCAGATTTTGGCAATATATCAACCTCACTCTCTGGTCCTGAGCTACCTTTGGCCAGTGGCAAGATATTTAACGAAACGACTGGAGATAGCACAGGATGCAGATTTTCTCACGGTTTACTCCCGAAGCCTTTTCCATAAACAGGTATCCTGCTAGGCAGCGGGGGAGTCTTTATTATATGTCTCTTGCTCGTTATCCATGTTCCCCCTCCATACAGCAACACCGAATTGACATTTATTTACCTACCTACTTACTTACTTCTTGACTTTATCATTCCACTGAAACCGTGAAGTGTAGTGCGGAGCTGCAGGTCTCGTACTTGGGCTAAACGTGTTGCTGTGGTTGTTGTGAGCCCATGTTGGTATAGGATGTCTTTGATGTTGTCTAACCATTTGCCTAAGGCATCTTATATCACAATTTGCAATTTTCTTCTCCTGTGCATTGGAAAGAGGCCATGTTTGGCACCGATTTCACAGAGTTGGTAAGAAAATAGTGTTTATCAGATGCCGTTTTGTTTATGTTTTGTTGATGTTCCGATATTGGATAGTTAGTAGGATCCTGCACTAGCTTGTTAACATTTGGTTTCGATTTCTCTGTTAAATTGTCCGTGTTGAGTAAAAATGGTTCTAATGTACATGATCTCTTGTAACAGTCTGAGCCTATTGTCACTGATATGTATGGTAGACTTGACACTGGCGTTGCATATTGAACTTTGATGTGAATCTCGATTTCTCTGCATCTCCATTTGTTGTTTAGTGTCAATTGTAGACTAGCAATATTGCATACTTGTATAATGGTATACCTACCAATACTATTTATCTTTATGTATGACGTATAAGGGACAACTGAAGAATGTTTTGCATGGGACAAGCATCCTCACCTTGAAAGACAAAAATCACATAAACAACCACTTCTTCTTCTTCTTCTTATTCTTCTTCTTCTTCTTCTTCTTCTAATTCTAATTCTTCTTCTTCTCATTCTCCTCTTTCTCATCCTCCTCCTCCTCCTCCTCCTCCTTCTTCTTCTTCTTCTTCTTCTTCTTCTTGTGTTCGTCGTGAAAAATGATGTGTCGTAGTTTACAGCGAAGCAACGAGATTTACTTCTTTGGACCCAATACATTTGATCTAGAATGGCTTTATTTAGCACCGGGTAAGTCTTCCATCTTTGACCCTGTCTCTCTTGCAGACTACACTAGTATAGTCTGTTTCCAGGGCCACTGTCTGGAGTGGGAATATGGTCTTGTCAGCTATGGTTCACTGACCCTGACACAAGCAGCCAGCTATGAGTCATTGACCCTGACACAATCGGCCAGCTATGGTTCGCTGACCCTGACATATTCAGCCAGCTACGGTTCGCTGACCCTGAAAAAATCAGCCAGCTATGAGTCACTGACCCTGGCACAATCAGCCAGCTATGACTCACTGACCCTGGCACAATCAGCCAGCTATGACTCACTGACCCTGGCACAATCAGCCAGCTATGACTCACTGACCCTGACACAATCAGCCAGCTATGACTCACTGACCCTGACACGATCAGCCAGCTATAACTCACTGACCCTGACACAATCAGCCAGCTATGACTCACTGACCCTGACACAATCAGCCAGCTATGACTCACTGACCCTGACACAATCAGCCAGCTATGACTCACTGACCCTGGCACAATCAGCCAGCTATAACTCACTGACCCTGACACAATCAGCCAGCTATGACTCACTTACCCTGACACAATCAGCTAGCTATGACTCACTGACCCTGACACAATCAGCCAGCTATGACTCACTGACCCTGACACAATCAGCCAGCTATGACTCACTGACCCTGACACAATCAGCTAGCTATGACTCACTGACCCTGACACAATCAGCCAGCTATGACTCACTTACCCTGACACAATCAGCCAGCTATGACTCACTTACCCTGACACAATCAGCCAGCTATGACTCACTTACCCTGACACAATCAGCTAGCTATGACTCACTGACCCTGACACAATAAGCTAGCTATGACTCACTTACCCTGACACAATCAGCCAGCTATGACTCACTTACCCTGACACAATCAGCTAGCTATTGTATACGACAGATAGGATTCAACGACACTGCGTACCCTAACTTGGTTCAAGACGAGGCACCCACAACTAAATAACACTTCAATGACATAGGATCAAGAATCAAATGAGAAGCGGCATGGATAGCACAGGCAGAAAGAACAATTGGACAGGTAACCACAGTTGAGACTATAGTCAACTATGTGGATGTCGATAGTTGGCGCAGTCGCTGCTCTATTCTGACATTGGATGTCGATGTTTGGTGCAGTCGCTGCTCTATTCTGACATTGGATGTCGATGTTTGGCGCAGTCGCTGCTCTCTTCTGACATTGGATGTCGATGTTTGGTGCAGTCGCTGCTCTATTCTGACATTGGATGTCGATGTTTGGCGCAGTCGCTGCTCTCTTCTGACATTGGATGTCGATGTTTGGTGCAGTCGCTGCTCTCTTCTGACATTGGATGTTGAAATCCTGTTCTTTTTCTTGTGACTTATAGTATCTTCAGAATGGGGATAGTCAGACCCATGCCCATTACCTTTTGCAAAAGGCTTTGTAGTTTAATCATCATCATCATCAGTCCCGAAACCGAAAAAGGTCATTGGGGCACCAATACTGCAGATTGTTCGACCAGTTCCCGCTTCGCCACTCGGTTTTATGCCAAGATATTTGTTGTAGCTATGGACCTTCCACTCTCTGATGTTATCTTACAATATCTTTTTCTGCCTCCCTCTATTACGCTTCCCATGCACAGTACCTCACAGGACAGTACCTCTTGGCCAACCCAGACGATCTTGAAACATGCCCATACCACGTGAGTTTGCTTACTTTTACCATGGTCAATAGGTCTTTATATTGGCCGACCTCTCTTTTAATAGCAATAGGGCCTTTTGAACAACCTTTTGGCAATTATCAAAAGAAGGAAACTCGTTTGGTACGGTCACATATCGAGATCAAGTGGTCTTGCAAATACGATCCTCTACGGAAAGGTGCAAGGCAGACAACGAAGAGGCCGTCCCAAAAAGAGGTGGATGGACAACGTAAAAGAATGGACCAATCTCCGACCAGAAGAGGCACAGGCAGCGACCGCTAACAGAGAAGTAGGGCGTGGGGTTGTGAGGATGTCTTCATGTGTGCCCCAACAACCTCACTGGTTACGGGATGACCTGATCTGACCTGACCAATGCAGGCCTAGGTCTTTGGTCAGTGCATCTCGCCATCACGTAGGTGGGCGACCCGTGGACATGTAGAGGTATATGGCCACCAGAATGTTGTTCTACATCTCCATCTGTTAACTTAACTTAACGTCTTTATACTAGTTTAGAAGACTCTGCAGAGCCTCTATACAACCAGTTTCATTTACACTAGCGTGCTCTAAAATCTTTACGCATCCGACAAATTATTAAATGCATTAACTGTTTCTGCTTCCACTACTTCCTGTGGCAATGCATTCCAAGTATTCACCACTCTCTGACTAAACAAATATTTCCTAATATCTAATCTGAACTTATCTTTAGTTAATTTGTAGATATGCCCTCTTGTTTTTAGTTGGTGGTTGTATTTTGAAAAACTTGTTATAGTCTAATTTACCCGTTCATATGATCATCTTATCAACCTGTATTAAGTCACCTCGAATTCTCTGTTATAGCCACTGCAGATCGGTTGTTCTGAGTTTTTCCTTTTCATCTGTTGTCAGACATGCGTACCACGGGACCAGCCCAACAATGTTTGCGTGTGTTATCGCTAAGAATGAAAAATTACCAAAGAGCAATCTTAAAGACACTATAGCATACTTTACCGCGATCCTGAATGGAAAGGCGGCTCTCAACGGTCCTGCGGCACGCCTTGGAGACGATAGATAGAGACAAAGAAAGCTAGATAAAATGGGTACAGAGCAGGGCCGTAGTCTACCTGCCAGTAATCACGTACAATTCTCTGCTAAATAGTAGTATCGATTGCTCTACATTTCTTTATTCCTCTCTACTGATTTCTCACTGTTTTGAAGTACTATTCTATGCTCCCTAAGTACTTGTGTCTTCATGTATCGTACGTGGTTTCCTTGTCTAATTTGTGTCTCAGTGTATCGTACGTGGTTTCCTTGTCTAATTTGTGTCTCAGTGTTTCGTACGTGGTTTCATTTTCTAATTTATGTCTTCATGTATCGTTCGTGGTTTCCTTGACTTCTTCTTCTTCTTCTTCTTCTTCTTCTGCGTTCGTTCTCAATATCCCTCTACCAAGTCCTGAACAGGGCTTTGCAAGTACCTAGATGTAGTCCGGAGAACGGAATGCGTTGTGTCGCTAGTTTACAGTTTGACTGCGATATTTGCACCTTTCGGTCCGACACATCCGTCTTCGGCAGATTTCCTTGTCTAATTTATGTTTTCATGAAGCGTTAGTGGTTTCATTGTCTAATTTATGTCTTTATGTATCATACGTGGTTTACCTGTCTTATTTGTGTCTTCACCGTTCAGCGTCTAAATTGACACTTTTTGTTACATCCTAATTTCTAATGCCATCGATTGTTTTTTCTTTTACCGTTCCCATTGGTTCACGGGGACAAAGGAAAAGCACCAAAGCTACCTTCGTATCATCTCGTAATATGTGATAAAAGATGGTTGTGTGTGCGACTGGCAACCTCATCATGCAAAGTCATTGCGCCAAAAATACATCCATTCTTGGATACACGCTTCCTTAAAACAGGTTTAGGGTCAGAGGTCAAAGGTAAGGGTCGTAATTATGCTTGAATTAAACGAAAGGAAATGGAAGGTAAATTTCCTTTTTTTATTTTCTTGTTTTTAAATATCCAATTATTACTTGTATGTGGGATTTGCATCATTCTCTTTGTAATATTTGTGTTGAAATTGAGCGTGTTTTGAGGCTATGTCATCTTCATCAAGTCATTCAGTCCTGGAACTGGTTTAGGGGTCCGAGACTGCATTATTGTCGTCAATCAATCCTGGGACTGGTAAGGGGTCCCTAGTCCCATCATCTTTAAGTCATTCAGTCCTGGGACTGGTAATAGGTCCCTGGCTCCACCATCTCCAAGTCATTCAGTCCTGGGACTGGTAAGGGGTCCCTGGCTCCATCATCTTCAAGTCATTCAGTCCTGGGACTGGTAAGGGGTCCCTGGCCCCATCATCTCCAAGTCATTCAGTCATGTGACTGATAAGGGGTCTCTGGCTCCACCATCTTCAAGTCATTCAGTCCTGGGACTGGTAAGGCGTACCTGGCTCCACCATCTTCGTCCATCAGTCCTGGGACTGGTAAGGCGTACCTGGCTCCACCATCTTCAAGTCATTCAGTCCTGGGACTGGTAAGGGGTCCCTGGCTCCACCATCTTCAAGTCAATCAGTCCTGGGACTGGTAAGGGGTCCCTGGCTCCACCATTTTCAAGTCATTCAGTCCATGGCTCTACAATATTCACGTCATTCAGTCCTGGGACTGGTAAGGGGTCCATGGCTCTACCATATTCACGTCATTCAGTCCTGGGACTGGTAAGGCGTACCTGGCCCCATCATCTTCAAGTCATTCAGTCCTGGGACTGGTAAGGCGTATCTGGCTCCACCATCTTCGTCCATCAGTTCTGGGACTGGTATGGGGTCTCTGGCTCTATCATCTTCAAGTCATTCAGTCCTTGGACTGGTAAGAGGTTCCTGGCTCCATCATCTTCAAGTGAATCAGTCCTTGGACTGGTAAGAGGTTCCTGGCTTCATTATTTTCAAGGTAATCAGTCATTGGTACTGGTTTGAGAGTCCCAGACCTCATTTTTTGTCGTCAATCTATCCTGGAACTAGTTTGTGGTCCCTGGTCCATCATCACCAAGTAATGCAGTGCTCGAATTTGTTTGCATGATCAGAATTATGTTTTTTTATTTCTGTCTGCCATCTGCGCCGTCATCAGCTCGGCATACGTCTTGTGTCACAAAGGTATTTCTTGGTCTGTCCCTTCCTCTGTTCCCCTTTGTTCTGTCTATCTACAAATATAAACCCCATTTGTCCATCTACAAATTTAACCCTCCATGTGTCCATCTACAAATTTAACCCTCCATGTGTCCATCTACAAATATTACCCTCCATTTGTCCATCTACAAATATAAACCTTATTTGTCCATCTACAAATATAACCCTCCATTTGTCCATCTACAAATAAAACCCTCCATTTGTCCATCTACAAATATAACCCTCCATTCTTTTTCTTCTTCTTCTTCTTCTTCTTCTTCGTACGCTGTCAGACATCAACAATTATTTTTTCGAAAAAAGCAGCGGTCATCCTGAGACTGTCGACACTGCCATAGAGCTTGTCTAGTGTTGCCACTGGTGATGGCCACATCTGCTCTCTCTGATCCTCGTATGTCGGGCAAATTTCGGGCAGATGTTCAGCGGTTATTTTCCCGGTGCCGCACGTGCATTCGTCAGTGCCACCTATCTTCAATTTGTTGAATAGGTGGTACCTCAGTCTATTGTGGCCAGTGCGAAGTCTGAAGACCACGACATGCTCTCTTCTGTTCAACTGGTAATAGGCATCATTTTTTGTGTAGCCAGCATGTTCTGTTTCCCATTTGGCCATGTATCTAGCTCTAATAAGCCTTTTTGACTCTTCGTATGTCACACTAGTGTCTGGTTGTGGTAGTCTTGCACCTTCTTTTGCTAGTCTGTCTGCCTCCTCGTTGCCTTGGATGTTACAGTGGGATGGAACCCACTGTACCACTACACTTATTGGTGCGGACTGCTGGCATAGCTGACAGAGTACTGCTCTTAAATCATTAAGTTCAGTATTTTTCTGGCTTTTTAGTGCTGTAAGCAGACTATATGGCTTTCATCACTCTTGCTTGTCACCATTTCTTCTACTGCAGCCCTCAGTGCCTTAGCTTCTGCTCTGAAATTGCTTGAGTATTTTCCAGTTGCCACTGACAGTGTTACTTTTCTACCATTTGGTAGGCACAGGAATACCCCTGCCCCTCCGTTCTGTGTTGTGTTTGTTACAGAACCGTCGGTGTATGCATGGGTCCATTCTATGCTTGGGTAGTTTTTCGTTATGCACATCAGGGTTGTATCTCTTCTTTCTTTTTCAGTCTGCCTGTTTTTGTTTCCAATACCTGGTATGTTTTCTACCACCTCTGGAAATATATGCTGCCTCCAGGTAGGTTTTCATACAGTAGGGATGGACTTTGGTGTTGTTAATGCGTTCATAGGGTCTTCCCTCATCTTTGCTTTGGCTATTTCTGCAAAGTTTCTCCGCTTTAGTTTCCCATTTCCGAAATTGTTTAGTCTCTGGTGCATTGGATGGTCAGTCAGTCTTCGGAGTTTCTCTGACTGCTGCTGGGCTCTGCAGTCTCTTCTGTCGGTCATGGATTGCAGTTTTGTAATCCTTTCAAGTTCTACAATTGGCGTTGACTTTATGGCTCCTGTTATAACTCTCATGGCTTGGTTTTGGAGTTTGTTAATTTTATCGAAGTTCGCCTTTGCTGCTGTTGTCCATGCCGCAATGCCATACTCGAGAACTGGTCTCACTCTTCCAGTGTACAGTTTCTTTAGTATACTTTCGTCTGCTCTCTAGCTTGTGCCAGCAAGTTTCCTCATGATTGTCATTCTTTCTCTGGCTCTCATTCGGTTTCTCTCGATCTGACTTTTCCATGCCATGCGCCGATCAAATGTGACTCCCATGTAGTTTGGGTTGTCGTTTGGCTGCAGGTATTTCCCGTTAAGACTTAATTTGGTGTTTTGGGGTTTGTTTGATAGCGAGAATATTGTACATGTGGTTTTCTCCTCGTTTATTTTGACCAGCCATGAGTTCGCCCACTCGTCCAGCGATGTTAGGGTCTGCTGTATCCGATTTCTTGCAATGGTGAGATTCTTTTCAGAGGTCCACATAGTCAGATCGTCTGCAAACATGGAGCTGTGGACTCTTCTTGGTATATTCTCTGTTATGTTATTTATATACACCAGGAAGAGTGTGGGTGACAGTACTCCCCCTTAGGGTACTCCCTGCTCACGTGTCACCTTTTTGCTCATCTGCCCTTGTACTTGAACTCTGGCTGTTCTGTTTTTGAGGTAGTGACTGATCAATTTGTACATTTTCCCACAAACTTCACTTCTTCTTAGCTTGACTCTGTCCCTCTTTCCAGACTTTGTCAAATGCCTTTTCTAGGTCCACCCAAACCGCTACTGTGTGTTTTTGCTCCTGGTAAGCATCCTCTATTTCCTGGGCTGTGAGGATGACCTGATCCTCAGTGGATCTGTGCTGTCTAAAGCCTGCTTGCTGTGGAATTAGTATGTGTTTTTCTTCCAGATGCCACATCAGTCTGGTGTTTATCATACGTTCCATCAGTTTGCCTACGCAGCTCAGTAGGCTGATAGGCCTGTATCCATTTGGATCTGTTTTGTCTTTTCCTTTCTTTGGTACTTAACCCTCCATTCGTCCATCCACAAATATAACCCATCATTTGTCCATCCACAAATATAACCCACCATTTGTCCACCTACAGATATAACCCTCCATTTGTCCATCCACAAATATAACCCACCATTTGTCCACCTACAAATATAACCCTCCATTTGTCCATCCACAAATATAACCCACCATTTGTCCACCTACAAATATAACCCTCCATTTGTCCATCCACAAATATAACCCACCATTTGTCCATCCACAAATATAACCCACCATTTGTCCATCCACAAATATAACCCACCATTTGTCCACCTACAGATACAACCCACCATTTGTCCATCCACAAATATAACCCACCATTTGTCCATCCACAAATATAACCCACCATTTGTCCACCTACAGATATAACCCACCATTTGTCCATCCACAAATATGACCCACCATTTGTCCACCTACAGATATAACCCACCATTTGTCCATCCACAAATATAACCCACCATTTGTCCACCTACAGATACAACCCACCATTTGTCCATCCACAAATATAACCCACCATTTGTCCACCTACAGATATAACCCACCATTTGTCCATCCACAAATATAACCCACCATTTGTCCACCTACAGATATAACCCACCATTTGTCCATCCACAAATATAACCCACCATTTGTCCACCTACAGATATAACCTACCATTTGTCCATCCACAAATATAACCCACCATTTGTCCACCTACAGATATAACCCACCATTTGTCCATCCACAAATATAACCCACCATTTGTCCACCTACAGATATAACCCACCATTTGTCCATCCACAAATATAACCCACCATTTGTCCACCTACAGATATAACCCTCCATTTGTCCATCCACAAATATAACCCACCATTTGTCCATCCACAAATATAACCCACCATTTGTCCATCCACAAATATAACCCACCATTTGTCCACCTACAGATATAACCCTCCATTTGTCCATCCACAAATATAACCCACCATTTGTCCATCCACAAATATAACCCACCATTTGTCCATCCACAAATATAACCCACCATTTGTCCACCTACAAATATAACCCACCATTTGTCCATCCACAAATATAACCCACCATTTGTCCATCCACAAATATAACCCACCATTTGTCCATCCACAAATATACCGCCAACTCTATGACAAAGGCAATGGCTTACACAAAGAGTGCCATAGAAAACCCTTTGTCGATCGGCGTCTTCACAGAATGGTGCTCCCTACCTGGTACTATCAAACAGGCCACTTTGTCTGAGTCATATCGGTAAGGAATAGCTTTGGACAAGAGGTTCCCAAACATTGGTTGCTCGCGGATCGTTTGATGACATTCTTTTACGTAACAGGAACACGAAACGTACATGGTAATGGTAGTTCGGAAGAAGGGCAGTGCTGTCAGGGATAAAGTGTTAAGTGTCGTTGTTGTTTTTGGACAGAGGTTGTGTTATAAGGTACGGGGGTACCTTTTACGTTCTGCGTTCTTTCCTTAACATTTTTTATTTTAGCTGGGTAGACTGGAGCGTGTTGTGGCCCTGGGGTTGAATCTGGATCTCAAAAGGTTCAGGAGGGGGTTGGAAGGGGGGAGGCGAGGCTAAAGGTTTCGGTGGGGGTCTGGCATTTTGTGGTTTGTATTATTTGTTCTCATCTCTCCATTCCATCCTCAGGTTGAAAAGCAATTTTGAGCAAGGTTGAGTGGGGGAGGGGGGATGTAATGCTCAGCAAGGTTGAGTGGGGGAGGGGGGTGTAATGCTCAGCAAGGTTGAATGGGGGAGAGTAGGTGTAATACTCAGCAAGGTTGAGTGGGGGAAGGGTAGGGGGATGTAATGCTCAGCAAGGTTGAGTGGGGGAGGGGGGTGTAATGCTCAGCAAGGTTGAGTGGGGGAGAGGGGGGTGTAATGCTCAGCAAGGTTGAGTGGGGGAGGGGGGTGTAATGCTCAGCAAGGTTGAGTGGGGGAGGGGGGTGTAATGCTCAGCAAGTTTGAATGGGGGAGAGTAGGTGTAATACTCAGCAAGGTTGAGTGGGGGAAGGGTAGGGGGGATGTAATGCTCATCAAGGTTGAGTGGGGGAGGGGGGTGTAATGCTCAGCAAGGTTGAGTGGGGGAGAGGGGGGTGTAATGCTCAGCAAGGTTGAGTGGGGGAGGGGGGTGTAATGCTCAGCAAGGTTGAGTGGGGGAGGGGGGTGTAATGCTCAGCAAGGTTGAGTGGGGGAGGGGGGTGTAATGCTCAGCAAGGTTGAGTGGGGGAGGGGGGTGTAATGCTCAGCAAGGTTGAGTGGTGGGAGGGTAGGGGGGTGTAATGCTCAGCAAGGTTGAGTGGGGGAGAGGTGGGTGTAATGCTCAGCAAGGTTGAGTGG
Organism: Ariolimax columbianus; assembly: GCA_036924085.1. NCBI lineage: Eukaryota > Metazoa > Mollusca > Gastropoda > Stylommatophora > Arionidae > Ariolimax > Ariolimax columbianus. The sequence goes on along the minus strand of JAVGWX010000023.1, from coordinate 11,930,863 downwards.
GGGAGGGGTAGGGGGGATGTAAAGCTCAGCAAGGTTGAGTGGGGGAGGGGGGATGTAATGCTCAGCAAGGTTGGGTGGGGGAGGGGGGATGTAATGCTCAGCAAGGTTGGGTGGGGAAGGGGGGATGTAATGCTCAGCAAGGTTGGGTGGGGGAGGGGGGATGTAATGCTCAGCAAGGTTGGGGGGGGGGGGGGTTCTTCTTACTGATTCGCCATTCTACTTTAGATTTCATGTTCCCCACTCTCTGAGAACAACAGTGCCACTGATGTGGAAACTCCCCTGCACTTGTTCATGATATCAACTTAGTCTATGTCTGGCCTGTGTTGATCTTCATGTCATATTCGTTACAACCGAAATGGAGAAAGTTCCGGTGACGTATTAGGCCTTCTCTATGTTTGCCCAAGATGACCTGGTCATCAGTAAACGACTTAACAACGTTGTTATACTGGTTTAGAAGACTGTTGAGTCTGTAAACAACCATTTTTTTTTTACAATTCTTTTCTATAAAAGCTATGTGCATCCAATCTATTCTTAAATGTATTAATTGTCCCTTCCTCAACTACTTCCTGTGGCAATGCATTCGAAGCATTTACCACTCTATGACTAAAAAAAAATTTCCTTATATCTAATCTGGACCTTTCTTTATTTAATTTGCAGCTATGACCTCTTGTTCTTGTGGGTGGTTGTATTTAGAAATAAAAACTTGTTATAGTCTAATTTGTCCGTTCCTGTGATCATCTTATAAACCTGTTTTACGTCACCACGAATTCTTCTCTCTTCTAAACACTGTAGGCCGGTTTTTCTAAGTCTTTCCTCATAACTTTAATTCTGTAATCCCACTATCATCTTTGTCACTATTTTTTAAATCCTTCTCAGCATGTTTATATCTTCTATACGATAAGGACTCCACACCTGAACACAGTACTCCAATCTAGGTCTAACAAATGCTTTATACAGTTTGACTATCACTTCCTTGCTCCTATGTTTAGTATTTCTTGTTAACCTTTCGTTACATTGCAGTTACCTTTTTCACTGCTACATGGACTTGCTCAATCACTTTACCTGTATTATTTATTATAACCAATAGATTTATTGAGTGACTTGTCATGAGAGTTAGCTAACTGTGTCATTTTATCCATGTAAATTATGAACACAAGTGAGTAAAGAACACACCCCTGTCGTACACTACTCAGCACTGGAAAACAATTTGTCATACCTGCATTCGTTTGTTTGCAACGATTTTGAAACACCATAGAGTGCTTCTGTCACCTAAGAGGAGGCTGATAAATACACTATTTATTCCTACATTGTGTTACCCACGTCTAATCTTGATCCTTACTAGAAACACGTAAGGTATAAGATCCAGAGCTGTGATTTGCGCTGTGTGAGGCGTGCAGCCGGAAAGACAATCCGTGACCGAATCCGCAACACTACGCTGAGGCAGACAGTGGGCATAACCCCATTTAATGCCTACATTGACACTCAATAAATTAAGAGGTTTGGTCATTTAGTCACAATGCATAATGACCAGCCTGCATGAAGAGCATATCATATCCGGTCCACGAGCAAGTAGTAGACTACGACGTCGATGGATCGAGTCTCTGACACTCTCAGAAAGTTACACCTAACGACAGCACAAGCCTCCCACTTGGTGATAACGGGATAATTTACCATCCCACCCCTCTGCGACGCCTATGGCATGGGCAATCGGACATCCCATCCCTCTGCGACGCCTATGGCATGGGCAGTCGGACATCCCACCTCTCTGCGACGCCTATGGCATGGGCACTCGGACATTCCACTTCTCTGCAACGCCTATGGCATGGGCAGTCGGACATCCCACCTCTCTGCGACGCCTATAGCATGGGCACTCGGACATCCCACCTGTCTGCGACGTCTATGGCATGGGCAGTGGGACAGAAGTATAATGGGAAGACCACAACAAACAAGTAACGCCTCGTTGTTCTTCTACAGTGGTCCGACCATGTTTTACGCCAGATACGAGGTGTGTTCAAATGAAAGCGGACCTGACCTAACTGTACCGTACCAGGTGAACATATGTACCATGCGCTTGATGACGTCACTTCTGATGTAAACAGCTCATACCGACCGTCAAGTTTGCAAAATTGTGTTATCCTCCGACCCAAAGTTTCCTCAGAAGACTGTTAAACGAACGTAAGTTCCGGACACGGTCCACCCGAATTGCTGCATCAATTTTAGCGATGGCATCTTCTGACGCAACAATATGCGCCTGACCTGATCTCGGAAGATCTTTCGTTAACTCACGTCCTTCTTTAAACATCGTTGTCGAGTTGTTCTTCACTGTTGTTTTCGACACACACCCAAAGACATATTTGGGTCGAAATGGTGGCTAACAGCTGTAACTGTTTTCATTTGTTCTTAAAAACCCATTTCACTGTACTCCGGGCATAGCCGTATGTACTAAGTCTCTCTGATGTTCGTCCATCACATGTTATGAAGATAACTCTCTTTATTTAGCCGTAGGGACAGTCTTTTTTCTTTTTCTCTTGCTGTGTACGTTGAAATGGGTGACTTGCGCTGTGATTTGGATTAAAGTGAGGAAGAAACTGCACCTTTTGTCAACCTCATTCTCTGGTCCTGAGCTACGTTCTATCGAGTCGACTGGAGATAGCACAGGAAGCAGATTTGTCCTCAGGGTTTACTCTCGAAGCCTTTCCCATAAACAGGTATCCCGCAAGGCAGCGGAGGGGCATGACATATATCGTTGTGTGTCGTGCCTTTTTCATAACCGCAAAAAGACATCTCTGCCGGGCCGTGTTCTAGTCCATTTTAGTCGAGTCTAAATTTCATTCACACCAAAACCGTCGCTGTCTGCAGCTAGAGTGAAGGACGCCAATCTCGTGAAGTTCAGCCGTGGGAACTGGACTGTGAAAATACCACATAGGTTTAAGCGTATAGGAGATGTCCAGACCAGGATAGTTGGAAGGAAGAAAACACAAACAAACAAACAAACAAAGACGAATTAACCAGTCCAAATGGAAAACAACGAGACGTTTCAGTGAACACAAGTGTAAGTCGTCGACTAGTGAGAATTCCAGGCAAATCCCTTGTCTGGTGGCATCAATAACGAACTAAACCACCAGTAGACCACATGTAGACCTGCAGGCGGTATGGCGCCATCTTTGCCGCTCCTAAGTCGATTTAAGTAAATTTTGTTAAAATCTGGCAAGATAAACGGTTAGCACTACGCACGAAAATCAGATTAATGCGAACACTGGTGATGTCAATATTCCTCTATGCTGGTTAGACATGGACACAGCTGACCTTCAGCGAAGGATACAGGCCTTGGAGATGGGGTGTTTCCAAAGACTTTTAAACGTCACGTACAAAGATCGAGTTACAAATGAGGAAATACGAGAGAGAATTACAACAACAATAGGGCCTTTTGAAGACCTCTTGGCAACTGTCAAAAGAAGGAAACTCGCTTGGTACGGTCACATATCGAGATCAAATGGTCTTGCAAATACGATCCTCCACGGAAACATGTACGGCAGACGACGAAAAAGGCCGTCCCCAAAAGAGGTGGGAGGACAACATAAAAGAATAGACCAATCTCTGACCAGAAGAGGCACAGGCAGTGGCCACTGACGGGGAATGGTGGCGTGGGGTTGTGAGGATGTCTTCATGTGTGCCCCAACGACCTCACTGGCTGTGGGATAACATGGCCTTGGTATACTCCTGTATGTGTTGATATCTTCTATTCATGAATTCTTGCCTTCTTCCGTGATTCGATAGTTCATTTTTTTTGTGGTCGTTATCCCTGATAAAAACCTATTGGTCGTAACATAGATTTCGTTCACGTTTTAATCTTAGCGGTTTATCTGGCCATGCCGTTTTGTTCTTGTTGTTGTTATTGACACACACTGATTAACCTGAGGATTAAGATTAACGGAGGGTCAGGTAAAATGTATTGATCATACTTGTTTTTCAGGATCAGGTAAGATATACTAATCAGACTTGTTTGTCAGGGTCAGGTAAGATATACTAATCGGACTTGTTAGTCAGGGTCAGGTAAGATATACTAATTTGTCAGGGTCAGGTAAGGTATACTGATCAGACTTGTTAGTCAGGGTCAGGTAAGATATACTAATTAGACTTGTTAGTCAGGGTCAGGTAAGATATACTAATCGGACTTGTTAGTCAGGGTCAGGTAAGATATACTAATCAGACTTGTTAGTCAGGGTCAAGTAAGACATACTAATTAGTCAGGGTCAGGTAAGGTATACTAATTAGTCAGGGTCAGGTAAAATATACTAATTAGTCAGGGTCAGGTAAGATATACTAATCAGGCATGTTAGTCAGGGTCAGGTAAGATATACATATCAGACTTTTTAGTCAGGGTCAGGTAAGGTATACTAATCAGACTTGTTAGTCAGGGTCAGGTAAGATATACTAATCAGACATGTTAGTCAGGCAAAACATAGTGGCCCCCACCTGGACTTCCACTTAGCCCTTCCTGCAAACGGGCTGTTGTCGTGGCAGCCTGGCTAATGAGGTGAGCGGTCGACGTAATCCCTGTAACAGTGAGCGACACATAGATGAATCCAAACATAACACAACCGCTTGCAGGAACCCGGTCCACCTTCATCAGCACACTCGGGATGTAAGGAAAGCTACTGCAACCCGCCACTTAACGTCCTTTTCCGAGCGTACAAAAGAGTAGACTTTCTCATTTATAACAACTGACTAACCTAACTTAACTATATATCAAGTAATCTTTTACAACTGATTCAACTGGAGCGCGTCAAACAGAGCTGCGAACCCAGCCCCTCTGTCAGACAAATGCTTGATCGCTCTACCACTGGGACGTCAGTTTGAAGTGAGCGGAATAAAGGAAGGACATAAAAAAAAAAAAATCTCGGACACAAAAGTAGCCTGCATGACACTTGTAAAAGCTCTGCTGGGTTGGTACGACGTGCACCCAAGGGATCTACCCTAATATTGTAAGGAAGACAATTGTGGTTATTGTGTTCTTGATAATCAACCAACGAACAGTCAGTATAAATTTGTGATCTGTACAATTCTGGAACAAATCGTTTTATTTCTTCGATGGGATCAGTTTTATCTGGAGAAAGAGGTTTGTGTAAATATGGATCGATAAAGTTCTGGAGGTAAATATGGACAGACATGTTAGTCTACCAGACATGCACAGATTAGGTACTCGTGCTGTTTGGTGCTGTGGTATCTGCAGAAGGTGCTCGCTGATGGATATAGCAGATTCACTAGAAGTGACTCTAATGTTCAGGATTTAAGATTCAAAGTAAAAAATAAAAAATGGCACAAAATGTTGTGCGGATTTGTGTGTGCCTCTTAACATTGATGGCTCCTACTTCCTCAAGGTGAGACTTGTTCTTCAGTTCGTGTCTGCAAATTAAAATGTCTTCTACTTGCTAGTTCCCCGTCATGTTTCGTTCAACTTTTCGTATGGTTAATCGAACACATTAATTTGTCTGATATTCTGTAATTATAATGTATTTATTATAACGGTTAGACTATCCCATGATGGCATGTTGGCTCGAGTTCAGGATCATAGGGAATATTCTGAGCACTTTGTATTACCAATGGAGTGAAGCGAGGATGCGTCCCAGCCTCTACCCTTTTCAACATGATGTTTGCTGCCATGTTGACGGATGCATTCAAGGGCAGTGATGCAGGAGTGAAAGTCCGCTATTGCCTAGACGGTGAGTTCTTCAATTTGAGAAGACTACGGGCAAGAACAAGAGTACAAGTAGTGTCCATGTGTGAACTTCTCTATGCTGATCATTGCGCTCTCAATGTCCATTCATAGACTGAGATGCAATGTACTGTTGATATGTTTGCCGCGGTTTGCGTTAACTTTGATTTCGCCATTTCTACCAGTAAAACCTAAGTGCTGGACCAAACAGCCCCAAGAACTGAGCACAGACAGCCATCTATAACTGCCAATCTATCACTGCTTCGTATACCCTGGCAGCATCTTCTCCAGAGCAGTACAAATTGATTATAAAGTCACTCGAGAATTGCAAAGCATGTGTAGCATTTGGAAAACTAAGATCCTCAGTTTGGAACCGGAGAAGAATTTAGGTTGTAACCAAATTGAAGGTCTATGCTACAGTCGTTCTACAAACTCTTCTGTACACCTGTGAAACCTGGACTGTGTACATTCGTCCTACCAACTCTTCTGTACACCTGTGAAACCTGGACTGTGTACATTCGTCCTACCAACTCTTCTGTACACCTGTGAAAGCTGGACTGTGTACAGTCGTTCTACCAACTCTTCTGTACACCTGTGAAACCTGGACTGTGTACATTCGTTCTACCAACTCTTCTGTACGTCTGTGAAACCTGGACTGTGTACATTCGTTCTACCAACTCTTCTGTACACCTGTGAAACCTGGACTGTGTACAGCAAAACTAACAATGAACGAAATGGAAGAGGCCATTAGAACATTAAAGAAAAGGAAATCTCCCGGAAAAGACGGGAAATCAAACGAAATGCTGATGGGGTTGGGCCAAACAGCAAAGAGGAAACTACTATCAGTCCTGAACCAAAGCTGGAAAAGGGGTATTGTACCCCAGGCATGGAAAGACGCAATACTTGTACCAGTACCAAAGAAAGAAAAAGACAAAACAGATCCAAATGGTTACAGGCCTATCAGCCTACTGACCTGAGTAGGCAAACTGATGGAACGTATGATAAACACCAGACTGATATGGCATCTGGAAGAAAAACATATACTGATTCCATAGCAAGCAGGCCTTAGACAGCACAGATCCACTGAGGATCAGTCATCCTCATAGCCCAGGAAATAGAAGATGCTTATCAGGAACAAAAACACACAGTAGCGGTTTGGGTGGACCTAGAAAAGGCATTTGACAAAGTCTGGAAAGAGGGACAGAGTCAAGCTAAGGAGAAGTGAAGTTTGTGGGAAAATGTACAAATGGATCAGTCACTACCTCAAAAACAGAACGGCCAGAGTTCAAGTACAAGGGCAGATGAGCAAAAAGGTGACACTTGAGCAGGGAGTACCCCAAGGGAGAGTACTGTCACCCACACTCTTCCTGGTGTATATAAATAACATAACAGAGAATATACCAAGAAGAGTCCATAGCTCAATGTTCGCAGACGATCTGGCTATGTGGACCTCTGAAAAGAATCTCACCATAGCAAGAAATCGTATGCAGCAGGCCCTAACAACGCTGGAAGAGTGGGCGAAATAATGGCTGGTCAAAATAAACGAGGAAAAACCCGTATGTACAATATTCTCGCTTTCAATCAAACCCCAAAGCACCAAATTAAGTCTTAACGGCAAATTCCTGCAGCCAAACGACAACCCAAACTACATGGGAGTCACATTTGATCGGCGCATGACATGGAAAAGTCAGATCGAGAGAAACCGAATGAGAGCCAGACAAAGAATGGCAATCATGAGGAAACTTGCTGACACAAGCTGGGGAGCAGACGAAAGTATACTAAAGAAACTGTACACTGGAAGAGTGAGACCAGTTCTCGAGTATGGCATTGCGGCATGGACAACAGCAGCAAAGGCGAACTTCGACAAAATTAACAAACTCCAAAACCAAGCCATGAGAGTTATAACAGGAGGCATGAAGTCAACGCTGCCGTTGGGTAACTGTTTGGCTCAAGTGACCATCAAATCATCCGTTGGGATCTTATTGCAGGGAAAGAAGTAAACATAAATACGCAAACATACGACTACTCTAAGGCAGATGTTAAGAGAATGAAAGAGTCAGCGAACCACATAATCTGGAAAGATATTGTCGTAGGAACAGATGTTGAACAGGAGTGGGAGAGTTTTAAAACAGTTCTAGAAATGCTGAAAGAGGAATGTGTTCCATGTAGTAAAAAATGCGTAAAAAATGGATAACTAGATTTGTAATGAAATGTAGAAGAGCGAAAAATAAAGCATGGGAAAAATATATAGAGGCAGGTAAATCAAAAGATACATATGTAAAATATTTGGACAAGCAGAACATATCTCAGGAAGCGAATAAAACAGCAAAAATAGACTTCGAAAAAAAAACTTGCTCAGAGGATCAAGACTGACAGTAAAAGCTTCTTCTCGTATGTTAGAAATAAACAAAGAACGAAAGACAAAGTATGCCCTCTCATAGACAGTACAGGGAAAATAATAAGTGAGAATAGGGAGGCAGCTAATTTGCTCAATCAGTACTTTGGCACAGTCTACACAAAAGAGGACCGCTCCAAGATTCCAGAGCCTATAGATATTATTCAAAGAGACATGGATACAGCGGGATTAAGATCAATCTGTATTACAGAGGAAATGGTTTTACAAAAATTGGAGGGGTTGAAAGTGAATAAATGTCCAGGTCAAGATGGTATTCATCCAAAATTGCTGTATGAAATTAGAGACCAACTAGCAAAACCATTGGCTATATTATGTTCTCAATCACTTACAAAAGGGATTGGAAAGATGCAGGAGTGATTCCCTTATTCAAAAAAGGAAAAAAATCAGAACCAGCAAATTATAGACCGGTGAGTTTAACGAGCATAGTCTGTAAATTGTTAGAATCAATAATCAAAGAAAACATTGTAATGCATTTTGACAAATTTAATCTAATTAGAAATAGTCAGCATGGGTTTACTAGAGGGAGATCATGCTTAACAAATCTTTTAGAATTCATGGAGGAGGTTACTAAAATCATAGATAAAGGGGAGCCAGTGGACATTATTTATCTAGACTTTGCAAAGGCCTTTGATAGAGTACCTCATCAAAGATTATTTAGAAAGTTAAAATCACATGGAATAGGTGGGGAAGTTGCCAAATGGATTGAAAATTGGTTAACGGGAAGAAGGCAGAGGGTGGGCATAAATAAGGAGTACTCTGAGTGGTGTGAAGTGAAAAGTGGTGTGCCACAGGGCTCGGTTTTGGGACCAATTTTGTTCTTGATATATGTAATGATTTGGACATTGATATGGAATCCATGATTGCAAAATTTGCTGATGACACAAAACTATGCAGTAGTGTCTCATCTAAAGCGGAAGTGGATATATTGAGGCCGGATTTAGATAAAATTCGAGAATGGTCTGAAAGATGGCAAACGGAGTTTAATGTATATAAATGTACAGTCATCCACATGGGTAGATCCAATACGGAACATAATTACAGAATGGGAGAAAACAATATTAGAAAGATAGATAAGGAAAGAGACCTAGGGGTTATAATAGATCATACAGGAAAGGTGAGTGAGCAAGCTAAGGTAGCAGTGAAAAAGGCAAATGCAATGTTAGGTATGATAACAAGAAATATTAAACATAGGAGCAAGGAAGTGATCGTCAAACTGTATAAAGCTTTAGTAAGACCTAGATTGGAGTACTGTGTACAGGTGTGGAGTCCTTATCATAGAGGGGACATAAATATGCTAGAAAGAATACAAAAAAGAGCTACCAAACCCTGAACGTTCTCAATCTCCTGATACCAAGTCCTGAAAAGAGCATTGCAAGTAGCAGGATGTAGTCAGGAGAACCGAATGCGTTGTACCGTAGTTTACAGCTCGACTGCGATATTTGCACCATTTGGTCCAACACATTCAACTTCAGCAAACATTTTTGAATACCTGGTTAGCCTTCCCTTTTTTAAAAATCTCTTCTCATTAGCCAGTCTGCTTTGTTGTAGCCTGATATCAAAGATACAGTGTGGAGGTGGGGGTGGAGAAGGTCTGGTTCGCTGGCCCTGACGCTAGCAGTCAGCTCTGGTTCGCTGACCCTGACGCTAGCAGTCAGCTCTGGTTCGCTGACCCTGACGCTCGCAGTCAGCTCTGGTTCGCTGGTCCTGACGCTAGCAGTCAGCTCTAGTTCGCTGGCCCTGACGCTAGCAGTCAGCTCTGGTTCGCTGGCCCTGACGCTAGCAGTCAGCTCTGGTTCGCTGGCCCTGACGCTAGCAGTCAGCTCTGGTTCGCTAGCTCTCCCGCTAGCAGTCAGCTGTGTGTCGCAGACCCCTGCAGCGCATGCACTGCTCAGCATCCTGCCACAAGCACACATATCTGATGTAGCCGACACCGACCTCTCTCTAGGAGAAACTCTACAGCAGCATTGAGACAATCAAAAAGACAGCAGAATTTATTGAAGAATCCGGAATCCCCCATCTGAATGAGCAATGGTCGCAGAGTAAGTTGCGTTGTTTTTACAAGATACAAACAATTATACGTGTCTTTTATTTTTAGAGTATCACCATTCCTCGCAGAGCTTTCTAAGACAGCTTCCGCTAGAGGATACCCACTTCTTGAGACGCCCACGCCTGTTACCTCAGACGTCCATTGCGCTGTAAAGTGTGCCAGCCTTATTTTCTGCTCCATGTTCCGGCACAGCCCCTCACTGCAGCAATGTGCCCTCTATGGTGTGACAAACCAAACTACGTCCACGTTCAACATGAGCGGAGAAAGTGATTGGAAATCGTATGTGTATAACTCTGGTACGTTTTTGTTTGCCTGTGTAAGTATTTGATTATGACCTCATCTCTAGCCTTTGTTCATTCGTCTTCTCTTTTTTTGCCAGCCATAACATTCCTTGCTTGACTTAGCTATTTTTAGCTTCCGTGACGTAATTCTTGATTTTAAAAAGGCCTTCGATGAACCTCAACCTACTGTAGATACAGGCCTTCTGTCTTGAGTGGAAATCTTTTTTGAACATCACATTCCAAGACCGACTAAATAACGGAATTCATATTGTGGCAAGGCTTGTAATCATTCCATGCTCCACACAGAGAAACAAAACGAATTCACGGTACAAAACACAACAAATCACTGCTGAGAATGATTTTTTCACAGAATCATGCCCTGAAACGAACTGCATATCCATTTTTGTTTTCCGAACACGAAAGAGAGCAGCGTAGTGCAGTGGTTAGCGAGCTGGCTTCGCATCTGAGTGGCCCTGTGTTCATTCCCCAGTTGAGGCGGATATGTTTTTTTCCAGACCGCACTGATACACATGCAAGTTTCGTTATTTAGTAAGCCTCAGAATGTGACGTTTCAAAAGGATCCCCCATTGAGTCAGAAGATCTGTATCTACAATGGGCTGTAGGTGAACTAAAAGCCCTGAGAAGGATCGTGCTACATGGGACACCATAATGCTGTGGCGTACCAGGAAGCGAGAGGGACAGCAGACAGATTAACAAAGGATTGAGCAACACGGGAACAAAAAGAACAAACAGCCACTCATAATTAAAGAAAACGTTGTGCCAGCCTATGTGAAGTAAGTAAGTACTAACACATTTATATTTTCAATACAATTTTAAAACAATTCAGCATCCATTTCTTGAACTCTCTGCAGAAAGCAGAAAGATATTGAGTACCTATGAGTCTCCCTGTAGCGCATTGATGGGCACTTGCGCCTTAATTCACCAGAAACAGAGTTCTCTGGGTTCCCATTGTATGCATTTGACAGCTGATGACTGTAACCGGACACTCCATATCCGGCTAAGGGTAGGACAGGTCCCTATCAGGCTAAGGGGAGGACAGATCCATATCCGGCTTAGGGGAGGACAGGTCCATATCAGGCTAAGGGGATGACAGGTCGATATCAGGCTAAGGGGAGGACATGTTCATATCAGGCTAAGGGGAGGACAGGTTTATATCAGGCTAACTGTAGGACAGGTCGATATCAGGCTAAGGGGAGGACAGGTACATATCAGGCTAAGAGAAGGACAGGTCCAGATCAGGCTAAGGGGAGGACAGGTCGATATCAGGCTAAGGGGAGGACATGTCCAAATCCGGCTAAGGGAAGGACAGGTCCAGATCAGGCTAAGGAGAGGACAGGTCCATATCAGGCTAAGGGGGTGACAGGTCCATATCAGGTTAAGGGTAGGACAGGTCCATATCAGGCTAAGGGTAGGACAGGTCCATATCAGGCTAATGGGAGGACAGGTCCATATCAGGCTAAGGGGAGGAAAGGTCCATACCAGGCTAAGGGTAGGACAGGTCCATATCAGGCTAAGGGTAGGACAGGTCCATATCAGGCTAAGGGGAGGACAGGTCCAGATCATTTTATTTTAAATAAATAAGTGAAGGCTTAGATAAAGAAAGAAGAACACTAATCCTGAACCTTATCCAAAACCTAATCCTATTCCTAATCCAATCCCTGACCCTAGCCCTAACCTTAACCCTAGCCCTTACCTTAACCCTAGCCCGTAACCTCGTAACCTAAGCCTAATCCTAACCTTAATCCAAATTCTAACTCTAATCCTAATCACAACCGTAATCCTAAGCCTAACCATAATCCTAATCACAACTTAATCCTAACCTTAGCCGTAATCCAAATCCTAACCATAACTCTCATTCTAATAACAATCCTAACACAATTCCCAATCCTAACCCTAATCCAAACCGTAATCCTAACCCAAACCCTGACCCTAACCATAACCCTAACCCAAATCCTAATCCTAACCCTAATCCAAACCATAACCCTAATCGTAACTCTAACTTTAATCCTAATCACAACCGTAATCGTAACCCAAACCCTAACCCTAATCCTAATCATATCACAACTTTAATCCTAATCCTAACCCTAACCCAAATCCTAATCCTAGCCCTAATCCAAACCATAACCCTAATCCTAACCCTTACCCTAACCCTAACTCCAATTTTGACCCTAACGCAAACCCTAACCTTAATCCTAACCTTAATAATAATAATAGCTGTCCATCGTTGTCGATGAGGATCGCCGACATCATCCTTGTCACAGATTTCCCTGTTGGGTGTGGGTGCGCATGTGGCTGAACAGGCCAATGCGGGCACGAAAACATCTGCTACATATCGGGCACACGAGGTTTGTAGAAGGGGATGGTGTTCCCGCTGCTCGGGATTTCCGCGTCTCGCGTCTGCTCTGGGCTTTCACAACACGGTCGTCTTCACCGGCAGCTACACCCGATTTGACTGCGCTTCTCCAGTCAGATCTGTTTTGCGCAAGACATTCCCAGGTGTCGATATCTATCTGGCAACTTTTCAGTGAGTCCTTCAGACCGTCTTTAAAACGTTTCTTTGGGCGCCCTCTCTCGCGCCATCCCTCTCTCAGATCGCCGTAGAGAAGCTTCTTTGGGAGCCGCTCGTCTGACATACGAATGATTTGTCCCGCCCATCCTAGTCGTGCTTTCTCTAGCAGTGCATGGATGCTGGGCCCGTTAGCCCTCGAGAGAACCTCGATGTCAGTGACACGATCTTGCCATCGGATGTGGAATATTCGCCTCAGGCAACCTGTGTGGAAGTGGTTTAACCTCCTTGAATGTCCAGAGTATACAGTCCAGCTTTCGCAAGCGTATAGTAGGGTTGGAATGATGGTTGCACGGTAGACTTTGAGTTTGGTCTTGACGCTGATGCCACGACGTGCCCAGACCATCGAGCGCATTCTACCAAAGGCTGTGCTGGCCTTTGCTATTCTGCTTGCCACCTCATCGTCTAGGCTGACAGATCTCGACAGCGTGCTGCCCAGATATGTGAATTTGTCTACGGCATTCAACGTCTGCCCGCTGACTGTAGTCTCTGGTTTTGTGTACGGCATGCCTGGTGCTGGTTGGTACATGACCTCTGTTTTTTTGGCATTTATGGTCAGGCCAAAATGCGGCAGAGAACTGGTCCATTCTAACCTGCATGTTCAGTTCTGAGTTGCTCATTAGAGCGCAGTCGTCAGCAAATACAAGTTCCCTGATTACGTCGCCAGCCACTTTGGTTTTGGCCTTCATTCTTCTGGGTTTGAGTAATTTGCCATCTGTGTGGTACTTTATGGGTCCTAACCCTAATCAAAACCATAACCCTAATCCTAATCCTAACCCTTACCCTAACTCTAATTTTGACCCTAACGAAAACCCTAATCTTAACGCTAATCCTAACCCTAACCCAAGAAATTCATTGCTAAAACTAAGGAGTAAGCTGAGGGCGAAGCGTAAGCAGAAATTCTCGCATTTTCTTGCAGAATATCAGACACCCCCAACAGTTAAAAAGTGGACTATTCTGCGACATCCCTACCTCAACCCGGTGCTAAAAATACATATTTCTTTTCTTTGGGGTGAATTAATACGCAAGTACCCAGTGGTGTCGCTTCTAATTATCACTGCATAATATGACCATTCCACTGCATACCTACCAGACTGCCCACACCTGTACGTCAGAGCTCTGGACGCCTGCTGGAAGATCATACTAACGTACACCACGATGCCACAGGCCACGACCACTTGCAACGATCTGGGGGGAACACTTCTTCAGCCAGAGTCTATTGACGAGTTTGAGTTCCTGCGGAGAGCTATCTTGTCCACTCTGAGTAAGCATTTTTGGTCTCGTTCCATTCAATTCGTTGTTGTTGCTTTCATTATTTTGCCTGAGAAATAATGAGAATATATATACGAGGCGTGTTCAAATGAGACCGGAACTATCTTCAATAAGTGAATATATGTACAATGCATGATGACGTCACTTCTGGTGTAAACAGGACATACCAACCGTCAAGTTCACAACATTTCATTATCGTCCGAGTCATAGTTTCCTCAGCAGACCGTTGTAAACATTGCGGGTGTGATGCGGATTGCGTCCAGAGTTGATCAGCGAGAGATGATTTGGTTTCTAACATCTGAAGAATGTCGACCAGTTGATATTCATCACAGAATGCAGGCAGTGTATGGTGACAAAAGTGTGTCGAAGACAACAGGGAAGAACTGGACAACGATGTTTAAAGAAGGACGTGAGTTAACGAAAGATTTTCCGAGACCAGGTCAGTCGCATATTGTTGAGTCAGAAGATGCCATCGCAAAATTGATGCAGCAATTCGGGTGAACCGTCGCCGGAGCTTACGTTCGCCATACTTTTGTCACCATACACTGCCTGGATTCTGCAATGAATGTCAACTGGTCGACATTATTTAGCTGTTAGAAACCAAATCACCGCTCGCTGATCAACTCTGTACAGATCCCTGTATCACACCGCCATGTCTTCAGCGGTCTGCTGAGGAAACTATGAGTCAGAGAATAATGAAATTTTGCAAACTTGACGGTTGGTGTAGGCTGTTAACACCAGAAGGGACGTCATCATGCGAATCGTACGTAGGTTTACTTGGTGCAGTTAGGTCCGCTTTCATTTGAACACTCCTCGTAGTTTGTCAAGGAAAGTAGGGATACAAAATAGTGAGACGGGTACCAGTAAATCAGAGAATGATAATAAAGCGGATAAGAGTAACACAAGAGAAAGATAATAAAACGGATAAGAGTAATACAAGAG
Source organism: Ariolimax columbianus (assembly GCA_036924085.1). Lineage (NCBI taxonomy): Eukaryota > Metazoa > Mollusca > Gastropoda > Stylommatophora > Arionidae > Ariolimax > Ariolimax columbianus. The sequence goes on along the minus strand of JAVGWX010000023.1, from coordinate 11,915,602 downwards.
AAAGAAAATTAAACGGATGAGAGTAACACAACCTGAAATAGAATATAACGGATAAGAGTAACACAAGAGAAAGATAATAAAAGTGATAGTAAGAGTAACACAAGAGAAAGATAATAAAACGGTTAAAGGGTAAAACCAGAGAAAGATAATAAAACGGATAAGGGTAAAACCAGAGAAAGACAATAAAACGGATAAGGGTAAAGCCAGAGAAAGATAATAAAACGGATAAGGGTTAAACCAGAGAAAGATAATAAAACGGATAAGAGTTCATCATCATCATGTAGCATGTTCTTTGCAGAACGTGGCTCTCATGGCCAGCCTGTTTGTAGGAAACTCTATCTTTCGCCAGTCGTTCGGCCTGGTCCAAGGTCAAATCCAGCGTCTCCTTGGTGTCCTGGGTCCATCGTCTTCTCGGTCGGCCCCTGCCTCTCTTCCCAGGGACCATGCCCTCCATAACCACTCTCTCCAGTCCGTTGTGTCGTCTGACGTGTCAAAAAACATCAGTTTTCGGGTCATTACGTCATTTATTAGTCAATTCTCCTCTACATTCAGGTCTTGCCGGATGGATTTGTTTCTTTCTTTCTTTGTCCACGGGATTTTCAGGACTCTTCTGTAGCAAAAAATGTAAAGGCCGCCGTCCATCGCAGACGATGATGGCATAATTTATTTGCTAGCGCTATTTTTAGTAAGGATTAACTGCGCTACTTTTTATCCTCACTCTCTCGTCTCGAGCCGCCCGACTGCAGTGGCAACTCAAGGACAAGACGACTAGGGCTGTGTTTCAAAAGCACCGATCTTATCATCTCTCTTATTGCTTTTGTAATTGTCCATGTTTTACATCCATAGGTTCCCACAGGAAAAATGCATGTTCTTAGTATCTTTAGTTTCAGTTCTTTGTTTGAATTATACCATAGGTTCTACATACTCCTTATCTTTTGCATTGCCGTAGTCAGTTGTCTTCTTACTTCCTTTGTACAGTCTCCATTGTTGTTCAGTATTGATCCCAGATATTCAAAATGTGCAACATTTTCAATCTCTTCGCCAGCTATCTCGATTTTAGGTTGGAGTTTTGTCTTATCAGTTGTCTTTATCTTTGTTTTCTTTGTGTTCAGGTAGAGATTCTAGGCTTCACTGTGTTTCTGGACTGATGTAAATATTAGTTCTAGGCCCTCGGCACTATTCGAGATCAATACTGTGTCGTCGGTATTTCGTATTTCCGATATCTCCTTTCCTCCTATTGTGAAAGGATTGAAGTCTGTAGAAATTGGATCTGCCTTTACATTCCTGATAATGTTTTCTGCATATATGTTGAACAGGTATGGTGAAAGAAAGCAGCCCTATCTGACCCCCGTGTGTGCCTCGAACCAATCTGAGGTTTAACCATGTATTCTGACGGCTGCTTGCTGCCTCCTGTAGAGGGTTTCTATTAGTTGAACCAGATGTGTTGGGAATCCCATTTCTTTTATAATGTTCCACATTTGCTGATGTTTTACGCAGTCAAAGGCCTTGGTGTAGTCTATAAAACAGGCATACTGGTCTGTGTTGAATTCTCTGCTTTTCTCGATGACTTTTCTCGTGTTGAAGATATGGTCTCTCGTGCCTCTTCCTGGCCTGAACCCTGCTTGCGTTTCCTTTATTCCATAGTCCAGCGTTCTTTCTTTTCGTTTCTTCATGATGATACGCGATAAGATCTTCCTGACGTGACTAATCAAGGCGATAATTTGTACATAACTTTAGATTCCCTGTCTTGGTTGGGTATGGGGATGTACACAGATTGTTTCCATGCTTTGGACCATTCTGCGTTGCGCCAGATCTTATTACAGACTGCATGATATATTTGGATGCTTGTCTCTTCTCCCGCATGTATCAGTTCAGCGAGTATATCATCACAGCCTGAAGTTTTCCATTTTTCCAGCGCCCTAACCGCTGCTCGAACTTCGCACAGTGTGGGTTCTAGTTCTTCCTCTTCTTTGTTTGTTAGTATGTCTTGGTTTTTTGTGTTGTCCTCGTCCATCTCTCGGCAATATTCCACACACTTTTCTAGAATGTCTTTGCTTTCTGTCATAGTTGCTCTGTTTTTGTCATTTATTGCCTGTAGAGATGACCGGAGTTCTCCAGTCAGAGATCTAATCTCCTTGAATGCTTCATGTTCCTTCCCTTGCCTCTGGAGTTCCTCTATTTTGTTACATGTTTCTATTATGTGCTGTTTCCTATCTTACCTAATCTGTCTCCTGATTTCTCTTGTACAATTTTTGTATTTGTCGTATTTTGTCGGTGTTTCGTTCTGTTCCTACTTGTCTCAGTTTCCTTCTTGCCTCTACGAGTCGCAGTGTCTCCTCCATAATATAGTTCTGTTTCTTACTCACTTTCTTAGGAATGATGTCCTGTGCTGTTGAGATGAGTGCTTCTCTCACTTGTGACACCAGTTCTTCAGTAGACATGTTTTCTTGTATTGCCATTAGTGCATCGAACTTGTTTTGTATTTCGACGTTACATTCATATAGTATCGCTTGCACATCGAAACGTATTGGTCATACACCTGGTCTTATCACATGTTTCATTGATTACACCGAGGCCTTCGACACGGTAAAACATCAACATCTGGGGAAAATCATGAAGGAAATGGGGTTTCCTTTGCATATAGTCCATCTCATTGAAACATTATACCAAGTTTAACAAGCCGCTGTCCGAGTATCTGGGCAAAAATCGGATTGGTTTGCTGTACAAAAGGGAGTCCGACATGGATGTATCCTCTCACCTTCCAGACAAAGAATCGAATCCTTCGAGTCAAAATGTTACCGAAAGATCCTCAAAATACCCCGGACAGAGAAAAAAACACAAATGTAGACATTCGGCAAGAGTTGAGCATAGAGAAGAACTGGTTTATCAATTCTATTTTGGCTAGAAAATGCAAATACTTTGGTCACATCAAGAGACACAACAGTCTTGAGAGAACGGTGATGGAAGGTATGGTGCCAGGCAAAAGAGGAAGGGGTAGACTAAGACGAGTTTCTTTCAGACAGACTGTGATGGAGCGACGTTCTACAAAGGACATACTACATGATGATGAAGAGTCTTATCGTAAGTAGCGCAGCCAGCAATTCCTGATCCGTGTCGCATCTTCTCCTGGAAGCGTCTTTGTTGATAACACACTGGACCGCCATCTATGCTGTTCTAGGATGTAATCAATATGATTTCTGTATTTGCCATCGGGGGAGGTCCATGCGTATATAATCGAATGGATAAGGAAACTAGAGAACGATAATAAAACGGGTAAGAGTTTAGGCAGAGAAGTATAACAAAAACGGATAAGAGCAAAATCATCGAAAGATAAGACAAAATGGCAATCTTTATTATTGTTTCTATTATTATCGAATTGAAGATTCCGTCGGCCTCGTGATCAGGTGGTGTGGGTTCGACTCCGGACTCCGGGTGTTTTATGTGGAGTCCCCTGCATCCCGTAGTCGGCCCCTAGTCGTCTTGTCCTTGACTTGCCACTGGAGTCGGGCGGCTCAAGACGAGAGAGTGAGGATAAAAAGTAGAGCAGTTAATCCTTACTAAAAGTAGCGCTAGCAAAATGAATTATGCCATCATGGACATCAGCCTTTGCCTTTGCCTTGCCTATTATCGAATGTCCAGAGTGAGAGAGATTATTATTTTGTGCGCCATGAAATGAGGGTGACGTGGTGGGTTGCAGCAGCTTTTCTCATATCCCGATCAAGCTGATGAAGGTGGACTGGGGTCCTACAGGAGGCGGTTGTGTTATCCTTAGCTTCATCTGCGTGTCGTTCACTACTACGAAGACAACGTTGATCTCGTTGATCTCTCCCACCTCGTTAACCAGGCTGCCATGAAAACAGCCAGTTTCCAGGTAGAACTGCTTGAACGTCAAGTGGGGGTTTTGGCCAGTACATTTTACCGGACCCCCATGAACATTGTCCGATCAGTGTGTTTGTTAAAATGTTGTTGTAGCCGAGGGTGTGGTTGAGAATGAACTCTCAACACCAACTAAATGCTCCCATGGCGTGCGCCTCATTTAGCCTCTGACAACAAAGTCCATCGCCTGGCCTTCGCGCGGCAGAACTGTTTTGACCAACAGAAGAAGGAGCGGAAGGCGAGCCACTGGCGCCTTAAAACCAGTAGTTTCGGACAGATGGGACTCGAAAGCCTAGGAATGCAGCTCATCTAGGAGAAGGAAAACTCTGATTTCAAATCATCTGAAGCCTTGCAGATAAGATACTGGCTTATCTTGGCGGATTTTGTCAGATATGGCTGTGCAACCTGTTTTTGGATAACTCTGAAAGTTGGTCAGCGTCTACCAAACCTGACAACCGACGGTGTGCGAAGGAGCACAAGCAAGATGATACAATGCCTTATCCTAGAGCGAGGAAAGATAACCTCAGCTGAGTCTTGTGGTAGGGCAGACGAGGCTCTTGGCCTTGGTTGGCGGCTGGTCTAGGAGTGAAGTCTCGACAGGAGACCAGATAGAGCATTGCTCTGCTGATCCGGCAGCTTCTGCATCTTGCTTTGTTCCAAATGTATTAGGATCGCCTTTCCCTTGAATTAAACTAGGCAGATCCAGAGAAGGTCCATACTGCATCGGCAACACATGGTCTCTATATTTCTGCTCGGGATTTGTGCTAAAAGCCCAATTACTATCGTCTGACAAGACGAAAAGAGCCAATGATGATGATGATGTTTTGCCATCCCAGTTTCATAACCACACTATAAGAAGCGATAGGCATTAAAATTTATAAATTGAATAAAGACATTGGACAATCACTTTTAGCGGATCGATTACGTTATACTCAGCAAAAGACGAATATGAACAAACATTGCAATGGCCCCTAATAGTCAACAACGAAAGATCAAATACTCTGGTAAAATGAGTGAGTTTGATAAATAAGAGTTTTTAGAAACACAAAGACGAATTAATAAATAATGTCCAAGACAAAGCGGGTTTCCATAGATAAGACGGTAGACCAACAAAGAAATTGATTGGGCAGAATTGGAGATGGTAAGTGGATCAAGGTCATTGAGAGCAATGAGAAATGGAGACACGCGGGTCTTGTAGTCAATATATTGAATGTTTGGGGGCAATGGGGTGGTTGCAGTAGAGTTAATCGTAAGGTTGGTTTTAAGGGTAGTAATAGTAAGTGTAATCATATTTGTAGCGATAAAAGTAGCATCAGTGGTTGAAGATACAGTGGTGGTAGTAGTAGCAGCAGCAGCAGTAGTAGTAGTAGTAGTAGTAGTAGCAGTAGTAGAAGTAGTAGTAGCAGTAGTAGAAGTACTAGTAGCAGCAGCAGCAGCATTAGTGGTAGTAGTAATAGTAGTAGTAGTAGTAGTAGTAGTAGTAGTAATAGTAGTAGTAATTGTCTTAGTTGTATTAATAATTTAGTAATAATAGTAGCAATACTAGTAGTAGTAGTAACATTAGCAATAGTAGTATTTGGCAGCAGTAGTAGTAGTAATAATAGTAACAGTCTTAGTAGTAGTAATGTAATAGTATCAGAGATGCTAGTAGTAATAGTAGTAGTAATAGTAAGACATATCGTTGTTGTAGCAGACGTCTAATAGTAGTAGTAATGCAATAGTAGTAGTAATGTAATAGTAGTAGTAATGTAATAGTAGTAGTTATGTAATAGTAGTAGTAATGTAATAGTAGTAGTAATGTAATAGTAGTAATAATGTAATAGTAGTAGTAATACTATCATAACAATGCAGAAAAAATTATCAACTCATCTGCAAGGAGTATTATACCTCGAAAACAACACAAACATCAGTTATATCACAGAAAAGACCATGAGACTCATAGAAGAAAAGTTAAAACAAAATATGATAGAACGCTGTAGGGACAAATTCGGAAACAGAGCAAGAGGAATTAGAAGAGAAGTCTGGGAAGACAACAAAAAAAACACTAATGGATAACGTGTAGCAGATTAGAAGTGTTACAATAACACTGGAAAGAAGGAGACCCGTTCAAAGAAATCAGATTAGAAGTGTTACAATAACACTGGAAAGAAGGAGACCCGTTCAAAGAAATCAGATTAGAAGTGTTACAATAACACTGGAAAGAAGGAGACCCGTTCAAAGAAATCAGATTAGAAGTGTTACAATAACACTGGAAAGAAGGAGACCCGTTCAAAGAAATCAAATTCTAATCGGGGAATTCAAAACGGCATTGGATGGTATACATGATAAAGATATCAATGTATTGACAGAAAGCAAGGGTATAATAGAGAGATGAAAGTACTGCTGCAGAGAAAGGTATGAGAACACATGAGGAGGCTCCACAACACAACGCCTACTCCCCCTGATCCACAAGCGGACCGTAGTATAGAAGATGTTCTAGTTAGAGCTAGATTGGAGTACTGTGTACTTGTGCTGAGTCTTTGTCGTAAAGGGGATATTGCTTGGCTTCGTTCGTTCTCCCGCTACCAAACCCTGAAAGGGCTTTAGTAGCAGAATGTAGTCCAGAGAATGGAATGCGTTGTGTCGTAGTTTACAGCTTGGCAGCGATATTTGCACCGTTCGGTTCAACACATCCGACTTCAGCAAGCATTTTTTTAGTACCGGGCTAGCATTCCCTTTCCCATTCCCATTCCCATTCCTTTCCTTTTAGCAGTCTGCGCTGCTGCAGCCTATTATTCAGGATCTTTAGAAGGGTCTTTGGCAGCTTTGGTTCGCTGGTCCTGACGCTAGCAGTCAGCTATGGCTCTCTGACATCTACAGCGCATTCGCTGCTCAGCATCTTGATCCCTAGAGGTGATGTTAATATGCTGGAAAAGTTTTTTTTTAAAGCGACACCCTTGAAAGTGAGATTCCAGCGTGACAGTTATGAGGAGAGACTCAGAAAAACCGGCCTACAAGTCTAGAAAAGAGAAGAATTCTAGGTGACTTAATACAGATTTATAAGATGATCAGAGGAATGGATAAATTAGAGAATAACAAGTTTTTTTTCAAAATACAACCACCAACAAGAACAAGAGGGCATAGCTACAACCACCAACAAGAACAAGAGGGCATAGCTACAACCACCTACAAGAACAAGAGGGCATAGCTACAACCACCTACAAGAACAAGAGGGCATAGCTACAACCACCTACAAGAACAAGAGGGCATAGCTACAACCACCTACAAGAACAAGAGGGCATAGCTACAACCACCTACAAGAACAAGAGGGCATAGCTACAACCACCTACAAGAACAAGAGGGCATAGCTACAACCACCTACAAGAACAAGAGGGCATAGCTACAACCACCTACAAGAACAAGAGGGCATAGCTACAACCACCTACAAGAACAAGAGGGCATAGCTACAACCACCTACAAGAACAAGAGGGCATAGCTACAACCACCTACAAGAACAAAAGGGCATAGCTACAACCACCTACAAGAACAAGAGGGCATAGCTACAACCACCTACAAGAACAAGAGGGCATAGCTACAACCACCTACAAGAACAAGAGGGCATAGCTACAACCACCTACAAGAACAAGAGGGCATAGCTACAACCACCTACAAGAACAAGAGGGCATAGCTACAACCACCTACAAGAACAAGAGGGCATAGCTACAACCACCTACAAGAACAAGAGGGCATAGCTACAACCACCTACAAGAACAAGAGGGCATAGCTACAACCACCTACAAGAACAAGAGGGCATAGCTACAACCACCTACAAGAACAAGAGGGCATAGCTACAACCACCTACAAGAACAAGAGGGCATAGCTACAAATTAATTAACTAAAATTCCAGGTTAGATATTAGGAAATCGTTTTTTTAAGTAGAGTGGTGGAATGCATTGCCACAAGAAGTAGCGGAGGCAGGAACAATTAATCCATTTAAGAATAGTTTGGATGCACATAGCTTTTAGAGCATGAAAATGTTAATGAACCTGGTTGCATACAGACTCTGCAGAGTCTTCTGAACCGGTATAAAGAGGTTGAGTTACGTCACCAGGATGCGATATACCCCGCGAGTTTAGTCAAGCGAAGGGAAAAACCAGTGTCAGTATCTATCACGCAATGGGAAGGAAGGTCAGGCACAGTGCTACATGACCAAGAACATGGACAAGATATGTGCATGTTCCTCTCCCAGAGAATGGCAATTTGAAGCAATGCAACAATTATCGAACCATCGCTGTAATAAGTCATTTCAGCGGAATCATCTTCTCTTCTATGCTTCTTTGCGTCCAGGCTCTTTTGGTCATGCTATATCTGCAGGCCAGTGGCCATGATGAAGTCTGTAGTCTTCACCAGGTCGGAGCGGCTGCCCCACAGCTTTTGTCTCAGCTCCGCACCCTTTGGCCTGGTCTGGCCTCTCATTTCCCTATAGATTGGGCATTCTTATAGAATATGCTCAGGGTTCTGACATTCTGTTCCACATGGGCACTCATCGGTGTGTGAGATCTTCAGTCGGTGTAGATGTTCTAGTAGTCTGCAGTGTCCAGTTCTCAGACGAAATAAATAGTTTGTTGATTTCTTTTGAGTTGGTGAATTGGGTCTGGTTTACTGATTATAATTCTGTCTCCTCTCCATTGGCGTAAATACTGATTTCTAAATTTTAAGCCAAATTTCTTCTATTTTGCACTGTACTTTGCCCTGATGAATGCTTTTGTCTCATTGTATGTGATTTCTGTATCACTCTGCTGCAACATTCCTCCCTCTCTGGCGAGTCTGTCTGCCTCCTCGTTGCCTGGAATGCTACAGTGGGCTGGTATCCACTGGACTGCTTTTTTTAAGCACTGGGACAGTCGCTCGAGCGAGTCTGCCAGACCACCAAGTTCATTTTTGTGCTGGTTCTTGAGCGCCATTAACACTGCGAGGGCGTCTGTGAAAATTGATAGATTTACACGAAAGCATTCGCCTGTGTACAACATCACGCGTTGTGGAACATAATGAGAGACACGGTCCCAACGCACTTGTTTCAATTAATCGAATCACTATTCCAGGAACAACAAGCTACGTTCAGATTAGCCGGCGAAACGTCAGACTGGTTCGAAATTCAAAAGGGTGAAAGACAGGTATGCATACTGTCCCATTATCTATTCAATAGATCTACTGAGTGTATGATGAGTAACGTCAAAAACGTTGGAAATTTTGACAAGTTCGAGTCAATAAGAATCGGCGGGAACGAGATACCAGAGCTCAGATATACATATGACACAGTTGTTCTCTTAAAGAGCCATGCGAGGCTGGAACGGGTGAGCCTGTCGGTAAAACAACACAGTGAAAATCAAAATATATACCTGAATATAACTAAAACCAAAGTAATGAGCACAGACAAGATAAAGACCAAACCTAAAGTTATTCTCGATCAACAGAAAATTGGGAAAGTCACAAGTTTTGAGTATCCTTGGCTCAATTATAAGCAACAATGGAGATTGCCTGAAGGAAGTCAGACGGAGAATGGATATGGCAAGGCAGAGGTTGAATAAGATGAGAAACTTATGGCAGGACTTTAATAAAAGGTCGAACATAAAAATCCTGCGAACTTGTCCAGAAACTCAAATATATTGGCCTCATCAAACGCCATTATGCCCCGGAGAGAACGGTACTGGATGGCATGGTGCCTGGAAAGTGGGACAGTGGCAGACCAAGGAGAAGATGGACACAAGGCATCACGAAGGTCGTCAAGATGACAGCTACAGAAGCGGGAGTTCTGGCTAGAGATCGAGAGTCTTACAGATCGGCTATTGTGAGAGCGACGTTCTGGCTAGAAATCGAAAGTCTTACAGATCGGCTGTTGTGAGAGCGACGTTCTGGCTAGAAATCGAAAGTCTTACAGATCGCTGTTGTGAGAGCGACGTTCTGGCTAGAAATCGAAAGTCTTACAGTTCGGCTATTGTGAGAGCGACGTTCGGGACAGAGATCGAGTCTTACAGTTCGGCTATTGTGAGAGCGAAGTTCTGGTTAGAGATCGAGTCTTACAGTTCGGCTATTGTGAGAGCGACGTTCGGGACAGTGATCGAGTCTTACAGTTCGGCTATTGTGAATGCGACGTTCTGCATAATAATATGATACATGATGATGCTGATAAATAGTAGTATTAGTAATAGCAGCTGTCTTAGTAGTAGTAGTAGTAATAGAAATTGTGGTAATAGTAATAGTAGTAATAGTATTAGTAGTAATAGTAGTAGAAGTAGTAGCAATACTACCAGTAGCAATAATAGTAGTCTCCGAATGATATTTAATATTTATTGATGAATGGAGCTATCATTATCCACCCACCAAAATTATCCACCCACTACCATTATCCATACATCACACAATTATCCACCGTCCACCATTATCTACATATCACACAATTATCCGCCAGTCATCAACATTATCCACGCTCCACGGTTATCCGCCTACCACCATTTTACACATACCACCATTATCTACCAACCACCATTATCCACACACTACCATTATCCACCGATCACTATTATCTACCAACCACCATTATCCACCCGTCACCACCATTATCCACCAACCATCATTATCTACCCATCACCACATTATCCACCCATCACCACCATTATCCACAAACCATTATTATCCACCAACCATCATTATTCACCCATCACCACCATTATCCACCGATCACCACCATTATCCACCCATCACCACCATTATCCACCCATCACCACCGTTATTCCCCATCACCACCATTATCCATAAATCACCATTATCCACCCATCACCACCATTATCCACCCATCAACACCATTATTCCCCATCACCACCATTATCCACCCATCACCACCATTATCCACCATCCATCATTATCCACCCATCACCACCATTATCCACCAACCATTATTATCCACCAACAGCTATTATCCACCGACCACTACCATTATCAAACTATCACCACCATTATCCACCCATCACCACCATTATCCACCCATCACAACCGTTATTCCCCATCACCACCATTTTCCATAAACCACCATTATCCACCCATCACCACCATTATCCACCCATCACCACCATTATTCCCCATCACCACCATTTTCCACCCATCACCACCATTATCCACCCATCACCACCATTATCCACCCATCAACAACATTATTTTCCATCACCACCATTATTCCCCATCACCACCATTATTCCCTATCACCACCATTATTCCCCATCACCACCATTATCCACCCGTCACCACCATTATTCCCCATCACCACCATTATTCCCCATCACCACCATTATCCACCCATCACCACCATTATTCCCCATCACCACCATTATCCACCCATCACCACCATTATTCCCCATCACCACCATTATCCACCCATCACCACCATTATTCCCCATCACCACCAATATCCACCCATCACCACCATTATTCCCCATCACCACCATTATCCACCCATTACCACCATTATCTACCCATCACCACCATTATCCACCCATCACCACCATTATCCACCCATCACCACCATTATCCACCCATCATGACCATTATCCACCCATCACCACCATTATCTACCCATCACCACCATTATCCACCCATCACCACCATTATTCCCCATCACCACCATTATCCACCCATCACCACCATTATTCCCCATCACCACCATTATCCACCCATCACCACTATTATTCCCCATCACCACCATTATCCACCCATCACCACCATTATCCACAGACCATTTTTATCCACCAACCATCATTATCCCCCCATCACCACCATTATCAACCCATAACCACCATTATCCACCCATCACCACCATTATCCACCCATCACCACCGTTATTCCCCATCACCACCATTATCCATAAACCACCATTATTCACCAATCACCACCATTATCCACCCATCACCACCATTATCCACCCATCACCACCATTATCCACCCATCACCACCATTATTCCCCATCACCACCATTATCCACCCATCACCACCATTATCCACCAACCATCATTATCTACCCATCACCACATTATCCACCCATCACCACCATTATCCACCAACCATTATTATCCACCAACCACCATTATCCACCCATCACTACCATTATCAATCCATCACACCATTATCCACCCATCACCACCATTATCCACCCATCACCACCGTTATTCCCCATCACCACCATTATTCCCCATTACCACCATCATCCACCAATCACCACCATTATCCACCAAACACCACCATTATCCACCCATCACCACTATTATCCACCCATCACCACCATGATTCCCCATCACCACCATTTTCCACCCATCACCACCATTATCCACCCATCATCACCATTATTCCCCATTACCACCATTATTCCCCATCACCACCATTATTCCCTATCACCACCATTATTACCCATCACCACCATTATCCACCCGTCACCACCATTATTCCCCATCACCACCATTATTCCCCATCACCACCATTATCTACCCATCACCACCATTATCCACCCATCACCACCATTATCCACCCATCACCACCATTATCCACCCATCACCACCATTATCCACCCATCACCACCATTATCCACCCATCATGACCATTATCCACCCATCACTACCACTATCCACCCATCACCACCATTATTCCCCATCACCACCATAATCCACCTATCATGACCATTATCCACCCATCACCACCATTATTCATCATCACCACCATTATCCACCCATCACCACCATTATTCCCCATCACCACCATTATCCACCCATCACCACCATTATCCACCCATCACCACCATTATCCACCCATCATGACCATTATCCACCCATCACCACCATTATCCACCCATCACCACCATTATCTACCAATCACCACCACTATCCACCTATCACCACCATTATTCCCCATCACCACTATTATCCACCTATCATGAACATTATCCACCCATCACCACCATTATTCCCCATCACCACCATTATCCATCCATCACCACCATTATTCCCCATCACCACCATTATCCACCCATCACCACCATTATCCACCCATCACCACCATTATTCCCCATCACCACCATTATCCACCCATCACCACCATTATTCCCCATCACCACCATTATCCACCCATCACCACCATTATCCACCCATCACCACCATTATCCACCCATCATGACCATTATCCACCCATCACCACCATTATCCACCCATCACCACCATTATCTACCAATCACCACCACTATCCACCTATCACCACCATTATTCCCCATCACCACTATTATCCACCTATCATGACCATTATCCACCCATCACCACCATTATTCCCCATCACCACCATTATCCATCCATCACCACCATTATTCCCCATCACCACCATTATCCACCCATCACCACCATTATCCACCCATCACCACCATTATTCCCCATCACCACCATTATCCACCCATCACCACCATTATTCCCCATCACCACCATTATCCACCCATCACCACCATTATTCCCCATCACCACCATAATCCACCCATCACGACCATTATTCCCCATCACCACCATTATCCACCCATTACAACCATTATTCCCCATCACCACCATTATTCCCCATCACCACCATAATCCACCCATTACCACCATTATTCCCCATCACCGCCATTATCCACCCATAACCACCATTATCCACCCATCACCATCATTATCCACCCATCACCACCATTATCCACCCATCACCACCATTATCCACCTAACATGACCATTATCCACCCATCACCACCATTATTCCCCATCACCACCATTATCCACCCATCACCACCATTATTCCCCATCACCACCATTATCCACCCATCACCACCATTATTCCCCATCACCACCATTATTCACCCATCACCCCCATTATTCCCCATCACCACCATTATCCACCCAATCACCACCATTATCTACCCATCACCACCATTATCCATCCGTCACCGTCATTATCCACCCATTACCACCATTATCCACCCATCATGACCATTATCCACCCATACCACCATTATCCACCCATCACCACCATTATCCACCCATCACCACCATTATCAACCCATCATGACCATTATCCACCCATAACCGCCATTATCCACCCATCACCACCATTATCTACCCATCACCACCATTATCCACCCATCACCACCATTATTCCCCATCACCAGCATTATCCACCCATCACCACCATTATTCCCCATCACCACCATTATCCACCCATCACCACTATTATTCCCCATCACCACCATTATCCACCCATCACCACCATTATCCACCAACCATTATTATCCACCAACCATCATTATCCCCCCATCACCACCATTATCCACCCATCACCACCATTATCCACCCATCACTACCATTATCAACCCATAACCACCATTATCCACCCATCACCACCATTATCCACCCATCACCACCGTTATTCCCCATCACCACCATTATCCATAAACCACCATTATTCACCCATCACCCCCATTATCCACCCATCACCACCATTATCCACCCATCACCACCATTATCCACCCATCACCACCATTATTCCCCATCACCACCATTATCCACCCATCACCACTATTATTCCCCATCACCACCATTATCCACCCATCACCACCATTATCCACCCATCACCACCATTATTCCCCATCACCACCATTATCCACCCATCACCACCATTATTCCCCATCACCACCATAATCCACCCATCACCACCATTATTCCCCATCACCACTATTATCCACCCATTACCACCATTATTCCCCATCACCACCATTATTCCCCATCACCACCATTATCCACCCATCACCACCATTATTCCCCATCACCACCATTATTCCCCATCACCACCATTATTCACCATCACCACCATTATTCCCCATCACCACCATTATCCACCCATCACCACCATTATTCCCCATCACCACCATTATCCACCCATCACCACCATTATCCACCCATCACCACTATTATCCACCCATCACCACCGTTATTCCCCATCACCACCATTATCCATAAACCACCATTATGCACCCATCACCACCATTATCCACCCCTCACCACCATTATCCACCCATCACCACGATTATCCACCCATCAGCACCATTATCCACCCATCACCACCATTATCCCGCATCACCATTATCCACCAACCACCATTATCCACCAACCACCATTATCCACCCATCACCACCATTTTCCACCCATCACCACCATTATCCACCCATCACCACCATTATCCACCCATCACCACCATTATCCACCCATCACCACCATTATCCCGCATCACCATTATCCACCAACCACCATTATCCACCCATCACCACCATTATCCACCCAACACCACCATATTCCACCCATCACCACCATTATCCACCCATCACCACCATTATCCACCCATCACCACCATTATCCCCTGTCACCACCATTGCTCTAGTAGAGCGTCCCTATAGTATGGTTGACCGACTGATCCTTCTGAATGACCTCTTCTCTCTTCACATTTAGCCTGGTCGATCAACCGCTACTATCTAGGAGCTCTGAAGTCGACTGCTAACTTTACTTGGATCACTAGTGGTAAGGTCGTGGACAGCAGGATGTGGCAACCAGGTCAACCCGATGCATTCGGTGGGCCAACGGAATTTTGCGTGGAAACGACCCCATTTTTCAACTATTATCTGAACGATCTCGACTGTAACATCGCCCAATTTGCTATATGCAATGTCCCATAAACTCCGGTCCAGTTGGTCAAGGACAGAACATATCGACTGTAACATTGCCCAATTTGCTATATGCAATGTCCCATAAACTCCGGTCCAGTTGGTCAAGGACAGAACATGTCGACTGTAACATCGCCCAATTTGCTATATGCAATGTCCCATAAACTCCGGTCCAGTTGGTCAAGGACAGAACATGTCGACTGTAACATTGCCCAATTTGCTATATGCAATGTCCCATAAACTCCTGTCCAGTTGGTCAAGGACAGAACATGTCGACTGTAACATCGCCCAATTTACTATATGCAATGTCCCATAAACTCCGGTCCAGTTGGTCGAGGACAGAACATGTCGACTGTAACATCGCCCAATTTGCTATATGCAATGTCCCATAAACTCCGGTCCAGTTGGTCGATGACAGAACATATCGACTGTAACATCGCCCAATTTGCTATATGCAATGTCCCATAAACTCCGGTCCAGTTGGTCGATGACAGAACATGTCGACTGTAACATCGCCCAATTTGCTATATGCAATGTCCCATAAACTCCGGTCCAGTTGGTCGATGACAGAACATGTCGACTGTAACATCGCCCAATTTTCTATATGCAATGTCCCATAAACTCCGGTCCAGTTGGTCAAGGACAGAACATATCGACTGTAACATCGCCCAATTTGCTATATGCAATGTCCCATAAACTCCGGTCCAGTTGGTCAAGGACAGAACATATCGACTGTAACATCGCCCAATTTGCTATATGCAATGTCCCATAAACTCCGGTCCAGTTGGTCGATGACAGAACATGTCGACTGTAACATCGCCCAATTTTCTATATGCAATGTCCCATAAACTCCGGTCCAGTTGGTCAAGGACAGAACATATCGACTGTAACATCGCCCAATTTGCTATATGCAATGTCCCATAAACTCCTGTCCAGTTGGTCGATGACAGAACTAGGTAGTTGACATTCAGACAGTTTAAATATGTCGTTTCTAACATTGACATCTAAAGCAGCGATGGGCATATTGTGGTCGGATGTAGATTAAATTCAAGAATGGTCTGAGATCTGAGTGTTAATGTAGATAAATGTACAGTCATCCACATTGGTAGATCCAGTATGGAAGATAACTAGAGGTATATTAGGAAGAAAGAAAAGGAAAGGGACCTATAGGTTATAAAGGATCATACAGGGAAAGAAGTGAGTCCAGGTAGCAGTGAAGAAGTCAAATGCAATGTTAGGTATGATAAAATGGAATATTAAACATAGGAGCAAGGAAGTGATTGTCAAACTGTATAAAGCATTAATTAGACCTAGACTGGAGTACTGTGTACAGGTGTGGCGTCCTTATCGTAGAGGGGATATAAACTTCCTGGAAAGAATACAATGTCAGCATAAATTTACAGTGGGTGGTGAGGAAATAGATTAGGTCACACATTTTGAATATCTGGGCTCCAGAATTGACAAAAATGGTGACTGCTCGAAAGAAATCAGAAGAAGACTAGCCATGGCAATGCATAGACTGAACACCCTGAAGAAATTATGGCAGAGCACCAACACAATGATAAAAGTAAAAGTCTTGAGAGCCTGTGGTTTTCCTGTGGCAGCTTATGGCTGCGAATCATGGACGATTACCAAAACTTCCAGACAAAGAATCGAATCCGTCGAGTCTAAATGTTACAGAAAGATCCTCAGAATACCCTGGACAGAGAAGAAGACAAATGCAGACATTCGTTAAAAGTTGAGCATAGAGGATATCAATTCCATTTTAGCTAGAAAATGCAAATACTTTTGTCACATCAAGAGACACAACGGTCTCGAGAGAACAGTAATGGAAGGTATGGTGCCAGGTAAAAGAGGAAGGGGTAGACCGCGACAAAACTGATAGTGGGATTCCGGAATTATAGTTATGAGGAAAGACTCAGAAATACCGGCCTAATGTGTTTAGAGAAGAGAAGAATTAGAGGTGATTTAATACAGGTTTATAATACAATTAACGGAAAGGATAAATTAGAAAATAACAAGTTTTTTTTAAAAATACGACCACCTACAAGATCAAGAGGGGACAGATACAAATTAATTAAAGAAAGGTCCAAATCAGGTATTATAATTTTGTTTTCTTAATCAGAGAGTGGTGAATGCTTGGAATGCACTGTCACAGAAATAATTGGGGTAGGGAATGGTCATGTAATGCATTCAAAAATAAATTGAACGCGCATAGTTATTTTTAGATCAAGCTGACAAGAATAAACTGGTTGAATACAGACTATGCAGTCTTCTAAACTAGTAGTAAAGAAGTTACGTTATTTGATATTAAATGCTACCTTGCATGTGTAACAGTGGCGTATCTTAGTTCTTGATACAAAGTGGGTTACATTCATAGATTCTCTCGTCTTATCTTATCCACTTGTGCCGTGGGGAGCCGTCGTTTTCTGTCCAGGGCCAGTAGGTATCATCCCATGACGATTCAGAATATCCGCAACATTTCCTATCCATCTAGTTCTCGATCTGCCACGGTTACGAAAACCCGAACGCAGTGTTTTATAAGAGCACAGGGGTAGTTGGTCAGGATGCATTCTTATTAGGTGGACGAACCAATTAATTCTCGCTTCAACTATTCTTCTCACATCTTAATTGCTCATTCTCTCTCTCCTAGTTACGTTGATTGTTTTCCGGAGGCATCTCATCTCACATATTGTGATCTTTCTCTCTAGTTAAAGTCCATGTTTGGCACTGGTAACAGAGAGTTTGCATGAATCTACTGTTGATTAGCGTTATTTTTGTGGACATATTAGATTGTAAAACTCTATAAAAATAAAAATGTTTTTAGAATGACTTTCACGCAACAAATATTCATTGACAATGTATCTGTCAGAAGTCCTCTAACATACTTCTTCTTCTTCGTCGTTCGTCCTCAAACATCCTCAACCAAATTCTGAAAAGGCATTGTAAGAAGTAGGATAATGTCATGAGAACGGAATGTCTTGTGTCGTAGTTTACAGTTTGACTCTGATGGATACACCTTTCGGCCCGGCACATCCGACTTCAGCATAGCCTTTTGGGGACCGGATTAGCCTTCCCTCTTCAATCCCTTCTCCTTAGCCAGTCTGTTCTGTTGCAGCCTGTTGTCCAGGATCACCGCGTGGAGGTGTAGTAAAGTCTTGGCAGCTCTAGTTCCCTGTCCCTGGTGCTGGCAGTCAGTTCTGGTTCCCTGTCCCTGGTGCTGGCAGTCAGCTCTAGTTCCCTGTCCCTGGTGCTGGCAGTCAGCTCTGGTTCCCTGTCCCTGGTGCTGGCAGTCAGCTCTGGTTCCCTGGCCCTGGTGCTCGCAGTCAGCTCTAGTTTCCTGACCCTGGTGCTCGCAGTCAGCTCTAGTTCCCTGTCCCTGGTGCTGGTAGTCAGCTCTAGTTCCCTGACCCTGGTGCTGGTAGTCAGCTCTGGTTCCCTGGCCCTGGTGCTCGCAGTCAGCTCTAGTTCCCTGTCCCTGGTGCTGGTAGTCAGCTCTGGTTCCCTGGCCGCTGCAGCTCATGCACTGCTCAGGATGGTTGTCTCTTCCTCTAACATATAATTGTGTTCTTTCTTTCTTCCATCAAATGAGGAAATCTAACTTAAAATTGAATAAAATACGTACATTACATAAGAATTAACTTCTTCGTCTTCTTCTTCTTCTTCTTCTTCTTCTTCTTCTTCTTCTTCTTCTTCTTCTTTGTTCGTTCTCAATCTCCGGCTACCAAGCCCTTAACAGGTTTTTGCAAGTAGCAGGATGTAGTCCGGAGAACGGATTGCAGCTTGGCT
Source organism: Ariolimax columbianus (assembly GCA_036924085.1). Taxonomy (NCBI): domain Eukaryota; kingdom Metazoa; phylum Mollusca; class Gastropoda; order Stylommatophora; family Arionidae; genus Ariolimax; species Ariolimax columbianus. Next base: position 11,896,194 of record JAVGWX010000023.1, on the reverse strand, counting down.
GCGATATTTGCACCTTTCGGTCCGACACATCGACAGCAAAACAGTAAATAAACAGGTATGTACACTTCTGTAACTATACAACTTCTTTAAAATGCAAAACTCGCTTTGCTTCATCGACTATCGTTTCGCCGTTACACGTGACTTTCCGATCTATGTTTTGCTTTGTCTGCATCTGATTACCGCATTATTCGCCAAAGGCAATGGCTGTGCGTCAGAACTGTGGAGATTTTGCATGCCTTGGTTGCGGGAAGTGATTTCGACATTCTTCGTCTTCAGACCTTGACTTCGATGACTCTAGCGAAGGCAAGAGTCGACTTGAGGCTCCGTGAATGCACCGTACAGCTTCTCGTGGAAGGACACTGGCTGTCGCCAAACGCTGCTTCTTTTGTCGGTATACAGTGGGCAGGACTGTAGAATGCGTTCTGCCGTGATGTGGGGCTGTGCCACCAGCACAAAGGTCCGTAGTGCCAATCTTGAACTTGCTGTACAGAGGACATAACAAGCATAGCACTGCTCGAACCCAGCCCGCTAAGCAGAGAAATGCACCCGGTTACTACCAACTCGCGCAAGTTGGGACCTGCACAAGGGCTAAAGCCCTTGCAGATGCACAGGTAGACTTAGACTAAGACTTGCACAAACCTACCGATTGGAAACAGTTGCTGGGATTTGACCTGGCAAGTCACCAGTAGGTTTCGACTTCCTAAAAATATGAAACAAAGAAGATCACACCTCCCCACGACTGAAACGTCACAAGTGGACTGAAGATAGATAGATAGACAGACATATAGACATAGATAGATAGATAGATAGATAGATAGACAGACAGACAGACAGACAGACAGACAGACAGACAGACAGACAGACAGACAGACAGACAGACAGATAGATAGATAGATAGATAGATAGATAGATAGATAGATAGATAGATAGATAGATAGATAGATAGATAGATAGATAGATCGATAGATAGATAGATAAATAGATAGATAGATAGATAGATAGATAGATAGATAGATAGATAGATAGATAGATAGATAGATAGATAGATAGATAAATAAGATTAGATTAGATTATATAGATAGATAGATAGATAGATAGATAGATAGATAGATAGATAGATAGATAGATAGATAGATAGATAGATAGATAGATAGACAGACAGACAGACAGACAGACAGACAGACAGACAGACAGACAGACAGATAGTTAGATAGATAGATCGATAGATAGATAGATAGATAGATAGATAGATAGATAGATAGATAGATAGATAGATAGATAGATAGATAGATAGATAGATAGATAGATGGATGGATGGATGGATGGAGGGAGGGGTGGATGAATTGACGGACAGACAGATAAATAGATAGAAAGACCTTCCTGAAAACAATACTGGAAGGAAAGATGGAGTTAAAACTTGTCAGAGATTGGTGTTGTATATGCTGTTGTTTGTTGTTGTTATTGTTGTTGTTTGCTGTTGTTGTTGTTATTGTTGTTGTTTGCTGTTGTTGTTGCTGTTGTTGTTGTTGTTGTCCAATGCCCACAATGAGAAGGATTATTCTGTGCGCTCTCTGAAAAATGGCGATAAATGACGAGCTGATGTAGCTTTCCTCACATCCCGATGCTGCTAATGAAGGTGGATAAAAAATAGAGGACAAAATCTAAAGATTGCCAGGTAAAAACCTGACAGATTGTATCATCAAAGCGAGAGATAGAAGACGTTGGAGATCAAGTTTAGCCGACCTTTGCTGTAAAGACGACACTTGAACTGACAACGTATTTTAATATAACACCTGAACAGCACCGCAGATCTGGCGTACTTCTGATTAATGTTTCTACGGTAGATTGAAGTCTTGATAAATTCACTGAAACTGGATGCCAAAAAGCCTTTACAGACGTGTCAAATATCATCATAATGTACAAGCGCGTACATTAAGTCGTGATAATACAGACGGTTATATATTTCATGTAATAACTTTCAGACCATGTTGAGCGCTGTTGACGTAATCAATTTGATTATGTGAGCAATCTTTTCATGTTTGCTCGTAAATGTCACGAATTTGTTGTTCTTCTGCTTTGGGTATTGTTTTTCTATAAATTATCATCATCATCAAGTGGCTTGTCGGTTGATGATGTTAGTCCATCACGTGTGAGGAATACCACTCTGTTTGTTCAGCCGTGTGGACAGTTGTTTCCTTTGCTGTGTCCGGTGAAATGAGTGGCTTGCACGGTGATTTGGAATAAAGTGAGGAAGAAACTGCGCCTTTTGTCAACCTCACTCTCTGGTCCTGAGCTACCCTTGGCCAGTGGCAAGATATTTATCGAGACGACTGGAGTTAGCACACTGGAGATTCTTCCTCCAGCTTACTCCCGAAGACTTTCCCGTAAACAGGTACCCCGCAAGGCAGCGGGGGGGGGGGGGGGGGGTGCGGTAACATCTAATGTTGAGTGTCGTGCCTTTGCATAACCGCAAAAGGTCGTAGGAGCTTCTTTCATCGTGTGAGTGACTTGGGCGTCTATCCCAGACTGTATTCTAATCCATTAAATATTTGTGTCTAAATTTCACACACCGAAACCGACACTGTTTGCAGCTAATGCGAAGGGTGCCAATCTTGTGAAATTCAGCCGTGGGAGCTAGATCTTTAAATACAACACACGTGTATGTCTAGTGCTATTCATGTAGCTGTCATCTAGACCAGGTTAATCGGACGAAAGAAAACACACAAAAACGAACGAATTAACCAGTCCAAATGGAAATAACAACACGTTTCCGTGAACACAAGTGTAAGTCGTCGACCAGTGGGAATTCCATGGTCTGGCGGCAACCATAATGAACCAAAACAGTGGGGACGGCGTGAGCTAGTGGTTAAGTGACACAGCTCACAACCAGAAGATGCTGGGTTCGATCCCCATCACAGCACCGGCCGTTACCCCGGGGAAGCAAACTCTTAGAAAATGCAGGAGGAAGCAGGCCCTTACATAAAATGCATGCCGAAGTCGGATGCATTTGGCCGACAGACGCAAAATAAAAACCACAGTGCAACGCACACTGCCTTGGGAGATTAGAGAAATAAGGCGAACGCAAAAAAAATATTTTTCTTTAAAAACCACAGACCCGAAGCCGGTTACGGCGCCATCCTTGCTGTATCTGTCGGTTAGCGTTGTCCATAATGGATCTTCACGGGTGTTGGTTATCAGTTCCGGCGATAGGATCAAGGTGCTGAACAGTGCATGAGTTGTAGCTTTCAGCGACCCAAAGCGGTGATCCTGGATAACAGACTGCAGAAGAGCAGACTGGCTAAGGATAGACCATTTAAAAGCGAAGGCAAACGCGGTACCTAAAAATAAAATTCTGAAGTCGGAGGTGCAAATATCGCATTGAAGGTGTAAACTAGCGACACAGCGCATCCTGTTCTCTGCACTACATCCTGCTACTTGCAAAACCCTTTCGGGGCTTGGTATCAGCTGATTCTTCTTCTTCGTACGCTGTCAGATGTCAACTTGAATTTTTTCGGAAAAGGCAGCGGTCATCCTGAGGCTGTCGAAACTGCCATTGAGCTTGTCTAGTGTTGCCACTGGTGATGGCCACATGTGCTGTCTCTGGAATTATCTTTGCTAATTGCAAAGTGATTTTCATGGCTTGGTATCGGGAGTTAGAGGACGAACGACGAATAAGGAGAAGGAGTATGTGTTTCTTTGTGTGAATGTTTGTGTGTGTGTGTGTTGTGTGTGTGTGTATGTAAATATACATTCGCCATTACGTCTACGTGACCACACAATTGGTCGCTCAATCACAATGTATGTGAGACGATAGTCATATTAGTCCACCTTTGCTTCAATTCTATCTGCGCCTTTGTTACACAATTCAACCGAAACACTGCCGACAACGGTATTGATCCAAGCAAGTTTCAAGTACGCATCTGTGAAGCACAGCTTATCATTTGATAATTTCATTCTTTGTGAGTCACCGAGAAGGAAGCCACCATTTTGATTAACGTTGCTCACGGTTAGCAAATCGTCGAAACAAAGTCTAGACGAACAACGACGTCATTCTACGTATCTCTTTGTTCCGTTTCAACGGTGCTGCATTGAAAATTATTCATTTTTAGAAACCCTTTTCTTCATTACTAGCCTGGGGTGCAAAGCCCATCAACGGGCCGTCTCCAAGCAGATTTGTTCTGTGATATTTTCTCCACCTCTTTCCAGCGTGTCACTGTTATCGTGTATTATCGTGTGTACATTGACTTACCGTTGTTTTGTTTTTTTTATAAAGTAGAGAGGGAAGTTTCAGAAGAACAATTTGGTTTTCGAAAGTTTAATTGAACAAAGGAAGCAATTTTCTGTTTGCGAACTCAGACAGAAAAATATAAAGAAATAAAAAATATTTATATTTGCTTTACAGACTACCAGAAGTCTTTTTACAGAGTCCAACATGAGAAATTAATTAAATGTCTCCAAGAAATAGGTCTAGATGGTAAAGACATACGACTGCTCCATAATTTGTACTGGGAACAAACTGCTACAGTAAAATCAGGAAAGTTATGCTCTCCGAGTATGGATGTGAAAAGAGATGTGAGACAGGGATGTGTATTTTCTTCTTATCTTCTAAAAATCTACAGAGAACAAATATTCAAACAGATAGAGGGCATGCCAGGGCTTGTCATTGGAGGAGTTGCAATGAATAATCTTAGATATGCGGATGATACAGTTTTGATGGCAAAAAGTGAGCAAGAATTACAGGAGCTTGTAACAACAATATACACAATAGGTCAAGAGTTTGGATTAGACATAAACATAAAGAAAACAAAAGACTATGATAATTGGGAAAACCATGTATGCAGATAAAAATAAAAAATCAACTACTATAACGGGTACAGAGTTTCTCCTATCTAGGTCATATAATAACGGAAGAAGGCAGCTGTGAAAAAGAAATCAGAAATAGAATAGGTATGGTCAAGATGGTATTCGACAACATGCGACACATACTGACATCCAAACAGATAAATCAGAATTTGCAAATGAGAATTGTCAGGTGTTATGTCACTACTTTATGGCGCAGAAATTTCGACAATGAATAACAGTTTGGAAAAGAGTATTGGAGCCTTCAAAATATGGGTATATAGAAGATTTCTTGGAATGAGAAGAAAACAAAATTGGAGGTATTGGAAACGTTGGGGGTGAAAATAGAATTAATGACCGAAATCAGGATTAGATAGTTACGTTATGTTGGTCATATAACAAGACCTTGTTAAACATTCTTGTTGAACATCATATTGGAGGGTAGGGTGGAAGATAGTCGTTCAAGATGCAGACACCGCTTTTAGTGTGTGGATAATATCAGGAGATGGACTGCAAGAAGACTCTCAGATTGCACAATTACGGCAAGAGATAGAGTACACTGGAGACCCATTGCAGCCGACCTTCGATGCGGAGATGACACTTGAACTGAACTGTTTTTTTTCCATGTGAGTTACATGACCGAAGTTGCCTGGTTGAGCTGCTAGCCTGGAGTTTTCGCAATGTGTGGCCAATCCAAGACCACCTTCCCAAGATTACCTGTTCCATTTTTCGTTGTTTTGTTCTCTCATATAAGCTTTCGTTTGTAACCAGGGCTGGATTTAGGTATAACTTAATAAGTTGGTTGGTTGGTTGCTAATGCCCACAATGGGTTAGAATCCCTGTTGCGAGCCCTGAAAAGGACGGAACTTGTGGCAGAATGTAGTAGCTTTCCTGACATCCCGAGCGTGCTGATGAAGTGGACAGGGGTCCTCCAGGCGGTTGTGCAATGCTTGGTTTCATCTGCATGTCATTCACTACCACGGGGATCACGTCAATCCATCACCTTGTTAGCCAGGCTGCCATGAAAACAGCCCATTTCCAGTGAGGGCTACGAGGAAGCCGAGGCGAGGGTCTTGATCAGTATATTTTGCCTGACCCTGACTAACATGTCTGATCAGTATGTTGTGCCTGACCCTGACTAACATGTCTGATCAGTATGTTGTGCCTGACCCTGACTAACATGTCTGATCAGTATGTTGTGCCTGACCCTGACTAACATGTCTGATCAGTATGTTTTGCCTGCCCAAACGTTAGCCTCATCGTCCCTGGTTTTGATTTAAGAAGCACAATATGATAGAACAGTGAAAGAAGTCCTAGCAACGAACAGTGTGTCAGGGAACTGACACAGACACAGACTAGAACGTCGCGTCAGGGTCAGCCACAATATACTGACCAAGATCACTATCTATCTTCCATGTAGCGTTTAAAAGAAACAGGATGTGTTCAGGGTAGTCTGGCGGACGAGATGCAGATTGATGTGATCCCCGAAGTAGTGGTCGATACACAGATGAAGCAAAGCATAGCACAACCACCTGGAAATCTGCGGTTTATCTACATCAGCATGCTCGGGATGTGAGAAAAGCTATTACATCCCGCCACTTAACGCGCTTTTCAGGACACACAAAAGAGTAAACTTACTCATAATGTGCATTAAACAACAACAACAACAGGTTGTCATGGACAAAATCAAGAAAATGCCCCCAAAATAAGCGAAGAACAACATTTGCAGCAGAACGCTCTAAGATGGACTAGAAAGAATCAGAAGTAATACATCTAACGACAATTGTAATTCGACCAATGCTTTCTGTGACCCAGGTCAGGTCAGATCAGGTCATCCCGTGAGGTCGTTGGGGCACCCATGAAGACATCCTCACAACACCACGCCACACTTCTCTATCAGCGGCCGCTTCCTGTGCCTCTTCTGGTCGGAGATTGGTCCATTCTTCTATATTGTCCTCCCATCTCTTTTTGGGACGGCCTCTTCGTCGTCTGCCTTGCACCTTTCCGTGGAAGATTGTATTTGCAAGACCATTTGATCTCGATATGTGACCATTCCAAGCGAGTTTCCTTCTTTTGGCAGTTTCCAAGAGGTCTTCAAAAGGTCATATTGCTGTTATAATTCTATCTCGTATTTCCTAATTTGTAACTCGATCTTTGTACGTGACGTTTAAAAGTCATCGGAAACATCTCATCTCCAAGGTCTATATCCTTCGTTGAAGGGCAGCTGTAACTGTCCATGTCTCATAAGCATAGAGAAATATTGAGAGGACCAGTGTCCGCATTAATCTGATTTTCGTGCATAGTGCTAACCGTTTATCTTGCCAGATTTTGTTAAGCCTTGCAAGCGCCGCTATTGTATGATTCTGGCCAACACCTCACATTTTGATCCTGACAATCGACCCAAGATATTTAAAACGGTAAACCACTTCGAGTTCCTGACAATTAGCTTTTATCCTGCTGTTAAAGCCCTCGGCGTTGTTGGTCATTAATTTTGTCTTTCCAGCGTTTATCTCCATACCATAGTCAAGAGCTGTTTCATTGAGCCTTCTGACTCATTCCTGCAGTTCTGCTTCTCAACCCGCCAACGATTCGATATCATCTGCAAAACGAAGGTTGGTAATCGTTCGGCCCCCTATCTTGACAGTACCAACGTGACCTCCAAGTGCCTCACTCATAATTCGCTCAAGGAATATATTGAAAAGAGTTGGAGAGAGTGTACACCCCTGTCTCACACCAACTGATGTGCGAAACCAGTCTCCTCGCCTCCCATTTATAAGGAATGCGCTGGACGCCTTGTCAAACAGGTGTTCAAGGACCGTTATAATATTTCCGTTGATTTTATACATCCTCATGGTTGCCCATAGCGCTTTATGCCATACCCTATCAAACGCCTTCTTAAAATCCACAAACACATGATACAGTTTTTGCTGCTGTTCTAGATATTTCTCGCTTAGCAGCCTTGAATTAAATATCTGTTCTGTAGTTCTTCCTTCTTAACCCTGCTTGCTCCTCGGCAATAATGTTCTCTGCTTAGGGTTTCAATCGGTCGAGGATTAATCTAAGCATGACCTTGGTAGGGTGGCTGATGGGGCTTATTGTTCTGTAATTTTGGCACAGCTTTAGGTTTCCAGACTTATGTAACGGTATAACCATTGATGTTGTCCATAAGTCCGGCCAGTTTCCTATCGTCCATATTTTGCTGCAGATGTGTGTCAGGCCTTCCACCACTACCTCTCCACCTGCCTGTAAGAGCTCTGCTGGTATATTGTCCCCGCCGGCCGTGACCCACCATTACCCTTACTCACTCGACTAGTAGTTACACCTCTTAAAAAGAAAGGTTGTGGTTTACGAAAATGTGAAGCGAACGTCATAAAGCGAGCACCAGCTTTGTTGGTAGTACTCGAACTTCGAGTCACTCCCCTACTAAAACAATATACAAATCCCACATTTTGATAAACGACGATCGATTTGGTATGTGACATCAAGAAAATACTAGCGGTATTTAAGATATTGATGCGCTGTGCCCGCTAACGGGCGACGGGTGTTACAAGACTGTGGATGAACTATCACGTACCAGCATATTTGGTTGGCTGCAGTAGTATGCAAATTAGCAACGCTTGCATAGGAATGGTGGCTTTTTATAACCGTTTATTGATTTCTCTTACATATATTTCAAAATAGTTGTATACAGTTTTTCAAAGAAAGAACCACATGTTGCAGTTAGAAGCGGTGTTTCCTTGAGAGAAGCGGAAAAGATAAGTTTGGATATTTTTTGGGAGAAGTCGCCTGCTGTGTGTTTAGCAAGATGTCGTTTTCTTACAATGGAACTATCTTTGATAAGCGAGGCTGCTATGTGAGTATTGATAGGTTTTTGTTTTTTTGTTGTTTGTTTGTATGTGCTTTTTCTGCACTTGAGGATCCGTCGTTTAATAGATTGTTAATCATTCCCATGTAAGCTGTCTCCGCACTTTGCTCTGGGTCGGTTAGCAGGATAGAGTGCCCAACTCTGTGGTCCTCAACAGGATCAGACTCCCGTGTTCAGTGTCAAGCACGATAAAAATCCCTTGGCAGTTGGAAATAGAAAAGAATAGGCTTAACGGCCGCTGCCAGGACAAAATTCAAATTAAAAATCAACCCAAGTTATTTGTACCTTTCCCCAGGTGGTTTGTTTATAAGAGCAGCTATAAATAGCCCCTAACTGGCTGCGGGTCTACTTAGCTCTAGTGTTTGAGTCTATTAAGATGTACTCGCACATCTGTAAAAAAAAAACCACCCTCCAATTAACTGGTTGTATACACACTCTGTAGAGTCTTCTAAACCAGCAATAAAGACGTTAAATTAGTTCATCCACTTGAAAACTATCTTCAAACTGCTCTGCTTAAGTACATCAAATAATTATTGTTGCGGTAAGACTACCAACACAATAAGCCAATGACAGCAGGCTGAATTCATTATAGATGCATTGTCAGCTCTACAAGTACTCAAGAATATTCAACTTCAGAGCTTTAAAAGCCTTATTCGAAATAAAAGTCACGAGAAAGGTAGAGCTACAGTGGATATCTTCCCATTGTAGCATACCAGGAAATGAGACAGCAGACCGGTTGGCAAAGGAGGGAGCAACATGAGAGCAAAAAGAAGAAATCTTCTAGGAAAATAATACCCTTATCCAAGCAATAAGGAAAGTTGACCAAGCGAAAGACAGCTATCACTGCCTTGATCAATCGGAGCAAGTGAACCAGTTCCACGAGAGACTAGAACATACCAGTTTGAATGGCCACTTACACTGGCTAAAATTAGCCCCATCACCCATGTGTATCTGCTGGGACAAGCTACACGGGCAACCGAACGTATCCTGCAAAACAGTTATGTTCTTAGCCACTTGTGTACTGAGCACTGTCCATCACAGACGGATCTCCATAAAAAGCGCTGCTTGGAATCATTGAAGAACTCTTCACTACTAGAACAACATTTATCCAGAGAACTGGTCTTTCACGTATAGACGTAATTTTTTTTTAAACGCGAGTCGAACAAGAAGAAGAAGAAGAAGAATGAGAAAAAGAAGAAAAACAAATAAAAAAGAAGAAGAAGGAGAAAAAGAAGAAAAACAAATAAAAAAGAAGAAGAATAAAAAGAAGAAGAAACAAAAGAAGAAGAAGAAGAGTAAGCAGAAGAAGAAGATTAAGACGACCACAGCACGACTAGGGTAGTAGATCTACAAAAGAAACGTTTCCCTCATATCATGCCATACCCTCTGCACCTTCATAAATAGAGCAGCATAGATGGTGCCTAACAGAACGCAGACCTAATTTTCCTCTCGTGTTTTGGTCTATCAGGGATGCCGCCAGGCCACGGATTTGACTGGAATTCACGGTAGTCAACGACTTACACTTGTGTCCACGGACACGTATTGCGATTTTTTATTTGAATTAATTCGTTCATTTTGAGATTTTTTTCCCTCTCCCGATTATCCTGGCATGGCCATCGACTAATTGAAATAATATTTCGGTTACCCCGTGTCGTATTTTCACGATTTAGTGTACACAGCTGAACTTCACGAGATCGCGCTCTTCGACCTGCTTGCTAAGAGTGTTAGTTTTGGTGTGGCAAGAAAACGTACAGACGGGTCAAAATTTAACAAACACATCGCCCGGGAGAGATTGGTCCCTGCCCAGTTAGCAAGATTTCCACGACACATCGGCCGGGAGAGATTGGTCCCTGCCCAGTTAGCAAGATGCCGACGACACATCGGCCGGGAGAGATTGGGCCCAGCCCAGTTAGCAAGATTTCCACGACACATGGTTCACACGCTGAGTGATGCCCTATGACCTCTTGGGGTTACGGGAAAGGAAAGACAAGACAAGGCAAGAGAAGACAAGACAAGGCAAGACAAGAGAAGTGACGACAAAAACAAGACAAAGACAAGGTAAAGAGAAAGACAAGACAAAGACAAGACAAAGGCAAGACAAAGACAAGACAAGGACACGACAAAGACACGATAAGGACAAGATAAAGACAAAACAAAGACAAAACAAAGACAAAACAAACAAGACAAAGACAAGACAAGGCAAGACAAAGAGCAGAAGAAACTGGACGTATACAGACTTTGCAGAGTCTTCTAAGCCAGTATAATGACGTTTAGTCAAGAAGCAAAAGTTGAGGGTTAGACACAACGAATACCCGGATAAAGGAAGCATCACATAACAACCTCCTCCTAGTGTTAGTTGGTTAGTTTTCTTTCCACTTGTGCCGTTGAGTGACGTGGGGAACTTAAGTCGTCTATCCTGCGCCAAGTGCGTTGCGTCGGTCAATGTGAGTCCTTGTTGTTTGCACAATCACTCTAATGTCATCCATCCACCTGCCCCGCGGTCGCCCCTTACCCTGTAGCCAGATCTACCAGCGTTGTAAGCCATCAGTGGAAGTTGACGAGGGTGGATTCCTAGTGGTATCCGGGTTGAAAAGAAAATGTTCGCTGCAGTCTTCTAAGCATGTCGTAATAGGCAACTGAAGTAGGTTGTACGTTGTGATAGCGACATGGTCATACGAAAACATTACTATTGAAATATTCACTACAAATATTCGAATACAGGCTTCCCGTTTAAGCGCCAGCTGCAGTGGGGAGGGGGGGGGGGGGAATAATTTACATCACTTCGATTGCGGACTGTTGTTATGGATCCAGCAGCAACCAGGCTCTCGCCCTTCGGCCCAATGCTATGTAATGTTATCGGTACGTGTTGGTTAGTTGTTCTTTAGTGCCATACTAAGTGCTCCCTGTATCTGGCCTCGGAGGAAGAAGCAATTTCAAAACATCGTTCAGCACTGAGCACTCAAAGAGATGATGATCAACGGTTTCTTATGGGTGTGTACACAACTGATGCTCTGGAGTGTGTTGCGGCTGGATTCTGTTCAGGTGCTTGGTAAGTGGGGTGTGTTGGGTTCTCAGCCCACTGAGGCATATGAAATTCATGTGAATGTAGAACCCCGTGAGATGCGAAGAGATGTGGCTGCTATGGAAGTTTATGAGAGGAGCAAAAGAATGACCAAAGACCGCCCCAATAGAAGCTTGTAGAAAAATGGCAGCAAAAGGAGAGAATAAAACAAAAGTCAGTCCTCCACCGCGTCAGTGAGGTTAAAGACAGATATCACGTTCCAGATAAAAGACAAGAAACACAGAGAGCAACAAGAAATTTACCACCACATACATGTTTAAAAATGCCAGAAATTCAAACAAAACTAACAGATAATACAACAAGAAGTGCTGATCCAGTCAGTCTTATGAGAGCATCACAGAGAACGACTGACACCTACCCAGAAAAATGTATACATGTCTATACTGATGGATCTACTTTTAAGGCCACCATTAAAGCGGGATATGGAGTCTACATAGAGTATCCAGACAGAACATCTGATGAGCTGTTTGATGCCTGTGGAGAGATAGGTTCAATTTATGAGGCAGGAATAACAGCATTGAAAGTAGCTCGGTACCACTTGAGGACTGTATTTGATGCTTTCCCATCAAAAGCCAAAAGCGTCGTAATCTTTACAGACTCATTATCTGTCCCTCAAGCTCTGGAAGACGGTGGTCACTGCAGGCCTGAACTTACCCAAATATCCCTAGATGCCAACCTTCTCACATACCATGAAGTCAGAATAGTTATACAATGGATCCCTGGTCACTCAAATACACCTGGCAGTTACAGGCCAGACAGACTGGCTAATAAAAGAGCAAGTCAAGAAGAACATTACACACCAACAACCCTACAGACAGTCAAACAACTACTGAAGACTGTGAACAAAGAGGCCTGGCTGAATAGATGGGAAATACTGGGAGAGAAATCTACAAACATATGGCCATCACAAATCCCAGAGACAACATCAACCTCCTGAAAAGGACAGACCAATGCACTATTTTCCGACTTTGCATTCAACACATACAACTTAACAGTCACTTGAACAGAATCCAACCAGAACATACTCCAGAGTGCCGGCTGTGCACACATCGCTATGAAACTGTTGAACATCTTCTTTTTGATTGTCCGGCCCTTGCGGATGTTAGGAAAGAGCTTCTTCCTCCAAGGCCAGACAAGTGGAACACTTTGTACGGAGCTAAACAACAGCTCACAAACAATTACAGATACCACTATATGGCATTGGGTCAAAGGACAGGAGCCCATAGGCCGCTGGATCAACAACCAACCAACCAATCAACCAGCCAGAAAATTGTGCTCTGACCCATCCTTGCGAGTTAATTAATGCTGTTATTTTGATTGGGGCTTACCATATGTAAGTTTTCCTAATTCAGCGGAAGTTACATCATCAGACAAAACTGTCTGTTGATGTCGCTATCATAGCTTCCGGTGGTCAACTTAACTTTTGGAGACCTTCCTTGACGTGTTTCGCACGACTGCCCATCTTTTCAGCTAAGTTTCTTCGTTTGCAGTTTTCCTAATCTGTTCAGCTGTTTGTATAGTTTTTGTGCGTGGCTGATCTTATCTTCATCCCTTCTTTGCTAGTCCGCTTTGAGCAATGAGATGAATCAATTAAATCAGGATACGGCGTGGGTTAGTGATTAAGTGACACGGCTCACAATCGAAGGTGCCAGGTTCGATCCCCATCACAGCACCGGCCATTACCCCGGGGAAGGAAACCCTTAGAAAATGCAGGAGGAAGCAGACTCTTACATAAAAAATGAATGCTGAAGTCGGATGCACTGGGCCGACAAGCGCAAAATAAAACCCACATTGCAACGCACACCGCCTTGGAGAATTGAGAAATAAGGCAAACGCAAACAAAAAAAAACCAAAAAAAATATTTACACAAATCAGATAAAACGCTCGGAATTGAAGACACTACCGTAACCCCCCTGCTCATTCTGGTGAATGTTGTTATCATGGTGGTAGACACATGTAGGGTATGGCTTAGCTTCGTTCTTTCTCAATCTCCTGCTTACCAAACCATGAAAAGGGCTTAAGTAGCATAATGTAGTCCAGAGAACGGAATGTGTTGTGTCGTAGTTTACAGCCTGCGATATTTGCATCTTTCGGTCCAACATATCTGACTTCAGCAAGCATTTTTTTAGTACAGGGTTAGCATTCCCTCTTCAACCCCTTCTACTTAGCCAGTCTGCTCTGTTGGATCCTGTTATCCAGGATCACCGCATGAAGGTGTAGAATGGTATTGACAGCTATGGGTCGCTGACCGCTGCAGCTCATGCGCTGCTCCGCATATTGATCCCAGGTATGGTATAATAGGTTCAAACCACTTTCCTCACATTTTACTTTCTCCCATATGATAAAGAAGAATTCGAGGTGACTTAATACATCATCAACCACTCTACCATGCCTTCATTTACTTTCGAAAGGCGTTTGACAGAGTGTGGCATGCGGCGCTATGGTCAACAATGACACATTATAAGTTCAACAGTGATATTGTGAGGGTAATTGCAAACCTTTATCAGCAGGCGACCAGCGCTGTCTCAGTAGAGGGAACGCTAGGCGATTGGTTCCGTACGACGGTGGGTGTGAGACAGGGTTGTATACTCTCCCCCACACTCTTCAATATCTTCTTGGAGAGAATAATGGAGACGATCCTAAAAGGACATGTTGGCACGGTTAAAATAGGTGACATGCTTATCACAAACTTCCGCTTTGTTGATGATATTGATGTATTGTCAGGCACAGAGAGGGAACTCCAGGAGTTGATTGGTAGATTGGATAGAACGGCCTTGAGTTTTGGTATGGAAATAAATGCTGATAAAACAAAGCTCATGACCAATAACGTTGCAGGGTTTCAATCTGTCATAGAGGCAAATGGGCAGGTACTTGAGGTGGTGAAACGTTTCAAATATTTTGGATCGTTGATCAGCGAAGAGGGTTCGAAGCCAGAGGTAATTGCAAGAATAGCACAAACAACAGCGGCGCTGACTAGGCTGCAACCTTTTTGGCGAGACAAGCGCCTCGCCCTCGGCATAAAAGTCAGACTTCTGCGCTCTTTGGTGCTGTCAATATTTATGTATGTCTGCGAGACCTGGACCATTACAGCAGATATTCAGGGCAGAATACGTGCAATGGCAATGCGGTGCTATAGAAAACTGCCAAATGTTACATATAAGGATCGTGTCACGAACGTAGACATCCGTCAGAGAGTTGAAGACGCTATTGGTCCATTTGAAGATCTGTTCACAACTATCAAAAGACGAAAGATGGCCTGGTGCGGGCACGTCGCGAGGTCCAACGGAATTCCCAACTCGATACTCTTTGGATCCGTACCGGGACAGAGAGGGTGAGGACGTCCAAGGAAGAGATGGGTGGACAACATCGCTGAGTGGTCAGGCCTTCGTCCCGGTGAGATACGTCAGGCGGCAACAGACAGAGAGAGCTGGCGTGGGATTTTCATGTCTTCATGTGTGCCCCAACGACCTGATGGGTTACGGGATGAACTGAACTGAACTAATACAGTTTATAAATTAATCAACGGAAAGGGTACATTAGACTTTACCAAGTTTTTTCCAAGTACAACCGACTGCAATAACAAGAACACAGCTTCAAATTATTTAAAGCCAGGTTCCGATTAGATATTAGGAATTTTTTTTTTAGTCAGAGAATGGTGAATTTTTTTAATGCATTGTCGCATGGATGTGATGGAGGCAGGGTCAGTTAAATCATTCAAAAATAGATTGGCTGCTCACAGTTGTTTCAGTATCAGTGAAGTGGAATAAACTGGGTGTATACAGACTCTGTAGATCCTTCTAAATTAGTATAATGAAGTTAAGTTAAAGTAATCATCATCATCTGGTGCCCTGCCGGCTGGGGTTGGTGATTATGGACCTTCATCTATTTCTATCACGTGTGTCGTTTACCAACTCCGTTGTTGATTGTAGCCTGTGCCATTCTCTCATGCTGTCCAGCATCTTCTCTCTCGGCCTTCCTCTGCTTCTCTGTTCTGTTATCTTTCCCGTTATCACGAGGTAATCCAAGCCGTCTCTTCTCATATCGTGCTAAAATATTTATGACCGTCACAAGACAGTCATAATTCTGATTCTGATTCTTACAATTAGTTATTTTTGTGCGTGTGGCTCCTCGAGTACTGTATCATTAGTTTTATTTGCAGTCCATAAGATCCGCAGCCTTCTGTAAAACCACATTTCCGTTGCTTACAAAGATCTAAGCGCTTGCTTGCTAATTGTCCATGATTCACTGCCATAGTACTGGTTCCACGTAGCATCCAATGACTCTCTTCCTCAGTTCCAGCGACAAGAGACATGAAAACCGATTTTGTTAGGGTTATTCTGCAGTTTATTTCGTGATTCCAACTACCATTTGATGTTATGTAGCCTGTGTTAAAGAAAACAAAAAAAAATCAAAATTGTAATAATTAATTAAACCCCCACCGTCCAATCCTATACACGCCCCTAACAACTATGTTACGCCTATGTATGGACTGTCTTTATGTCAGTCTTGCTCGATATAAAATTACACTATTTTAAATACAGCAGAACCCGTATAATTAATTAACTGTATTGACAATTGTCTTTGTGTTTCAGGTGATCCTACCAGCCTCTCCATTTTGGAGATTTGATTCGAACGACAACTCGGCGGAAGTAGACGAAGATGTGGAAGTGTTAGAAGGCCCAGAAGTGGAGATAATGGATTCTTGCGAGGCAGACGGCGACGAGCCGGCAGACATGGAGTTAGATGTGTCCAAGTCATGTACGGATGAAAGCGAAAAAAACGATGATTCTCATCAAACGAAAGGGGCATCGGCCCAAAGGAAGAAGGCTAGAACGGATCCCGATAATAAGTACTACGAGGTGGAAGCAATATTGGACGGGCCGAAGAAGCGGAGGGAACATTTGGTAAGTTAAGTCAGTGCCGGTTGCTCTGTTTCTTGGATGTCAGTGTTCGATGTGGTATGTCTGTTAGTGTTAGTGTTCTGTATCGGACAGTCCCTCTTCAACTACATTCACGCACATACATGTGTTGGGTTAGATAGCTAGCACATGGATTATATCATAATATGCATTTGGCTTAGGTTATTTTTGGAGCGTGACCAACGAAAAGCACAACAAAGCCGCGACCTCGACGCACATGTTATCGCTGTACTGTCAGTCAAACTTGAACCTAATGAAATATTATCATTTGTTGTACGTTTCTGGCTGTTACTGTTGTTGCTAAACTCAGTAGCCGTTACCATTTGGATAAGGCATCACAAGTAAACAAAATATCGAGGTGCATGTACGGTCCAATCTCTTGACCATACGGGTTCAAAACCTCAGTAATGAGTAGAGGCTCTGATGAGTAAGTCTTAGACTTAGGACAATCACAATGAATGACTCCAGTAACAGACGTAGGTTTTTTTGGGCAAGCGACCTTAATTTCTCAACACTATAAATCGCCGTGCCTCCCCTCGTTCCAGTGGACCCATGAAATAACATCGTAATGATACAAACAAATAAATTCATAATTTATAGTGTCCTCCTAGCCATCATCAGCCAATATTTTGTTAATCAGCTACCGACATTTGTGCTAGGTAAGTCCAAGGTAAAGACTAAAGGTAGTTCCCGTAGCAGACACTGCCGTCGGGAATGAAGTGTTGGAGCCTTCATTTGTACTAAGCCCCACAACTTTGCGGGGTGCCCAGTTCCCATCATCACGTGCCTTTTTCCCCTAGCCATCAGCCAGGTACCTATTTACAGCTGGGTTGACTGGAGCTGTATTGGCAGTTGAACCCCATAGCAATTGAATACCTTTGCCATGAAAAGCAAGCGCTCTACCTCAGCACTAATCAGCTTTTGTAACTTTTCATTTATGCTAGCATGCATATTTTTGTTTTTGGGACTAGACTAGAGTCTACATCTTCCCTGATATGGTGAATGAAGACCTACCCAAAATGCAGTACATTCACCTCTGACTTTTCCACATAGTTGTCTAACTCAGTATTTCGAATTTGAAAAGTACGTTATTTAACATACCAAGCGGACAAGCACACCAGTCTGTAGAATACATATTACAGAACTGTCCTAAATATGATGTGCGGAGGAAATCCCACTGGCCTAAAGAAACAACACTGGAAGAGAAACTTTATGGACATATATATGGCTTGGCTTCGTTCGTACTCAATCTCCTGCTACCAAATGCTGAAAAGGGCTTAAGTAGCAGAATGTAGTCTAGAGAACGGAATGCGTTGTGTCGTAGTTTACAGCTTGACTGCAATATTTGCACCTTTCGGTCCTACACATCTGACTTCACTCTTCAGCAAGCATTTTTTGAGTACTGGGTTAGCATTCCCTCTTCGATCCCTTCTCCTTAGCCAGTCTGCCCTGCTGCAGCCTGTTATCCAGGATCACCGCGTGGAGGTGTAGAAGGGTCTTGGCAGCTCTGTTTCACTGGCCCTGACACTAGCAGTCAGCTATGAGTCGCTGACCACTGCAGCTCATGCACTGCCAGACATATATATGAATAACAAAAGACAGTGAAGTTTGTGCAAGACATAACATTGCAGATATAGACATTTTATTTTCAAGTGTAGTTTCTACAAGACACAACATTGCAGATATAATTATATTACGTTTTCAAAAGAAGTTTATACAGAAGTTTGCAGATAGATCTATAGACATTATATTTTCAAATGTAGCCACAATATTGCAGTTATAATTATATGTTTTGAAATGAAGTTTATACAAGATACAATATTACAGATACAATTATATTTTCAAATGCAGTTTCTACAAGACGCAAAATTGCAGATATAAATTATATCATGTTTTCAAATGTAGTTTCTACAAGACACAACATTGCATAGTCTATATAATTATATTTCTAAATGTAGTTTCTACAAGACACAAGATTACAGATATAGACATATTTTCAAGCAAACGAAAGACTACTACAAGTAAATTCTAGACAGAATACTCGTCTTATTCTTCTAGCTGTTTCTCTTCTACCCTTGGAAGTGTGCAGACACACAGATGATTGGCCTGTTGTGTCTTTTGTGTGTTGGAGGGGCTGCCTTCATTCGGGCTACATTCAGGTCAGGTCATCCCGTAACCGGTGAGGTTCTTTTACTTGTCTATGTGGGACCTCAGAGTTTATCATTTATCTCCTATAGGACTAGGCACAGCTCTCGCCTCCCTTGAGGCTTGAAACTTTCAGGATTTGAGCACGATTATCCGCTTTTGTTAGTTTCTTAAGAGACTATACAAACCTCCAAGAATACTTATATGATACATACATAAAAGAATGAATAACTAATTTTCTCTGAGGTAGGGAAAACATGTTAATTGTGTTTGCTTTATTGTTTGTGTATTGATAAGGCATACCTTTGATTGTTTGTTTAAGGCGATTGATTGTTTGTTTAATACATACCCTTGATTGATTGTTTAAGGCATACCCTTGATTGATGCTTTAATGCAAACCCTTGATTGTTTGTTTGTTTAAGGCATACACTTAATTGTTTGGTTGATTTAAGGCATACCCTTGTTTGTTTGTTGAAGGCATACCCTTGATTGTTTGTTGAAGGCATACCCTTGATTGTTTGTTGAAGGCATACCCTTGATTGTTTGTTTAAGGTATACACTTAATTGTTTGGTTGGTTTAAGGCATACCCTTGATTGTTTGTCGAAGACATACCCTTGATTGTTTGTTGCAGGCATGCCCTTGATTTTTTGTTTAAGGCATGCCCTTGATTGTTTGTTTAAGACACACCCTTGAATTGTGTGTTTGTTGAAGGCACACGATTGATTGTTTGTTTAAGGCATACCCTTGATTGATTGTTTAAGGTATACACTTAATTGTTTGGTTGGTTTAAGGCATGCCCTTGATTGTTTGTTTAAGACACACCCTTGAATTGTGTGTTTTTTGAAAGCATACCATTGATTGTTTGTTTAAGGCATACCCTTGACTGATTGTTTAAGGTATACACTTAATTGTTTGGTTGGTTTTAGGCATACCCTTGATTGTTTGTTTAAGACAATACCTTGATTGTTTGTTTAAGACACACCCTTGAATTGTGTGTTTGTTGAAGGCATACCCTTGATTGTTTGTTGAAGGCATACCCTTGATTGATTGTTTAATTCATACCCTTGATTGTTTGTTGAAGGCATACCCTTGATAGTTTGTTTAAGACACACCATTGAATTTTGTGTTTGTTGCAGGCATACCCTTGATTGTTTGTCTAAGTCATGCCCTTAATTGTCTAAGGCACACTGCTAATTGTCTAAAGCATGCTATTGATTGTTTGTTTAGAACATACCATTAATTGTTATCTGTTTAAGACACTGTTGATAGTTTGTTGAAGGTGTACCATTATATGTTTTTTCTTGTAATTTTTATCTTTTATTTTGCAGTTTAAACTTTGCTATAAAGTGAGGTGGAAGGGCTATGGCTCGGATGCTGACACATGGCAGCCTATTGCAGACTTGAGCAATGTCCAAGACATGATAGATGATTTCAAAAAAGAGAAGGCTGTAAGAAAAGAGAAAAAGGCAAGTTGTTGGCCTGCACAACATCTCACTATAGCATGTCTAACTTGATACTCTGCTGCGCAGGGAGTCTCTGTGATGAAGTGGTCAAGCTGCTTGCCTTGTGTTCAGACGGTCGGGGTTCGATTTCGAGCTGCGACGGTCGATTCATGATGGCAATTTTTTCCGAAGATCTCTGGGTTCATTGCTGGAGCTACGAAGTTCGTGATTTGTGTGATACTCTCGGCAGGCGGGATATCATTCTTCAGAGAGAGACTGAGCCATATGGGGAGATCCAAGGCGATGAAGTCGAGCCCTCGTCTTTAACCTTTTTAACTTTGCTATGTGTAGGTTGATTGACCATGCTCGGTAAGCAGGTTTGTCTCTAGTCCACAGTCTTTTTCCCGTCTCAGCGGCAGCCCCCACAGCACCCCCTGTCTAGATCTGACATTGTTGGTCAGTATGATGCTGCAGCGCTTGAGGATATGCCCAGAGTTCTGAATTCCAGTCCAGCATGAGCATTCACTTGAGGGATATGTCAAGAGTCTGTATGGGGGATTATCAGATCTGGTTATGTGGCAAAGATGATTTGACCAATGTCCAAGATAAGGTTGATTTAAAAATAGCTGGGGAAAGGAAGGAAGAATGATTCTCTAACCAACTATCAGCGTAGTTTAGTTTAGTCAAAGAATCAACCTCATTACACACAGTTTAACCCATATATGCTCTGTTCCTCTCCATATATTTGGAGAATATCAGCACAGTGCACCAACTTCGTAATCATCATGTAGCATGTCTTTTGTAGAACGTCGCTCCCATCACAGTCTGTCTGAAAGAAACTCGTTCCCTTGCCAAAACACCAGCTTCCGCCACTGTCATACTCAGGCACTCCTGGATATCTTGGTGCCATCGTCTTCTTGGTCTACCCCTTCCTCTTTTGCCTGGCACCATACCTTCCATCACCATTCTCTCAAGACCATTGTGTCTCTTGATGTGACCAAAATACTTGCATTTTCTAGCCAAAATGGAATTGACGGTAAACCAGTTCTCTTCTATGTTCAACTCTTGCCGAATGTCTGCATTTGTTTTTTTCTCTGTCCAGGGTATTCTGAGGATCTTTCTGTAACATTTTGACTCGAAGGATTCGATTCTTTGTCTAGAAGTTTTGGTAATCGTCCATGATTCACAGCCATAAGCTGCCACAGGAAAAACACAGGCTCTCAAGACTTTTACTTTTATCATTATGTTGGTGCCCTGCCATAATCTCTTCAGGCTGTTCAGTCTCTGCATTGCCATAGCTAGTCTTCTTCTGATTTCTTTCGAGCAGTCACCATTTTTGTCAATTCTGGAGCCCAGATATTCAAAATGTGTGACCTGATCTAGCCCTTCTGCACTTCTTGATAGTATCACTGTGTCATCTGCTGTATCATAACTCTGGAATCTCGTACCCCCCAATCGTAAATGGGTCGAAACTTTCAATGTTCACATCTTCTCAAACATTTCTCATTATACATTCTGCATATATGTTGTACAGATAAGGTGAGAGGATACATCCCTGTCGGACTCCCTTTTGTACCAATCCGATGTTTGCCCAGATACTCGGACAGCGGCTTGTTGATCTTGGTATAATGTTTCAATGAGATGGACTATGTGCAAAGGAAACCCCATGATTCTCCACAGATTTTGATGTTTTATCGTGTCGGAGGTCTTAGTGTAATCAATAAAACATGTGTACAGGTCTACATTAAACTCTCTACATTTTTCATAGATATTCTTCCTTAAATTGAATATGTGGTCCCGGGTCCCTCTGTCTTTCCCAAAACCTGCCTGGACTACGTGAATTTCAGATTCAAACCTTTTCTCTATCCTTCTTAACAGGATTCGCAAGAGTATCTTGCTAGCATGGCTGATCAGCGCGATAGTTCGGTAGTTCGTGCACAGCTTCAGGTTGCCTTTTTGGGGGAGAGGAATATAAATTGATTTCTTCCATTCGAAAGTTTCAACCGTGGCCAGAAGGCCACTCTGCACGGTGCCATATCTGTTTACACAGCTTGTGATAGACTCTAGCACATGTCTCCCCTCCTGCTTGTATTAGCTCTGCTTTTAATTGCAGAGCGTACTTCTTCCAATGTTGGTTCAGGTTCTTTCTCTTCCTTTGGTAGGATTGTAACTGAGCGCTTTGTGCTATCTCCATACATGGTTCTGCAGTACTCTCTCCATCTCCTTCGTAATAGACCGTTAAATAAAAACCACAGTGCAACGCACATCGCCTTGGATATTAGAGAAATATGGCGAACGCAAAAAAAAACAAAAAAACTAGATGTCACAGCCATGGTAAAACCTATAACACAATATCATAATGTCCTTTTCAGAATGAACGCCAAAGAAGAAGAAGGCAAATCTGGCTTTGTTAACCCTTTTTTTTCGGTTTGATGCTGATCATCATCAGCTCATTCAGTCCTAGGACTGGTCAACAAGCTCATGGATTTTTGTCCTTCCATTTCGGCCTATCCTCTGCATCCGTCTTCAGATCATCATACGTCTTCACAGATATAGCTCCGCAAGCTTGAGACAAAAAGGTATTTCTAGGTCTTCCCCTCCCTCTCCTCCCCTGCATAATGTCCTCCGAAACCTTTTTGACTGGGCCCTCTCTCCGCAGATTATGTCTCAACCAGCCAAGTCGATTTCTTGTTATCTTCCGTATCAACTTTCTCCCATCTCCGCCAAAACCTTTTCATTTGATTTCTTCTCGGTCCCGCTCACTCTTTCCATCTTTCGGTAACACCACATCTCAAAAGCATCCCAAGTATTTTTCCTCTATTTTATTTATGGTCCATGTTTCAGAGCCATACATTGCCACAGTCCAAACATATGTGGGATTCTTTTCCTTAGAGACATACTAATGTTATTGGAAGTAAGGATTCTTTGTTTCTCTCACCTTCTTTACCATTGCAATTCTAGATTGTATTTCTCTATGGCATCGTGCATCTTCTGTTATGGTTTGACAAAGATACTGGAATACCTGCTCGACTTCTTTCAATGCTGATACAAATACTCATTATATCATAAAAACATCACTTTAATCAATACATTGACTAAATCTAGCTTTATTGACTTGACACTTTCAGAAATTTGTGAAAAATAGTCCGAGATGGAGGAGTCAACAGAGGACACCCCCATTATCAGTTGAAAATCGTTGTGAAGGTAGTGGGAAGAAATATGATCCAGTTTACGGAACTGTGAAGGACAAGTTCTGGAAAGATCTAGAACTAGGACACCACCAAAACCATTCTCAGCTGTTTTGCGGTGATATGTACTCAAAAGTGAAAGGTTCCAGACGGTCGGGTCACACTGAGGCGCTTGCAAATACCCATAGGAAGCACTACTTGCTAAGCAAATCTGCTCGTGCATCGAGCCAGGCATCTTTGTCAGCACTCAAATCATCGTCACGGTTATTGCGTGGAGATTATCTACGCAAACCCAGATCTGCCTCACCCGCATCTCAGTCATCGCTGAGGTCAGAGTCTCCCAAACATTCTCCGACCAGCAGGCTGCGCAAGAGATCTAGTGATGCCTCCAACGCAATAGATTACATGTGTGCCAAAAGATCTAAAAAGTCAAGGGAAGCTAAAAATGGATACACGTCTCCAGATGGCAAGCAGTCGGGCATTAGCACTGTTACTTCTGAGACTGTAGGAATAGTCATGAGTTCGAGTCCAGTGTCTCCCCCAGCTGTGCCAGATGCTAGCACCGAGTCCCCACTTCCAACACCTAACACATGCAGCTCGAATATTTCGTCATCACCACCAGTTTTCACTGTGTCATCAAGATCTAGTCCCGCTGGTGAGTAGTTCAAAAATGTAAACTTCTTCTCTTTCGCTATGTTTTTAAAAATTATGTCTACATGTGAAGTCTTTGGTGCTTTTCTTCAGTTGTGTTTTGAATTCTGCTACACTGACAAAACAGGACTGCAACCCCAGGTTAATAATGAAGAAATAGAAAATTTCCCACATTTTGAATACCTTAGCTCTAAGTTATCTAACGACAGAGACAGTTTAAAAGAAATTAGAAGACGTTTGGCCATGACGATGCAGAAGCTATACAACATGCACAGTTTATGACATAATACTACCAAGCAACCAAAACAGAATATCCTGAGTACATGCATATTCCCTGTGGCAATGTACGGGTGCGAGACATGGACTATGACACAAGTAGCAAGGAAGAAAATTGCAAAATGTTACAGAAGAATCCTACAAATTCTTTGTATAAAGAAAGTGACAAGTAAAGCCATCCTAGAAGACCTGAATGTTGAAGAAAACTGGCTCATAAACAGTTTTATTTTTCAGAAATTGAATTTCTTTGGCCACGTCAAACGTCATGCCGGACTGAAAAGAACGGTCATGGAGGGCATGGCATCTGGAAGGCGCGCAGGTGTCGACCAAGGTGAAGGTGGATACAAGATATCAAGGATACTGTAAACATGAACATGGAGCAGGTGGGAAGATTGATTGCAGACCAAGATTCATATCAGCTGGTTGTGATGAGAGTGGTGTTCTACAAAGGACATGCTACACGATAATGATGATGACATGTGTAGTCCAGTTCTCTGTATAAAGGTTTGGCGTGGTGGACACATATAGAAAATCACTCCATACCAGCAGAAGAGACCTGTACCAATTCAGAGCTGAAACAAGAGCTGTTCATGTAGCAACTCAGATTCTTATCAGCCAAAACATAACTAAAAGGAAACGATCATTCTAACAGACTCCAGGAGCGTACTCCAAGCCATCTCAAGCCCCAAACAAGTTAGACTCTCGCATGAAATAAAATATAACATCGGATTGCTGTCTCAAAAAACAGATTTAGTCCTACAATGGATTCTGGCTCATTGGGATCCCTGAAAACAAGAAAGCAGATGAACTCGCAAAAGCCAGAAGTGGGGGCACATCACTGGTTTGGACGACTATCCTTGCGACTTGGATAAGGGCCTTCTTTTCTTGAGAAGTGATTGATTGTCCGTAGTATACTCAGCAGCATTTACCACTGGGAGACGCTGCAGCAACTTCAGGGCCGAAGCCAGTGCCCTGAGACAAGCAGCTGAACCCTAATAGACCATAAGGAGCAGGCAGAAAAGCAAGTGGTCATTTTCACAGATGCCCTCGCAGTGTTAATGGCCCTCAAGAACCAGTACAAAAATGAACTCGGTGCTCTGGGAGACTCGCTTGAATGCCTGTCCCAGTGCCTAAAAAAAGCACAGTCCAGTGGATATCAGCCCACTGTAACATTCCAGGCAACGAGGAGGCAGATAGACTCGCCATAGAGGGAGGAATGCTGTAGCAGAGTTATAAAGAAATCACATACAATGAGACAAAAGCATTCATCAGGGCAACGTACAGTGCAAAATGAAAAGAAGATCACCCTGGCCAAATAGAAAACTGCCTACCATCAACTCTCCAGACGAGACCAGGTGATAATTCTCCGGCTATGCACAGGTCACAACAGACTTAGATGTCATCTGTACAACAAGTTCAAGGTTGGCACTGCAGACCTTTGTGCCTGCAGCACAGTCCCCATGAAGGCAGAACATATTTTGCAGTCCTGTCCACTGTATACCGACAAAAGAAATAGCATTTGGCAACAGCCAGTGTCCTTCCACGAGAAGCTGTACGAAAGCGTACAGAGCCTTGAGTCGACCGCTGCCTTCGTTAGAGTCATTGAAGTTGAGGTCTGAAGATGAATGAGGAAGAAGAAGATTGATTGTCCTTTTTGTTCTCATGTTGCTGTCTCATTTCCTGGTATGCCACAGTGTAATGGTACTGTAGCACTACTTTTCTCTTAGCTTTTAGTTGGCCCAAGACTATTTTAAGCTATAACAGTTTATCATTCTCCGAGACTTGCAGAACAGTCATTGCATCTGTAAGGAATACAACTTGCTGACATTGACTGGTGTTGGTAATCATTTCTGCTGCAATAACTAGTGCCTGTACTTTAGTCAAGTAACATAACATCTTTATACTGGTTTAGAAGACTCTACAGAGTCTGTATACAACCAGTGTCTCTTACATTCACTTGATCTAAAAATAACTATACGCATCCAATCTATTCTTGAATGCACTAAACCACTATTTCCTGTGGCTATGCATTCCAAGCATTCACCATTCTCTGACTAAACAAAATATTTCCTGGTATCTAATCTGGACCTTTCTTTAATTAATTTGGTTGTGTCCTCTTGTTCTTGCAGGTGGTTGTATTTGGAAAAACTTGTTGAAGTCTAATTTATCCTTTTCATTGATTATCTTATAAACATGTATTAAATCGGACCTAGAATTCTTCTCTTTTCTGAGTCTTTCCTCGTAACTAAAATTCCAGAATCCCACTACCCATTTTGTCGCTCTTTATATCCTTTCCAGCATGTTTATATCCACTCTACGATAAAGACTGCACACCTGTATACAGTACTTCAATCTAGGTCTAACTAATGCTTTATACAGTTTGATTATCACTTCCTTGCTCCTATGTTTAAAATTAGTTGTAATAATATTAGTTATAAAAGTATTTTGAACAGAATTTTCCAGTCAATGAACTAGTGGTTTCGTTATTTTTTTTCTGGATAGACAACATAGATTCCTGCACCTCAATTCTTCACTGCTCTTGTTGCTATCCATCAGTATATGAATGTTGACTTTAACCGAGTTATTGCTTTTCATCTTAGGTCCTAAACAAATTAGTGTCAAAAACACATCAAGCCAATTTCAGCAGATTGTATTCCTTACAGATGCAATGTCAATTATGAAAGCCCTCAAAAATGATAAACTGCTAGAGCTTAAGAAAGCCTTGGGCGAACTAAAAGTCAAAAGAAGGGTAGTGCTACAGTGGATACCATCACACTGTGGCTTACCAGGAAATGAGAAAGCAGACAGGTTGGCAAAGGAGGGAGCAAAACGAGAACAAAAACAACAATCACCTTCCAAGAAAAGAAGACACTGTCTTGATCGAGCAGAACAAGTGATTATGTTCCGCTTGAGAGTGGGACATATCATATTGAATTTACACCGGCTAAAATTGTCTCCATCGACAATGTGTATGCGTGTACAGGCAGCACAGACATCCGAATATATCCTGCAAGACTTATATGCTTAGCCAATCGCGCACTGAGCACTGGCCCACAGTGTCGTATATCCACACTGTCGTATATCCACAGTGTCATATATCCACAGTTTGGAAGCCCCGAAGAACTCTCCACTACGGCAACCTTTATCCAGAGAACTGGACTTCACGTGTTCAGTTCATCCCGTAACCCATCAGGTCGTTGGGGCACACTTGAAGATACTCCCACAATCCTACGCCATCTCTCTCTCTGTCCGCTGCCACCAGTCGTGCCTTATCGGGATGAAGGTTCTTTTCCTGGTACGGAACCATGCAGTATCGAATTTGTAATTCCGCTTGACCCCATGATGTTCCCATACCAAGTCATCTTTCGCCTTTTGATTGCTGTGAACAGATCATCAAAATGCCCAATTACTTTTTCCACTCTTCGTCGTATTTCTACTTTCGTGACACGATCCTTATACGTAACATATAAGTCTTATAAGACTTCACGTGTAGACGTAACAAAACAAAAAAAAGCACGGCGAACGAGAAGGAGAAGAAATTAGTGTCAATGATAGGAAAGACTAGTATTTTGTACACTTGGGAAACATAATAATAAAAGTTGCCCATCGCAAGCGAAGATGGCGACAGTAATAACTGTCCTGCAAGATGTTCTCATATTATTCTTCTTTGTACGATATCAGCCTTTGACTTGAATTTGTTCAAAGAAAGCAGCGGTCATTCTGAGGCTGTCGACACTGTCATAGAGCTTTCTAGTGGTGGTGGCCACATGTGCATTCTCTGGTCCTTGTGTGCCGGACAGTTTTGCAGCCGATGTTCAGGGGTCATTTCCACAGGGGTATTCGGCAGCAGCACCGATCTTCAGTTTGGTTGAATAGTGGGTGCCAAGTTCTGTTGTGGGATGCTCTCATATGATTATAAAGACCAATCCTGGCATGGCAGACTGCCGTATCCAGGGCAAACATGAGTGGAGACTTGCATTCTATTATGTCGGGCAACACACTTTCTCTGAACTTCCACAATGGAGTTTTACACTCTTCAATCTAAGCACCTTTAGGGTAATTAGGATGCCAGATGGGACGGTTCTGTGCAATCAACTCACAGAAGGGGGACATAATTGAAACTTTTCAGAGACATTTTTAAGCTGTCTCTAACCTTTGGCTGTCCTCAGTATACCTGCAAGGTAGCAGGTGGTTTATAGTTTCTTTCATCTCCTAGATGAGCTGCCTACCAAGCTAGCGAGTCTCATCCACCCAGGTTTCCTTCTCCTGCTGTAGACTTTGATCCGTCAGTATTTCATTTAGAAAACAGGTGGTTCTCAAAAGTTTTTTCCTTTCAGACAAGCTGCCTTCCTAGGATTCTGTCATCTACTCGAACACATCTATCTGACTTTAGGACACCAGAACGCCCGCCCGCCCCGTTAGCATAATCAGGCATGTCACGGGTACGCTAGGAGTGGACATTTGCTGTCAGAGGCTATATGAGATGCATGCCATGGGAGTATTTGATTGTAGTTAGAGAGCTTGTCCTCCTCTCTACTCCCGGCTATGTTAGTTGCCCATCGCAAGCGATGATGGGGACATCATCAGACGGTTTTGTCTTGATGCTGTAACTTGGTCTGTATTTGGATTATAGTGAGGCAGAAACTGCGCTGGTCATCAACCTCACCCGAACTACCTTGGGCCAGTGGCAAGACATAAGTCAAGACGACTGGAGGTAATTCAGAATGCAGACATCCTTTGAGATCAGGGGTCGCTTGAAATCTGCGGGGCTTGAACCCATGCCGCATCCATTCATCACTTCGATAGGCGAGTGCCTTATCTCTCGGCCCCAGCAATGTCAGTAAATCTCATGTAAGTTAATGCGGACCAGTGTTAAATTTGACCAGATTGCGTCATTGATGTCTCTTGGCCTATGCTTCATTAAAGATGGCAAGTACATGGGTACATAACATAAATCGAGGCCTAAAATCTTCAGGATTGTGGGAAATCACTATCCAGGTTATATTGGGGTTTTTGCAGTACTAGGCCTGCAAAGATGGCACCATAACTGCCTGTGTGTCTACATTGCTCTTCTGTTTTAGTTCAATATAGATGCCGTCAGACCATGGATTTGCCAGGAATTCACACTAGTCGACGACTTACACTTGTGTTCACTGAAAAATGTTGTTGTTTTCCATATGGACTGGTTAATTTGTTCGTTCTGTGTATTTTCTTCTGTCCGATTATCCTGGAATGGACATCGGCTAAATGAATAGCACTACGCTTAAACATGTGTCATATTTCACGGCTGAACTTCGCGAGGTTGGCGTTCTTC
This sequence comes from Ariolimax columbianus, assembly GCA_036924085.1. Classification (NCBI taxonomy): domain Eukaryota; kingdom Metazoa; phylum Mollusca; class Gastropoda; order Stylommatophora; family Arionidae; genus Ariolimax; species Ariolimax columbianus. Next base: position 11,866,472 of record JAVGWX010000023.1, on the reverse strand, counting down.
GCCCTAGCTGAAGAAAGGGTCAGCTTTGTTGTATGAAATTTAGACACAACTATAATGAACTGTCACCTGGAGAAAGATGGGCTCGTTCAGGTGTGTAGTTGCACAAGATACACCGTTGTATGGCAGGAGCTGGTACTACAAACTGCAATAACTGTGCCTCAATGACCTAGGTTATGGGACTGATGATGAGGTCCGCACTTGTAGAGCAACCCTTTATTCTTCGGCGTTTGTCCTGAACGGAACGTTGTGTCATTGTTTACAGCTATGCTGCGTTATCAGCTCCTTTCGGCCTGACAATCCAAGCTCAGCACAGCACTTCTGGGGCCGAGTTTGCCTTCCCGCTTCAATCCCCAATCTCTTAGTCACGTTTCCAGCTGGGGTTATTTGTGATTGAATATAACAAAATATGTTGATTTTCTTGGAGCAATCGCAGAGAAGTTTCCACACCAATGGCATTGATATCAAGCAAGTAACAGAGTTAAAATACCTAGTTCGCTGATGACAGCAGAGTGGACAGAGAGATTGCACATAAAATTCAGAAGGCGAACAATTGCACCGATTTTGAAAACACCCTTGAGTGCTTCTTTCAACTAACAGGAGGCTGATAAATACATTATTTATTCTTACATTGTGTTACCAATGTCAATTTCGGTCCTTACTAGCAACCCATAAGAGTAAGATCCAGATCTGTGAGAAGTGCGGCCGGAAAGACAATTCGTGATTAAATTCGCAACAATACGCTGAGGCAGACAGTGGGGACAAACCCAGTTAATGCCTACATTGACTCTCTCAATAAATCAAGTGATTTAGGCATGACCAGCCTGCATCAAGATGCAGACCATGATGTCGATGGATAGATGATGTCTCTGACACTCTCAGGAAGTTACACCAAACAACAGCACAAGCCTCCCACATGGCGATAACAAGAAATCTACACACTCCACCTCTCCGCACCACCATATAGCAAGAGCAGTAGGACATAAGAAGAAGAAGACACACACACAAAAATATCGATAGACCAACAAATAAAATTGTTGCAGGATGTCAAAGTCAACAACCATAATTAAATGTGAATTGCGGAAAAAAAATAATGTTGCAGCCTAAAGGTTGAGAATTAATATTGAATCCCTATGTTTAGCATGTCTAATGCTTCTTGTTAACACTGGTGGACTGTATTTTAACATGAAGATATTGCTTTCTCCACAGCTGCATACAGCTCCGACTCAGATGATGGTGCAGAAGATGCATCTCCCAGATCTGAGCAAGGGGGCAGAATGACTGTGTCCTCAGAAACTATGCTCACAGTTACTACAGAGACCAGACGTTTGGATGTGGACACACAGCGTAATGATCAACGGGCACTGAATGCTGATTCACGTTTGACAGAAACTGATCGGCCTGAAGACACTTACAAACATAACACAGGTGTGTTAAGAGTGAGGTCAATATCATCTGTCTGTCTTTGGTCATTTTGTTCTTGTTTAATCCTTACAAGACCACACTTCATATTAAAATCTATTTCAACAATAGGAATTGTCAATACATTCAAATCTGTTTTATCAATATCTTCTTGATCTTGAGGACCTGTTCCTCAGCGTAGCTGCGGGTCTCAAGTTCGTCTCCCGGAGCCTGTCTTGGGCCACGAAAGTCCAGTGCGCGCTAAGTGCTCCTCTAAAAGGCATCTCGGATGTTGAAGCCTACAGCAAGGGAGTTAGACCAACGCATTGGAGGTCTTCCCCGCGGTCTTCTTACCTCAGGGGTACCAGGCTGCTGTCGCTGTGCTCCATTGTTTCGTCTTAGCATGTGACCTGCCCATCTATGTTTTGCCTTGTCTGCATGGATTACCAGGGACAATCGTCATGTCAGAATTGTGGAGACCTAGCATATGTTGGTTCCGGAGAGTGATTCCGACCAAGAGTGTCTCTCAAGGGAGGCCTGGGTCACTCTCAATTTGTCCTCTAATGATTTTGTTAGTGTACAGTGGAATTGAAAAGGGATGCTCGTAGGTTTTGTTCATTGCAACCGCCCAGGACACCGTGTTAATAGACGAGAAGGCTGCCCAACCCGCATGGCGACGTCTTGTCAGTTCAGGTTCCAGGTTTTCTCCAAATTGAGAAGGCACCAGAGATAGATGTACTCGTTGACATCCTCTAATCAATAGGAATTGTAAATACATTTAAATTTATTTTAACATAGATATTTTAAAGACATAAAAGGTTCTAAGTAAGATAAGATAAAGGTTGTCCCACATCAGTAACTGCTGTTTGAGAAATTTTATTCTTCTGCGCTCATTCTCAAACTGCTACCAAGCCCTGAACAGGACTTTGCAGGTAGCAGCATGTAGTCCAGAGAATGGAATGTGTTGTGTTGCAATGAAAGCCATATAGTCCTGCTTACAGATGCTCTCGCCGTAGTCACAGCGCTAAAAAGCCAGAAAAACACTGAGCTTAATAACTTAAGAGCAGCACTCTGCAAACTGTGCCAGCAGTCCGCACCAAAAAGGGTAGTGGTACAGTGGGTCCCATCACACTGCAACATCCAAGGCAACGAGGAGGCAGACAGACTGGCAAAAGAAGGTGCAAGACTACCACAAACAGATACTAGTATGAAGAGTCAAAACAGCTTATCAAAGCTAGATACATGACCAAATGGGAAACCGAACATACTGGTTACACCAAAAACGATGCCTATTACCAGTTGAACCGAAGAGAGCAGGTCGTTGTCTTCAGACTTTGCACTGGCCACAATAGACTGAGGTACCACCTATTCAACAAATTAAAGATAGGTGGTACCGACGAATGCCCGTGCGGTACTGGTAAAATGACCACTGAACATCTGCTGCAGAACTGCCCGACATACGAGGATCAGAGAGAGCAGATGTGGCCATCACCAGTGGAACTGCAAGACAAGCTCTATGGCAGTGGCGACAGCCTCAGGATGACCGCCGCTTTTTTCGAAAAAATAATGGTTACTGTCTGACTGCGTACGAAGAAGAAGCAGAATGTGTTGTGTTGTTAGTTTACAGCTCGATTGCGATATTTGCACCTTTCGGTCCGACACATTCATCCGGGACATGATGTATAGCAGATATCATTGTACAAAGTTTACAACCTGTTTATGAGGTAGCGTAACTATGCTAATCAGTCGCTAAAGTTTGCTAGTTTAGTTTAGTCGGATCATCACCATTGCACATTGTTTAACTCCATAAGTGCTCTTTTCTTCTCCATATTTTGGGGAAAATCTCAGCACAATGCACGAACTCTGTAGCAGCGGCGAGGATCTCGTAATAGATTGGGTAGATTTTTTTAACATAATTTTGAATTTTTCCCAGGCTGCAGCCGTTTACTGGTGAGGGATTTATAACATGCGCGACACTGGACACGACCGTCTGATCTCTACTACCCAGAGGTCTGGGGAAAATACCAAAAAGCCAGCATGAAAAAAATCCTGGTCTCCGCCGTGATTTGAACTGGAGACCGACGTAACACCCCGATCAACACTAACTTCTATAAAGAAGACAGCTGCTTCAATTTAACTAGAGAAGAGCAAGTCATCATCTTCAGACTTGGAACAGGGCATAACAGACTCAAGGGTCATTTTTACAGCAAAACGAAGATTGGAACTGTACCATGATAGTGGAACACAGCTGCATACGCACGCAGGAGAAGAGAGAACAGTGCTGGTGAAAGTTTGTTAAATATATGCTAATATTGGAGGTCATTAAAATAGTAAATATCTATTTTAATAATAGAAGCCCCAAGAACAGTTGTTTAAGTAGTTAGAAATTAAAATGTGTAAATCTTAACTGTAAAACAGAAAACATGTTTCCATTTGATCATTTTGCAAAAACTCTTGAACAGTGAGCTCTAACGACATGAAATTTGTACAGCTCATTTTGTCTGAAATTTTTAGGTCCGTGCAGCTATTTACAGCTCACTACGTCATTCCCTTCCAAAGATAATTAATGTTAATGAAGTTAATCATTTACAGTAAATGTATTTATTTGGTATTTTGTACGGTGTCATTTTTTTAACACAGGCGCTCATGATCAGATACTTGAACTGATCATTATAAGGGGAAGCAGTCCTTTGACCCTGTTGTTGTTTTTTTATCCCATAGCTGCTGAGCAAGCCCAATGCCATTCTTATGTAGATACAGGTCTTCTTCGGTTGTTTCACTGCTCCGTACAGTGTGTTGGCAATTGTCGGCAGTGCTTGTAAGAATCTTTTCCTCATATCCGCAAGCACTTTGTACTCAATGAGTAGGTGTCCTTTGACTCTAGACAATGATATTTCAAAGGTTTTTCTCAACAGTTAATTTTAAAATAAAACAATTTTGCCATTAAAGTTTGTGCGCATTCAATGACACTTTTTGAGAATTTTAACTAAGGACATACATGGTAAGCCAACAGATTCTCAAATCCCCAGGAGCAGTCAATATTTGGAACTGATCAATATAAGGGGAGGTCTGTATGTTGACCCTGGACAGCGCGTGAGGAGGGACATGTTGACAAATCATCAAGAAATATAAACATTGACCCTGTTGAAAGCCCATTGGCTTTCACTTTCATAACTCTTCTTCTCTTGAGAGCAGTGTTGTTCTGACAGTTTTCTGCGTTAAGTGAATATTTCATGAGAGTGGTTATCGTAATTCCACCAACTATTCATCCTCTTAGCTCTTAGTTGACCTGTACTTCTACAGGGGCAGATGCCCCTGTGCAGGTCCCAGCTCTGGTATGATCTAGATGTAGCCGGGAGAAGGTTTTCCTGCTTAGCGGGCTAGGCTCAAGCAGCTGATTACTTCACTGCATTGGGACAAGTGCTGGCGTGGTTAACCGATGTGCGAATCCATCTTAAAACTCATCAAACAAGCAAAATTGTAGAGATCATTGCAACTTAATTCAAGTCACTACCAAATTATGTGTTCTGAAAATTATTTCCAGAATGAAGCTGGGTGCTAATTTAATTTTTCCTTTTTTTTTCGACATGCATTTTATGTAAGGGTCTGCTTCCACCTGCATTTTCTAAGGGTTTGCTTTCCCGGGGTAACGACCGGTGCTGTGATGAGGAGCGAACCCAGAACCTTCAGATTGTGAGCTGTGTTACTAAACCACCAGCTCCCACCATCCCCTCTATAAGTAATGAAATACTGTGAGAATAATCTTACCCTTGTCAGTTTCAGGATTTATGGACAGTTATCTAATTTTTTTGTTTTTGTTTTTTACGTTTGCCTTATTTCTCGATTCCCCAAGGTGGTGTGCGTTGAACTGCGGTTTTTATTTTACGTCTGTCGACCCAGTGCATCCGACTTTGGCATGCTTTTTATCTGATGATTTGTTACTTGTGAGAAAAATAACATCTTGTACTTGTAATTTGTTTGCAGATGGGAAGTACCGAGCTCAGTACTCCAGTCTGCATGCTGGTGCCAGTGGATGTGGAAGTGAAGACTTTGATGGGCCATGGTTCGATGACAGCGGTGCTACATCTGGTGGGTCTGTGCCAGGTCGCTGTCAGATAAACAAGACGCCCTGCGTGAGGTGGTCAGCACTAGATGCACGATCGGAGGCTAGCGGGGCAGTGGAGAGGTCTCATGATGAGGAATGCTTGTGGAATGGAGCGTGCAATAGGTCGGACTGCAAGTCAAATCGAAGGAGGAATATGAAAAACGGCCTGGGAAAAGTGGGTGGGACGAGACCTCCCGGCGCAGACAATGAGGATGATGAGAATGTTGGAGATGAGAACGTGGTTCTAGAAAATGGGGATAACGCAGGAGACAGCATTCTCACGAGGAGTGGAAGTAATACTGGATTGTCTCGTGAGGGGGAGGACTGGGAAGAGGAAAACACAAATTCCGCTTCAGGTGGTAAAAGAAGCTCGCCAAGGTCGACTGACGGTACCAGCGTAGGTACCAGTCGCAGCAGCTTACCATCTGGCCAGTCAAGTTCCTTGTCAAGAGATGGTGGGAGCTCATCGCCCTCAAATGCGTCGGGCTCCAGAAGCAAGAGGCCTAGCAGTCACTCATCTTCATCTCATAAATTGAGCAGTAAGGTTTCCGGCTCACAACCTCGAACATCGGCACAGAATATGCGATTGTTATTCTCGTCTGCCTATGCTGATAGCTCAGACTCCAGTTTTGACGATGGAGGAGAGCCGCTGTGTCGAGAAGCTGTCAGCGACTCATTTGGACGCATGGATGCTCTGGCACATCGCTTGCATATGGACACATTTACTGGATCCACTACCAGTAAGGCAGCTGTTCTTGGTTCTTCAGCTTGTCAAGTGTCTTCTGGAGGAAGTACCTCACGAGGTTCTGTAGAAGGGAGAAAGAACAGCATGGAAGTAGAGAGACCTGGACTTTTTAGTGGAAACAATGGCGCTTTATTTTTTACCAAGCAGGATTCTGGAGATTACAGCTCTACAACACCTGAGGATAAGCTTCCTTCATCATCTAGTGTCATTGACCTTAACTCTCTGGGAAAGGAGAATTTTGGTAGATCCAGTTCAAGAGCCAGTGGACTGACAGTTTCAAGTAGTTCTAGCAGGCACCAGACCCCAGTAGGTGTGGATGTCCCAAACACAAACTCTGGCACAACAGCAAGTAGCCAAGTGCATTCTCTTTCAAGTCAACCGAGAACATTGACAGAGCATCCAGAAGAACATGCAGCAAGAAAACGAAACAACATTTTCCAGCCATTGGAGAAAATTCCTTCACCTAATGCCAGAGGTAAGTCAGCTCTGTTTGTTGTATTCTGTCCTTTTCTGGTAGGGCTCTGCGTGGCAGAGATGAGGATAAGAACAGTGTTAGTGTGTTGTGACTTGTCCAATTGTGGACTTGTTTTCTAGGTTTTTTTGGTGTTTGCCTTATTTCTCTTATCCCCAAGGCGGAATGCGTTGCACTGTGGTTTTTATTTTGCGCCTGTCGGTCCAGTGCATCCGACTTCAGCATGCATTTTATGTAAAGGTCTGCTTCCTCCTGCATTTTCTAAGGGTTTGCTTCCTCGGGGTAACGGCCGGTGCTGTGATGGGGATTGAACCCAGCACCTCCCGGTTGTGAGCCGTGCCACTTAACCATTAGGCCACGCCGTCCCCTCGTTTTCTAGGTTTGAAAGAATCTAGAAATATAGGGTAGTATCCCCTTTCAGTTATGACTGACTGTAGGATAATGCGACTTTGAAGCGGTAACTCTCAACTGAGTATTTTTTGTTGCCTTGTCCCTACGATGTTATCTTTTCACTTGATGTTGCAAAAGTGTCTTTTCACCATGTCTGAGGTGGCTCTTCGAGGTACATCTCCATTTGGATCGATCTGTAGCTTCGTCTTTCTAGAATGTCAGACCCCCATGTCCAGTGCCTCCATGTCCAGTGCCTTCATGTCCCGCTTACACATATCTTTGAGCTTCAACTGTGGTCAGCTGACTATTCTTTTGCCAACTGTCAATAGAGAATATCTTTGGAGATGCGAGCATCTTTCATATGCCGAACATGACCAATCCATCACAGCAGTCTTCACCGCCTAAGGAGAGTGTACATGCTTGGGAGACTGCTACAGGAATACACCTCTGCATTTGTTACTCTGCCCCTCCACGTTGTGCCAGTGAATCATAGCTGGCTGCTTGTGTCAGGGTCGGTGAATCAGAACTGACGCAAGATCCTTTTCCTCCTCCCTGGAAACAGACTGCACCCAAGCAGCCTGACTGAGAATAGGAATTGAAGAGGGAAATTTAAAAAACTGCTGGAACCAGATGTGCCGAACTGAAAAATTAAGATGTTGCAGCACAATGTAACAAAGAATCCTTTTCAGGTCGAACAAAGAAGTAGCCATCACACCCGATGCTGCCTGTTAGGGCAACATCAAAATCCCTCTTCTTCTTTTCAATTGTATCCTGCTTGTCCCTTTCAGCGTCAGGTTATGAAGATATTTCTTGAGCGGGCCCTAATGTGTTCTTGTCCTGCTTGTGCCTTTCAGCGTCAGGTTATGAAGAGGTTTCTTGACCAGGCCCTAGAATGTGCTTGTGCCTTTCAACGTCAGGTTATGAAGAGGTTTCTTGACCAGGCCCTAGTATGTGCTTGTGCCTTTCAGCGTCAGGTTATGAAGAGGTTTCTTGACCGGGCCCTAGTATGTGCTTGTGCCTTTCAGCGTAAGGTTATGAAGAGGTTTCTTGACCAGGCCCTAGTATGTGCTTGTGCCTTTCAGCGTCAGGTTATGAAGAGGTTTCTTGACAGGGCCCTAGTATATTCTTCATACACTGGGAACTTTACTGCTTCTGTTATTTCTGCTATCCATCTTTTGTATGGTCAGCCCTTCGCTTTGTATCCATTGTATCTGTATAGCATTGCTTTCTGAGAGATACTATCTGGTATTTTTTGCGTCACGTGGCCTAACCATTTGGTTTGCAGTCTCTTGATGAGGTCTAGAACTGGTGTTGTACCTACTTGACTCCTATCTTCATTTCTGATTCTATCCATTTTTGTTACTCCAAGCGGTAAGTAGGCTAAACGCTCGCTGCCTGGACAATATTCAGGTTAAAAATCTACCCAAGTTATTTGTACATTTCCCCAGGTGGTTTGTTAAGAAACTGGTTGTATACAGAACCAATAGAGTCTTCTTAACCAGTATAAAAGACGTTAAGTTAAGAGTACAGACAGAAACAAATATGAATGATTTTACTTGAGCACAAGGAAACGAACCATACATGATGTCTCATTCTTCTCTGAGCTTCTTGTCTGTCACTTCTTTTAGCCAGTCTAAGACAATTCTATTGAATATTTTGCTAGACTCTGGTAGCAGTGCGATTCCTTTGTAGTTGTTGCAGTAGACCTTCTCTCCACTCCAATGACACTTTATCTTCTTCCCAGATCCCCTTGAATAATGTGTAAAGTACATTAGTGGCCTTGTCTGTATCTGCTGGAATGGCTGCTGTTGCCACTCCGTCCAGATATTATTTCATGAAGCTAGAAATAGGGAGAGGAGAAAACACGTGAAGCTCGGAGAAATGCATGGAATATGTTCACACCATTATGTTTGAGATTGTTGTTGTTGCTATTGAATGCCCATGATGAGTAAGATTGCCCACGATGAGTAAGATTGCCCATGATGAGTAAGATCGCCCCACAATGAGTAAGAATGCTCATGATGAGTAAGATTACCCCACAACGAGTAAGAATGCCCCACAATGAGTAAGATTGCTCATGATGAGTAAGATTGCCCATGATGAGTAAGATTGCTCATGATGAGTAAGATTGCCCATGATGAGTAAGATTGCCCACGATGAGTAAGATTGCTCGTGATTAGTTAGAATGCCCCACAATGAGTATGATTCGTCTTTTATGTGCCCTGAAAGGGGGCACTAAGTGTCAGGTTGCAGTAGTAGCTTTCCTAATGTTCCGACGTGCTGATGGTTTACCGTGGTCTGCATTATGCTTGGTTTCATTTGTGTATCACTCACTACTACTGATATCATGTCTATCCCCCACCTCGTTAGCAAGGCTGCCATGAAAACAGCTCGCTTCCAGGAGACCTGCCTGGAAGTGAAGTTAGGGGTCTTTTACCGACAAACATGTCTAATCAGTGTTTTGCCTGACCAGACGTTAGTCTTCTCTTCCCCATGCTTGACACAGACATTCCTTTGCTCTTATCCTTCGTGATTATATCTCACTTCATAATCTCCCTTTTCAGAGTCTGACCTCGATCAGCGGATCATGACATTGACATGTGATGACCTTGAGGATTTTGTTGAACAGGTATGTAATAATGATCACTTCAGAATGAAATGGTAAAGTCTTGTTGTTGTTGTTACAGATCCAGCAACATCCATGCTCTCGCCCTTTGGCCCAATGCTATGAAATGGTATCTGTATGTATTTATCAACTGTTGTCTAGTACCATGCAAAGTGTTCTATGTATCTGGCCACGAAGGAAGAAGCATTTTCCTAAAATCATCGAGCACTGAGCACTCAAAGAGATGATGACCAACGGTTTCATATGGGTGTTTACACAGCTGGCACACAGGAGTGTGTTGTGGTTGGATTCTGTTCAGGTGTTTGTTTAGTGGGATGTGTTGGATTCTGTTCAGGTGTTTGTTTAGTGGGATGTGTTGGATTCTGTTCAGGTGTTTGTTTAGTGGGATGTGTTGGGTTCTGTTCAGGTGTTTGTTTAGTGGGATGTGTTGGGTTCTGTTCAGGTGCTTGTTTAGTGGGATGTGTTGGGTTCTGTTCAGGTGTTTGTGTTGGGTTCTGTTCAGGTGTTTGTTTAGTGGGATGTGTTGGGTTCTGTTCAGGTGTTTGTTTAGTGGGATGTGTTGGGTTCTCAATTGGAAAATGGTGCTCTGATCCTTTCTTGTGAGTTGATTTACACTGTCATTTGGATTGGGGCTTGTCATATGCCTGTAGACCACCCTTCCCGTGTTCCCATGACTCATTTGTTCAGCCAAGTTTCTTTGTTTGCTGTTCTTATAAGCTGTTTGTAAAGTTGTGGCTGTTCATGTCTTGATCCCTCTTTTGCTAGTCTGTCTGTCCTGTTATTGCCTGGTGTTCTTGAGTGTCCAGGAATCCACTGCAAAACTATTTAGACAGCACTGGAAGTGATAATGTGGTCAATGTCTTGAGATATTAGGATAAGGTCAGGTCTACAATGACCAGCTTACTTCTAATGCTTGAAGAGCTTCCATTGAATCTGTGAAAATAACAATGTTTTGGGCCTTTGAAGGAAAGGTATGGTAAAGTCTTAACATCTTTTTTACTTGTTTAGAAGACCCTGCAGATTCTATATATAACCAGTTGTTTCTTCTACTCCGCTTGATCTAAAAGTAACTGTGCATCCAATCTATTCTTGAATGGATTAGCTGAATGTGCCCTCACCATTTCTTGTGGCAATACATTTCAAGCATTCACCATTCTCTGACTACAAAAATAATTCCTAATATCTAATCTGGACCTTTCTTTAATTAATTTGTAACAGCACCCTCTTGTTCTTGTAGCCAGCTGTACTCTTGAAAATTGGTTATAGTCTAATTTATCTTTTTTTTTGATTATCTTGTAAACCTGTATTAAATCATATTGAATTCTTCTTTCCTCATTACTATAATTTTGTATTTGTCTGCATACCTGTTAGTTACAAAATAGTTCACATTTTCTTCTGTAAGAAGTCATCTGGTGGTGTGGTTTCTCTATGTTGATACATTCTTCTGTAAGGGGTCATCTGTGGTCACTCGTGATACGTTCTTCTGTAGGGAGTCATCTGTGGTCACTCGTGATACGTTCTTCTGTAGGGAGTCATCTGTGGTCACTCGTGATACGTTCTTCTGTAGGGAGTCATCTGTGGTCACTCTATGTTGATACATTCTTCTGTAGGGATCTGTGGTGATTGCCTTATACTGCATATGGTGAAAAAGGAAATGAGAAGAAATAGCTGGAAAGTATGATACAAAAATTGAGGGAAATTAGTTGGTGCAGCTTCTGAAAAAGAGCAAGTGGCATTCGTTGGCGCATCTCCTGAAAAAAACCTTGGCACATCTCCTGAAGAAAACATATTGCATCAGTTTGGTACAGCTCCTGTAAAAGAACAAGAGATATCTGTTGGGATAACTCCTGAAAAAGATCAAGAGACATGTTGTCTGATTGTTTTCAGATGTAGTCACAAAGCGATTTTAACATATATATTTCATTGTCTTCTTTAGGGCGAGGAACGCAGCAAGCAGAAAGATCTGGGTTTTGTTTCAAATGGTAAGTCGACTCCTTGGTGTTAGGTGACATTTTCTCTGGACCAATTGGTGTTGAATTCCCACAATAAGTAATTTTACTCTTTTGTGCGCTCTGAAAAAGGTGTTAAGTGGTGTGTTGCAGTAGCTTTCTGTACATCCCGAGTGTGATGAAAGTGGACCGGGGTCTTCCAGGCGGTTGGGCTATGCTTGGCTTCATCTACATGTCGCTCACTACTACTGGGATCGCATAAATCCACCACCTCGTCATCCAAATTGCCATAAAATAGATCGTTTCCAGGGAGAACTGTGTGAAAGAGAGGTCAGGCTCTTGGTCAGTATATTTCAGCTGACCCTACTAACATTGTTCGAACAGTATGTTTTTGCCTGACCTCATCCACTCTGGATCAGTAATGAGGTTGATTTTCTTTACATTTTCCACTTTTGTGTTTCTGTGGACCACTTTCACAGCTTAGTGGACCACTTTCACAGCTTAGTGACCACTTTCACAGCTTAGTGACCACTTTCACAGCTTAGTGGACCCCTTTTACAGCTTAGTGGACCACCTTTACAGTCTGATAAAGCTTGTGAACCACACTGGTAGTCTCGTGAAGCTTCTCGACCATTGTCTGAAAAGTATATTTTAACGTCTTAATCAACCTGTACTTCTACAGTGGAAGATGCCCCCGTGCAGGTCCCAGTTCTGGCGTGAGCTGGATGTAGCTAGGAGGAGGATTTCCTGCTTAGCGGGCTAGGCTCGAGCAGCTTATTACTTCACTGCATTGGGCCGCCAGGGTTAATCGATGTGAGAGTCCATCTTAATAGACTCAAACACTAGAGCAAAGTAGACCCGCAGCCTGTTAGGCGCCATCTTTGCTGCTCTTAACAAACCACCTAAAATGGCGGGTGTTTTGCCATGTTACACAGTTAGTCGCTCTTATAACATGCTCTCTGGGGAGCAGTGGTGCTATTCTTGTCTTTGTCATACACCAGGAGCCCAGCAGCCCGCTCTTAACTTTTAGCGTACTCAAGTCGAGAAATTGCGACACGTTTGTTCCGTGCCTCTGTCGAAATTCTGTGATAGCTCTAGGGTCTGCACTTTATCGTAAATTAACTACCTGGCTAATGCCATAGAAACGGTGAACATACTGCTCTTTTGATTGTAGAGAGTGCCAACTTCCGTCATGAACGGTTAGACGAAGAAAATGGCAATTGTAAAATTTGTTTTTGATCTTGGAAATGATTTCTTGTTTTTCGCTCATTTTTGAAGATTCACCCATTATTGAGAATGGGAGAGTTACGTTTCTGCATCTGATTTTTCTGAGGTAGATCTGTTTAGTTTGTTTATGCAGATACAATAATTACATTGGTAGTCGAAGTGACAGACATAGTCAATACGGTAAACATCAATAGTAGTATCAGTATGTTTTTGAGCAAATTTTTTTCTCTTCTCTGTAACCAGGGGACACCGCTGCCAGGCAAGTCTAGGTGTTTGTGCTATTTTTCACCACTATCACCTTAATCTTCTTCTATCTCAGAAACTAACATACACACAATAACGCCAACAAGTTCTTTATTAATATATGTCTCTAAGAACTTTTCAAAAAATTAAATTAAATTTTTAATTTGAGGTTCTCAAAATCAACAACCACGTCGGAGCATATGGAGCACAGGTCTTCAACAAATGCATGCCAGGTCATCAAATGTTGATCTGCTTGTATCTGTTGACATTTTTGTGACTTAATTTCTACACGATGAAATAGCCAACACCATGTCCCACCCTCCTCAGGCACCTGACAAAATGCCTGGCTGGTTGCAGTGTTATGTCCTGTGTAATATTTCAACTTATGCCACACTCAATTAAAAAAATTACCCAATTTCCTCTGCCACTGAATTATTTTTCTGCACATCACGTTTTTCTAGGTTGTTGACTCTGAGAGTGTATCTTTTGTTTATTTGGCTTGGCTTAGCTTCGTTTGTTCTCAATCTCCCGCTATCAAACTCTGAAAGGGCTTAAGGAGCAGAATGTTGTCCAGAGAACGGAATACGTTGTATCGTAGTTTACAGCTTGACTGCAATATTTACACCTTTCGGTCCAACATATCCGACATCAGCAAGCATTTTTTTAGTATCGGGTTAGCATTCCCTCTTCGATCCCTTCTCCTTAGCCAGTCTGCTCTGTTGCAGCCTGTTATCCAGGATCACCGCGTGGAGGTGTAGAAGGGTCTTGGCAGCTATGGTTCAAAGGCCCTGACACTAGCAGTCAGCTATGGGTCGCTGACCACTGTAGCTCATGCACTGCTCAGCATCTTGATCCCTCTTTTATTTCATTGGATATGTCCTGTAGAGACATAAATGAATAAAGAGCTTGGTATTCGTTTTGTTGTGTGTTTGTGTTAGTTTCTGAGATACAAGAAGATGAAGATAAAAAGCAAAATCTAAATTATTTACAAATTTCGTGGAAATCTGGACCTTTGGAATTTAACAATTATCGCAGAACACTGGTAGTGTTTCTTACAAGATCGTCATATCTGTTAGTTTCCCTTACAAACATATTTATTACTTCTAAATAAACAAATTAAACAGATCTATCTCAGAGAAATCTGTTGTAACAACTGAACTTCATCACCATTCATGGCAGCCTGGCTAACAAGGTTAGGGATTGACGTGATCCCCATATAGTGAGCGACACGCAGATGAAGCCAAGCATAGCACAACCACCTGGAGGACCCTGGTCCACCTTCATCGGCATGCTCGGGGTGTGAGGAAAGCTACTGCAACCCCCCACTTCAACGCCCTTTTCGGGGCGCACAAAAGAGTAACCTACTCATTGTGGTCATTCACAAACAACAACAACAACAACCCTCAATAATAAGATAATCTTCCAGTGAAAAAGAGAATAAATCGTTTCAAAATTCTCTTTCAAACAAAACCAGCCATGTTTCTAGTTTGCATATACCACGGCGGAAGTGTCTATTTTTAGATTTAAATACCCACATGTTCAACCGGTATAAATAAATGACAATGCCATAGAATAGTTTTCTTATCACACGGTGTCTTTTTACCTCATTAGAAGTAATGTGAAAAAACGCTGTACGTGTTAGTAAAGATTAAAGTGTATAGAGGTTTCAGTGAACTTTTTTTTCCAGTTGGAAGCTTATGAATATAAAGGAGTAATTTGTTTCTATCTTCTTCATTGGAGTCCATCTTGAAAAGAATGTTGTGATCATATGTCATAGTTTACAGCAAGGCTCCGATATCTGCCCTCTTTCAGTCCAGTGCATCTGATTTCAGCTGGCTTTTTTGGGTACCAGGTTTGGCTTCCCACTGTGATCCCTATTCGCTGGGGACGGCGTGGGCTAGTGGTTAAGTGATAACGGCTCACAATCCGAAAATGCTTGGTTCGCTCCCCAATTACAGCACCGGACACTTTCCCAGGGAAGCAAACCTTTAGAAAATGCAGGAGGAAGCAGACACTTACATAAAATGCATGCCAAGTTGGATGCACTGGGCTGACAGGTATAAAATAAAAACATTGTGCCTTGGGAAATAGAGAAATAAGGCAAACGCAAAAACAAACAAAATATCCCTGTTCTCTTAGTCAGACTACACTAGTGCAGCCCGTTTCCAGGGTAGCGACATGTAGTCGCGATAGAGTCTTGATCAGCAGTGGTTCGCTATGAGCCACCTGCTGCTGTCAGCTCATTCACTGCTGCATCTTTGGCCCCTGTTAACTAAGTTTGCTTTGAGATCCATAAACTACATGCCCCTGGGGTTTGGCTACCGGCCCTTATTACATCTAGTATACATTGACCTTTTCTTATTAACCTCGACCAACCCTGATCCAAGAGCTCTCGCCTGAAAAAATTTCAGTTTTCCACCTATTGTCAAGACCCACTGTGAGCCACGTAGCGCAGTGGTTAGCGCGCTGGCTTCGCATCTGAGTGGTCCTGGGTTCATTCCCCAGTTGAGGCGGTAATGTTTTTTTCAGACCGCAATGGCTCCCGGGTTGACCCAGCCTTAAATGGGTACCGGTTCAGTCCAGGAAGTAAAAGCGGCGAGGGAGAGAAGATGGCTACCGCCCTCATATAGCCGAGCCTTTGAAATGTGAGATCGCTAACACCTCACACCCCTACGGCAGTAATACTATGGGATACTTTACTTTTTTTTTTTTTACTGTCGCTCTGGGTTATTATTTGTTCATATATGAACAAATGGGCTAACATAGAAATCGACTCAAATTAAGTCTGTTTCATATCATGAATAAGTCACTTCCTTCTATAACAGATTTGAACAACGAAAAGTCTTTTGTGTTAGATTAAAATGAATGATCAAACACTTTAATATCTTCTTTACGTGGGTTGGAGCCAGCCCATTATTGAGAAAAGTTAAGTTGTTGCAAAAGATATTTGTGAGGTTGATCTGTTTTAGTTTATGTCAACTACCAGATAAGCTGATCTTACAAGAGAACAGTATCAGTGCTTTGTGGTGATTTCAATGTATTTATTGAGGAGCGACGTTTCCTAAACAGTGAACCTAAATGTTTGTGCTTTGTTTTATAAATTTTTACAATCGTCTTCTTGTATCCCAGAAACTAACACACACAACAAAAATGATAAAACCATCAAGTTCTTTATTAATTTATGTCTTTACACACAACAAAATCATATCTATTGATCAACAAACAAAAAGGTAACAGGCTCCTAAAGTCAACAACCATAGTCAAACGTGACGTGCTAAAAATAATGCTGCCGCAGATGTAATTGCATTTGATTTTTAATGTGGTAAGTTAAAGATCGAGTTACAAATGAAGAAATACGAGATAGAATTACAAAAGCAATAGGGTCTTTTGAAGACCTCTTGGCAACTGTCAAAAGAAGGAAACTCGCTTGGTACTGTCACATATCGAGATCAAATGGTCTTGCAAATACAATCCTCCATGGAATGGTGCAAGGCAGATGACGAAGAGGCCGTCCAAAAAAAGATGGGAGGACAGCATAAAAGAATGGACCGATCTCTGACCAGAAGAGGCACAAGCAGCAGCCGCTGACAGAGAAGGGTGGCGTAGGGTTGTGAGGATGTCTTCGTGTGTGTCCCAACAACCTCACCGGTTACAGATGGCCTTATCTGACCTGAAGTTAAAGATAAAACTATTGTGCAGTGTTTTCTTTCTCTCTAAACAGCGGATCTTCTTCAAGCTGTGAACTTGAACAAAGCCGAGGTTGTCAAGCGAGCCATCAAGCAGATTAGATCCAATGAACGCAAACTGGATTTTGAGCAGCCAGATATCACAGGTCTAACATTGCTGATGAGAGCGGTCCAAAAAAGTAAGTATAGTCTTTCGGCTTTTGTATCAGTAATTATTGTGCAGCTCAAATAATAATGGAGCCGAGGTAGCACAGTGGTTAGTGCACTGGCTTCACAAACGAGCGGTCTGGGCTCAGTCCCCAATTGGTGTAGGATTTTTCAGATTGCAAAATAGCCCTGGGGTCAACCCAACCTCAAAAATTGGATACCAGAATAATCTGGGAAAGGAAATGTGGCCACATCACCCCTAGTGTGCCTTTGTTGAAGAAAAACATGAGCCTAACGCCATATTCCCTATTTGCCACATAGAATTGAATATTTTTTTTTCAAGTAATAATAGCTGCTTATCGCAAATAAAGATGGCAATAAATAGCACCAGCCTTATCCTACAAGATGTGATCTTGTATGACTGTAAAGACCAATCCTGGCACGGTAGACTCTACTGCGTTCTGCTCTTTTAGACGGCTCACTTTCTCTGAGCCTCCACAATGGGGTTTCGCTCTGAGATCTGAGTCCCTTTGGTGATGCTAGTGCGCCAGGTGCAACGGTTTTGTGCAAACAACTCCCAGGAGGTGGCATCAATGTTGAATCTTCTCAGAGACACTTTTACAGAGTCTCTGTAGCGTTTCTTCTGTCCCCCTAATGAATGTTATATGAGCTCGCCGTATAGCAGCTCCTTGGACATGCGAACATCTTATCTGGGCTTTTTGTAGAAGTACATGGATGCTCAATGTGTGACTTCCTAAGAATTTCAGAGTTCGGCACTTTGTCATGCCCCCTGATCCTGAGCAACCTACGCAGACATCTCAAGTGAAAACGATTTAACCTTCACTGAACCATTGGCGAAAAAATTTGCCTGGGGCACTGTCTCTCATCAGTGATGGTTCTGAAAACTCTGTCATGGTGGATTGCATCATCTCATTTGTAGTTGGAGGTCCTGGGCAAGTGCAGACTTTTATCTTGCACCATCTGTGTGGCTGTCACCATTTTAAATGCACATATCTTTTTCTGAACGCAGTAAATCTCTCTCTTGATCTGAAATCATGCTGTCTAGCTCACCTCAAATTATCAGCCTATTGCAATTTCTGGAAGTTGAAGGCTGTTCTCATCCATGTGTTTCTTGGCCTTCTGACTCATCTCTTCCCTGTGGGTTCCAATCAAGTGCATGTTTGGTCATGTTGTCCTAGAGTGCTACTTTAAACTAAGAGGAGGCTGATAAATGCACTGTTTATTCCTATATTGTATTACCAATGTCAATCTGATCCTTACTAGCATCCCATAAGAGTAAAATTCAGAGCTGCTTGATCTGCGTGCCGCTCACTACTACAGGGATCACGTCAATCCCTCTCCTTGTTAGCCAGGCTGCCATGAAAACAGCGAGAGAAAGTCAAGGTTGGAGTTATGGCTAGCATATATTCCCTGACTAACATGAATGTTGTGCCTGAGCCTGACTAACATGTCTGATCAGAATGTTGTGCTGACCCTGACTAACATGTCTGATCAGAATGTTGTGCCTGACCCTGACTAACATGTCTGATCAGAATGTTGTGCCTTTACCCTGACTAACATGTCTGATCAGAATGTTGGGCCTGACCCTGACTAACATGTCTGATCAGAATGTTGTGCTGACCCTGACTAACATGTCTGATCAGAATGTTGTGCCTGACCCTGACTAACATGTCTGATCAGAATGTTGTGCCTGACCCTGGCTAACATGTCTGATCAGAATGTTGTGCCTGACCCTGACTAACAAGTCTGATCAGTACATTTTCAATAGTTAGTCTTCCTCTCCAAAGGAGATTATTAATACCAGTAAAAGTACACACACGATCTTCACCCTTAGCCTTTGCTAGAAATCCCCAATAATGGCACTGATGTTGGCTGCAAGGAAAATTCAAACACACCTTTTTGTTCTGCTAGATAGTAATCGTGATCACTTCTTCACCTAGGGGTCGCTGTAGTCGAAAGGTAAGGCTCTCAAAGCAATGAACGGAAATAGCGTAGGTTTGAGTCCCGCAGGTTTCAATCGACCCCTGGTCTCAAAGGAGGTGGGACCAGAGTGCCTACATCCTGAATTACCTCCAGTCGTCTCGACTTATGTCTTGCCACTGGTTCAAGGTAGTTCGGGACCAGAGAGTGAGGTTTATAATCAGCGCTGCTTCTTCCTCATTATAATCCAAATACAGCGCAAGTTACATCATCTAGAAGACAAAACATGTCAGATGGTGTCGCTGTTATCGCTTGAGATGGGCAACTAATTTTATAAAATCATCGTCACTTCATCTACCTTGGCAAAACTCTCTCCAGGGAAACTACCATTGACTCTGGGGTCAGCAACAGAATCTCCAAGGACAGTGCTGCCTTTGGGAGGCTATGCGACAGCTTGTTAGTTTGAAGGGGTTTTAACATTGATGCGAAACTCTACCCAGGGTGCTCACCTCCCTCATGAATGCCAGTGAGACGTGGCCGGTGTACAACAGGCATCCTTTTCTTACGTCCTAGTCTTCCATAAGAGTATCTCACATATCCATTTACATTTGTGTAGACTGGGGTGGGCCTGTTACCAGGGAGCAAGTTCAGGACCCTAGGCATGAAAGGCAAGCACTTGAGTTCTGTTTCTAAGAATCAGCATCACTGCACTCTGGTCACACCCATAGGTGCCCAGTGTCTCTCAGCAAATGGTGCAGGGTCTGGATGCTGATGGTCTTTGTAGTTCGCTGTTGTACACTCTCCTGCTCCATACTCCGCTCCAACCTCGTTTGATGTCGAAACTTTGCAGTCTGTGGATTGCTGATTCATCTATTTCAGTGTCCTCATCCAACAGAGGTTCGTTGATTGATTTCAAAATGTCACTCCTGTCCATCACTAACTTGTCCATGATGGGAGCTTGGAAAGCCAAGATGTCAGCTCTTTTGTTGCCCTGAACCCCAGCATGACCAGGACAGTAGATCCAGGTAACCCGTGGAGGTTTGAGGCCTCAACAACTGCTATCCACTTGTATGTTCTGAAGTATGGCTTGTGCGTCAGTCACGTTGATTGCTCTTGTTAAAGGGTTCTCAGATAGCCATATTAATGATGAGGTCACTGCTTCCATCTCCATTCTCGAACTGGAGGTTATTGACATGTATGCCCCACTCCGCTTAGCAACGATCTGTAACTCTAGCCGAGAAGCCCCAACCTGATGTCCCTCTGCATAGCACTGATCCGTTGGTGTATATGACTGCATCACTATCCTGCGTGTTCTCAGTTATTAACTGGTTCACCTCAGGCTCTGCTCTCCCGTTGCACCATTCTCTGCATTCCTTGCCTAAGGTTCCGATGACACTCTGGTAAATTGTGTCATCCTTTCACCAGTTGACCCATTCTTCCCCATTGGCTATCGCATCAACCGGGGTTTTCTCTGCCTGTGCCATCCATGGCACCCGTCTCTTAATCCTTTGATATCTGAGATCCTACTGTATGTCTGTGGTTGTTGTTGTTGAATGTCCACAGTGAGTGGTTTTACTCTTTTGTTCGCCCTAAAAAGAACGTTAAGTGGCAGGTTGTCGTAGCTTTCCTCACATGCCAATCGAGCTGATGAAGGTGGAGTGGCAGGTTGTTGTAGCTTTCCTCACATGCCAATCGAGCTGATGAAGGTGGACCGGGGTCCTCCAGGTGGTTGTGCTATGCTTGGCTTCATTTGCGTGTCGGTCACTACTACAGGGCTCACGTCGAACCTCACCTTGTTAGCCAGACTGTTGTCCTTGACAACAGCCCGTTTCCAGGATGACCAACGAGAAGGTCAGGTGAGGGTCTGGGCCAGTATATTTCTCCTGACCCTGGCTAACATTGTCTGATAAGGGTGTTTTTCCTGACCAGACGTTAGCCTCATCATCCCCTGTCTGTGGTGACACACATGCATTTGTTGCTCATGTAAAGGGGAGATTTGTCATGCAAATTTTCTGATATCTTCTGTAGGTACAGCCGCCATTGTGGAGATGTTGCTTGAGCATGGAGTGAATGTCAATGCCCAACAGATCAATGGGACAACAGCTCTTATGATCGCTGCAGAACAGGTAAGAATGATCAAGTTCTTGCTGGCCAAATGTTCATTTCTTACAGATAAGCATAAGTTGGGCCCGTTTTTCTCAACCTTTTTATACTAGAGAGATACTTTAAATAATGTCTCAGGGAACGCTTGGATAAAATGTTCAGGTCTCTGTGACCTCTTGATATAATGTTCATGCCCCAGGGAACCCTTGGAGTAATGGTCAAGTCTCAGGAAACTCTTAAAATAATGGTCGTCTCAGGAAACTCTAAATAATCGTCTAGTCCCATGGAACCCATAAAATAATCTTCTAGTCTCAAGGAACCCATAAAATAATCTTCTAGTCTCAAGGAACCCATAAAATAATCTTCTAGTCTCAAGGAACCCCTAAAATAATCTTCTAGTCTCAAGGAACCCATAAAATAATCTTCTAGTCTCAAGGAACCCCTAAAATAATCTTCTAGTCTCAAGGATCCCCTAAAATAATCTTCTAGTCTCAAGGAACCCCTAAAATAATCTTCTAGTCTCAAGGAACCCATAAAATAATCTTCTAGTCTCAAGGAACCCCTAAAATAATCTTCTAGTCTCAAGGAACCCCTAAAATAATCTTCTAGTCTCAAGGATCCCCTAAAATAATCTTCAGGTCTCAGCTGGTGCCAAAAAAAACCGTGATGTGAGTATGGAGATCAAAGACAAACCTGCACCAGGAATTGCCATTTACTACGTGGAGCTCGCTGAACAGGCTAAGAAAATGTGTGTCCAGATGTGGGTCTAACCCGAAAAAGTGGGGATTTGCAGATGATGAATATTGCGAATGTGGGGCCGTCCAGGACCCGGAACACCTGATTATATGTCCTAGGATGCAGGAATTCTGTGGGAGTTTCCCAGATACCTGAAGATTATTTTAGGGGTTCCTTGAGACTAGAAGATTGTTTTAGGGGTTCTTTGAGACTAGAAGATTGTTTTAGGGGTTCCTTGAGACTAGAAGATTGTTTTATGGGTTCCTTGAGACTAGAAGATTGTTTTATGGGTTCCTTGAGACTAGATTGTTTTAGGGGTTCCTTGAGACTAGAAGATTGTTTTATGGGTTCCTTGAGACTAGAAGATTGTTTTATGAGTTCCTTGAGACTAGAAGATTGTTTTATGGGTTCCTTGAGACTAGAAGATTGTTTTAGAGGTTCCTTGAGACTAGAAGATTGTTTTAGGGGTTCCTTGAGACTAGAAGATTCTTTTATGGGTTCCTTGAGACTAGAAGATTGTTTTAGGGGTTCCTTGAGACTAGATTGTTTTATGGGTTCCTTGAGACTAGAAGATTGTTTTAGGAGTTCCTTGAGACTAGATTGTTTTATGGGTTCCTTGAGACTAGAAGATTGTTTTAGGGGTTCCTTGAGACTAGATTGTTTTAGGGGTTCCTTGAGACTAGATTATTTTATGGGTTCCTTGAGACTAGATTATTATTTTAAGACCTGATGGTGGCAAATGAAAGAGCACTGACCGTGGCCGGTTTTTGGGCAAAGACTATTTGAGGGTGCCGGACATGGGAAGTAAGTACGTACTAGCTTTACAGATTTTATATGTATGTCACATTGTGGTCACAGTATCAGGCTGTCACAGTTTCAAGATGTCACAGTATCAGGCTGTCACATTGTGGTGACAATATCAGACTGCAGACAGTCCTTCTTCTGTGATCATTGCCAATTTAGACTGGGACTCTGGATTCTTCAATAAATTCTTCTGTCTTCGTTAGGGTCTTAATACGGCCGTGCAGTTTTTTCATGAGGGGAATCCATGTGGGTCACATACTTCCTCTCAGATCTGTGTTCTGGTGGTGGTGGCCCTGACGTACATGTGCTGCTGTCATGTTTGCCAGGCTACAGTAACCTAGGCTGGTGGCACCTATCTGTCGGGTCAGCTTGGAGACTTAACTTAACGTCTTTATACTGGTTTAGAAGACCCTGCAGAGTCTGTATACAACCAGTTACATTTACATCACCTTGCTCTAAAAGCTATGCTCATCCAGTTTATTCTTAAATGCATTAACTGTCCCTGCCTCCACTACCTCCCCTGGCAATGCATTCCAAGCAGACACCACTCTCTGACTAAAAAAATATTTCCTAATATCTAACCTGGACCTCTCTTTAGTCAGCTTGTAGCTATGCCCTCGTGTTATTATGGGTGGCTGTATTTAAAAAAAATTGTTTTAGTCTAATTTATCCATTCCTCTGATCATCTTATAAACCTGTATTAAGTCACCACAAATTCTTGGTAGTATGATAACCTGGCCTTTTCTGGACAGTTGGTAGCATCGGTCATTTGTGTGGTATTTGGAGTGTTCTTCCTGTATCAGTTTCACTTCTTTGACTAGACTGTCAGTCTCCTCGTTTCCTGTGACATTACAGGTCATAACTGTTTGATACTTCTACTTTCAGAACGGGACTTGCCTAGTGGCTCTACTACTGAAGTATGGTGCCAACAGTAGCTTGTACACTGTGCATTCTGGCCTTGCCGAGACTGCACTTATGAAGGTACATTGTATGTCTCATGTTTTGTTTTCTGGCATGTTATTTGTTTAACCTTGTCACACACGCACTAAAAATTGACCCAAAATTTCTATGCCGCTGCGTTATTTTTCAGCACGTTACATTTTCAGAAGATGCGTTGCAGAAGTCAAGATAGGCAAACATATCAATGATCCAAGATATTTAATGTACGGACACCAACTGTAGAAAGTGAGATTTCAGTCTAGATGGAGTTTGCTACAACAACAAAAAACGCTTCCACGGAAGCCCCTGAAAGCCTCACTCCGAGAAATGACACGACAAGCAACAGATGCAATGAATAAAGCTGCAAGAAGAGGTTTCACCAGGAGCTGAGACGATAATCCAGTCAGGCAGAACATATTGACCAGGACATCGCGTCAGGCACACTGACAAATACCACAATCTCTCTTCCGTGTAGCATTCCCTGGAAACAGGCTGTTTTCAAGGCAGCCTGGCTGACGAGATGTGGGTTGATGTGATCCCCGTAGTAGTGAGCGCCACACAGATGAAGCCAAGCATAGCACAACCACCTGGAGGACCGCGGACAATAGCATGCCCGGGATGTGAGGAAAGCTACTGCAACCTGCCACTTGACGTCCTTTTCAGAGTGCACACTCACTCATTGCCACAAGCCGAGTCTCTGTCTCTCTCTCTCATGGCCACACCGGTTGGTGGATTTTTTTCGGGGGGGGGCTGTCCGCTTCAGTCTCTAATCTCTTAGACTACATGGTTGCAGTCTGGTTTCTAGCTCAGCGTCAGCATTTCACGCTGTCATCTGCATAATGAATGTATTGGCTCATATATTCAATGATGAATGTATTGGCTCATATATTCAATTGTTAATGTATTGGCTCATCTTCAATTATGAATATATTGGCTCATATCTTCTATACAAATGTATTGGCTCATATTTTAGACATTGAATTTTTGGGTTTTTGTTTGCGCTCGCTTTATTTCTCTATTCCCCAAGGCGGGTGTGCATTGCACTGTGGTTTTTATTTGACATTGTTTTAAAATGTTGACCTCCCTTGCAGGCCATCAAGAAACAGAACCGAGACGTGGTTAACCTCATGTTGCGAGTGGGTGTCAATATTGCTGCTCCAACTTGTACCAGTCTGTCTGCGCTGGACTTTGCCATTGAGCGCAGGAATCCTCACGTAGAGGGCGTAGTCCGGTTTCATTGTCAGAGGTTAGTTGTATACTTTCATTCTTCTTGTGGGGTGGGACAGATCCCCATACCCATCCTTAGCTCTGTTTATTAAATCTGTTGGTGATTCACTTTCATGCATGTGATGTTGAGCATTTTTTTTTTCGTTCGCCGTATTTCTCTATTCCTCAAGGCGGTGTGCATTGCACTACGGCTTTTATTTTGCACCTGTCTGCCCAGTGCATCCGACTTCAGCATGTGTATAATATAAGGGTCTGCTTTCTCCTGCAATTTCTAAGGGTTTACTTTCCTGGGGTAATGGTCGGTGCTGTGATGAGGAGCGAACCCAGCACCTTCGGTTTGTAAGCCGTGTCACTTAACCACTAGCCCACGCTGTCCCCAATGATGTTGAGCATTGATATTGCTTACTGGGAGTTGCTTGCAGTCGTTCCACGTGGCACACTAGAATCACCACAGGTGCTCATATCACATAGCAAAACTCCATTGAATAGTCTTGACCTTTACCCACACCACATCAGAATTTCCCCTTCAGCCACATTATTTTTCAGCACGTCACGTTTTACAATGTTGTTGACTTTGTCAGCCTGTAACCTTTTTATTAGTCGGTCTATATATAGGATTTGATTGTTTGTAGAGACAGAAGTTCGGGGAAAATGAATATATGCAGAGGATGATAGATTTGGGAGGGACTAAGGGAGAGGGGAGAAAGTATGTCCTTTTGTTGGAAAGATCCGAAGAACACCAAAATCAACACCTGACTGGGACACTTGAGTATATATACGCTTGGCTGGCTGCTTGAACGGAGCACTTATGGGAATGTCCCCTGTGTGATGATGTTGGTTCCTAGAATCAAGAATCAATCAAGAGACATAAACGAATATAGAACTTGTTGGCGTTAATGTTTTTGTTGTGTGTATGTTAGCTTCTGAGATACAAGAAGATGAAGGTGATAGTGTAGAAAAACAGTACAAACGAAAAGATTCACTGGCATTTGACATCCCTTGCTTGAACAAAAAAAAAAGAAAACTGATTATCAATGTTTACAAGATGACCGCAACTGTCAGTTCCCACTATAAACATAATTATTGTATCTACAAACTAAACAGACCCTCCTCAGAAAATCTATTGCAACAATTTTCATGGTTGTACTAAATGTTATCACCCCAATGAAATGTGTAGGAAAAAAACTATGGGCACTGTATATAAAGAAACAATGAATAGACTAGAAGATATTAAAGAATTTTGTGCAGATAAAAAATTAATCATTGAAATAATTTGGGAATGTGAATTTGATAAAAACAGTTATCCACATGTAGATGAAAATCTAAAACCTATCAATAAAAGAGATGGATTTTATGGTAGAAGAACTGAAGCTTTTCAATTATATAATAATACAGAAAAATTAAAGACATATTACGTAGATTTTGTATCATTTTATCCAACAGTAAATAAATATGACGAATATCCTGTTGGCATCCAACAACACTTAATGTTTCTCCTAGTGAATATATTTAAAAAATAACTGCTAAAGAAAGATATTTCGGAATTATGAAATCACAACTAATAATGGAATAACCTTCCAAATCCATGGGAAACAGAAAAAATCATTTTAAAATTGTCTAAAGTCAAAATAGCCATTGTGTTGTTATTAGAGCGAGCGGAAATGGTCTTGTTTTCGATTCAGCTGTTTCTATAGAAAAACCAGTGTTAGCACAACAAATACACTGGTGAGTACACAGAGACAATGTCACGGGTGAATATTTTTGCCAATGGTTCAGTAAAGATTAATGTCTCAGTTATTGTATAAAGATCTTTCATATTGTTTTCCCTTTCCTCAGCTGCTCTCTCCGCCCACTGTATGAATCTATTTTTTCTTGTCAGCTGGTTAGAGTAAACAAAATACGGTGTTGAGCATTTACTTGACAATATGAAGTAATAGGTAAATAACGATGAGTGTATACCCTCAAACAAAAAAAGCAGATGATAAATAGTATCTTTATCCCAACTTTGTGCTACCAGTGTCAGACGTGGACATTGAATAGGGCCCAGGAACGAAAATTAGCCGCCTGCGAAAGGTCACAAACAACACCAGAAGAGACAGAATCACAAATATGAGTATTCGGGAGAAGGTTGGAACAATTCCCTGCCTACAGAGAATGAATTAGTTTGGCCACATTGTGAGAATGCAACCAGACCACATTGTTCATGGAACCTTCTACAGGAGAACATCAGGAAGAAGAGCGATAGGTAGACCGAGGAAAAGACTGATGGACAGCGCAAACGAGACCTGCCGCAAAATGGGGGAAAATGTCACCAGAGAGGCGAAAGACAAATACATACCACGACACTGGGCTACAACCTTTCTAGAAAGTGAGACGACAAAAGAAGAAAAAGTATACCTCTGTCGCCACTTTAAAACATATCTATCAAACTAATGTCTTGTTCTGTTTGAATTCGTCTCTTTAGGTTGGATCAAGCCTTCAGAAGCCGGGTCCTTGCCACTTTGGATGGAACTGCGAACCTGTTGGAGCCATTATTTGCCATGCAGTGTTTTCCGCTCAGAGAGTCCAGTCTCTTTGTGGTCAACTTTAACAGCCACATCCAGCCAGTGGCACCTGGTACGTGTTGAATCCTTCAATTTTGTTCACCAAGTCAATGGCCTTAAAATTTTGTTGAACATTTACACCACCGTCAGTGAAACATCAATTTATTGTAAAATAAATCGCGATACTACAGTATCAGTACCGAAAAAGCAGCAGATATATATATATCGGTGGAGCAGTGGTTAATGCACTTGATTCCCCAGTTGAGTGATCTAGGTTCAATCCCCAAGTGGTGTGGGATATTTTTTCCATCGCAAACAGCTGCCGGGGTCGACCCACTCTAAAAAATTGAGTACCCGAGCTAGCATGAATGGCTGCTGCCCGGGCAAAATTCAAAATTATGGTAAAAATCTGGCCAATCTATTACGGGGTCCTCGCTGGTGCTACGGAGTTCATGCATTGTGCTGAGATTCTCCAAAAATATGAAGAAGAATAGAACACATGGGTCAAACTGTGTGCAATGACATTAATTCTTCGACTAAACTTAATTATAAACACATGACTTTATATCCTGTCATTTTTGGTTTGTTTAGAGAGGTCTTATTTTATAAACACATGACTTTATATCCTGTCATTTGTTGATGTGATTAGAGAGGTCTTATGTTATAAACACATGACTTTATATCCTGTCATTTGTTGATGTGATTAGAGAGGTCTTATGTTATAAACACATGACTTTATATCCTGTCATTTGTTGATGTGATTAGAGAGGTCTTATGTTTTAAACACATGACTTTATATCCTGTCATTTGTTGATGTGATTAGAGAGGTCTTATGTTTTAAACACAGGACTTTATATCCTGTCATTTGTTGATGTGATTAGAGGGGTCTTATGTTATAAACACATGACTTAATATCCTGTCATTTGTTGATGTGATTAGAGAGGTCTTATAAACACATGACTTTATATCCTGTCATTTGTTGATGTGATTAGAGAGGTCTTATAAACACATGACTTTATATCCTGTCATTTGTTGATGTGATTAGAGAGGTCTTATGTTATAAACACATGACTTTATATCCTGTCATTTGTTGATGTGATTAGAGAGGTCTTATAAACACATGACTTTATATCCTGTCATTTGTTGATGTGATTAGAGAGGTCTTATAAACACATGACTTTATATCCTGTCATTTGTTGATGTGATTAGAGAGGTCTTATGTTATAAACACATGACTTAATATCCTGTCATTTGTTGATGTAATTAGAGAGGTCTTATATTATAAACACATGACTTAATATCCTGTCATTTGTTGATGTGATTAGAGAGGTCTTATGTTATAAACACATGACTTAATATCCTGTCATTTGTTGATGTAATTAGAGAGGTCTTATATTATAAACACATGACTTAATATCCTGTCATTTGTTGATGTGATTAGAGAGGTCTTATATTACCACTATGTTATAAACTTGATATGATGTTGCTGTTTTCGTCTACACTTTCAGGTGAAGGTTTCCTTCTATTCGTTGCTCATACCAAAATTACAGAGAAGGGTGTGAAGTGTCGCTTCCATGGGGGCTGTCCAATTAGCTCAGTTACACTGAATGGAATAGTCCAGTCTCCCTTAACCAAGGTTTGTGGTCGATATCTGTTTGTTGCTTGAAATAGTAGATAAATTACTGGAGACATAGTGGAGAAAGGGGGAGAGAGAGACCACTATAGACACAGAGGAGTTATTAAATCTCTCAGCAGCAAATGAAGCTTGCACCTCCCTTCCCACAAACCATCAGAGATAACATGTGACCTTAACCTTTACCTTACTGCATTTAAAAAAATGACACACATTCCCCTGCCACTGCATTATTTTTCAACGCCTCATGTTTTTCTAGGTTGTTGACTTTGTGAGCCTGTATCTTTTTTGTTTGTTATTGTATGGGTATGATTTGTTTGTGTGTAGACATCAATGAATAAAGAACTTGTTGGTGTTATTGTTTATGATGTGTGTGTGTTAGTTTCTGAGATACAAGAAGATGAAGGTAAAAATGAAAAACAGCACAAACATTTAAGACTCCCCCGCTTTCGGCATTCCTTGGTTAATTAAAAGAATTTGCGACAACAGATTATCGATGTTTAGCCTGATGGCTATATCTGTCACTTTTGACTGTGAACATATTCGTATCTACATAAAACAATCTAATCAAGAGGAGCCGTGTAGTGCAGTGGTTAGCGTGCTGGCTTCACATCTGAGTGGTCCTGGGCTCATTCCCCAGTTGAGGCATAAATGTTTTTTCAAACAGCAACGGCTCCCGTGTCGACTCGACCTTAAATAGGTGCCGGTTCAGTCCGGGAAGTAAAGGCGGCCGGCGTGATGCTGACCACATCATCCACTAAGTGTCGTGGGTTACAAAATAATTTGGACCTAACATATTTCCTATGCGCCGCATGGCATGACGGGATCTTTACTTTACTTTTTACATAAATAATCTAAACAGATCTATCTTAGAAAAATCTGTTGCAAAAACTGAACTTCCCCCATTCACAACAATGGGTGAGGTGAATCTTCAAATCCAAGTGAAAAACATAAATCATTTCCAAAATTCTATAACAGGTATAAAACTCACCATTGTTTTTAAATCCAATGTGACGAGTCTGCAATAAAATGAGCAGTATGTTCAGACTATTGCTATGTAGTCGGTTTGATTATACATGATAAGAACGCCGTTCTTTTAAGGCTGAGAACTACAGGCTACTTCGCCACTGCTGTCGACATGTCGTGTGCTGGCTATATTTTTTATTACGCTCTCAACAGAAAAACAACACATGCCATACTAGGATTTCAACTATTGCCCTCCTGGTCGGCAGGCAGGCCTTTTACCAAATGGCCACGAAGTACTCTTGTGTACCTCTTGAAACAGTTACTCAATTCAAATATGGGGGGGTCTGTCATTGGTCTCTCTCTCTCTCTCTCTCTTTCACCTTCTATCACCCAGGGGTGCATAGACCATCAACCAACCCTCGACAAGCACCGATGTCCTGTGCAATTTTTTCCACTTCCTTCCAGCTTTTTCCTGTTTTCTTTACTTTCGCCTCCAAATCTCGTCTCCATATATTCCTTGGTCTGCCTATGCCTCTCCTTCACTGGGAGTTTCATGACAGGGATTGCTTAATGTATGACCCATCCATCTCCACTTTCTTCCTAAGATTTCCTGTTACAATTCCTGTCCCACTTTCTCCCACAGTCTGTCATTTGTAACTTTGCCAAACCATTTTATACCAAGAATCTTTCTCAGGCATCTTTTGACAAAACCCTGCAGTCGCCTGTCATTGCCTTTGGTTGTCCTCCAGATTTCCACTTCATACAGCAGGACTGGACTGGCTTCACATTTGAATTGAAAATCCTTATTTTTGTCTTCCTTCTTATTTCCTTGGTCATGAGGGTGCCAGAGCAGAACTACAAATGAGGACTGCTCAGGCAATGACAAGTCTTACCTCACTGGGGAGAACAACATCTCTCTGATGACTCAAATCAATTTAATGACATTGTACCTTTGTGCTTGTGAAACATGGGCATTTAATGCAGCTTTGGAGCAGAAAATTCAGGGCATGAAGATAAGGTGTTTTAAACAGATTCTTGGATTATCATATCGAGATCACATCACGAATATCAGTATATGCAATATTGCCGGACAATCTATTGGACCGTATCCAGGCCTATTAATTGTCAGATCACAAAAGTTCTGCTGGTGCAGCTTGTGAAATTTTCTCATGGCTTGCAATACATTCTCATGGTTTGTTCAATGTGAAACTTTGAGGTGCAGTTTCATAGTAAGATAAGATGTTGTCCTAAGACGCTCCGGACAGATAATGTTCGCAAGTGAACGGACATGACATTAATTGTAACCGCAAAGAACACAGTGGTTAAAAAACTATGGCGGCTGACAGTTCATAATGTACTGAGATGTGAAGGTCCTACGACCACCTTGCATCTTGGGGAGGTGCAGGCGAGACAAGAAAATATGACTATCCTTTATGTTGTTGTTTTTCTTCATCATTCGTTACCAAACTCCGCTACACAAAGATGAAGATCTAGAGCAATGTATGTTCTCCGTGACACAGCTCTCAGCAGAACACCCAAGGTTGGTCATATAGTGGATCCCACCCAACTGCAGACAAACTAGCAAAGTTTGGGGTAGCATCCCCACAAACAGACCTGAGTATGACATAATGAGGCCAAGACCATAATTAAAGCCAACATCAGGGGGAAATGGGCTGATCAATAAGAAGAAATCTACTTTAAATTAACTAGAGAACAGCGAGTCATCATCTTAAGACTGAGAACTGGGCATAACAGACTAAGGGGTCATCATTGCACCAACTTGGGAATTGGGACAGATGACAGGTGTCCATGTGGGGAACATATCATGACCATGGAACACATCCTGCAAAGCTGCAGGCTAACGTTATCACAGACTGTTATTCAGGATGATCGCGTCGAGGTGTAGAAGGGTTTTGGCAGTTCTAGTTTGCTGGCCCTGACGCTAGCAGTCAGCTATGGGTCGCTGACCACTACAGCTCATGCACTCGTTGTTGTTCAAAACTGCTTATTCTGAGTGATGATGTGGTTTTGGTAGTTGGTTACAGTGGCGTATCTCATGTCCTGAAGCAGGGTATGGTGAACCAGCATCCTCCTGGGTGTAATGCATTACGAGGCTGTTCAATAAGCTCACCACTATGGGGATTGCATTGTCAATCCCCCACCTCGTTGGTCAGGCTGCTGGGGGACATCTGGTTCCAGGTACACAAATGGGGACTGGAGGTGCGGGTCTTGATCAGTATGTTTCACCTGACTCTGACTACTCTTCACTTCCATCTACTACATTAAAATATGTGAGGATCCAAGCGCCCTTATTGAGGAGGAAGTAATGGGTCTACCTCACCTCATCCAGGAATGTTTGTCGTAAACGGTGACCTGGTGAGAAGTGTGGTTGGCATCCTCATCATGTAAAACAAAGTGCTACAGAAACCATCCCTGCTGTAAGCGCTTATGTGTTTTGGTACAGGCTTCCTGCAGGGAGCCTGCAACAGCTATGATTCCATGCTCTTATTGAAGCCAGCAGTGAAGGATAAGGATGAATGAATAAATATTCCATGAACTTAATTTTTGCTCTGGACAGGAAGTGAACTTTGTGACATCTTGCCATCCAATCATCCAGGGCTGTAACACACTAGTCATCCACAAGTTGGCAGACTACACTTCAAAGGTAAGCCTGGCTATGTTTGTACTCTGGGCTACAGATTCTGTGAGAACCAACAAGAATTGAGTCCAGGGCTTATTAACCTTCTGAATCCCAGTTTACAAAATTACATTCATTTATCTGCATAATTTTTCAGCACATCATGCCTCGACGTGGTTGTTGATTTTGAGAACCTCTAATTTTTAAGTTGGTGTTATTGTGTGTATGTTAGTTTCTGAGATACAAGAAGATGAAGGTGATAGTGGTGAAAAATAACATACATACTCACCCGATAGCATTGTCCCTTGGGGGGGGGTCTTAAAAAAATACAACGTACTAATACTACTATCGCTGTTTATTGTAATGGCTACGTCTGTCACTTCCAGTTTTGGATCATTTTGGCGATTTGTCTCTTTTTGGCTTGGCCAAGTGCCGAAACTTCATTCGTCAAGGCTTTATTCAAAATAAAATTAATTAATATTGAGCAAATTGAACTAAAATTACAATCGAGTAATAAGTAATCATAGTTGCCTATCAAAGATAGCTACAACATCAGACTTGTCCTGCGAAATATGTTCCCTTATGGCTGTAAAGACCAATCCTGGAACGACATACCCTGCCACATGTGAGGAGCCGGCTGTGGTGTCATTGAGCGTTTTTTTTTTCCGGCAGCACGCTTTTGCTGAGCCTCGGCAGTGAATTTTCTCTCAGCGATCTGAGCACTATCAGTGATACTAGTGCGCCAGGTGGTACATCTTTGTACAAGCATCTCCCAGACGGTGACATCAATATTGATGCATTTCAGAGATAATGAGCCGCTGTTTCTTCTGCCACCTCGGTGAGCGTCTGCCTGTTGTGAGCTCACCGTATAAATAGCTTCTTGGGGATGTGCTTATCTGGCATGCCAAAAAAATGTCCCATCTTATCTGAGCTGTTTGCAAAAGTGTATGGATGCTCAACATGTTAGTTTGGGTAAGAATGTCAGAGTTGGCCCCTTGTCATGCCACCTGATCCTGAGCAGCCTACGCAGACAGATTAAGTGAAAATGATTTAGTCGTCTGGCATGTCTGCTATACACTGTTTCACAGTCGTGCGGCAGAGTGGGTAACACTACAGCACGATACAATTTTACCTTGGCGGCGACACAGATGCTTTGTCAGTTTCAGACATTTGCTTGGAGCCTTCCAAACGCAGATCTCACTCTAGCAACCCTGTTATTGACCTCACAGTCAATATTCTCCTCTCTGGTGAGGGTACTGCCTGGGTAGGTGAATCTATCGAATGCCTAGAGACGTTGGTTCCGTACAGTAATATTTGGTTCAGTGTACAGTTCCCCAGGGGCATGCTGGAAACATTACCTTTGTTTTTTTCTAGTGTTGATTGTGAGACCAAAGTTACTGCATGCTATTGAAAACTGCTCTGCATATGATGTTCTGGGCATGTGTTAAGGACACAATCATCCCATTTCATAAAATTATGATCTAAACATCGTTAGACACATAATTAAAATTCTGTGACATGTCGTACTCATAATAAAGATTAAATATTAGAGTAAATAACTTGTTTTACCCAGGATTTAGAAGAAGAATCTTCTAGAAGTTCTGGACCCCATACACAGCGTAACGTATCTTTGAAGTAAACTTGCTTGTAAAAAAAATCCAATTGCATTGTAGAGAGCAGAATACATTTTTACAGCTGTCAAAACTACTTGGCTGAAGTCTTAGTTGACCTGTACTTCTACAGGGGCGGATGCACTTGTGCAGGTCCCAGCTCTAGTGTGAGCTGGATGTAGCCGAGATGAGGATTTGCTGCTTAGCGGGCTAGGCTCGAGCAGCTTATTACTTCTCTGTGTTGGGACAAGTGTCGCGGAAGGTGGTTAACCGATGTGCGCGTCCATCTTAACCTGTAGCACTTCAATGTCCGATCTCTTCTAACCAGCTCGGCCTGCAAAAACGATGTGCGGAAAAAAAAATTTTTTTTTTAACGGAGTCACTCCTGACAGCCATTTTTTACTGCTGAGTACGTCCTCCATATATACACGATATTTTGCCGGTTAAAGTATCGTATGTGCGATTACAAATGGCTTTTGAACAGTTTTAATTTTGTATACGCCGTTTGTAGCAAGCCAACTTTTTGCGAAAGGGGAAGTAGGTTGTTGAGAAAGATTTTTATCGCGTAGATCTGTTTATTTTGTTTGTTTAAATGAAAGAACTACGTTTGAATTGGAAACTAACAGTTGTGGCGATATTGTAAACACAGTATCGATACGTTGTTGTGGTTTCCATGGTTTTCTATCGAAGCGTCTAGGCCTAGTGGTCGAGTCCAAATTTTTCCCGAGATTTTCATAAATTTTCAACTTCATCTTTTTAAATCTCAAAAACTAACAAACATACAACAAAAACAATAACACCCACATGTTCGTTATGCTATTGTGTATCTACACGCCAGAAAATCATATTTATTGACAAACAAACATAAAAGTTACAAATTTTGAAAGACGACTACCACGGCGACTAATTAAGAAAATTAATTAGGTCAAATTTTTTTCATAAATTATGTAGCGTGCGTAAGGTTAATAGACTAAAACACTGGAGCAAAGTAGACCCGCAGCCTGTTAGGCGCCATCTGTGCTGCTCTTAACAAACCACCTAACCGTGGCCGGTGGTGTTATACACAGGCGCCTCTTGCGACATGCTCTCTGTAGAGCAGTAGTGCTATTCTTGTCTTTGTCATACACAAATACCCCGGCGGGACACTCGACGGAAGTACAGTCACTAATTATTGTTGCAGAAATGATTATCAATGCCAGCAGGCTGAATTCCTTACAGATGCCTTGTCTGTTCTGTAAGCTTTCAAGAATGATAAACTGCTAGAGATTTTTAAAAAAGCCTTAGGCGAACTAATAGTCAAGAGAAGAGAAGAGTGGACACTCTCCGTGACGAGGTGAAGTTCGAGGATTGCATCAATCATGGAATGGCAGGTAGTGAAACCTGACTGTTGTGAGCATAGGTTTCTTGTCAGCAAAGGTTGTAGCTTGGCAAGAAGTACATGGGCAAAGACCTTACCTGGGACAGACAACAGTGTCGTGGGCCTGTAGCTACTGCATTCTGAGTGGTTTCCCTTAAATTGATCTTGATGACCCGTACCTCAACATAGCTTCGGGTCCCAACTTCGTTTCCGGCGGACCCTGTCACCGAAGTCCAGTGCATGGTAAGCTCTCCTCCAGAGACATCTCAGATGTTGTGTACAGCAAGGGAGTCTGACCAACGTATTAGGGGTCTTCCCTGCGGTCTCTTTTCAACTCGGGGGTACCAGATTGCTCATCATAACATGTGACCTGCCCATCTATGTTTTGCCTTGTCTGCATTATTACCGCAGCTTCCCCTTATTTAGATATATAATATGATCTCATCACGTCAGATAAAACTAGATAAACGTAATGAATAGATCGTTATGTATCAAATAATAAGACTTACTTGAATCCTGGTATTTAGTCAGGCATGGTTGCATGATGCCAGGTAGCCAAAACCTACTTGAACCTGGGTCTGTCTTTGCCCTAAAGCACCATGATGGTCCAATGACGTGATGCAGATCATCTCTCTATCTCGTCGGCGGGCGGTTGTAGTTGTATGGCCACCAGAAAGACACGCTCCTCGTCCATCTATCGTCAGTCATGGCCGACCCATCTGTACTTCACATTGATACAGTCAACGACATCCCGGAACTGGTCTCGGATATGCAGACATTTAGGGCTCCATTGCTCTTTCTGTAGTACTTAAGGTTCTCCTCGTCTGATGTTCGTAGACTTCACACCCATACACCATTGCCAGGATAACCATGCTTTTGACGATATGAGCCCTGGCATTGACATTCGTCATCTGCTGGAGTATCAGTATTGGTTGAAGCTGAGCCAGTCCACCTCTCTCCTGTGTGAGATCCTCATATCGATGTTGGGCTTGTCGCAATTGCCCAGTAGGACAGAAAGGTATCACTAGAAATTGAGTTTTCTTTCTTTTTATGTTCAGGCCAACCACCTAGCCTGCTTCATTCAGCTCGTTTAGGCTGTGTTTGGCTTCTGCAAGGCTTTGGCTGAAGATCACGTCATCCGCAAAATGTAAGATCTCACCATAAATTTTTTGTTTGTTTCTGTCCACGTTCGCCTCATTTCTCTCTTCCCCAAGGCAGTGGCTTTGCACTATGTTTTTATTTTGTGCCTGTCGGCCCAGTGCATCTGACATCGGCATGCATTTTTTGTGAGTATCTGCTTACTCCTGCATTTTTTAATTACTAACTTCCCTGGGGTAACAGCTAGTGCTGTGATGGGAAGCGAACCCAGCACCTTCGGCTTGTGAGTCGTGTCACTTAACCACTAGCCCACACCATGCCCACCATCTATATTGACATCTCAATCCTGCCAGTGGCAGTGCATGAGCTTGCAGCAGCCAGCAACCCATAGCTGTCTTCTAGCATCAAGGCCAGCAACCCATAGCTGTCTTCTAGCATCAAGGCCAGCAACCCATAGCTGTCTTCTAGCATCAAGGCCAGCAACCCATAGCTGTCTTCTAGCATCAAGGCCAGCAAACTAGAGCTGTCAAGACCCTTCCTCACCTCCACACGGTTTTCCTGGATAACAGGCTGCAGCATATCAGACTAGCTAAGGTGAAGGGATCAAAGACGGAAGGCTAGCCTAGTACCCAAAAATGCCTGCTGAAGTCGGATGTGTCGGACCGAAATGTGCAACTATTGCAGTCTACTACAACAGTAAAGGGTTAAGTTCAATACGAAGATATAGAACCTGTGTTGACATTGTTTTTTCTTACAGCAAACAAAAATGTTTGTGTGTGCTGTTCTTGTGTGCTATACCTAACTGGGCTGCTCCTTCTTTGACAGGCAAAACTGGTAGTACAAGCCTTCCGAGCCAAGCTTCTACCTTGTTGAGTTCAACCTCTGGCATACATTTCATTATCCAGAATTGTAAAGACTATATGCTGTCTGGTATGATGGATGGTAGCAGTTTCAGATACATCTGATGGGATGGATGGTAGCAGTTTCAGATACATCTGATGGGATGGATGGTAGCAGTTTCAGGTACATCTGATGGGATGGATGGTAGCAGTTTCAGGTACATCTGATGGGATGGTGGTAGCAGCTTACTATCCATGGATGTATGAACAGCAGCAGCTTAATATCTATCTATTTTGGTGGATGGCAGCAGTAAAAATCCACGTGATGGACCTAGGATATAGAGCTGATGAGGTTGCGATAGTGTTTAGGACACAAATGTTTGTCAGAAGTCGGGAAAGTTAGTCATTGGCTCTTCCCATCTTGTCAGATGAAAGTATGTTGTGCTTTGAGAAAAAGGGATGAAACTACAGTTCATGATGATAACCAATGGGACCAATCCTCCACAGTATGTGCAAGGAAAGTCAGGACTGCATCATCGCATGGTGTGACGTGTCTTCTCAAATACTGAGTCCTTAGCCTATCTGAAATCAGTATTTCCTTTGTCTGTATTCCGTGCTTAATCATGCCCCTCCATGTAACACGATGCATGGCATTCTGTTCCCACGATTGCAAACCGATGCCCGCATCATTCATATCCCGCTTGCATACGTCGTTGTACCAAAATAGTGACCAGTCCTGATACCCTTTTTCCTACTGTAATTCCCCATCGTGGAGATTCTTTGGTATTCTGCCATCCTCCGAGTGTGTCCCAGCTATCGGAGCCTTCGAAGACTAAGTATGGAAAAGATTGTGACAGTACCTGTTCTCCTCAACACCTCTGCGTTGTTGATCTTGTCTTGCCAACCAACCCCCAGGATCATGCGCAGGCACCTCACATGAACGCTGTTTAGCTACCTCTCCTGGTGCGTATAGCTAGACTATGTTTCACTGCCATATAGAAGGGTTCAGAGGACACAGAAGTTAATGAAGACATGTCAACATATAATGGCAGCATATTGCAACTACACGCCAAGATCGAGTTAATGCAAACATTGTTTCTCTCTGTGTACATTTATGGACATTAAATTTCCGACTATGAACAAAAAATCTAACCAATGGAGATGACATACTTCAGAAAGGATCATATCTGAATTGTCAACATACAGAATAAAATGTCGGAATATAGGGCTCTATAAAGATCTACTGACTGTTATAAACTCCAATAGTGTGGTCATGTATCAGAATATAGGGCCCTATAAAGATCTACTGACTGTTAGAAACTCCAATAGTGTGGCCATGTATCCACCAAACATTATACTCAAAGGATCAGTCCCTGGAACAAGAAAGGCAGGAATACCCATTAGGATGTACATAAATGGACAGGGGAAATCTTAGAAGAAACAGCAGCACTAGTGATGGACAGACAACTCGTGTGATGTGATGGTGTCTCCCTCTTCCCCCCCTAACATGCTAGGTTGTCAACGGACAGACAGACAGACAACTTGTGTGATGTGATGGTGTCTCTCTCTTTCCCCCCCCCCCCCCCAACATGCTAGGTTGTCAACGGACAGACAGCTCGTGAGATGTAATGCCTCAATAGCCTGCGAGGTTATCATCGGACAGACAGACAGATAACTCCTGAGATGTGATGGTGTCCCTACCCAATCTGCTAGGTTATCAACAGACAACTCGTGTGACATGATGCGGCAATGACCTGCTAGGTTATCAACAGACAACTCGTGAGATGTGATGCCCCAATGACCTTCTAGATAATCAACAGATGTGATGCACCCTGACAGCAATTTGTCATCAATGTCCTTTTGGGGCATAGGCCATTGACAACCCTCCTTCAGTAAGTTCGGTCTTGAGCTGTCTTTTTTGCCTCTCTCTAGTTGAGGTCCAGGGACCAAAGTTCATTTTAGCGTCTCTTCTCCGGGTGGTTCTTGGTCAACTTCTCTTCCTCATCCTCTTCCTGTGGATTCCATGTCGGGGCCTGTCTGGCCATGTATGATTGCGTTTTCTGTAGCACTCTTTGTGGGACAGAAGAAATGTTTGCAAGATAGATTTGGTGTAGCTGTCTCTTGTCCTCTGTCTAATGAATGAAGAAATCAATTGTTGTGTGAGTACACCAGTTGGAGCAGTGGGCCCCTACTACAATTGGTCTACTTACTATCAACAGTGATGTGCTTTTATAGTAGTTTTTAAGTAGCACTTTGTTTTGGTGGTGTGGTTATCTGCCAACCTCATCGACAACCCTCCATAGTTGCTATTCCTACCTTCTTTTGACTAAGAACATGTGTAGTAGAATGTAATGTTGTCTATTCTTACCTTTAAAATTTGGAAGAGGAGACTAACGTCTGGTCAGGCAAAACATACTGATCAGACATGTTAGCCAGGGTAGGGTAAAATATACTGGCCAAGACCCCTATCTCACTTCCATGCAGATCTCCCTGGGAACAGGATGTTTTCATGGCAGCCTGGCTAACGAGGTGGGGGATTGACATGATCCCTGTAGCAGTGAGCGACACGCAGATGAAGCCAAGCATAGCACAACCGTTCGGAGGACCCCGGTCCATCTTCATCGGCACACTCAGGATGTGAGGAAAACCACTACAAAAGAGTTATCTTACTCATTGTGGACATTCAACAACAACCTGCTCAGACTTCTCTTGTCGCCATACAGTTTATCCCACAATTGGGTTGTGTTGTCACTCTGCACCTCTCGTGGAGACTGCAGAACATGTTTCACCCTTTGTTTGTTCCCCCCACGTGGACACATGTTTGTGTGCCCTATTGTTAATTTATTAAACAGATGATTTGTCAGCCGGCAGTGGCCTGTTCACAGTCGAACCTATCCCTTTGGAAGGAGTAGTATGCTTCTGCTGTAACAGATCCTATATGTTCTCTGTGCTATTTGTCAAAAAGTTACATT
Organism: Ariolimax columbianus; assembly: GCA_036924085.1. Lineage (NCBI taxonomy): Eukaryota > Metazoa > Mollusca > Gastropoda > Stylommatophora > Arionidae > Ariolimax > Ariolimax columbianus. The sequence goes on along the minus strand of JAVGWX010000023.1, from coordinate 11,826,079 downwards.
CACCATGTCTTCATATGTAACCCTGTCTTCATATGTAACCCTGTCTTCATATGTAACCCTGTTTTCAACTTTGGTTCTGCTTCCTCCCTCTTTGGCATTCTATCTGCCTCCTCATTTCCATGTGTGCAGGAATCCACTGAATCTCCACTCTGTTGAAATTGTGGCTGGTATAAATGAGTGCCTTGGACAGGTTGTCCAATTCATTGTTTTTATAACTTCTGAGGGCCATCATGAGGAAAACTATCTTGTCTCTGGCCCGGTTCTTGTTTTTCACGATAGCCATTGCAGCTGTTCTTAGTGTCTCAGTCTGCTCTGAAGTTTGAGAAATTTCCAGAGGGATGGATTTCCTATCCATTATTAAATTTTGTACAAACGTCTCCACATCCTTCTTCGTTCGTTCTCAATCTCCTGCTGCCACGCCCTGAAAAGGGCTTTATCAAGTAACAGAATTTTGTCTGGACAACGTAATGCGTTGTCATAGTTTACAGCTTGACTGCGAAATTTGCATCTTTCGGTCTGACACATCCTTCAGCTGGCATTTTTGAATACTGGCTAAACCTTCCCTCCTTCTATCTCTTCTCCTTAGCCAGTCTGCTCTGTTGCAGTCTGTTATCCAGGATCACCACGTAGAGGTGTAGAAGGGTCTTAGCAGTTCTGGTTCGCTGGCCCTGACGCTAGCAGCCAGCTACGGGTTGCTGGCCCTGACGCTAGCAGCCAGCTAAGGGTTGCTGGCCCTGACGCTAGCAGCCAGCTACGGGTTGCTGGCCCTGACGCTAGCAGCCAGCTACGGGTTGCTGGCCCTGACGCTAGCAGTCAGATATGGGTTGCTGGCCCTGACGCTAGCAGCCAGATATGGGTTGCTAGCCCTGACGCTAGCAGCCAGATATGGGTTGCTGGCCCTGATCCTAGCAGCCAGATATGGGTTGCTGGCCCTGACACTTGGAGCCAGCTACGGGTTGCTGGCCCTGACGCAGCAGCCAGCTACGGGTTGCTGGCCCTGACGCTAGCAGTCAGCTACGGGTTGCTGACTGCTGCAGCTCATGCACTGCTCAGCATCTTGATCCCATCTCCTATCCAATTTTCACAGCTCTCGTTACTGACCCACCTGTGTGTATTCTGTGGCTAGGTGTGTCATTCGAATGTATGTTTTCTCTATTTCGGTTTAAATGCCATTTGTTTGGTCACTTCTAGTACGTTTTCCATCATTTCTCTTTTGTTCTCCTCCATGGTGGAAATATGATGCTTGTCATTAGGGACTCTGCCTTTATCTGTGCAAGGTCTGGAGGTCTGACATGTAGGGATTTTGTTCTTGAATTTGGTTGTTCAGCAAAGCCATTTCTCTGGAGTCTGCTTTGGCCATATCCTTCCAGTCTTTTATTCATTTGATGATTTGAGAGGAATTTATTCTTCTGCCAGTTGTAGTACTCTTCTAATCCCTTCTTCCAGTTTTAGTACTCTTCTAATCCCTTCTTCCAGTTGTAGTACTCTTCTAATCTCTTCTGCCAGTTGTAGTACTCTTCTAATCTCTTCTTCCAGTTTTAGTACTCTTCTAATCTCTTCTGCCAATTGTAGTACTCTTCTAATCTCTTCTACCAGTTGTAGTACTCTTCTAATCTCTTCTTCCAGTTTTAGTACTCTTCTAATCTCTTCTGCCAGTTGTAGTACTCTTCTAATCTCTTCTTCCAGTTTTAGTACTCTTCTAATCTCTTCTTCCAGTTTTAGTACTCTTCTAATCTCTTCTTCCAGTTTTAGTACTCTTCTAATCCCTTCTTCCAGTTGTAGTACTCTTCTAATCCCTTCTACCAGTTGTAGTACTCTTCTAATCTCTTCTTCCAGTTGTAGTACTCTTCTAATCTCTTCTGCCAGTTGTAGTACTCTTCTAATCCCTTCTACCAGTTGTAGTACTCTTCTAATCTCTTCTGCCAGTTGTAGTACTCTTCTAATCCCTTCTACCAGTTGTAGTACTCTTCTAATCTCTTCTGCCAGTTGTAGTACTCTTCTAATCCCTTCTGCCAGTCGTGGATTGTAGCTTTGTTATTTTCATTTCTTTTCATTAGTGTTGACTTCATTACTCCTGTAATCATTCTTTTTGCCTAGTTTACAATTTGGACTTTTTTTTTTCAAAGTTGTATTTTGAAGCTGTTGCCCAGGCTGGCATCCCATATTATAAAGTTGGTCTAAATTCCTGTGTGCAACAATTTCAATATTTGATGGTCTGCAGCCGATCCCATAATTTTTTTAAATTAGAGTCGTTGACTGTTTAGCCTTTTGATGACACTTTTCTGTTTGATTTTTTCATGCTAATCTGCTGTTCATTATTATATGTGAGGTTCTGTGCTTCTGGTAGCTCTTGTCCATTTAGTATCAGTGTGATATTGTTGGTCTTATTTTAAAGTGTAAATACCCTTTAACATACATAGAAGAGTGTTATTTATTCTTTTCTTCAAACACAAAATGAAAAATGGAATAATACTTAACTTAACTTAACAACGTTTTTATACTGGTTTAGAAGACTCTGCAGAGTCTGTACACAACCAGTTTCTTTTACATTTCCTTGCTCTAACAGCTATGCACATCCATTCTATTCTTAAATGCATAAATTGTCCCTGCCTCCACTACTTCCTGTTGCAATGCATTCTAAGCATTCACCACTCTTTGACTACATAAATAGTTTGTAATATCTAATCTGGACTTTTCTTTAGTTAATTTGTATCTATGCCATCTTGTTCGTGTAGGTGGTTGTATTTAGAAAAAGCTTGTTAAAGTCTAATTTATCCTTTCCTTTGATCATCTTATAAACCTGTATTAAGTCACCTTGAATTCTTCTCTTTTCTAAACACAGTAGGCCAGTTTTTCTGAGTCTTTACTCGTAAATAATTCTGGAATCCCACTATCAGCTTTGTCGCTCTTTTTTTTATATCCTTTCCAGCATGTGTATATCTTTTGAGGGTGTTTTGTAGAGACCTTGCTTTTTTCAGTATGGAAGGGACAATGGCAATATGTATTTCATTCAGAGCAGGAACAATTATTGCAAAAATTGTTGAAATGGAATAAAAGATGGTGGCAAAATACTTTAAAAGCTAAAGTCTTAGCAAAAGCAAAATTGTTGAGTTTTAGATTTTTCACATTTACAAATGAAACTGTTTCTATTTTATGAATAAAACATTGAAGTTTAACTTGAAATTAGATGAATGTATGTCATGAAGCAAACAAATCACTGTGTACAGCTGGGTCAACTGGGGCGTGCCGGTAGCAGGAGTTGAGCCCAGTACCTTTGGTTTGAAAAATGAGTGCTGTACCACCACACTATTCCGACGTTAATGTTGTGGATTCTAGGAGGAAATGAAAAAGAGAAGCCGACCTAAATCAATTTGAGAGCTAAAGAAGCCAAAATGAAAATCAATGAACCTGTTCTGCCAACTGTCTTAGTCATCAGGCAAAAAGAGAAAGAGATTTCTATCCATTTAAAAAAAAAATATGTGATGTTTAGAAAGTTAACTCTCCCTGTGCTTGGGACTACAAGGGATTCTCCTTTTCCTTAGGACCACAAGGGATTCTCCTTTTCCTTAGGACCACAAGGGATTCTCCTTTTCCTTAGGACTACAAGGGATTCTCCTTTTCCTTAGGACCACAAGGGATTCTCCTTTTCCTTAGGACCACAAGGAGTTCTCCTTTTCCTTAGGACCACAAGGGATTCTCCTTTTCCTTAACCACAAGGGATTCTCCTTTTCCTTAGGACCACAAGGGATTCTCATTTTCCTTAGGACCACAAGGGATTCTCCTTTTCCTTAGGACCACAAGGGATTCTCCTTTTCCTTAGGACCACAAGGGATTCTCCTTTTCAAGGCTTTTTTGGTTATGCAGTGTTTCTTAGTGTGGTCCACTGATGGTCGACTATCAGGTACATTCACTTCTCATTTAATGACAATCATTGTATATTTTGTACCTGGGCCTAGTCTGTGTTTGTAACTGTCACCTTGCACAAGAATGTGAAAGGTACCAGTTTTTGTGTCTGGGAATGAACTTAGTCTATGGTTGTATAGGTACCAGGAGGAATTTGTTCTGTGGTTGAAGAGGTAACCAGGAGGAATTTGGTCTGTGGTTGGAAGAGTTAAGTCATCACACATTTACAGCTGGATTGACTGGAGCATGTAGATAATGGGGTTGAACCCTGTGCCTTTGTTGTGAGAATCAAGCATTCTACCAGTACTTAGCTACCACACAGAGCGAGCAGGCTTGTATGTAACTGCTATACTTGTAATAACCTGTCAATAACGACGGGACATTTTTTAGATGTAAATTAACATCAAATAAAGAGAATTCATACAGTTTTTATCATATAAAGTTGAACTTGGGATGCCTGTTGCCTGGTTTGGCAAACTTAAGATGCCATGGCCATGACATCACGGCACATGCATCCAAAGGCTCTAGCTTTCCAATGAAATATTTTACGTTACATATGTTGCTTTTATTATTTCTCGTTATAACATATTTGGTACTAAATCCTGCATTTGGTTTCTGCTTTTAATTCTTTGCAGACAAAAGATATTTAGATTTATTCAGCATTTGGTTTCTGTTGTTGGCTCTGATTGACAAAACATTCAGACAAACGTGTTTCAAGAATTATGATGTTGGATTTGCTGTTTATACTGTTTTGACCATTGATTTGTGTGTGTAGCTTTACTATTTAACACTGTCATTAAGTATGTATGTTTGTTTATAGAATGAACTGGGTGTGATAAAGCAAATATCAGAAGGTCAAATTACAGGAATACAATGGACAATTGAAAAGGAGTTGAAGATCTTGATTTCACAGATGATGATGTGTTACATAAATAGCAGGACACACAAGGAAAGATAAGTCAGACTAATATATGAAGCAGCAACAATGAGATTGCAAATTAGTGTCAACAAAACAAAGGAAGTGGGGAGAAATATTACTTATTTGGAATACTTGAAATACTGGTACTCAAAACAGGCATATTAATGTCTGTTGCCAGGTAATTGAATTGCTATCGACTATCCGTAGCAGGTATTTAAAATTTCCTGCTGCTTACAACTAATGTTGGGGTAGATTTTTGACTGGAATTTTGTCCGGGGGGGGGGGGGGGCAGGGGTTTAAGCCTACTCCTTTCGAGTTCTAACGTGCTCGACACTGTACACGGGAGTCTGATCTCACTACCCAAAGACAAAGGGCATTTTTACCAGAAGATTCACATGAAAAAAATCTCAGTCTCCGCCGTGATTTGAACCCGCGACCTGACAAATTATTTCAAGGGTTCTCTGTGACCTGACAATTATTTCAAGACTTCTGTGTGACCTGAAAATGATTTCAAATGTTCTCTGTGACCTGACAATTATTTCAAATGTTCTCTGTGACCTGACAATTATTTCAATGGTTCTCTGTGACCTGACAATTATTTCAATGGTTCTCTGTGACCTGAAAATGATTTCAAGGGTTCTCTAAGACACTAATTTCAAGGGTTCTCTGAGACCAGACAATTATTTCAAGAGTTCTCTGAGACCAGACAATTATTTAAGGGTTCTCTGAGACCAGACAATTATTTCAAGAGTTCTCTGAGACCAGACAATTATTTCAAGGGTTCTCTGAAACCAGACAATTATTTTAAGGGTTCTCTGACACCTACTAAATTATTTTAAGGGTTCTCTGACACCTACTAAATTATTTTAAGGGTTCTCTGACACCTACTACATTATTTTAAGGGTTCTCTGACACCTACTAAATTATTTCAAGGGTTCTCTGACACCTGACAAATTATTTAAAGGGTTCTCTGACACCTACTAAATTATTTTAAGGGTTCTCTGACACCAACTACATTATTTTAAGGGTTCTCTGACACCTACTAAATTATTTCAAGGGTTCTCTGACACCTGACAAATTATTTAAAGGGTTCTCTGACACCTACTAAATTATTTTACGGGTTCTCTGACACCTGACAAATTATTTAAAGGGTTCTCTGACACCTTACAAATTATTTCAAAGGTTCTCTGACACCTACCAAATTATTTCAAGGGTTCTCTCACACCTACCAAATTATTTCAAGGGTTCTCTGACACCTACTACATTATTTTAAGGGTTCTCTGACACCTACTAAATTATTTCAAGGGTTCTCTGAGACCTGCCAATTATTTCAAGGGTTATCTGAGACCTGCCAATTATTTCAAGGTTGAGAATGAATGTGCTAGGATGTCATTCACGATTTTCTAAACCATGTTTTATGTTTTTTTATCCGCTGTAAATATAGTTTTAAAAAAAATCAAAGCTTGCTGATAAATTGTTGTGCACTCAAAAGATAGAATACAGGCAGCAGATAAACCAAGTGATTGATATATTTTTGTATACACATTTATCCTTATTAATTTATCTCCAGAGTAGCAACATGTTGTGGCCTCCCACTTCAGCAGTTGACTGCCATGTAGGAAGCCTGCACCAAGACATGTACATGTTCTGGTAATCATTGTTTCTGTAGGACGTTGTCTTGCATGCAGACTTAGCCAGCTGCACACACAACCTTCCTTGGTCATCTTTTACCAGGTGCATAGAAAGGTACAGTGAGCCGATTGTTTCTCCCCCAATAAGGCCCTCTGTATATGTTGGAGATATGAGAGGATTGTTTCTCCCCCAATAAGGCCCTCTGTATATGTTGGGGATATGAGAGGTGGCCATAACTCTTTCTGAACCTTTAGCCACTAAAGTGGCTCTAACGAAACCCTACAGGGCCATTAACCACTAAAGTGGACACGTTATTTTGTTTAGCAGAATGGCGATTCAGGTTTTTATGTGACCTGATACTTTACTGCTATGGACTATAATAGGTCTCTTTAACTAAATTTTACCAAAACGAAAGTGTTCTGTGTCGGAAATGCATTACTTTTTTCAATTAAAGTGTTTACTTCTCACAATAATGGCCACTTCCACTGCTTCTACTTCGAGCACTTGACCACAAAATAGTGCAGAAGAAGCTAGGGCTATTTTTGAGAGCTTGTTACAGAGTGATTCAGAAATAGAAGATGATCATAGTGATGAGAAATCAATACGGTCTTGTTTTGGCTTTTCAAAAATTAATTTGGTCCATCATCCTGTCATTCAGCCCTAGGACTGGTCAACAAACTCATGGATTTTGTCCTTCCATTTCTGCTTATCATTTGCATCCGTCTTCAGCTCAGCATTGCGTCTTTACAGCCATATCTCCGCAAGCTTGAGACAAAAATGTATTTCTAGGTCTTCCCCTCCTCTCCTCCCCTGCATAATGTTCTCCGAGACCTTTTTGACTGGGCCCTCTCTCAGCAGATTATGTCTCAACCAGCCAAGTCGATTTCTTATCTTCCGTATCAACTTCTCCCATCTCCGCCAAAACCTTTTCATTTGATTTCTTCTCGGTCCCGCTCACTCTTTCCATCTTTCGGTAACACCACATCTCAAAAGCCTCCCACGTATTTTTCCTCTATTTTATTTATGGTCCATGTTTCAGAGCCATACATTGCCACAGTCCAAACATATGTGGGATTCTTTTCCTTAGAGACATACTAATGTTATTGGATGTAAGGATTCTTTGTTTCTCTCACCTTCTTTATCATTGCAATTCTAGATGGTATTTCTCTATGGCATCGTGCATCTTCTGTTATGGTTTGACCAAGATCTGGGAATTGGAATACCTGCCCGACTTCTTTCCCTTTTTTGGTCCAAACCTAACAAAAAAATTAAAAGTCCTGAAAGAATTAAATACAGAGAGCTATTACCATACATGTTATGAGGGGTGAGTAGTTAGCTTGCTGGTCCTGTGGTCTAGAGTTTGAATCCTGCAAGGTCTACAATTTTAATTTTTTTTAAACAGGATAAACTTTTGTTTTAAAACCAGTAGGCCCACTGCTGTAACTGCATGGGTAAGTGACCTTTATTACCATGTGAACAACAGTGTGTGTGTACTGTCATTATTTTTTTAACAAAATAAATTTGCTTTCTCAATGCATTAATATTTTTAAAATTATGTGTGAATGAATGTTTTAATATGCCTCAGTGTTTTAAAATGATGTATTAATATATGTAAATGTTTGAATGCGTGTGAATGTTTGAACCCTTTACACCCTAACATGCCCGAAATCACCAGCTAAAAGGACATTTTCTTTCGATAAATTAGACAATAACAAGTTTTTTAAAATACAGCCACCTACAATAACACGAGGGATTAGCTACAAGTTGACTAAAGAGAGGTCCAGGTTAGATATTAGCAAATATTTGTTTAGTCAGAGAGTGGTGTCTGCTTGGAATGCATTGCCAGGGGAGGTAGTGGAGGCAGGGACAGTTAATGCATTTAAGAATACACTGGATGCGCATAGCTTTTAGAGCAAGGTTATGTAAATGTAACTGGTTGTATACAGACTCTGCAGAGTCTTCTAAACCAGTATAAAAACGTTAAGTTAAGTTAAGGCAGATGTACCAACAATGTGATGTAGACTGATAGAGAAAGTAGACCTCAAAATCTTCTCAATTTCCTGTTATCAAGCCCCGATAAGGGCATTGCAAGCAGCAGAATGTAGCCCAGAGAACATAATAGCTTGACTGCGATATTTGCACGCATTTTTTTAGTACTGAGTTAGCATCACCTCTTTAGATCCCTTCTCCTTAGCCAGTCTACTCTGTTGCAGCCTGTTATCCAGGATCACCCGTGGAGGTGTAGAAGGATCTTGGCAGCTCTGGCCCTGACACTAGCAGTCAGCTATGGGTCGCTGCAGTTCATGCACTGCTCAGCGTCTTGATCCCGGCCTCATGTAACTCTGGTGAAAAGTGGGATTACTAGGGGAGATTTCTTCCAGGCTTAGGTCATGTTGTTATCCCATAGCTGCTGAGCAAAGCCTACTCTTGACATCCCGATGCCATTCTTATACAGATACAGAACTTCTTTAGTTGTTATCCCATAGCTGCTGAGCAAAGCCTACTCTTGACATCCCGATGCCATTCTTATACAGATACAGAACTTCTTTAGTTGTTATCCCATAGCTGCTGAGCAAAGCCTACTCTTGACATCCCGATGCCATTCTTATACAGATACAGAACTTCTTTAGTTGTTATCCCATAGCTGCTGAGCAAAGCCTACTCTTGACATCCCGATGCCATTCTTATACAGATACAGAACTTCTTTAGTTGTTATCCCATAGCTGCTGAGCAAAGCCTACTCTTGACATCCCGATGCCATTCTTATACAGATACAGAACTTCTTTAGTTGTTATCCCATAGCTGCTGAGCAAAGCATACTCTTGACATCTCAATGCCATTCTTATACAAATAAAGAACTTCTTTAGTTGTTATCCCATAGCTGCTGAGCAAAGCCTACTCTTGACATCCCGATGCCATTCTTATACAGATACAGAACTTCTTTAGTTGTTATCCCATAGCTGCTGAGCAAAGCCTACTCTTGACATCCCGATGCCATTCTTATACAGATACAGAACTTCTTTAGTTGTTATCCCATAGCTGCTGAGCAAAGCCTACTCTTGACATCCCGATGCCATTCTTATACAGATACAGAACTTCTTTAGTTGTTATCCCATAGCTGCTGAGCAAAGCCTACTCTTGACATCCCGATGCCATTCTTATACAGATACAGAACTTCTTTAGTTGTTATCCCATAGCTGCTGAGCAAAGCCTACTCTTGACATCCCGATGCCATTCTTATACAGATACAGAACTTCTTTAGTTGTTATCCCATAGCTGCTGAGCAAAGCCTACTCTTGACATCCCGATGCCATTCTTATACAGATACAGAACTTCTTTAGTTGTTATCCCATAGCTGCTGAGCAAAGCCTACTCTTGACATCCCGATGCCATTCTTATACAGATACAGAACTTCTTTAGTTGTTATCCCATAGCTGCTGAGCAAAGCCTACTCTTGACATCCCGATGCCATTCTTATACAGATACAGAACTTCTTTAGTTGTTATCCCATAGCTGCTGAGCAAAGCCTACTCTTGACATCCCGGTGCCATTCTTATACAGATACAGAACTTCTTTAGTTGTTATCCCATAGCTGCTGAGCAAAGCCTACTCTTGACATCCCGATGCCATTCTTATACAGATACAGAACTTCTTTAGTTGTTATCCCATAGCTGCTGAGCAAAGCCTACTCTTGACATCCCGATGCCATTCTTATACAGATACAGAACTTCTTTAGTTGTTATCCCATAGCTGCTGAGCAAAGCCTACTCTTGACATCCCGGTGCCATTCTTATACAGATACAGAACTTATTTAGTTGTTATCCCATAGCTGCTGAGCAAAGCCTACTCTTGACATCCCGATGCCATTCTTATACAGATACAGAACTTCTTTAGTTGTTATCCCATAGCTGCTGAGCAAAGCCTACTCTTGACATCCCGATGCCATTCTTATACAGATATAGAACTTCTTTAGTTGTTATCCCATAGCTGCTGAGCAAAGCCTACTCTTGACATCCCGATGCCATTCTTATACAGATACAGAACTTCTTTAGTTGTTATCCCATAGCTGCTGAGCAAAGCCTACTCTTGACATCCCGATGCCATTCTTATACAGATACAGAACTTCTTTAGTTGTTATCCCATAGCTGCTGCGCAAAGCCTACTCTTGACATCCTGATGCCATTCTTATACAGATACAGAACTTCTTTAGTTGTTATCCCATAGCTGCTGAGCAAAGCCTACTCTTGACATCCCGATGCCATTCTTATACAGATACAGAACTTCTTTAGTTGTTATCCCATAGCTGCTGAGCAAAGCCTACTCTTGACATCCCGGTGCCATTCTTATACAGATACAGAACTTCTTTAGTTCCCATAGCTGCTGAGCAAAGCCTACTCTTGACATCCCGATGCCATTCTTATACAGATACAGAACTGCTTTAGTTGTTATCCCATAGCTGCTGAGCAAAGCCTACTCTTGACATCCCGATGCCATTCTTATACAGATACAGAACTTCTTTAGTTGTTATCCCATAGCTGCTGAGCAAAGCCTACTCTTGACATCCCGATGCCATTCTTATACAGATACAGAACTTCTTTAGTTGTTATCCCATAGCTGCTGAGCAAAGCCTACTCTTGACATCCCGATGCCATTCTTATACAGATACAGAACTTCTTTAGTTGTTATCCCATAGCTGCTGAGCAAAGCCTACTCTTGACATCCCGATGCCATTCTTATACAGATACAGAACTTCTTTAGTTGTTATCCCATAGCTGCTGAGCAAAGCCTACTCTTGACATCCCGATGCCATTCTTATACAGATACAGAACTGCTTTAGTTGTTATCCCATAGCTGCTGAGCAAAGCCTACTCTTGACATCCCGATGCCATTCTTATACAGATACAGAACTTCTTTAGTTGTTATCCCATAGCTGCTGAGCAAAGCCTACTCTTGACATCCCGATGCCATTCTTATACAGATACAGAACTTCTTTAGTTGTTATCCCATAGCTGCTGAGCAAAGCCTACTCTTGACATCCCGATGCCATTCTTATACAGATACAGAACTTCTTTAGTTGTTATCCCATAGCTGCTGAGCAAAGCCTACTCTTGACATCCCGATGCCATTCTTATACAGATACAGAACTTCTTTAGTTGTTATCCCATAGCTGCTGAGCAAAGCCTACTCTTGACATCCCGATGTCATTCTTATACAGATACAGAACTTCTTATGTTGTTTCACTGCTCCTTGCAGTGTGTCGGCAGTGCTTGTAAGAATCTTTTCCTCATGTCCGCAAGCGCTTTGCACTTGAGTAGATGTCGAACAGTTTCATCAGGATGAGAGCAATGTCTGCACAAGGGTGCTGGGGATTGATGCTATTGACTCTGGTATGTCCTGTTTGGAACTGAAAGATGAGACTGATCTCTTCTAGGTAGTTTATTTATATTTATGTCATAGTCACTTTTTGGCTGTGACATTTCGCTGAATACACTGCGACCTGTTGTTCCCTTCGACCACCCGTCCGTCCAGATTTCTTGAGTATCCTTAATAATTCATTTTACTGTGTGGTTACTGCAGGGTCTATCCAATTGTTTCGAGGCTCCTGTTTTTGCCAATCAGTTGGCCATCTCGTTCCCTAGTAGCCCACTATGTCCAGGGATCTATTGCAAGGTGACATTTATCCTGTGGGCAGTGATGATGATGTTATCGCCCGCCCCACCAAGAATATCTCCTTTTATTTGTATGGAGTGTTCTTCAGCGCCCCCAGAACCGACTTGGAGTTACTAAAAATTACCAAATCCATCTGCCGCAATTTGCCCAAGTCAAACAGTTGATGCAAAATCTCAACTGCTGTTTTTATAGCCTCTGCTTCATCATTTAAACGATTTTCGCCGCATCATTCACAAAACTCGTATATGGAAACCATACCTGCAAAAGAGGTAGATTTGAATGATGATCCATCTGTATAGACCAGGACTGTCGATTTTGGGTAGCTAGAGACTGTCTCTAAGGCACATATCTTGAGGATATTAGGTACAGTCTCCTTGGTGGCTGCCTTTTCTGTCAGGTGTGTTTTTATGACTGACATGCAAAGATTTTCCCAAGGGGGTGGTCCAAAATATATATTTTCCGTTTCTCTCTCCTCTGGTGGATGGTGAAAATGGCTTTCCTCTTCTACTACATCCAGTGGGGATAATTGCTTCAATCTTCTCTTTTGCTTCCAAGTATCTATTTGGATGGTCATTTTCTTGTCTCTACCGCTGACTGAAGTCAGTGCCCCTTTTCTCCTGATATCTAGTGGTTCTATGTTGGCCTCTATCTCGCACGCAGCTATAGGTGTTGATCTCATCCCCCCACAAATTAGTCTGAGAGCTTGATTCTTAGGTTATAAAGGGTTTATCTATAAGAGTAACTGAATCTTTTATATATGAATGATGCATATTTTAAAATTATATGTAACTGAATGTTTTAAGAATTTGTGTGAATGAATATTTTAATATATGTGTGAATAAAAGTTTTAATGTGTGAATAAATGTTTTAATATCATGTGTGAATGAATGAATTAAAATATTTATATTTTTTGGCCAGAGTTATAAAGTAAGATTTGCCATTGTGACACTTCTACCATGGCATTGTTTAGGATGGAGAGTAGAGTGTAATAGAAGCGGAACACTATTTCTTGTTTAATCATATGATGCACCGCTGAGAAGTTCAATTGTGGAGAACCATGATTGTCTAGGCCAGTCGGTACTAATGAGAAGTCTAACTTGTTTTAACTAAGTATTTGTTAAGTGATGTGTTCTGTCCAAAGTTGGAAGACTGTGTGTTACAGTTTGTTGATGTAATTTTCTTCATTGTTTGTTCTCAAAACTCCCACTACCAGGCCCTGAAATGGGATTTGCAAGTAGGAGCAGGATGTTGTCCGGAGAACGGAATGTGTCGTGTCAAAGTTTACAGCTTTTGTCTGAAACATCCGACTTCAACAGGCATTTTTGGCAGCGGGTTAGCTTTCCCTCTATGATTGCCAGTCTGTCCTGTTATCCAGGATCACTGCGTTGAGTTGTAGAAGGGTTTTGGCAGCACTGGGTCGCTGGCCATGACGCTAGCAGTCAGCTCATCATCTTGATACCTGTTGTAATTTCTTTATATATGACACAGCCAGTAGACCCTTCCAAATGAAGTGTGCCTAGGACACGGGAAAGTATCTGTCGGTTTTTGCTTTCCTTGAGAATTACTTGGATTGGAATGTTTGAAGGACCCAACCCTCCTTTGCCATCTCTCATGGCAGGTTACAGTGCTTTGCTTCTTCTCATCTCACACAACACTCATCTCAGACACTAACTCACACAACACTCGTATCTCACACACAACACTCGTATCTCATACACAACACTTGTATCTCACACAACACTCATATCTCACACAACGATGCCAACATGATAACCAAGCTGGTTGGAAATGTCTGTGCACTTTTTAATTCATGAAACAAACACTGCTGCTATATGGTGACCTGTCAAGTGAGTTCTGGGGCGCCTTATATTATTGGGCCATTATTCTGGGGCGGCTTATATTATTGTATGGAGTGATGTGGCTATCGATTGTTGTAGACAGGCCTTGGGTTGGAACCCACAGGGGATGTAAGAGTATTGGCAAAAGAATTAATGAAAGAGCAGATCTCAAGAAGATGGCCCCCAAAATATGTATGCACATAGCTTTTAGAGCAAGGAAATGAAACTGGTTGTATACAGACTGCAGCCTTCTAAATCAGTATTAATTATGTGCGTCATCCTTTGTGCTCCAAAGGAAACTAGAAGGATTGAGGAGGAGGTTCGTGGAGCTAGCAACAACAGAGCACATGTATGCATTGGTGCAGACTTCCTGCAAGGAGGCCAGTTATAGTGGTGCCTCCATAGCCCTGCCGCATTGTAAATGGAAAGATACTTTCCTGCCACTTTCAGTACGGTAATTTACATCAAATTGCTTGTGCCAACAGTGACAGGTCAACATGACATTTTATGACACACAAAAAGACCATTGATATTTTTTTTCTTCTTTCTCGTAGATAACAAGTCTACAAAATTCCTTCCTTCTTGAGAAGTGTGTACATTTTCTTGTTGATGATATTCCCTTGTGAATCCTCATACTCCTCCTGTAACAAGATGCAATGAATTGTAAGAAATTCTTTTATCCAAAAATAATAAAACTTAGCTATAGTGAATGTCAGGTATTTATCAATACCAGCTAAGGAGGAAGTGCCTAGTAGCGTTTGTGACTATGAAAAAGTCTTTGGTAGCATTGAAGTGATCGCAGTCGCAAATGTCCTACGAAAAGAGGGTGTTACCATTTCTCTCAAACTTTTCATGACAGACTTTCAAGTTTTCCCGCACACTAAATTAGATGGAGAAATGCTCAACCGCCTCTGGTTTGCAGATGACATAGGTCAGCCACAGCATCAAGGCAGTTGGTCTAAAAATAAATAAGCTAAAGACACAATGCATACTGAACAGTTTCTGTCCCTGTGAGGAGATGTGGCTTGGAACTGATTCCGTCAAAAACATTACTGCGTACATCTAGATGCGAGGTGGTTCAGCTTCAACGGCATCAAGACAGATTCCAGCCCATGGTATATGATGGCTGTGAGGTGTGGAATCTTTTTTTTTAAAAAGTGACATGGCGCTGCTCCAAACGAGCAAGGAACACTGTCACTACAAGACTACATTCGCAACACTGCCATCAGTAGTAAAACATGCTTCAATGACGTCATAGGTATCATGTTAAGAACATGCGGGCGGTACGCATGCCTGACAAGTAAAGTGACGTCGTGGTTTTTCCCTACACCTATGATTGTCGCCCCAGGCCTTAGTCTGGCATGGTGCTTAAAGGCAAAGGACGGAGACATTTGACTACCTGGAATAGAGCACAAAATGTGCCTGATTGAACATCAAGATTGCAATGGTACGGCTGAATGGCAATGATCAATAAGTCAATCTCAGCCACACCCCTTAGGGTTGCAACGGATTCTATTCATGCTGCCCCAACTACTTGCTTCCTGAGGTCCACACCGATATAGTGTTGTCCTGACCGTTCACCCAACCAGGAGACCACTAGCTGCACTGATCTTGAGTTCACCGACCAATGAGCCCACACAAGCTGTGCATGGCCAGGAGTTGGCCAGCTGCCCTGACCTTGACTTCACCAACCCAGAATGTGGATCTGCCCTGACACTCGCATATGAGACGACACTCGCATATGAGACCACATATGCTCTATCCTTCTCGAGTTAACCCACCAGCTACGCTGACTATCTTGTTCATCCAAACACGAGCTGACCTAATCTTCACTTCCACCCTTCATAGGCAGATGTTCTTTGGCCTTCCACTATTTTCTTCCTTCCATGAGTGTTCCTCCAATACAGTGCGTGTCTGGTTATATTGGTAAGTTCCTTTACCCTACAGTAATGACGAGTTCTTGTTGCTAACCCCACTTGTACAAGAGTTAGGTAACCTTGACACATTTCTTTGCTAGTGGGTTACAGTGGCTTTCCCCACATCCTGTGGCGTACTTGAGAAGGTGGACCATGGCCTTCTTGGCTGTAGTGCAATGCCAGACTCCTCAGTAATATCAACACTATGGGATTCACAGTGCCAATCCCCACCTCATCTCCAGGGAGAGCTGCTTGGAAGTTGAGGTGGAATCTTGATCATTTTGTTCCACCTGACTAACAGAGTGATCAGTATGTTTTGCCTTACCCTGACTAACATAGTCTGATCAGTATCTGAATTTTATTCCAATTCCATATTCGTTGTTCAACATTTTACACTAGTACATGAAATTATCTTTATTTTTTTCCTTGGAGTTCCATATGGGGGAAAAGGAAGTCAAAAATAAGGATTTTTCAATTCAAATGTGAAACCAGTCCTGCTGTATGGAGCGGAAACTTGGAGGATGATCAAATGTGAAGCCAGTCCTGCTGTATGGAGCGGAAACTTGGAGGATGACAGGAGACTGCATGAATTTGTCAACAGATGTTTGACAAAGTTACAAACGACAGACTGTGGGGGAGAGCGGGACAAGGTAAATTGGAACAGGAAATCTTAGGGAGAAAGTGGAGATGGATGGGTCATACATTAAGAAATCACCAGGCAATCCCTGTCTGGGAAGGAGAGGCATAGGGAGACCAAGGAATACATGGAGGTGGAAGTAAGGAAAAAGCTGGAAGGAAGTGGAAAATATTGCACAGGACAGAGCTGGTTTGTTGATGGCCTATACACCCCTGGGTGATATGAAGGCTTCTTGTCAGACCAATGCCATATGCTGCATACTAAAGGTTATGGAGTAGTGAAACCACCAACTCTGAGGAGGCAATAGATGGCCAAAGACGACCCCTCCAGCATGACTGTGTGGGGGCATGAATATTTCAATCCACCTCTGGTCACTTTGTGACAAAACTACATGACTGGAATATGAGAAACTGATTGCCTACAGTCACTGATCTCGTTTATGCGGACGACTCTCCGATGTAGAATTCCTAGACAGAGAAACACTGTCTATATCCTGGGTCAATACCAGAGTCCAGGCCCTTATTTTGTTTTAAACGCAGGATCACAAAGAGTAGCATGATATCGGATAGGCCCAGCAGTGCTGATATGTCAAGGCGGATTGGACTACCTGTGCCTGCTTTCCACGACCTCCAACGTATTTGGAGCAACAGCAAGGTTGAAACAAAAATCCACGTCTACCAATCCTGCTTCACGGCTCTAAAATCTGAACACTTTTCAAACATGGCATATCTAGACTGAGGCCTTCCACGTGCGCAACCAGCCGTGCATCCTATGGCATGACTACATCCGCAACATGCTGGTAACTACTAAAACAGGTCTCGACCCAATCTCAGAAACACTAAACCAGTGCCGAGTTTCTTTGTTCAATCATATTGTAAAGCTGGACCAGGGACCCTCCGGCACACAAAGTACCCCACAGGTCGTTCCCCCAACCAGCTGGAGACGCAGAAGAGGTTGTACAGTATGGCTCTAGTGGATAGCAACCTCCACCTCTGCTCTGGACGAGGCCTGGAGAAATGCCACAGAAATGAGTCACAGATGTGGCTGACTAACACAACAGGCCTCAGATGCCTAAGTGAACTTATTATTAATAGTCTACAGGGAGTCGCTGTGGTCGATAAGTAAGGCACCTCTCCTCTCAAAGCGATGAACGGAAACGGCGAGCAATCGAATCTTGTAAAAGCAACCCCTGATCTCACCAGAGTGCCTGCATCCTGAGTAACTCCAGTCGTCTTAAATAATTTATGTCTTGCCACTGGTCCAAGGTAGCTCGGGACCAGAGAGTGAGGTTGATACCAGCACACTATATTGCTCAATATCTTCCAAATGCAGACAAAATGGTCTGGTGGTGTCGACACCATTGCTCATGATGGACAACTAACTAAATTGACATTAAAAGCATAGAAATGCTATAAAAATTATAAAATCTCAAAAGACGTGGGAATAACAAAATATTTTTTAAACAATGTATACAAAAAAAATTATTAAAATCTCAAAGATATACAAGAACTAACAAATAAGCACATGATATTAACAAAAAAAATCTCTAAATAATGATATAACCTCATATTATTAAACGTCTTTACTTATAACTGTAATCCCACTATCAGCTTTGTCAACTTCTATCCAGAGTTTGTATACAATCAGTTTAATTTACATTACCCTGCTCTAAAAGCTTTGCGCATACAATTTATTATTCTTAAATGCATTAATTGTCCCTGCCTCCACTACCTCCTGTGGCAAAGCATTCATCACTCTCTGACTAAAAAAAATATATTATCTAATATGGACATTTCTTTAGTTAATTTGTAGCTATGCCTTCTTGTTCTTGAAGGTGGTTGTATTTTGAAAAACTTGTTATAATCTAATTTCTCTGATCATCTTATATCCTGTATTAAGTCACCTCTAATTCTTCTCTATTCCAGATACTGCAGGCTGGTTTTTCTGAGTCTTTCCTCATTTCTGGAATCCCACTATCAGCTTTGTTGCTCTTTTTTGTATTCTATCCAGCATGTTTATATCCCCTCTATGATAAGGACTAAAATCTAGGTCTAACTAATGCTTTATACAGTTTGACTATCACTTCCTTGCTCCTATGTTTAATATTTCTTTTTATCATACCTAACATTGCATTTGCCTTTTTCACTGCTACCTGAACTTGCTCACTCACCTTACCTGTATGATCTATTATAAACCCCCTAGGTCCCAAACAACACGATATCAAATATTTTTTAAAAACAAAAATGATATCTACATGATGTGATATTTTTTAAAACAACTCAAAAGATATGATTTAGCTCACCTCTGTGTCTGCTTTCCATCTCTCAGCTTCTTTGCCAGATTTTATTCGCGTCCACACTGAAATTTTCAGACCAAACATATTTTAGAGCTGTCAATTAGCATATCCAAGAAGGTACAGGTTGCATCTCAAATACAATCCTACAAGCTATTGTAAAGTCCCATCTACAAATTAATTTATCAACTGTTCACACAATATGAAGCATAAGTGGTGCTCTATGGATACCTGGCTATGTCGATGTCCTCGGAGAAGGCTAATGAAGAGGAACAACTCTGCCTAGTATCACAATACAGACCTGCGGCAGATCCTGATTCAGAACTAAAGACAGGAGTGGCTAGTATCAGTGGACTACACTCCATCGAGGCCTAATTATATGTTAGTCGAGCATAACTAGATCCTCATGTCCCTCTCAACGTCTTCGCTCGTTCTCAAGCCCTGACAAGGCTTTACAAGTAGCAAGATGTTGAACAGAATACGTTGTGCCGTAGTTGACTGTGGTATTTGCACCTTTCAGTCTGACTGTGGCATTGCCCACGCCAGCCATTGTTAGGTGGTTTGTTTAGATCAACATAGATAGCACCTAACAGGATGCGGGTCTACTTTGCTCTAGTGTTTAAGTCTATTAACCTTTAGCAGTCCAACATTAAATGACAATTGATACACTCGGCCTACAAATTATAAATTGAAAAAAAAAAAAACATTTTTGTGACCCTATTCATAGCCATTTTTTTAAAATCCTGAATATGTCACGTCCATCTACACAGATTTTTTTTCCAGTAAAAGTATCGTATGTTAGATTACAAATGAATTTTGAACGATTTATCGTTCTTATTACGCCAATTGGAGCAGGCTGATTTTTTGCGAAAGGTGAAGTAGGTTGTTCGGAAAGATCTTTATCGAGTAGATCTGTTTATTTTGTTTGTTTAGATGTAATAACTACATTTTTTTTTCTTTGTTCGCCTTATTTCTCGCGGTATGTGTTGTACTGTGGTTGTTTTTTTTGGTTTTTTGTTTTTTGCGTTCGCCTTATTTATCTATTCTCCAAGGCGTGTGTGCGTTACACTGTGGTTTTTATTTTGCGCCTGTCGGCCCAGTGATCCGACTTCAGCAAGCATTTTATGTAAGGGTCTGCTTCCTCCTGCATTTTCTAAGGGTTTGCTTCCCCGGGGTAACGGTCGGTTCTGTGATGGGGATCGAACCCAACACCTTTGTGCTGTGAGCCGTGTCACACGACTACGTTTGAATTGGAAATTAACAGTTGTGTCGATATTATAAACACAGTATCAATACGTTGTTGTGATTTCTATTGGAGCGACCAGGCCTAGCGGTCTATTCCAAATTTCTTTAGTTTATCAATAAATTTTCACCTTCATATTTTTGTATCTCAGAAACTAACAAACACACAACAATAACACCAGCAGTTCTTCATTCAATTGTGTCTCTACACACAAGAAAATCATATTTACTGACCAACAAACAGAAAAGTTGCAAGCTTTGAACGTCAACTACCATAGCGAAATATACAGTTGCGCAAATTTTCGCCAAAAGAATGTAGCGTGCTAAAAGTTAAGATGGACTCGCACATTTGTTAACAGAATGTAGCGTGCTAAAAGTTAAGATGGACTCACACATCTGTTAACAGAATGTAGCGTGCTAAAAGGACTCACACATCTGTTAACAGAATGTAGCGTGCTAAAAGTTAAGATGGACTCGCACATTTGTTAACAGAATGTAGCGTGCTAAAAGGACTCACACATCTGTTAACAGAATGTAGCGTGCTAAAAGTTAAGATGGACTCACACATCTGTTAACAGAATGTAGCGTGCTAAAAGTTCAGATGGACTCACACATCTGTTAACAGAATGTAGCGTGCTAAAAGTTAAGATGGATTCGCACATCTGTTAACAGAATGTAGCGTGCTAAAAGTTAAGATGGATTCGCACATCTGTTAACAGAATGTAGCGTGCTAAAAGTTAAGATGGATTCGCACATCTGTTAACAGAATGTAGCGTGCTAAAAGTTAAGATGGATTCGCACATCTGTTAACAGAATGTAGCGTGCTAAAAGTTAAGATGGATTCGCACATCTGTTAACAGAATGTAGCGTGCTAAAAGTTAAGATGGATTGGCACATCTGTTAACCACCCTTCTCCTTTAGCCTAGCCCGCTAAAAGAGCCAGCTGAAATTGAATCTATCGAGCCAAAAGATGCAAATATTGCAACCTTGCTGTGAACTACAATACAGCGTCCTTTTGAGGTTGAACACAGAAACTTTAAACAACTGAATTAACAGAAACATGACCACCACTGTTTTAAATATTAATATCATCGCATTGGCAGTCTACATCTGTATTACTTACATGCCAGAGCGTCCTCGATAGATGTGACGTTTGCAAAGTGTGCGGTATTGGGTATGCCGAGACACCTCATCCCCAGCGCATGACGTGACTCCTGCGAAAATAAATAGTCAAATAAAGAATGTATTCGTCCGTTGTAGCAAAAAGGGGTTAGATTTGTGTCAGTCCTCTTGGGTAGAAGGGTCCCTGACACTTGGGTGTGTGTGGTTGAGAAATGTTTTCTATATACAGAGAGCAAGTACATGGGACAATCAGTTCTCTAACCTGCTGAAGATGGATGTGTCGGTCCGAAAGGTGCAAATATCGCAGCCAAGCTGTAAAACTAGCGACAACATTTCTGTTTTCTGGACAATGTCCTGCTACTTATAAAGCCCCATTCAGGGCTTGGTAGCTGGAGATTGAGAACGAACACAGAAGAAGCTCTCTATACATGGGAAAATAGACTTTATACACGGAAAACAACTTTCTAAATACAGACAACATATCTCTATACATTGAAAACAGCTCTCTAAAAAAAAGGAGCAAAGAGATACCTCACTCACATGCATATGCTATGTTACTGGCAGGACGTGACGATCCTGGGACACAGTCAACACTGGACTGCCTCTCTTCCGGGATAGTACAAACTAGTACATAGTCCATCATATCATTGCCAAACCCTATAGACACGAGTAGGGAAGACTCGATAGTCCTGCAAGACAACTTCCTAAGAGAGACAACTCTGACCAAAAACAACTGCTGCCTTGCAGTTAGGCTGGGGACAGCCAAAGGCTAAGGAGGGCAACCCTACAGAAACGCCTGTTGAATTTGGATGCACTGAGCCACAGGCTTAACAAAATAAAACAGTGCAACGTAAATATCGCTGTAAACAGCGTACGATGAAGAAGAAGAAAACAGCCCTCTAAACACAGAAAACATATCTATACATGGAAAATAGGTCTCTAAACATGGAAAACAGCTCTTAATACATTGAGGAGGAAAATGACTTTCTAAACATGGGAAAGTAGGCTCTCTGTACACATAAAAACCCATGATAATATGAATATATATGTGCTGTCTGACTTGATGAAATCACTCACAGCAAAATGTCTCTGGAAGGCCTTTGGTCCCCGGTACGGATGGTTTCCGCAGATCTCGCATGTATATGTGAGGTTCAATCCATGTAACTTGTACAACCAGTAAGGAATGGGCTGCAGAGAGAAAGAAAATTGGGCATACATGAAGCTTCAAAGTAGCAAACTTCTCACATTAAAGCATTCTATCAGTTTCAGTGCATCAGCAAACTTCTCACATTAAAGCATTCTATCATTAGTTTCAGTGCATCATCATCTATAAACCACCTATGCGGAATGTATAATGAGAAATATTAGAGAAGACGAGAACATTGAAAGTTTTGATCCATTGGCGGTTACGAGATTCCAGAGTTATGATACGCAGACAACACAGTTATACTATCAAGAAGGGCTAGAGCAGCTACTTTCAGCCGCAGATGGATACAGTACAGATCAAAACCTGTTTATAAATAAACAAAGAAAATCACCACCGACAAAACACAATGTCAGCATAAATTTACAGTAGGTGGTGAGGAAATAGGTCAGGTTACACATTTTGAATATATGGGCTCCAGAATTGACAAGAATGGCGACTGCTTGAAAGAAATCAGAAGAAGACTAGCCATGGCAACACAGAGACTGAAAAAATTATGACAGAACGACAAAAGTGAAAGTCTTGAGAGCATGTGTTTTTCCTGTGGCAGCAAATGGCTGTGAATCATTGACGATTACCAACACTTCCAGAAAAGGGATTGAGTCCAAGTCAAAATGTTATAGAAAGATCCTCAGAATACTCTGGACCGAGAAAAGGATGAATATAGATATTCGGTAAGAGCATAGAATAGAACTAGTTTATCAATTCCATTATGGCCAGGACATTAAATAATTGGATGACACAGTGGCCTTGAGAGAACAGTAATGGGAGGTATGGTGCCAGGCAGGGGTAAACCAAGAAGACGATGGCACCAAGATATCCAGGAATGCCTGGGTATGACTGAGGCAGAGGCTGGAGTTTTGCAAAGGAAAGAGTTTCTTTCAGACAGACTGAGATGGGAGCGAAGTTCAATAAAGGACATGCTACATGATGATGATGGATCTTCATCTGTTCCCTAGGGTTGTTGTTGAATGCCCACAATGAGTAGGATTACTCTTTTGTGGGCCCTGAAAAGGGCATTGAATGGCGGGTTGTAGTAGCTTTCCTCACATCCCGAGTGTGCTGATGAAGGTAGACTATGGTCCTCCAGATGGTTGTGCTATGCTTGGCTTCATCTGCGTGGCGCTCACTACTATGGGGATCACATCGATTGATCCACATCTTGTAAGCCAGACTGTCTTGAAAACATGACAGAGAGATATTGATCTCGGAGGAAGAAGCTCTTTCCTAGCACCGGACATTCATCAAACTCACTCGCAATGCCAGAAAATGGTCTCTCCTTTTCAGGAGGTTGATGTTGTCTTTGCGATGGCCATATGCTTGCAGATCTCTCTCCCAGTATTCCCCATTGTTCATCTGTTCAGCCAAGCCTCTTTGTTCGCAGTCTTCAGTAGTTGTTTGTCTGTCTGCATGGTTGTTGGTGTGTATTGTTCTTGGCTTGATCCGTTCTTTGCCTTGTCATTGCCAGGCGTATTTGAGTGACCAGGGATCCATTACATAGCTACTATTCTGATTTCATTGAATGTAATAAGCTGGTTGGATGCTACGTGGAAGCAGTACTGACATATGGCAGTGAAACATGGACAATCAGCAAGCAAACGTATAGATCTTTGGAATGAACAGAGATTGTGGTTTTACAGAACAATGCTGTGTATCCCATGGACTACAAGGAAGATACAGTACTGGAGGAGGCACAAAGACAACTTATTGCACGGATCAGAACAAGGCAGTCATTCTTTTTCGGGCATGTTTTGAGAAGAGGCGGCTTGGAGCACGTCGTGACAACGGGAAAGACAGCAGGAAAGAGAGACAGGGGAAGGCCAAGAGAAAGAAGTTGTTGGACAGCCTGAGAGAATGGCGCGGGCGGCAATCAACAACAGAGTTGGTAAACGACACATGTGATAGAAGTGGATGGAGGTCCACCAGCGTCAACCGGCAGCGCACCGAATGATGGTCTAGGGACATTTGGACAAGTCCAAGCTTAGAATGACCACTATTGTCTAGAGCTTGAAGGGCGGGCAATATATCTTAAAAGATACTTATGTTTTGGGCCTGCAATAGGAAGGTTTCCCAGTTCCATAACACGAGATATGGTGGCTTCTGTTGAGGTTCCAAATTCCATCACACGAGATATGGTGGCTTCTGTTGAGGTTCCAAGCTCGATCACACGAGATATGGTGGCTTCTGTTGAGGTTCCAAGCTCGATCACACGAGATATGGTGGCTTCTGTTGAGGTTCCAAGCTCCATCACACGAGATATGGTGGCTTCTGTTGAGGTTCCAAGCTCCATCACACGAGATATGGTGGCTTCTGTTGAGGTTCCAAGCTCCATCACACGAGATGATGGTGGCTTCTGTTGAGATTTACCAGCTCTTTGCTCAGTCATATGGCTGTCTGGTACCAAATAGAGGCCTGCATGAAGGTCAAAAGGAGGCAGCTTCTCCACCATGTAAAAGCACAAGAGATCAATCATCAGTATGCATGCACACTCAATCACATACATTTACAAAGATCTCTTCACTCCCTGTGTAGATGAGGGGAAACTAAATGAAGGAAACCACTGCCTGAGGTAGACAGGTTAAAGGAAACCACTGCCTGAGGTAGACAGGTTAAAGGAAACCACTGCCTGAGGTAGACAGTTTGAAGACAACCATTTTCTGAGGTAGACGGGTGAAGGCAACCATTGTCTGATGTAGACAGGTGAAGGCAACCATTGTCTGATGTAGACGGGTGAAGGCAACCATTGTCTGATGTAGACAGGTGAAGGCAACCATTGTCTGATGTAGACAGGTGAAGGCAACCATTGTCTGATGTAGACAGGTGAAGGCAACCAGTGCCTGGGGTAGACAGGTTTACATATAGATATCAACACTTAGTATGCTGTCAGTTACCAAAAACATCTGACAAAGAAATCCACACTGACCTTTCCGTCCCAGCCAAGTGGGAGGTCTTTTGGATTGTATGGTGTGTCGTCGGCATCATCGTCAGAGTCTGACTCCTCAAACTTTTCCTCGTCTGACTCCTCTCTTTCTTCTCCAGTCTGGGCCTGTTTGCGTTGAACGTTGTCACGGGTGGCCCCACGCTGCTCGATAAGCATCTCAGACAGTCTGTAAAACTGAGCCTCCAAGAAAGCAATCTCTTTCTGTTTCTCAGAGTCTCTATTGACGGGAAAGAGACCATAGAATACGCTTTGGTTAAATCACAAGTAATAGACGAGGTCTGATTAAAATAATAACCAACATTTCTTGGTTTTAAGTAAACAAATATCTGATCTGGGGCGAGCTAATGCGACTTTGCAGTGATTTGGTTATTTTGCTAGACTGCGCGACATGCCCAAACACACATACCCATGTGAGCATCGAAAAAATCGTTTGAGGTATGAAGGTGGACTGGTATCCTCCAGGCAGTTGTGATATTCTTGGTTTGATGTGCATGACTCTCACTATTAAAGGGGGACATGTCAATTCCCACCTCATTAGCCAGGTTGAAATAGCTGGTATCCAAGGAGAACTATATGTAAATGAGGTTGGGTCTTGGTTAGTATGCTTCACCTGACCATGACTAACATAGTCTGATCAGTATGTTTCGCCTGACCCTGACTAACATAGTCTGATCAGTATGTTTCGCCTGACCCTGACTAACATAGTCTGACTTGCTTCCATCAGGGTCAGTGGACCACAGCCGACTTGCTTCCATCAGGGTCAGTGGACCACAGCTGGCTTGCTTCCACCAGGGTCAGTGGACCACAGCCGACATGCTTCCATCAGGGTCAGTGGACCACAGCTGGCTTGCTTCCATCAGGGTCAGTGGACCACAACTGACTTGCTTCCATCAGGGTCAGTGGACCACAGCTGACTTGCTTCCATCAGGGTCAGTGGACCACAGCTGACTTGCTTCCATCAGGGTCAGTGGACCACAGCTGACTTGCTTCCATCAGGGTCAGTGGACCACAGCTGACAATGACCCCGCCCCCACCTCCCAGTGGGAGTCATGGAAATAGTGCAGTCTGACTAAGACAATAGATTTGCAGAGAGAAGTCAAATCTGGCACTAAAAAAAGCCAGCTGAAATCGGATGTATTGGGACAAAAGGCACAGATATCACAGCCTCGCAGCAAGGACACAAGGCCCTTTTCAGTACCAACTTCAAAGAAGAACATGTCTGTCTAACCTAAGATGTCTGTGTGACCTGAAATGTCTGTCTGACCTAAGATGTCTGTGTGACCTGAAATGTCTGTCTAACCTAAGATGTCTGTGTGACCTGAAATGTCTGTCTAACCTAAGATGTCTTTGTGACCTGAAATGTCTGTCTAACCTAAGATGTCTGTCTAACCTAAGATGTCTGTGTGACCTGAAATGTCTGTCTAACCTAAGATGTCTTTGTGACCTGAAATGTCTGTCTAACCTAAGATGTCTGTCTAACCAAAGATGTCTGTGTGACCTGAAATGTCTGTCTAACCTAAGATGTCTGTGTGACCTGAAATGTCTGTCTAACCTAAGATGTTTTTGTGACCTGAAATGTCTGTCTAACCTAAGATGTCTTTGTGACCTGAAATGTCTGTCTAACCTAAGATGTCTTTGTGACCTGAAATGTCTGTCTAACCTAAGATGTCTGTGTGACCTGAAATGTCTGTCTAACCTAAGATGTCTGTGTGACCTAAGATGTCTGTGTGACCTAAGGTGTCTTTGTGATCTAAGATGTCTGTGTGACCTAAGATGTCTGTGTGACCTGAAATGTCTGTCTAACCTAAGATATTTGTGTGACTTAAGTTGTCTGTGATCTAAGATGTCTGTGTGACCTAAGTTGTCTGTGTGACCTCAGATGTCTGTGTAACCTAAGATGTCCATGTGACCCGAGATGTCCGTGTGACCAGAAATGTCTGTGCACCCCGAGATGTCCATGTGACCTCATAAATACTGTAGCGTGGTGCAGATATAAATACAAGGCAAATTTCAGACAATGTAATTGGTCTTAGTTTGTCTGGTCATTCAGGCTGTAAAGGGTTAAGAATGTTGGGTTTTTTTTCGCCTACTGAAGAGACCCATTTCTCAAGAACCTAAAAGTTGGAGATGACTGCACTAAAATAAGAAACACACCAAGAAGACAACAAGGCAAGAAATCCTTACTTCGTCTTGCCAACCTTGCCAGCTTTCCCAGGCTTGGACTTGGCAAATAGCGCAGGATCCAGCTCGTCCAAGGTTTTACCCTTGGTGCCAAACAAGCGCTGGGCCCGCTCCTCCAGTGTCCTGAAAATAGGTCAAGGACATGCTCATATTTATTTATGGGAATTGAGTATCTTATTTCGAGTCAAAATGTTACAGAAAGATCCTCCGAATACCCTGGACGGAGAAAAAGACAAATATAGGCATTCGGGAAGAGTTGAACATAGAGGCGAACTGGTTTATCAATTCCATTTTGGTCAGAAAATGCAAATACTCTGGTCATATCAAGAGACACAACGGTCTTGAGAGAACAGTGATGGAAAGTATGGTGCCAGGTAAAAGAGGCAGGGGTAGACCAAGAAGACGATGGTACTGAGATATCCAGGAATGCCTGGGTATGGCTGTGGCGGAGGCTGGAGTTTTGGCAAGGAAAAGCTTTTCTTTCAGACAGGCTGTGATGGGAGCGATGTTCTATAAAGAACATGCAACATGATGATTTTATTTCAATTGTGTGGTCCATTTAATTTGTCTGGTACAGTGACTTGTGCTTAAATATATTTAAGTGACGAAGATTTGCGTTATCAACCTCACTCTCTTAGTCCAGCGGCAGTCAAGATGACTGGAAATAGCACATAATGCAGATTTTACCTCAGAGTTTACTCCTGAAGCCATTTCTGTAAACACGTAAGCGCAAGGTAGCGGGAGGGTGACGCAAAAAAACCAAAAAACAACCTAATTATACTTGATTACTTTCCGTATCCAAGCACCACGTCATACAGCATGTATCTAGTATTCAGGGACATGGATTGCCTTGTCATTTGCCTCCAGCATGTTGCACCTACAGGGCAGGTCATCAGGGCCCTGTATTGCGCCACAGTCGCATATGTCATCTGTGTATCCCCATCATTTCATATTCCTCTTGCATCATGATACACCAGTTCGGAGTCTGTTCAATGACTTCCATGTTGTGTATGATAAGTGATGTCCGGGGCAGGTTCCTCCCGAAGTTCCATCTCTGGGGCCTGCATCAATTCGTGCCATTTCTCGATATGGCGACTTTCAGGGTTTGTCTGTATGGGCTGTGTTGATTTGAGGAAACTAAGTCTGGATTTTTTAATTTCTTTTTTTTGCGTTCGCCTTATTTCTCTATTCCCCAAGGCGTGTGTGTTGCACTACGGTTTTTATTTTGCGCGTGTGGGTCCCGTGCATCCAACTTCACCATGCATTTTATGTAAGGGTCTGCTTCCTCTTGCATTTTCTAAGGGTTTGCTTCCCCGGGGTAACGGCCGGTGCTGTGATGGGGATCAAACCCAGCACTTTCGGATTGTGAGCCGTGTCACTTATCCACTAGCCCATGCCATCCGTATGCTGTCTGGATTTGGGTCTTGTGCTCCGTACCTGATGTCCAAACATTGGATGTCGTGCGGCATGCTCCTGTTTGTCTAGTTAAATTTCTGCTGCGATCCTTCTTCGAATCTCGGGTGGTGCTGTGTCAATTATGGGCTATATTTTATGGATGGAGTAGGTTATAGGCACCATGATACTATCCGACCCGCCTTATTTATTGCTGTGTCAACTAGTGTCACGTGTGCAGAGTTTTCCCAGACTGGTGCGGCGTATTCATCTACGGGAATAACACAGGGCAAGTGCAGATGTCCGACGGACTGATGGCTGGATACGGAGAACCTTGCTGAGTTCAACGCCATCTGTGACCGTGTTCTTCCATGTTGACTGTGAGCCAGGTTCTCTCAGGTGTTAATGTCTATTTGACGGCTGACTCCTTCAGACTGTCCTTGAAACACTTTTTTGGACGTCCTTAGGATCGTCCGCTACACAGGAGCCTCTTTGTGAGTCTTTCTTTTTACATTTGGGTAAGGTGGTTAAGCCATCTAAAATGAGATTTTTGCAAAAGTGCATGAATACTTTGCATGTTGGCTCTGGACAGCACTTCTGTATCTGTGATATAGGGGTTACTGCAGTCAAAAGGTTATGGCACTCGCCTCTCACAGTGATGAATGGAAACAGTGGGTGATCAAATCCCGCAAGTTTCAAGCGACTTTCACGGGAGGTAAGACCAGAGTGCCTGCATCCCGAGTTACCTCCAGTCGTCTCGACCAATAGTCTTGCCACTGATCCAAGGTAACTCGGGATAAGAGTGAGATTGATCACCAGCGGATATTCTCCCTCACTATAATCCAAATACAGTGCACATGACATTATTAAGACAAAACCGTCTGCTGTTGTGGCCTTCATCGTTTTGTGATGGACAATAACTAACTATCTGTGATATGGTCCTGTCATCGTATTTGCAGTATGCGTCTCCTAGCCACTTAATCTGAAACAAACTATACAATGCAACAGCTCCTCGACCTGCATGGTAAATTTGTTGCTAGCTTACTCTGATTACAGTTATCCGTGTTATCTCATCCGCATCCATACTAATGAAGAACCACAAATAACTCACCCTCCACATTTGACACCGAGAGCCATGAGGGCAGACTTCAGACGATCTAATCCAAGTGATGCTAACTCCTGACAGAAGGACACAAAATCAAAATTAATACAATCAATATTGTTCGTTCCACATAGGGTTTGCACACAAAAAAGGTCCTTAACTTCTTTATACTGGTTTAGAAGACTGCAACCAGTTTCTTCTACTCAACTTGATCTAAAAATAACTATATGCATGCAATTTACTTTTGAATGCATTAACTGACCCTGCCCCCACTGTGGCAATGCATTTCAAGTACTCACCCCACTCCAACTAAAAAAATATTTCCTAATATATAATCTGGTCAGTCAGGTCATCCCGTAACTAGTGAAGTTGTTGGGGCACACACAAAGACATCCTCAAAACCCCACGCCACCCTTCTCTGTCAGCGGCTGCTGCCTGTCCTTTTTTGGTGGTAGATTGTTCCATTCTTTTATGTTGGACTCCCGCCTCTCTTTGGGACGGCCTCTTTGTCGTCTGCCTTGCACCTTTCCATGCAGGATCGTATTTGCAAGACCATTTGATCTCAATATGTGACCGTACCAAGCGAGTTTCCTTCTTTGGACAGTTGCCAAGAGGTCTTCAAATATATAATCTGGATCTTCCTTTAATTAATTTCTCACCCGCTTGTTCTTGTAGGTGGCTGAACTTTGACAAACTTGTTATAGTCAAATCTATCCTTCGCCTTGATCATCTTATAATCCTGTATTGCATTTTTCACTGCTACCTGGACTTGCTCACTCACCTTACCTGTAGGATCTACTATAACCCCTAGGTCCCTTTCCTTTTCTATCTTCCAAATATTGATCTCAGCCATCATGTAGTTGGATCTAACAATTGGATGACTGTACATTTATCTACATTAAACTCCATTTGCCAGCTCTCAGGCATTCCCGTATTTGATCTAAATCCGACCTCAATATATCTACCTCTGCTTTAGATGAGACACTCCTGTATAGTGTTGTGTCATCTGCAAATTTTGCAATCATGGATCCGATATGATTGCCCAAATCATTTGGCTTGGCTTGGCTTTGTTCGTTCTCAATCTCCCGCTAATAAACCCTGAAAGGGCTTAAGTAGCAGAATGCAGTCCAGAGAACAGAATGCATTGTATCGTAGTTTACAGCTTGACTGCAATATTTGCACCTTTCATTCCAACACATCCGACTTCAGTAAGCATTTTTTTAGTACCGGGTTAGCATTCCATCTTCGATCCCTTCTCTTTAGCCAGTCTACCCTGCTGCAGCATGTTATCCAGGATCACCATGTGGAGGTGTAGAAGGGTCTCGGCAGCTCTGGTTCGCTGGCCCTGACGCTAGCAGTCAGCTATGGGCCGCTGACCACTGCAGCTCAAATCATTTAAATATATCAAGAACAAAATTGGTTCAAACACTAAGCCCTGTAGTACTAATGTTTTTGCCCACTATCTGCCTTCTACCTGTTAACAACTGTCTGCCCATTTGGCAACTCATTCCATGTGATTTCAACTTCCTTAACCCTACCAGACCTAAGGCCCTGAACCCAACTGTCCCCCATTCCTGGGTTCCTGAGCATTAAAGAAGAGAAAAAACCAACATGATATAGAAAAATGTTAATTACATGCAAACAAGTGGTTAGAATAAGATGAAACTTGGAGACATTGTAGAAAATAGGTTTACCTTTCATCTAGCGTCAATATTCCACCTTTGTGTGCCAATCCACCCAGCAAAAGGCAAAGAATCTGTCTCGAGTCATAAAACATTTCGAAATCCGGGAGTAAACACAACAAAGAGCCCTCATTTGTCCAATAATCCTGATAGCTGGGCTTTATACATGAGTATTCCATATAGATCCTCAGTCCAAGAAAAGCCTTCATCTCATCACTCGAGCTCTCACTGTCTGTTTCACTTGAACAGAGTCTGAATCAACAAAATTATTGATCACCTGTTTGACTGTCATTAGCCTA
Organism: Ariolimax columbianus; assembly: GCA_036924085.1. NCBI lineage: Eukaryota > Metazoa > Mollusca > Gastropoda > Stylommatophora > Arionidae > Ariolimax > Ariolimax columbianus. The sequence goes on along the minus strand of JAVGWX010000023.1, from coordinate 11,794,106 downwards.
GACTTACTTTGCTTTCCTGTTGAAGTGCTTGGTTCAACAGCCGTTCGTTTCATTGTCAATTTTCCGAATTTGTTCGCGTTAAACCCCACAAAATCAATTCAAACATGGGGGCAGCCATTCGCAATCACGAGGATTGACCACCTACTATCCAAATTACCGAAAATTAGGTCCAGCGGTTAAGCGGCAGTTAAGGAAATTACAGAAAAATGGGGACAGCGGTCTGGTAGGGTTAAAAAATCAGCCACAAAAATACTGATCTTCCAGTCCAATGTCAAGCCCGTCCCATTGTAATTCTATGTGACAAGGGGAACAAAGAAAAGTACATTTTAAAAAGGTGCAAGCTTTCATCGATGGACTCTTGCTCCGAATTGAGAGAATAAAACGGTATATTTTTTGTTTTTGTTTTTGCGTTCGCCTTATTTATTTATTCCCCAAGGCGTGTGCGTTACACTGTGGTTTTTATTTTGCGCCTGTCGGCCCAGTGCATCCGACTTCAGCATGCATTTTATGTAAGGGTCTGCTTCCTCCTGCATTTTCTAATGGTTTGCTTCCCCGGGGTAACGGCCGGTGCTGTGATGGGGATCGAACCCAGCACCTTCTGGTTGTGAGCCGTGCCACTTAACCACTAGGCCACGCCGTCCCCTGAATAAAACGGTATGATATAAGTCACTAATATAGAACTGTGGAAAAGGACCTGACAGTGGAACAAGAGAAGGAGATGGATAGGACACACATTATGGAAACCAGCTGATAGCATTACAAGGCAGTCGCTGCTTCGGAATCAGGGGAAGCACAAGAAGTATGGACCTCCAGACTCACGGAGAAAGGAAGTTGAGTCGAACCCTAAAATAGGCAGGAAGGATGTGGTGGTGGGTGAAGGAGTAGAAAGAGGAAAGAGAGAGCAGGAAATGATGCCAGAATGTCTTGGCAACAATTTATTGAGGACCTAGGTTTTTCGTGGATTTGAAGGGTTTTCATTGATGACTGTACCTTTGGGTCTGCCCAGAGTGCAGTAATATTAATCCTGCTTAACATAATACAATCATAGATTAAAAGCTGCTTACCTCCCATGATGAGAAAGCCGAGAGATCAAGATGGGCGCCAGAATGGGTTAGGGCACCTGATGCCTCTTTCTGTCGAGATAAACAAGTTTTCCAAAATCAGTTTGAGCCTGTGACTGAAATGTTGGGTGTTTAACTTTACTTGTCCCTTTTTGTTGCTTGAACATGGGTCTACACCAGTACCATGCCACTAATTGGTCTATTTTGGGTTTATTTCAACCTAGGAGGCTTGATTCTCCATCTTATCTTCTGCGAGAGGAACTGAGACGCTAGTCCGGTCAGGCACAACATACTGACCAGGACGTCGCGTCAGGGCCAGGCACAACATACTGACCAGGACGTCGCGTCAGGGTCAGGCACAACATACTGACCAGGACGTCGCGTCAGGGTCAGACACAACATACTGACCAGGGCGCCGCGTCAGGGTCAGGCACAACATACTGACCAGGATGTCGCGTCAGGGTCAGGCACAACATACTGACCAGGACGTCACGTCAGGGACAACATACTGACCAGGACCACAATCTCTCTTCCATGTAGGACTTCCTGTAAACAGGCTGTTTTCAAGGGTTGACCAGATGTGGATCAACACAATCCCCATAATAGTGAGTGTTACGCCGATGAAGCCAAGAATTGCATAAACGCCTGGGGGACCCCGGTTCACCTTCATCAGCGCTCTCGGGATGTGAGGAAAGTTACTACATCCCGCCACTTAATGTCCTTTCCAGGGCGCAAAAAAGAGTAAATATACTCGTTGTGGGCATCCAACAACATCATCATCTGCGAACATTTGCTCATGTGTAGACTGGGACATGAGATTCTTCAATACATCCCGCCATCTTTCTCACGGTCTCAATAACTGTACAGCTTCTCCTCGAGGGAGGGAGGGGAGCGAGCTTCCTTCTCCTCGGACCTGTGTGCTGGGGGGACAGTCCTGCTGTCTTGTTTGCCAGGTTGCAGCAACATAAGCTGGTGGCACCTATCTTGAATCTGGCGTACATGTTGTGTCTCACTCTGTTGTGGTCAGTTCAGAGACATCTGGCGTACAGGTGGTGTCTCATTCTGTTGTGGTCAGTTCAGAGACCTCTTGCGTACAGGTGGTGTCTCATTCTGTTGTGGTCAGTTCAGAGACATCTGGCGTACAGGTGGTGTCTCATTCTGTTGTGGTCAGTTCATAGACATCTGGCATACAGGTGGTGTCTCACTGTTGTGGTCAGTTTAGGGACATCTGGCTTACAGGTGGTGTCTCACTCTGTTGTGGTCAGTTCAGAGACCTCTTGCGTACAGGTGGTGTCTCATTCTGTTGTGGTCAGTTCAGAGACATCTGGCGTACAGGTGGTGTCTCATTCTGTTGTGGTCAGTTCATAGACATCTGGCATACAGGTGGTGTCTCACTGTTGTGGTCAGTTTAGGGACATCTGGCTTACAGGTGGTGTCTCACTCTGTTGTGGTCAGTTCAGAGACATCTGGCATACAGGTGGTGTCTCACTCTGTTGTGGTCAGTTCAGAGACATCTTGCGTACAGGTGGTGTCTCACTCTGTTGTGGCCAGTTCAGAGACATCTGGCGTACAGGTGGTGTCTCACTCTGTTGTGGCCAGTTCAGAGACATCTTGCGTACAGGTGGTGTCTCACTCTGTTGTGGCCAGTTCAGAGACATCTGGCGTACAGGTGGTGTCTCACTCTGTTGTGGCCAGTTCAGAGACATCTTGCGTACAGGTGGTGTCTCACTCTGTTGTGGCCAGTTCAGAGACATCTGGCGTACAGGTGGTGTCTCACTCTGTTGTGGCCAGTTCAGAGACATCTGGCGTACAGGTGGTGTCTCACTCTGTTGTGGCCAGTTCAGTGACATCTTGCGTACAGGTGGTGTCTCACTCTGTTGTGGCCAGTTCAGAGACATCTTGCGTACAGGTGGTGTCTCACTCTGTTGTGCTCAGTTCAGAGACGCAGTATGATAACCTGGTCTATTCTGGACAGTTGGTGGTGTCCGTCATCTATGTGATGTTCGGGCTGTTATTCCTGCCCTTTCACATTGTATTGCCCTTTTATTATGACTTTTCCTTTTTTATAGCTGACCAGGTATTCTTCCTGTATTAGTTTTGCAGCCTTTTTGGCAAGACTGTCGGTCTCCTCGTTTCCCTTGATGTTACAGTGCGTTGGTATTTGCCTTCAATTCATTCAGTTCATTTGTTTTTTGTTTTTTTTGGCGCTCGCCTTATTTCTTTATTCCCCAAGGCGGTGTGCGCTGCGCTGTGGTATTTATTAAGCGCCTGTCGGCCCGGTGCATCCGACTTCAGCATTCATTTTATGTAAGTCTGTTTCCTTCTGCATCTTCTAAGGGTTTGCTTCCCCGGTGTAACGGCCGGTGCTGTGATGGGGATCAAACCCAGCACATTCGGCGTGAGCATTCAGTTCAGTGTTCTTGTGGGATTTGAGTGCCGTTATGGCTGACTGAGAATCAGTATCACCATTTTCCCATACTTGGAATCCTGGTATTTATTAATAATAATAATGTTCGCTTAGGCGGCAAAGGCCCGTTGCGATGATCGAACATTACTGAGGATTGTTTATGCGTAGTGTGTCGACCAAAATCCCTAGACTTCCCAGGTGAAGCCCAGTACTCCACAACCTCAGGATGAGGGCCGCAAGGAGTGTGTGATAATCAATGTTTGTGTCTGCCTTCCTTGTCTGTCCGTGTCTGACTCCTTTTTTCTTTGCGCTCCGCCACCGTGGCCTCTGAATTATGTCCACCTTCGGGTCAGCGTGACACTTGCTGTGCTGAGAATACAGGTTTGAGAGAGGTATGGTGTAACCTCCGGTAGAGGAGGGTAGTCTGCTTCAGTCCAAGCAATGTGGCAATTGAGTAGTGAAAACCTGCGCTGAATTATGTGGTGCAGTCAAGCAGAACATTCATTGTAATCCTAGACTGTTTTCTCACAGTTTAAGCCAGGCACAGCCGCAGCATAACAACAGGATAACCAAACGAAAGCACATGAATTCCACAGAATTAAGTCCTTGGTACCACCCGGTGAAGAAGTTGTGAAATATAATCCAAACAGGAACCACCAAACATCTGAAATCTCGACACAAACACCAGAGCGAGCCGAGAGCGCAGCCACTAAGGCACAGCCATCTTACTTGTATCAGTTAGCCACCTCTTATGGCATGCTCTCTGTGAGGCAGTGGTGCTATTCTTGTCCTTGTCATACACAAAGACCCCGGGGAACCACTCAGATTGTTCCAAGACATTAATGATGACATTGCTCATCTCCACTGCCACCTGTGTAGCCTTACCTGTTCGTAGATTCTACAAACAATCCAGCCACCAGTGTGGCTTTTCCCGCCGATCCCTCAAGAACGCGTATGGAGTAATGGCAAGATATCTTAAAACAAAAAATCTGCATCTACCAGTCTTGCGTGGTCCCACCCCTGCTTTACGGCACCGAAACCTGGACATTACTCAAACATGACATGTCGGAACCAGAGGTCTTCCACATACGCAATCAGCAGTGTATCTTGAACATCTGATGGCATACCTGCATCAGCAATGTAGGGGTGTCTGCTAAAACCAATCCACCCAGTCTATGAAGTACTGGACACTGTTGAGTTTTTTTGCTCGGTCATGTCATACTGCCAGACCAGGAAACCCTGGCCCATAAGATAGTCACAGTTTGTGGCAAAATTCATATCAAAACGCTGAGGAAAATGAAGGCAACCACTGTCTGAATTAGACAGATTAAAGGCAACCACTGTCTGAATTAGACAGATTAAAGGCAACCACTGTCTGAATTAGACAGATTAAAGGCAACCACTGTCTGAATTAGACAGATTAAAGGCAACCATTGTCTGAATTAGACAGATTAAAGGCAACCACTGTCTGAATTAGACAGGTTGAAGGCAACCAGTGTCTGAATTAGACAGATTAAAGGCAACCACTGTCTGAATTAGACAGGTTGAAGGCAACCATTGTCTACATCGGCTAACCCTTCACAGTCCAACCTAATTGATTAGATTTGTTTCTTTCAGCGCACTCAAGCCAAGAAATTGCGACACGTTCATTCCGTGTCCTTGTCGAAATTCTGCAACAGGTCAAAGGTCATTGCTTTATCTTATATAAACTATCAGGTTAGTGTCAAAGAAAAGGCTGAACATACTGCTCTTTTGATTGTAGAGAGTTTCAACTTCTGTCATATACGGTTAGACGAAAACAATGCCGACTTTTTAACTTGTTTGAGATTTTGGAAAGGATTTCTTCAGTTTTTCACTTGGATTTGATTTCTGCAGCCGATTTTTTGGAGGTAGATCTTTTTTTTTTTTTTTTTTTGCGTTCGCCATATTTATCTATTCCCCAAGGCGTGAGTGCGTTTACACTGTGGTTTTTATTTTGCGCCTGTCGGCCCAGTGCATCCGACTTCAGCATGCATTTTATGTAAGGGTCTGCTTCCTCCTGCATTTTCTAAGGGTTTGCTTCCCCGGGGTAACGGCCGGTGCTGTGATGGGGATCGAACCCAGCACCTTCTGGTTGTGAGCCGTGCCACTTAACCACTAGGCCACGCCGTCCCCGAAGGTAGATCTAATTAGATTGTTTATGTAGATGCAATACTTACGTTTATAGTCGAAGTGACAGACGTAGCCATTACAGTGGACAACGTTTTTCTGGAAATTTTTTCTTTCCTGTAACCAGGGGACCCCCCACTACCGGGTGAGTCTATATGTTTGTATTATTTTTCCCCACTATTACCTTCATCTTCTTGTATCTCAGAAACTAACATACACACAATAACATACATTAACACCAACAAGTTCTTTATTAACCTTCGCAATGCGCTCGTCGAGTCTGTCCGACTGACGTCATGAAAATCGAGGTGCGCATGTCGAGTCTGTCCGACTGACGTTGCTGCTACATAAAACGAACAGCCGTGCAGTAATAATCTAATGAACACTGCTTTTTATTTGTAGAAAGTTCCAATCTCCGTAATGTACGGTTAGATATCAACAATGGCCATCCTGGAATAAGTTTTAGGCGTTTGGAAATGATTTATGTTTTTCACTTGAATTTGAACATTCAACCAACTGTCGAGAATGGAAGAGTCAAGTTTCTAGAATGGAAGAGTCAAGTTTCTAGAATGGAAGAGTCAAGTTTCTAGAATGGAAGAGTCAAGTTTCTAGAATGGAAGAGTCAAGTTTCTAGAATGGAAGGGCCAAGTTTCTAGAATCGAAGAGTCAAGTTTCTAGAATGGAAGAGTCAAGTTTCTAGAATGGAAGAGTCAAGTTTCTAGAATGGAAGAGCCAAGTTTCTAGAATGGAAGAGCCAAGTTTCTAGAATGGAAGCGCCAAGTTTCTAGAATGAATTTTTCTGAGGTTGATCGGTTTAAATTGTTTATGTGGGTACAATAATTACGTTAATAGTCAAAGTGACAGACATAGCCATTATGGCAAACATCGGTAATACGTTGTCAGTTTTTTTGTTTTTTTTAACCGACGGACGCTGAAAGTGGGAGAGTCTAAGTGTGCTGTTTTTTTCAACACTATCACCTTAATTTTTTTTTATCTCAGAAACACACACAACAAAAACACCAACAAATTCTTTATTCGTACATTTCTCTACTCACAAACAAATCATATCAATAGACCGTCAAATAAAAGTTACAGGCTCTCAAAGTAACAACTGCAGTAAATCAACGTGACATCATGAAAAATAATGCCGGGGCATGGGAAATTGCGTCAATTTTGTATGTAGAGTGGTAGAGATTAATATGTCTCTAGATAAGCAAAAAAAATTTGTATATTTAAAAAAAAAAAGATTACAAGTTCTCAAAATCAACAATCCGTCGGAGCATGACGTGCTGAAAAATAAATAGGCTGCAGGAAACAGATGTAATTTTGGAATGATAAAGGTTAAAATGCGAATCTTATTAATTAGGCTGGACTCTGAAGGGTTGAGCTACAAATAGGGGACGGCGTGGGCTAACAATCTGAAGGCGCTGGGTTCGGTCCCCATCACAGCACCGACTGTTACCCTTATAAAATGCATGCTGAAGCCGGATGCACTGAGCAGACAGGTGCAACATAAAAACCACAGTGCAAAGCACACCGCCTTGGGGATTAGAGAAATAAGGCAAGCGAAAATGCAAGCCAAAAAAAAAAAAAAGGACAAATCTCATCAATTAGGCCGGAATGTAAAGGAGTAACTATTATGTTGATACACAGAAAATAAAGTAGTGTAGACATTCAACAAGGATGCAGTATGATAAACCTGCAGCAAGGCTATACTACATGGAGGTTTAAGGATCATGAGCAAGAGGAAGACCCTAGCAACGATGGATAGAGGGGATCAAAGTAACACATCAAAAGTTCAACACGTCTCCGGTACAAGTCTCCTACCTAGTGCAAAACAGAAGTCAAGGCATACCTGCACCTCTGGGTCACCACAAGGTAAGAGCAAAACTCTCTGTGATGTCACAAGTCAAAAGCATTAGGACAAAAAACGAAGAAGAAACAAGATATAATTGCTTTTATTTTATTTCAGCGCGCCAGAGCTGACTAAGACCATTTCTTCTTCCAAGTGGCAGCCCTGGAAACAGGCTGCACCTGTATAGCCTGGACAAGAGGGATCAAAGATTGAAAGCAAACTCGATCTTGTTATACGTTGACAAAGAAGATGTACTCACTGGCCATCCAGGAAATGTTCCGTCAACCCACATCTTGTCAAATTCTGCCTGAACTAACTCCACTTCCTGTAACAGAAAAGTTAGAAAGAACTGGTTAACTCATTCACTCCCAAAATTTTTGGACCTCTGGACAACATTTTTTTCTTATGTAAAACTCAAACACAGAACCCCTAATTTACGATCTGTTTATCTTCAATAAAAGTTCTATGAAATAACATATATTATATACCAAACTAAACTAACAATGCGCGAAATGGAAGAGGCTATGAGAACACTAAAGAGAAGGAAATCTCCCGGAAAAGACGGGATAACAAACGAAATGCTGATGGGGCTGGGCCAAACAGCGAAGAAAAAACTACTATCAGTCCTGAACCAAAGCTGGAAAAGGGGTATTGTACCCCAGGCATGGAAAGATGCAATACTGGTACCAGTACCAAAAACAGGAAAGGACAAAACAGATCCGAATGGATACAGGCCCATAAGCCTACTGAGCTGTGTCGGCAAGCTGATGGAACGGATGATAAACACCAGACTGATGTGGCATCTGGAAGAAAAACGAATACTAATTCCACAGCAAGCCGGCTTTAGACAGCACAGATCCACTGAGGACCAGGTCATCCTCATAGCCCAGGAGATAGAAGATGCCTACCAGGCACAGAAACACACAGTAGCTGTTTGGGTGGATCTGGAAAAGGCATTTGACAAAGTCTGGAAGGATGGACTTAGAGTCAAGCTAAGAAGAAGTGATGTTTGTGGGAAGATGTACAAGTGGATCAACCACTACCTCAAACAAAGAACGGCCAGAGTCCAAGTACAAGGGCAGATGAGCAAAAAGGTGACACTCGAGCAGGGAGTACCCCAAGGGGGAGTACTGTCACCCACACTCTTCCTGGTATATATAAACGATATTACAGAGAATATACCAAGAAGAGTCCATAGCTCAATGTTTGCAGACGATCTGGCTATGTGGACCTCTGAAAAGAATCTCACCATAGCAAGAAATCGGATGCAAACGGCCCTAACATCGCTGGAAGAGTGGGCGAACTCATGGCTGGTCAAAATAAACGAGGAGAAAACCACGTGCACAATATTCTCGCTCTCATTAAAACCCCAAAGTACCAAATTAAGCCTAAATGGCAAAATCCTGCAGCCAAACGACAACCCAACCTATCTGGGAGTCACATTTGATCGGCGCATGACATGGAAAAGTCAGATTGAGAGAAACCGAATGAAAGCCAGAGAAAGAATGGCGATCATGAGGAAACTTGCTGGCACAAGCTGGGGAGCAGACGAAGGCATACTAAAGAAACTGTACACTGGAAGAGTGAGACCAGTTCTCGAGTATGGCATCGCGGCATGGACAACAGCAGCGAAGGCGAACTTCGATAAAGTTAACAAACTTCAAAACCAAGCCATGAGAATCATAACAGGTGGCATGAAGTCAACGCCAATTGTAGAACTTGAAAAGATTACAAAACTGCAATCCATGACCGACAGAAGAGACTGCAGAGCCCAGCTGCAGTCAGAGAAACTCAGAAGACTGACGGACCATCCAATGTACCAGAGGCTAAACAATTTGGGAACTGGGAAACTAAAGCGGAGAAACTTTGCAGAAATAGCCAAAGCAAAGATGCACGAAGATCCCATAAACGCACTAACAACACCAAAACCCATCACTACTGTACGAAAACCTACTTGGAGGCAGGATATATTTCCAGAGGTGGTAGAAAATATACCAGGTATTGCAAACAAAAACTGCCAGACCGAAAAAGAAAGGAGAGACACTACCCTAAGCTTCATAACGAAAAGCTACCCAAGCATGGACTGGACCCATGCATACACCGACGGTTCTTTAACAGACACTACACAGAACGGAGGGGCAGGAGCATTCCTGAACCTACCAAATGGCAGAAAAATAACACTGTCATTCGCTACTGGTAAGTACACAAGCAATTTCAGAGCGGAGGCAGAGGCACTGAGGGCGGCAGTGGAAGAAATGGCAACACACAGTGAAAATGAGAGCCACATAGTCTTGCTGACAGATGCTCTCGCCGTAGTCACAGCGCTAAAAAGCCAGAAAAACACTGAGCTTAATGACTTAAGAGCAGCACTCTGCAAACTGTGCCAGCTGTCCGCACCAAAAAGGGTAGTGGTACAGTGGGTTCCGTCACACTGCAACATCCAAGGCAACGAGGAGGCAGACAGACTGGCAAAAGAAGGTGCAAGGCTACCACAAACAGATACCAGTATGACGTACGAAGAGTCAAAACGGCTTATCAAAGCCAGGTACATTACCAAATGGGAAACCGAACATACTGGTTACACCAAAAACGATGCCTATTACCAGTTGAACCGAAGAGAGCAGGTCGTTGTCTTCAGACTTCGCACTGGCCACAATAGACTGAGGTACCACCTATTCAACAAATTGAAGATAGGGTGTACCGACGAATGCCCGTGCGGTACTGGTAAAATGACCACTGAACATCTGCTGCAGAACTGCCCGACATACGGGGATCAGAGAGAGCAGATGTGGCCATTGCCAGTGGAACTGCAAGACAAGCTCTATGGTAGTGGCGAGAGTCTCAGGATGACCGCCGCTTTTTTCGAAAAAATAATGGTTACTGTCTGACTGTGTACGCAGAAGAAGAAGAAGAAGATATACCAAACTGTTCTCAATTGCAGACAGAATTCAACGGAATACATATATTTGGTAAATGGAGGTGAACATTTGTGAATGATGGATTATAGTTGCATAATCATTTTTCTTTTTAAAAATATCCCCTCCACACATTATTCAGCTCTAAACCAATACACGAATAACGTAACGACTGTCTATTAACGGTAATCAACAACAGAAGATGTTCTGAAAGTTGCACCAAATTTGGTGCAGTTGTTTTCACAGTATTCATATTTTACTGAAGGCAAGTGAAGTTGATAACGTGCTAAAACATAAACGCACCAATCAACATCAGCGCAAGTGTTTACAATTTACGCACACCCAGAAAGAATGTTCCTGCCGTACTAAATATATATGTATACACATTTGTATTATACACACTAGTATGGAGGATCTTGAACCTTTACTGAATTTGTGAACTGTTACTGCCAGTGCTTGAGACAAAAGAGGGCACCGCCCCCTTGTCAGTAGATTTAGTTTCATTTTCATTGCTGGACTTAGACCTAAGACTAGATAAAGAAATTGAAATATCATTGTCAGAATGATCGATATCTTCATCATCACTACCATTAGCAATAATATAATCTGGCTATTACCGAGACTGTACTGTAAAAACTCTATTTGGTCTGACCAACGGCTAGATTCAAGGCTGCCCTCAGGGGGAAAAAATGTGGTTTCAAAGTACAAAAATAAATATTTTCTTAAAGAAACACATGCTAATTCTTCCAGAAATGAAAAGTACAAAATCGGTACTTCCACCAATGGTCAAAATAAAACATTTAGGAGAACTAGGAATGGGAAAACATGTGATTTTGTGAGGGGACGGTTAAGTGACACGGCACACGATCTGAAGGTGCTGGGTTCAATCCTCATCACAGCACCGACCCTTACCCCTGGGAAGCAAACACTTATAAAAAGCATGCTGATGCCGAATACACTGGGCCGACAGGAGCAAATTTAAAAACCACAGTGCAACGCACACCGCCTTAGGGAATATAGAAATATGGCGAACGCAACAAAGAAATGTGATTTAGTGAACACAGTTGCAAAAGCCGATATATTCGCTCCCGGGGTTTCTAGGAAAATCCGGTGTATTGGCTTGTGGGAGTGAATGATTTAAATTATAGTTATTGCCGCCTCAACTATGGCTCTCGGTCGAACTGTTTGCTCTCAACACCTAAGTCGCGCATGCGTTTCATAATTTATATTTGGTGTTGTAGTATATTTTTGTGGTTGCTGCAAACGGTAATTTGGAGTCTGTGGTAAGCCATAGGCATGACCACAGTTGGTGTCTCACACCGATATGTCCAGTTGCGTTCTTATACGCAATGTCATTTGTTAAATTATTTTAAACGGGCATCATGAGGAGATCTCACGCAGGAGACCTAACGGTTGGCTCAGATTCAACCGCATTAAACAAATATTTCGAGTCTACTCAAATCAGGTGCTAGTTAGTTAGTTGCCTCTGCCAAAGACAGATGTGTCGGACCGAAAGGTGCAAATATCACGGTCAGGATGTAAACTATCGATACAAAGCATTCAGTTCTATGGACTACATCCTGCTAATTACAAAGCCCTGTTCAGGGCTTGGTAGAAGAGGACTGAAAACGAACACAGGAGAAGAAGTTATTTGCCCAACACAAGTGATGATGGCGACATTAGGCGGTTTTATCTTGAGGATATGACTTGCGCTGTATTTGGATTATAGTGAGACAAACTGTGCTGGTCCTCAACCTCACTCTCTGATCCCGAGCTGCCCTGGACCAGTGGCAAGACATAGGTCAAGATGTCTGGAGGTAACTCAGGATGCAGGCACTCTGGTCCTACCTCACTTGAATCTTGTAAGATTTGATCGACCCACCGTTTCCATTCACCACTTTGAGAGGCGAATCACCTTACCTTTCAACCACATAACTCACCGTGTGAGCGATGTGTCATGGACATGTTGCTAGCCGGGCAGGGCTCAATCTCTCAAATGTGATGAGTTAGTCAATTATTATTATTAGGTCTGTGATACCGAAAGAGTAATGGAGCGAATAGTCCGAAACATCTCCTCGAGACCACATCAGACGAAATGATGACATCCGTCCCCAGAGTTCCGGATGTCGTCAACTTTATATCAATACGAAAGTGCAGATGGGCCAGCCATGTGGTTCGCATGACCACATGCGATAGGTGGACAAAGAAGGTATCTTTCTGGTGGCCGGCCATACAACTACAACCGCTCACATGGCTATTCCACCAACGAGATGGAGATATGATCTTCATCACATGCTTGGACCATCATGGTATCACTCTGTGCAGGGCAGTGTCCCGACTGCCTTTTGGCATAAGGCACCCTTGCCCGATTGAGTACCAGGATTCATATATGATGTGCTTAGTTCTAAGGTGGAGAACTATGCTACGTTTCTTGTGTGGTCTAAGTTTTCCATGGCTCAATTAAAGGCGAGGGCTGAACTTCATCGCCAAGGGTTTCCCCATATGGCTACATTTCTCTGTGCTGAGCAGTGTTCCGCCTGCCGAGTGCAATGTACAAAACATGAACTCCGTAGCTCCAGCGATGAACCCAGGGATCTCCGGAAAAATTGCCATCATGAACCAGCCGTTGAGTTCGAATTCGAACCCTGACCATCTGAACAAGAGGCAAACGGTTTCACCACTTTGCCTAGTCCTTTCTTTGCACATTAGAAGTCCAGTAGACGTTTTAGGTTCTAGCTCCATGCACAACCCTCCTTATAGTCAGTCACCTCTTACAAAATGTGTAGTAGGTTACAGTGTTACTTTCTCTCCTGCTCTTTCAGGTCCCGATAAAATTCAGACAATAAACCACTTTACCTCATCATACTTGAATCAGGATGAGGTGGCTTTCAAATAACTTTTGGCAATCTGTAAGCCTCTTCATTGCAAGGTATATTGCAAAGTGAAGGGATCCACGACGTCCCACGAGCCGGTGAAATAACTTGAGGTTTTTACCAAAATGTGATATGCGACAGTGCTTTGAGCCGGTGAAATAACTTGAGGCTTGTATTTAACCTTTACTGCGCCCGAGGCTATTATTTTTGCCAACAAATAATTCCAATTTACGCACCAAGGCTGACATTTTTGTGAGACAACGACGACATAATCATATGGAGCGACGTACTAAAATACGAAAATGTGGCTGCTCAATTGTAGCTTCCGGATGTGTCGGACCGAAAGGTGCAAATATCACAGCCAGTCTGTAAACTAACGACACAACGCATTCCATTCACCGGACTACATCTATCTACTTGCACAGACCTGTTCAGGACTTGGTAGTGGGAGATTGAGAACAAATGAAGAAGTAGTGAAAGTGTAGATCAACTTTGATAAAATGGTATATTCTTATTTTCCAATCTGTGTGGACTCTGCCCATTATTGGGGATGGTGAAGTAAGTTGTTGTAGAAGATCTTTGTGAAGTAGTTCAGTTTCGTTCGTTCATATGAATGTCATAAATACGTTTTAGTGTAAACAGTTGTGCCGATATTATATACACAGTATCGATACTTTGTTGTGATTCCGATGGATTATATTAGGAACCACGTTCCCTAATCGGTGAGTTTAAAAGTTTGTGCATTGTTTTGATACATTTTCGCCATATTCTTCTATCTGAGAAACTAATACACACACACAATAACACCAAGTTCTTTATTCATTTATGTCTCTACACACAATATAATCATATCTATAGGCCTACTAATAAAAAGGTTACATGCTCTTAAAGTCGACAATCAAAGTCAAATATGACGTGCTGAAAATTAATGCAGGGGAAATTACGCCAATTTTTGAGTGCAGGTTTAATGTGACAACTAGTATCAACTCTTGTGCTAATACACTGAATGAAAGTTACAAGTGACTTACGTCCGGCAGATCTGTCAGTGGCTTTATTTTAGAGATATATTCCCCCATATAATCCAACATATATACCAAGTAGCTGCAAGAGAAATGTAAGCACGCAATTAGTCCAGGGCACAATACAAAAATAGATTTACAATTGTAAAGAAAAAGAAAGACAACTTGCGGGTCTTTACTGCCATTGTTGTTGTTGCTGTTGTGGATGGTCATAATGAGTAGGTTGGCTCTTTTGTGCGCCCTGAAAAGGGTGCTGAGTGGCGGGCTGCGGTAGCTTTCCTCACATCCTGATGAAGATGGGCTGAGGTCCTACAGGCGGTTGTGATATGGCTTCAGCTACATAAAGATCCTCGTGATTTTAGCCAGACTGCCAAAAAGAACAGCCTGTTTCCAGGGAAAACTGCAAGGGAGCCAGTACTGACCAGTACGTTGTGCCTGACCCTGACTAACATGTCTGACCAGTACATTGTGCCTGACCCTGACTAACATGTCTGACCAGTACGTTGTGCCTGACCCTGACTAACATGTCTGACCAGTACGTTGTGCCTGACCCTGACTAACATGTCTGACCAGTACGTTGTGCCTGACCCTGACTAACATGTCTGACCAGTACGTTGTGCCTGACCCTGACTAACATGTCTGACCAGTACGTTGTGCCTGACCCTGACTAACATCTCTGATCAGTACGTTGTGCCTGACCCTGACTAACATCTCTGATCAGTACGTTGTGCCTGACCCTGACTAACATCTCTGATCAGTACATTTTGCCTGACCCTGACTAACATGTCTGACCAGTACGTTGTGCCTGACCCTGACTAACATGTCTGACCAATACGTTGTGCCTGACCCTGACTAACATCTCTGACCAGTACGTTGTGCCTGACCCTGACTAACATGTCTGACCAGTACGTTGTGCCTGACCCTGACTAACATGTCTGACCAGTACGTTGTGCCTGACCCTGACTAACATGTCTGACCAGTACGTTGTGCCTGACCCTGACTAACATGTCTGACCAGTACGTTGTGCCTGACCCTGACTAACATCTCTGATCAGTACGTTGTGCCTGACCCTGACTAACATCTCTGATCAGTACGTTGTGCCTGACCCTGACTAACATCTCTGATCAGTACATTTTGCCTGACCCTGACTAACATGTCTGACCAGTACGTTGTGCCTGACCCTGACTAACATCTCTGACCAGTACGTTGTGCCTGACCCTGACTAACATCTCTGATCAGTACGTTGTGCCTGACCCTGACTAACATCTCTGATCAGTACATTTTGCCTGACCCTGACTAACATGTCTGACCAGTACATTTTGCCTGACCCTGACTAACATCTCTGATCAGTACATTTTGCCTGACCCTGACTAACATGTATGACCAGTACATTTTGCCTGACCCTGACTAACATGTCTGATCAGTATATTTTGCCTGACCCTGACTAACATGTCTGATCAGTATATTTTGCCTGACCCTGACTAACATGTCTTAATTTTTTTTCATTCACCTTATTTCTCTATTCCTCAAGGCGGTGTGCGTTGTACTGTGGTTTTTATTATGCGAATATATACAGATGGGGTATCGGCTTACCGACGTCATTGAGTAACTCTACTCCCAGGCCACCAGTGTAGTCTAACTTAACTGGGGAATGGTTCCGCACGCCAACAATGTATTCTTTCCCTGACCCTATTCAACGTTTTTCTTGAACGTGTCATGTCCAAAGCTCCGGAGGATCACGTCGGTACTGTCAGCATAGGTGGCCGTACACTCACCAATCACCGGTTTGCTGATGATATTACCAGGCTGGCTGGAACGGAGCTAGAACTTGCGAGCCTAATCTCAAACCTTGACAGCACCACTCAAAAGTTTGGAATGGTAATCAGTGCAGAGAAGAGTAAAATAAGGTCAATGTCCCTGAGGGCCTAACAAGTCTGATTGCAATCAAAGGTGAACTACTGTAAATTGTTAACACTGGGAACACTGATGGATGCGGAGGGTTACAGAACTGAAATTTGGCAAGAATAGCTAAAAGCTATGACCCTGGCTGCTCTGACCAAACTGAGGCCGCTGTGGAGGGACGAAAGCATCAACCTGAAATCCAAGTTGGGTTTAATGTATGCACTTGTCACTTCCGTGTACTCTTGACACTGGTTCTAAAGCAAAGAATTTGTGCAATGGAGATGAGATGTCTGTGTTCGAATCCTCAGTATTTCATATCTAGACCACGAATAAGGGAGTTAGGCACACCGTTAAGAAAGAGGACGGCCAATATAAAGACCTATTTCTTCTTCTGTGTCCGTTCTCAATCTCCTGCTACTAAACCCTGAACAGAGTGTAGTCCGGGGAACGGAATGCGTTGTATCGCTAGTTTACAGCTTGACTGCAATATTTGCACCTTTCGGTCCGACACACCCATCTTTGACAGCAAAGACCTATTAGCTATGGTAAAAGCACCCAAGCTCCCATGGCATAGACATGTTTCAAGGTCATCTGGGTTGACCAAGACGGTCCTGCAAGGTAATGTGCCTGGGAAGCAGATAAAGAGATGGGAAGACAACATCAGAGTGGACGGGGCGGTCCATAGGTAGAACAAATATCCTGGCACAGAACCAAATGGAATGACGGGACCTGGTCCAACAATCTGCAGTATTGGTGTCCCAATGACCTTTTCAGTTAGGGGACTGGTGATGATGAGGAGCCGTACACAAGTGGTTACATACAGCAGTTAGTTGACATATGAATATGTCCTGTGTCCGCCAAGTAGGAAACTATGATACCATATTGGAGAATCGTGATGTCACGATACTCACTAGCTACTAGCAATCAAGTTTAGCTACTGGCAAATCAAGTTTCCTGGCAATCACGTTTAGCTACTGGCAATCAAGTTTAACTACTGGCAATCAAGTTTAGCTACTGGCAATCAAGTTTAGCTATTGGCCATCAAGTTTAGCTATTGGCCATCAAGTTTAGCTATTGGCAATCAAGTTTAGCTACTGGCAATCAAGTTTAGCTACTGACAATCAAGTTTAGCTACTGGCAATCAAATTTAGCTACTGGCAATCAAGTTTAGCTATTGGCAATCAAGTTTAGCTATTGGCAATCAAGTTCCCATCTCCATTAAACGCAGATGTTTATACAATCACAGTGTTTCAGAACGACAAGGACACAGTCAGGAATGCATTCTTCACTGCCAGATTGTACAGTTTGTCTGTGATGAATAAGTCATCAGGAAAAACACAACTTGTGCCTGATGTGTAAAGTGCAGCTGCATAGTCCAATCCGAGTGTGACGAACTCTACCATAAGTGGGCAGCTGCTGTGATAGGGCTGTCTCTTATTCTGTCCTATCATGCGACTTGATTGTTCTGCATCGCAGTAATGATGGCAATGTGAGCACAGTGTGTGGCAGCGGAGCACCAGGCTGAGCAGTTCGGAGCAAGCAGCTGGGTGACACTGTAATACATGAATCAGCAATTCGCAGACTGTATGAAATCCAACGTCAAGCGGAGCTGGGCGCATGAGAGGGCAGAGTTAAAGTGTTTTCAACTGACAAGCTACAGGAAACAACAATATCCACACCTTTCGCCATTTCCCGAGAGTCTCTATGGGTATGCCTGGAGTGCAGCGAAGCCAATTCTTATGAACAGAACAGCTTCCAGCACTAGCTGCTACAGAACAACCTTGAACTTGTATATAAAGAAAAAAAGCTTGTTCTTACTCTCGGTACGCTGCATTCTTTCTGTCTTTGGGGATGTCGAAGAGGTGATCAAAAATGGACAGGTAATTGATATAGTCAACTTTCTGAAAAGAAAAAAAAAGGACAAAAGGCTGTAAAAGGTAGATGAATATAAATTTGACTAGTTTTACAAAGTACAGTCGGCTACTTGAACGTCAGGTCATCCCGTAACCGATGAGGTCGTTGGGGCATATATGAAGACATCCTCAGAGCCCCACGCCATCCCTCTCTGTCTACGTGTCCTCTGGTCGGAGATTGGTCCATTCTTTTATGTTGTCCTCCCAGCTCTTTTTGGGACAGCCTCTTCATCGTCTGCCTTGCACCTTTCCGTGGAGGATCGTATTTGCAAGACCATTTGATCTCAATATGTGACCGTACCAAGCGAGTTTCCTTCTTTTGACAGTTGCCAAAGTCTTCAAAAGGCCATATTGTTGTTGTAATTCTACCTCGTATTTCCTTATTTGTAACTCGATCTTTGCACAGTTGCCAAGAGATCTAAAAAGGCCCTATTGTTGTTGTAATTCTACCTCGTATTTCCTCATTTGTAACTCGATCTTTGTACAGTTGCCAAGAGATCTAAAAAGGCCCTATAGCTGTTGTAATTCTATCTCATATTTCCTCATTTGTAACTCGATCTTTGTGCGTGACGTTTAAAAGTCTTCGGAAACATCTCATCTCCAAGACATGTATCCTTCGCTGAAGGTCAGCTGTAACTGTCCATGTCTCACAAGCATAGAGGAATATTGACAGGACCAATGTGCGCATTAATCTAATTTTCATGCATAGTGCTAACCATTTATCTTGCCAGATTTTGTTACGCTGCGCAAGCGCCGCTATTGTCGGTGCTGTTCTGGCCAACCCCTCATATTGTGATGATTATTTAGTTTAGATGTTCGTTACTTTTTGTTGATACTGTGCAACGATTATTCTTGTAATAAATTATATTGTTTTATGGTCATGACAGTGGTTACTGTGTTGTTCTGTGTTGAAGTCGTATCGTGGTGTAGATACATGTTGTAACTCTTTAGTTAAGTAAACTACACAACTAAACCTAGACTCTACAACATCTACACACAACAAAAATCATGTCTATAGACCAACAAACAAAAAGGTTACAGGCTCCCAAAGCCAACAAGCATAGTCAAACGTAAAGTTAAAAAAATAATGCAGTCGCAGATGAAATGACGTCCAATTTTTAATGTGGTATGTAAACAGTTAATGCCATTTAAAATGAATGTTAGGCCTATTGGCAACGTGCTACGACATCAGATCCAGGGGCGTCGGGTTTATTGTATATAAACTACAAGGTTAATGCCGGCTGAATATACTGCTCTTTTTATTTGAGAGAGTTCCGACTTTCTGGAATCAGTCACTGGCATTCCTGATTGATACCAAGATTGCAATGTGTTACGGTGAATGTTGAGGTTTTACAAATAATTTGTCCCAAGTGGTCTCCGTGTATTACAAGAATAGCACCACAGAGAGCATGTCGTAAGAGGCCACTAACTGTGTGACATGGCAAAACACTGGCCATGGTTAGGTGGTTTGTTAACCCTTTACACCCTAAGACTTAAAACAGGAAATACATATTCATAAGAGCTGGGAGATACTTCTTTGCCTTATTCATATACTATTTGTTTACACATGAGATATAAATGCTTTCCCAGAACAGAACATGAACAGAACAATTATATTGAACATATTAGTAGTGTTTTCAGTTTCCAAACAACATACACTGGGCAGGTTAGGGTGTAAAGGGTTAAGAACAGCATAGGTGGCTCCTAACAGGCTGCGGGTCTACTTTGCTCTAGTGTTTGAGTCTGACGCATCGGTTAACCACCCTATACAGCTGCTCGGGCCTAACCCGCTAAGCAGGAAATTCTTCTCCAGCTGCATTCAGCTCATACCTGCACAGGGGCATCTGCTCTTGTTGAACACGTCGACCAAGACAAATCATTTTATCTCTAAAACTTTTATATTTAGAACAAATTTTAGCAAAGTATTTCATTTTAAATATTCAAACATCTGCACAACTACAATGTTTAAAAAGCTCAAGGTAGACCCATAGCTGACACTGCTGTCAGGGATAAAGTGTTAGAGACTTCATTGTACAAGGCCACAATTTGTTTACAGTCAGCTCCCTTTCTTGCAGCGTTTCCTTCCCTAACAGCCATGTATTCATATTAAGCTGGTCAACTGGAGCGGAGCTGGTACAGAAGTTAAACTCTGTGCCTTTGACGTGAAAAGCAAGTGCTCTACAATACAACAGCACGCTTAGGCGACCATGGTATGCCGCATCAAATGATCACATCTGATGGCCGTCCCAAGTGGCCTTGCAGTTCTATTGGGGAGGTGGCTGTTTCAGCCAGATGTTGCAAGGGCGGCCCCGAGGACGAGCACGGCTTCTTACAGTACCCTTGCCCCCACAGCCAGCCTGAGCATCTGGTGGGCCGGGACTTCCAGGGAGAGGTCAGCCATGTGACCGAAGAGGGAGAGGTGATGACAATATATTGTCGAGCCAATGTCTGAGGTTTGAGTACGTCGAACTACCTCCATTCCCTAATTAGCTGCACACTTCAATTTACTTTCAATAAATGTAACTCTGCATATTTAAGTTCTCTGCACACTTACCTCTATTCCTTTAAGATTCAAATATTGCTCATAGCACTTATGTAAGTCCAAGTACTTGCCGTAGCCTTCTTCATCTGTGAAGTCAACCATGTCTGCAAAGGGATTAAGAGAGACCAGGGTAGAATAAGATTCAATGTCTGCAAAGGGATTAAGAGAGACCAGGGTAGAATAAGATTCAATGTCTGCAATGAAGAGAACTGCAGAGGATAGGGTCAAATAGAGAGACATACTCAGACAATCTTACAACCAGTCTCAGGACTGATCAACCAGAGGATAGGGTCAAATAGAGAGACATGCTCAGACAATCTTACAACCAGTCTCAGGACTGATCAACCAGAGGATAGGGTCAAATAGAGAGACATGCTCAGACAATCTTACAACCACGCTCAGGACTGATCAACCAGAGGATATGGTCAAATAGAGAGACATGCTCAGACAATCTTACAACCAGTCTCAGGACTGATCAACAAGAGGATAGGGTCAAATGGAGAGACATACTCACACAATCTTAGAACCAGTCTCAGGACTGATCAACCAGAGGATAGGGTCAAATGGAGAGACATGCTCAGACAACCTTACAACCAGTCTCAGGACCTATCAACCAGAGGATAGGGTCAAATAGAGAGACATGCTCAGACAATCTTACAACCAGTCTCAGGACTGATCAACAAGAGGATAGGGTCAAATGGAGACATACTCAGACAACCTTTCAGCCAGTCTCCAGACTGAGCAACCAGATCATGATCATGAGGGGATATAAACCTATTCGTTTCCTCATGCCTTCAACTGTTCCCTGCAATATTATTTTTGCGATGGAGTCATGACTCGTTACATGCCAGTTTTCGACATTTAGAATTTATTTCAATCCTGACATGGCGGCTGCAGCCATTACGAGTCTTGTCTTAATCCTATTATTTTATCATTGCTGACGCCAGCCCCGTGCCCCTAAATGAAACACAATTAGAGGATGACGACATTAACATCTACAGTGGCAGTCTCCTCAACGGGAAAAATAACCTGAAGCTTGAGATTGCCAGGCGCTGACCAGCGGGCAACAGAAGCCACGAAAGGCGCCAGACTACAAGCAGACCTATTCGACCCAGTGGTCCTACCAGGGCTATGCTATGGAAGTTAAACCGGGTCTCTGGTAAAAGTCACGGAGAGCCAGATAAGGACAACACATGCCTCGCTTGAGCGCCGTCTCGTGGGCCGAACACTTAGCCAACAGCGCCAGATTGGCTTTACCAACAGGGGTGACACCCAGGCATATTCCCACGTCAAGGATGTCCTATAGCATGCCAACAACTCCAAGCACCGCTGGGCTGGCCATGTAGTCAAAAGGCAAGACGAGTGCTGGAGCACAGCAACCACTCTGTGGTACTTGCGGGGTCAAAAAAAGACCACCTGGCTAATCCCCCACTAGATGGCCAGATTTGCTCGAGCTGTACTCGCAATCCTAAAACAAATAAATTAGCCATCCACTGGACAACCCGTGCCCGAAACAAAATCAACTAAAAATTGAACAGGGACTCACACAAAACGTAAAAACACAGTGCTATTGAGCCCAGTCCACTAAGCACAGAAATGCATCTACTGGCTACCACTAACTCACACAAAACCCAAAAACACAGTGCTATTGAGCCCAGTCCACTAAGCACAGAAATGCATCTACTGGCTACCACTAACTCACACAAAACCAAAAAACACAGTGCTATTGAGCCCAGTCCACTAAGCACAGAAATGCATCTACTGGCTACCACTAACTCACACAAAACCAAAAAACACAGTGCTATTGAGCCCAGTCCACTAAGCACAGAAATGCATCTACTGGCTACCACTAACTCACACAAAACCAAAAAACACAGTGCTATTGAGCCCAGTCCACTAAGCACAGAAATGCATCTACTGGCTACCACTAACTCACACAAAACCAAAAAACACAGTGCTATTGAGCCCAGTCCACTAAGCACAGAAATCCATCTACTGGCTACCACTAACTCACACAAAACCCAAAAACACAGTGCTATTGAGACCAGTCCACTAAGCACAGAAATGCATCTACTGGCTACCACTAACTCACACAAAACCAAAAAACACAGTGCTATTGAGCCCAGTCCACTAAGCACAGAAATGCATCTACTGGCTACCACTAACTCACACAAAACCAAAAAACACAGTGCTATTGAGCCCAGTCCACTAAGCACAGAAATGCATCTACTGGCTACCACTAACTCACACAAAACCAAAAAACACAGTGCTATTGAGCCCAGTCCACTAAGCACAGAAATGCATCTACTGGCTACCACTAACTCACACAAAACCAAAAAACACAGTGCTATTGAGCCCAGTCCACTAAGCACAGAAATGCATCTACTGGCTACCACTAACTCACACAAAACCAAAAAACACAGTGCTATTGAGCCCAGTCCACTAAGCACAGAAATGCATCTACTGGCTACCACTAACTCACACAAAACCAAAAAACACAGTGCTATTGAGCCCAGTCCACTAAGCACAGAAATGCATCTACTGGCTACCACTAACTCACACAAAACCAAAAAACACAGTGCTATTGAGCCCAGTCCACTAAGCACAGAAATCCATCTACTGGCTACCACTAACTCACACAAAACCCAAAAACACAGTGCTATTGAGACCAGTCCACTAAGCACAGAAATGCATCTACTGGCTACCACTAACTCACACAAAACCAAAAAACACAGTGCTATTGAGCCCAGTCCACTAAGCACAGAAATGCATCTACTGGCTACCACTAACTCACACAAAACCAAAAAACACAGTGCTATTGAGCCCAGTCCACTAAGCACAGAAATGCATCTACTGGCTACCACTAACTCACACAAAACCAAAAAACACAGTGCTATTGAGCCCAGTCCACTAAGCACAGAAATGCATCTACTGGCTACCACTAACTCACACAAAACCAAAAAACACAGTGCTATTGAGCCCAGTCCACTAAGCACAGAAATCCATCTACTGGCTACCACTAACTCACACAAAACCAAAAAACAGTGCTATTGAGCCCAGAAATGCATCTACTGGCTACCACTAACTCACACAAAACCCAAAAACACAGTGCTATTGAGCCCAGTCCACTAAGCACAGAAATGCATCTACTGGCTACCACTAACTCACACAAAACCAAAAAACACAGTGCTATTGAGCCCAGTCCACTAAGCACAGAAATGCATCTACTGGCTACCACTAACTCACACAAAACCAAAAAACACAGTGCTATTGAGCCCAGTCCACTAAGCACAGAAATGCATCTACTGGCTACCACTAACTCACACAAAACCAAAAAACAGTGCTATTGAGCCCAGAAATGCATCTACTGGCTACCACTAACTCACACAAAACCCAAAAACACAGTGCTATTGAGCCCAGTCCACTAAGCACAGAAATGCATCTACTGGCTACCACTAACTCACACAAAACCAAAAAACACAGTGCTATTGAGCCCAGTCCACTAAGCACAGAAATGCATCTACTGGCTACCACTAACTCACACAAAACCCAAAAACACAGTGCTATTGAGCCCAGTCCACTAAGCACAGAAATGCATCTACTGGCTACCACTAACTCACACAAAACCAAAAAACACAGTGCTATTGAGCCCAGTCCACTAAGTACAGAAATGCATCTACTGGCTACCACTAACTCACACAAAACCCAAAAACACAGTGCTATTGAGCCCAGTCCACTAAGCACAGAAATGCATCTACTGGCTACCACTAACTCACACAAAACCAAAACACACAGTGCTATTGAGCCCAGTCCACTAAGCACAGAAATGCATCTACTGGCTACCACTAACTCACACAAAACCCAAAAACACAGTGCTATTGAGCCCAGTCCACTAAGCACAGAAATGCATCTACTGGCTACCACTAACTCACACAAAACCAAAAAACACAGTGCTATTGAGCCCAGTCCACTAAGCACAGAAATGCATCTACTGGCTACCACTAACTCACACAAAACCAAAAAACACAGTGCTATTGAGCCCAGTCCACTAAGCACAGAAATGCATCTACTGGCTACCACTAACTCACACAAGGTTTGGGACCTCCACAAGCACAACTGCCTTTGTAGATGCACAGGTTGACAAAGATTAGATTTTCCAGCACTGCATATGCAAGACTCTAGATATTCAAAGAAATTAGCTGCTTCTAGTTTTGTGTCATTTATCATGATGTTTGTAGAAGCCAAGTTGTCGTGTCCATTAATCAGTATCTCCTTTTTTTTTCAGTGTTAATTCATAATTGGCTATTTCCGTCTTGTCAGACGATAGTAAGTTGTACTTTGAAAAAAAGGGATACAACCACAGTCCATTACAATAACGCATGTGACTTGAAAGACCAATCCGTCTTCCACGGTGTGTGCAAGGAAAGTCAGGACAGTTTGCGACATCGCATGGTGTGGTGTGTCTTCTCAAACTCTGAGTCTTTAGCCTATCCGCACTCAGAATCGTTTTAGTATTCCATGCTTAATCCTGCCCCTCAATTTAACACTATCCATGGCGTCCTGTTCCCATGATTCCATATTGATGCCTGCATCATTCATATCCCGCTTCATGCATCTTTGTACTGAAGTAGTAGTGGCCGGCCCAGAGACCATTTCCCCAACTTAATTCTCCATAGAGAAGATCTTTTGGTATTCTGCCATCCTCCATGTGTGTCACAGCCATCAGAGCCTTCGAAACTAAGCATGGAAAAGATTATGACAGTGCCTGTTCTCTCCAACACCTCTGCGTTGGTGATCTTGTCTTGTCACCCAACCCCCAGGATTCTGCGCTGGCACCTCATGTGATAGCTGTTTAGCTGCGTCTCCTGGTGCATATAAGTAGACACGTCTCACTGCAATAATAAAGAGTGTTGAGAACACAGGCGTAGTAAACAAGTGTTTTTGTTTTAACAGTGAGCTTCTTGTTCTCCCAGACCCTTTCTGTTAATCTGCTGTGTTGATTAACATAGACTAAAGACACAAATCAGAAACTTTAAGCAGGATTCAAACAAAATTTTGAGGCTGTGTGTTCAAGTTAGATCACCCAATGACAGTACTAAAACAGGCAGGTTCGTGCGACTTACTCTGAGCTTCTTCTGGTGGGTTCTCTCTTTGTTTGGCCAGCTCATCAAACTCTATAGACATTGGAATGCTGACCTGAGAAACAAAATCAGAGATCATCAAACATAACAAGATGTTTGAAACAAAAAGATCGAGATCGTTGATAGAAAGTAAAAAAAAATATTAACAAAGAAAATCAAGCTGTTTCAAATTAACAACTTAAGTAAACAGCCAGTCATGCCTGGAGGAGAGGCACTGGAAGAGGTGGACACCTTCACATATTTGGGCAGCACCACGGATACTTCAGGGGGCACTGAGGCAGGTGTAGGGGCTAGGATTGGAGAGACAGGGACAGCATTCCTATTATTGAATAATATATGGAGACCCAGGTTCTTAGTCGACCTGTACTTCTACATGGGCAGATGTCCCTGAGCAGGTCCCACTTAGTCGACCTGTACTTCTACATGGGCAGATGTCCCTGAGCAGGTCCCACTTAGTCGACCTGTACTTCTACATGGGCAGATGTCCCTGTACAAGTCCCACTTAGTCGACCTGTACTTCTACATGGGCAGATGTCCCTGTACAAGTCCCACTTAGTCGACCTGTACTTCTACATGGGCAGATGTCCCTGAGCAGGTCCCACTTAGTCGACCTGTACTTCTACATGGGCAGATGTCCCTGTACAAGTCCCACTTAGTCGACCTGTACTTCTACATGGGCAGATGTCCCTGAGCAGGTCCCACTTAGTTGACCTGTACTTCTACATGGGCAGATGTCCCTGCTCTGGTATGAGCTGGATGTAGCCAGAAGGAGGATTTCCT
This sequence comes from Ariolimax columbianus, assembly GCA_036924085.1. Classification (NCBI taxonomy): domain Eukaryota; kingdom Metazoa; phylum Mollusca; class Gastropoda; order Stylommatophora; family Arionidae; genus Ariolimax; species Ariolimax columbianus. The sequence goes on along the minus strand of JAVGWX010000023.1, from coordinate 11,767,550 downwards.
GCTTTTTACTCCGCTACTTTGGGACAAGTGCCACGAAGGGTAGTTAACCAATGTATGAGTCCATCTTAATAGACTCAAACACTAGAGCAAAATAGACCCACAGCCTGTTAGGCGCCATCTATGCTGCTCTTAACAAGCCACCAAACCATGCTGGTGTTATGCCATGTCACACAGTTAGTCGTCTCTTACGCCATGCTCTCTGTGGGGCAGTGGTGCTGTTCTTGCCCTTGTCATAGACAAAGACCCTGGCGGACCACTCGGGGAGATAAGGACTAATACTAAATTAAGATTGTTTAACTCTAATGTCAAGTAAGTACTGCTGTACGGAGCAGAAACATGGAGAATGACAAAGGTAATACAAAGGAAACAAGTGTTTGTCAATAAAAGTCTACTGAGGATTATGGGTATAGTCTGGCAAGACATGGTGAGGAATGAAGATCTACAGGAAAGGAGCCAGTGGAGCAGCAGGTCTGGACCTATTTGTAATTAATTTGAAGCTGTGCCCTCTTGTTCGTGTACGCGACTGTATTTTGTTATAGTCTAATTTATCCTTTTCGTTGCGGAACTGAGAAGCTAGTCCAGTCAGGCACAGAATAATGACCAGAACGTCGCATCAGGGTCGGGTACGCTGCACTGACCAAGATCACAATCGCTCTTCCATGTAGCATTCCCCGGAGACAGACTGTTGTCAAGGAAGCCTGGCTGACATGATGTGGATCGATGTGATCCCCGTAGTAGTGAGAGCCACGCAGATGACACCAAAGAGCACAACCACACGAAAGACCGCAGCCCACCTTCATGCTCTGGATGTGAGGAAAGCTACTACAACCTGCCACGTAACGCCCTTTTCAGAGCGCACAAAAGAGTAAACTTATTCATTGTAAGCATCAAACAACAATAATCCTATTAATTGTATAGTCACCTCAAATTCTTCTCTTTTCTAGACACAGTAGAGTGCTTTTTTTTTTCTTTCCTCATAACTATAATTCTGGAATCTCACCTTTAAATTTATTACTCTTCTTTGTTTTCTTTTATAGCATCGTCTTGGTCAGTATATTTCTTCTGACCCTGGCTAACATTGTCTGGTCAGTATCTTTTGCTTGACCAGTATCTTTTGCCTGACTAGTATGTTTTGCCTGACCAGACATTAGCCTCATCGTCCCTAAGCTACCTCAAGAAAAGTTAATTTAATTGTTGTATTTCTTGTAGCAGCAGTAACCACTTCGGTATTTTTTAACAATTTACCTCATTTGGGTGCTGGCGGTAAAAACTTTCAATGGCGTTGAGTCTTTTCTTGAACTCTGCATACTCGTTTGGCCCAGCCAGAGTTTGAATCTCTTCCTTCCGAACACTGAGAAACATCAAGTAAACAAATCAAAACAAAAAAAGGATATTTTTTAACAGATAAAACTTGGAATCCTGGTATTCAAATAGGCATAATGCCTGTTACTTACTTACTTTCCGTGTCCAAACACCATGTCACACGGCATCTGTCCAGTATTCAGCAACTTGAACTGCTTTGTCGTTCACCTCCATCATGTCGTTTATGTCACAGGTTTCAGGGAGGTTGGGGAAGGACATCAGATGATCTTGGTCCTGAACTGCGCCGCATTCACATGTATCGACATCTGAGTATCCCCATTTCTTCAACTTCACTCTGCATCTTGACACACCAGTTCGAAGTCTGTTCATTGCCTTCCATACAGCATAGGCAGGTGGTGTCCAGACGCAGCCTCTTCCTTGAGCTCTATCCATGGATCCTGCGTTGTTTCGCGCCACCTCTCGATGCGTCGACCTTCCGGGCTTGTCTGGGTGGTCTCTGTCAATTTTAAGAAACTGTGTCTTGATTTAAGTCTTGTGGCTTGTTCCTGATGGCCAAACATCGGGTGTCTAGGGTTGTTTTCCTGTTTCCCTCGTTCGATTTCCGCAGCTACGCCTCTTCTTATATCAGGTGGTGCAATGCCAATTAAGGGATATATTTTGTTTGTGGGGGTGGGTTTAAGGCACCCCGACACTATCCTGTCCATCTCGTTCACAGCTGTATCAACTTGTTTGTCTGTTGCCAGGTAGCCAAAGGCTTCGGCTATCCGTAGTAGGTATTTTACAACTTCCTACGGCTAACCATGCCTGGGGGAAGGTACAAATAATTTGGGTAGATTTTTTACTTGAATTTGTAAATTTTGTCCCGGCATTGGCCGTTAAGCCTACTCTTTTCGATTTCGAATATGCTCGACACTAACGCGGTAGTCTGATCTCACTACCCAGAGATCAGGGGAATTCTTACCAGAAGTGAAAAAATCCCTTCTCCTCTGTGATTCAAACCTGCGACCTCCAGCACCTTACCTCGAGACCACTGAGTCCCCACAGACGAAACTGTTAAAATTGTATCATTTGTGGGATCAAGATGCTGTGCAGCACATGAGCTGCAGTGGTCAGCGACCCATAGCTGACTGCTAGCGTCAGGGCCAGCGAACCATAGCTGCCAAGACTCTATACCTACAAGCGGTGATCCTAGATAACAGGCTGCAGCAGGGCAGACTGGCTAAGGAGAAGGGATCGAAGAAGGAATGCTAACCCGGTACTAAAAAAATGCTTGCTGAAGTCAGAGTATTGGACCGAAAGGTGCAAATATCGCAGCCAAGCTGTAAACTACGACACAACGCATTCCGTTATCTGGACTACATTCTGCTACTTACCTTTTCAGGGTTTGGAAGTGGGAGATTGAGAACGAACGAAGAAGAAGTATCATTTGTGAATTAAACCAAAAATAATGACTTTATTTTAATTTTTCTGATTCCTGGGATAATGAGTTTTCACTATTTATTTCACCATTCAAGTTTGTAGAATGTTTATTTTATTAATGTAATAAAAATTTAACACAACTCTGAATACATGGCCGACTCAAATGACAAAAAAAAGTTTTTATAAATTGACATTATAAAGTGCATGGAAGAGTATGTACAATATAAAATCTTATTTCAGGACACAAAATGGCTCTTTAGCAATGATCCGTGTAGGGATTGTGACGATTGAGCAGTATGTGCATGTGCAATATAGCGTACAACATTGTGGCCCCACTGTCAACTTGCACCGCTATTCGTTTTTTGTGGTCAGAGGGTGTCAAACCTTCTGAAACCTACAGAAGAACAAAGGTTCAGCATGGAGACAATTGTTTGAGTCAGGGGGAGAGTGTATGAATGGGTAGAAAGATTTCAAAACGGAAAACAAAATGTCATTGATGAACTGCGGCCTGTGAGACCAGCGTGGCACCTGACACAGTGAAACAGGAGCGTGTGACAACTGACACGATGAAACAGCAAATCGACCGTACCAACAGGCGAGTCACTATTGATAAAATAGTCATAGATTTCAACATGAGTGAGTCACTGCGCTGCACACAAAATTATCCATGATGGACTTGGTTATAGGAAAGTTTGTAGCAGATGGGGTACCAAGGCAGCTGGCGAGGTAATGGAGTCTGTGCCAATGGCTCATAGATCTTTCTTCTTCTTCTCGTTCGTCTTTGATTTCAATGAGTCTAACGAAGGCATCAATCGACTTGAGACTCTGTGCACTTTTCTACAGCTTCTCTTGGAAGGACACCGACTGTTGCCAAATGCTACTTCTGTTGTTGGTATACTTCTTCTTCTTCGTACGCTGTCAGACATCAACCTGTATTTGTTCGAAGAAAGCAGTGGTCATCCTGAGGCTGTCGACACTGCCATAGAGCTTGTCTAGTGTTGCCATTGGTGATGGCCACATGTGCTTTCTCTGGTCCTCGTATATCGGGCAGTTTTGCAGCAGATGTTCAGCAGTCATTTTTCTCTGTACCACAAGTGCATTCGTTAGTGCCACCTTTCTTCAGTTTATTGAATAGGTGCTACCTCAATCTTTTGTGGCCTGTGCGGAGTCTGAAGACCACGACCTGCTCTCTTCTGTTCAACTGGTAATAGGCATAATTTTTTGTGTAGCCAGTATGTTCTGTTTCCCATTTGGCCATGTATCTGGCCCTAATAAGCCTTTTGGACTTATCGTAGGTCACACTAGAATCTGGCTGTGGTATGCCAGTCTGTCTACCTCCTCGTTTCCTTGGATGTTACAGTGGGATGGAACCTACTGTACCGCTAACCTTTTTAGTGTGGACTGCTGGCATAGTTGACAAAGTACTGCTCTTAAATCATTAAGTTCAGTATTTTTCTGGCTTTTTAGTGCTGTAACTAAGGCCAGGGCATCTGTAAGCAGGAATATCTGGCTTTCATTGCTTTCGCCTGTCAGCATTGCTTCTACTGCAGCCCTCAGTGCCTCTGCTCTGAAATTGCTTGAGAATTTACCAGTTGCCACTGACTGTGTTACTTTTCTACCATTTGGTAGGCTCAGGAATACCCCTGTCCCTCCGTCGGTGTATGCATGGGTCCAGTCCATGCTTGGGTAGTTTTCCATTATGTACCTCAGGGTTATGTCTCTTTTCTTTTTCAGTCTGGCTGTTCTTGTTTGCAATACCTGGTATATTTTCTACTACCTACGGAATGCTATGCTGCTTCCAGGTGGGTTTGCGTACAGTAGGGATGGGCTTTGGTATTGTTACGGTGTTCATAGGGTCTTCGCTCATCTTTGCTTTGGCTATTTCTGCAAAGTTTCTCTGCTTTAGTTTCCCATTTCCAAATCTATTTAGTCTCTGATGCATTGGATGGTCTGTCAGTCTTCTGAGTTTCTCTGCTTGCTGTTGGGCTCTGCAGTCTCTTCTGTCGGTCATGGATTGCAGATGTGTAATATTTTCTCAAGTTCTACAATTGGCTTTGACTTCATGCCTCCTGTTATAACTCTCATGGCTTGGTTTTGAAGTTTGCTAATTTTATCAAAGTTCGCCTTTGCTACTGTTGTCCATGCCGCAATGTCATACTCGAGAACTGGTCTCACTCTTCCAGTGTACAGTTTCTTTAGTATTCTTTCGTCTGCTCCCCAGCTTATGCCAGCAAGTTTCCTCATGATTGCAATTCTTTGTCTGGCTCTCATTCGGTTTCTCTCGATCTGACTTTTCCATGTCATGCGCCGATCAAATGTGACTCCCAAGTAGTTTGGGTTGTCGTTTGGCCACAGATATTTGTCGTTGAGACTTATTTTGGTGTTCTGTGGTTTATTTGAATGCGAGAATATCGTACATGTTGTTTTTTCCTCATTTATTTTGACCAGCCATGAGTTCGCCCACTCCTCCAACAATGTTAGGGCCTGCTGCATCCGATTGTTTGCTACAGTGAAATTTTTTTCAGAGGTCCCTTCTTTATCTAAATTGAGGCTTTCTGTTTTGTTTTTCCAGCTGTCTCTTGTTATTTGGTTCAGTGTTCTTTTGTATTTTGCAGTGATGGCCTTAAGGGCGATATTGGCTTCCATAGATTGCTCTTTCTCTCTCTCTCTCTGCCATGTTCCTAGCATTTGAGACTTCATCCTCAGCTTTCTGCAGTTCACGATTCCAATATGGCTTGTAGTTTTTCCTTGCCCCTCTTGGGATGGTCTCGGTGTCTGCTTGCAGTATTGCTTTGCTGAGGCTTACCTCCATAGGTTTCATATTGTTATTTCGTGTGTTGATAGTTTGACACAGTCCATCTGTCAGCATTGCAAATCTGTCCCAGTCGGCTCGTCTATAGTTCCAATGTGGCAGCGGTTTTATTTCCTGCGGGCCTACTTCCCTATCAATTTCTAGCCTTATTGGCCTGTGGTCGCTACCTGCCAGTTGGTCGAGCACCTGGCGATCTATTTTGTGGTGAATATGCCCTGTGGAGAGGGCCAAGTCTGGGGTGGAGGTGGTATGCCATGTTCTAGAATAGAAACTAGGGCTGTCGTCCAACCTATTGATAAGATAGAGATTTGTGTCTATCTCCCAGTCTTCCACTTCATCACCTCTGCTGTCTGTATCTGAATATCCCCATCTCTCCGAGTGACTGTTGAAGTTTCCAACCACTAGGCAGGTATACAATGGGCAAAACTGCAAAATGTGTTTGCTGTCATGGGTGCTGTGCCGCAGGTACAAAGATCCGTAGTGGCTCATAGATCCAAATCCATTGCTGAAAGTGTCAGTGACATAGTACCAACTCTATAGCTTCTACAGCTATTCCAAATTTCCTCCGACTTTATGAGGTACCCATTTACAGCAGAGTTGACTGGGAGAAGCGACCATACCATGAAAACACCCATGATATGCTAGTCTGCCAAACAGAGAATGGCATGACTTGAACCGATAATGACGACATCATCAGACGGTTTTTGCGTTGGTCATCGACCTCACTCTCTGGTCCCGAGCTACCTTGAACCAGTGGCAAGACTACCAGTCAAGATGACTAGGTATGCAGGCACTCTCGTCCAATCTCCCTTGAGACTAGGGGTCGCTTGAAACCTGCGAGATTCGATGGCCTACCATTTCTGTCCATCGCTTTGATAGACGAGCAGCCTCCAGGCTTAACACTGGGTTTGCAAACCATGCTCACAAAATGTTGGCTACACATTCCTAATTTTTAGTTGCAAACAAATAATATGAACAATCTGAACAAATAATATTATGGACAATCTGAACAAATATTATGGACAATCTGAACAAATAATATTATGGACAATCTGAACAAATATTAAGGACAATCTGAACAAATATTATGGACAATGTGAACAAATATTATGGACAATGTGAACAAATATTATGAACAAATAATATGGACAATGTGAACAAATATTATGGACAATCTGAACAAATATTATGAACAAATATTAAGGACAATGTGAACAAATATTATGACCAATCTGAACAAATATGGGCAATCTGAAGAAATATGGACAATGTGAACAAATAATTATATTGACAATCTGAATATGAAACCTACCCATCTTTATCCTCGTATAGTTCTTTCAATTCCCGAGTTGTTTCAGCGAATCTCTGCCAAAACAGAAAATATTTCACTGACATAATTATGGTAAGTCTATCATGCAGTGGCAGTCAGAAACTGGTTATGTTAAGCAGAACCAGCATCACTGCAGTTTAGGAAGACCCATAGGTGTTGGGTTTCTTTTTCAGCATATTTTGGAACCAATTTTGTTCTTGATATATATTTAAACGATTTGGACATTGATATCAGATTCAGGATTGCACAATTCGCAAATGACACAAAACTATGCAAAAGTGTCATCTATGGCAGAAGTGGATAAATTGAGATCGGATTTAGATACAATTTTAGAATGATCTGTGAGCCGGCAAATGAAGTTTAATGTAAATAAATGTACAGTCATCCACATGGGTAAATCCAATATGGAACATAATTACAGAATGGCTGAGAACAATATTAGAATGATAGAAAAGGATAGGAACCTAGGGGTTATAATAGATCATATAGGTAAGGTGAGTAAACAAGTCCAGGTAGCAGTGAAAAAAGGTAAAAATGCAATGTTAAGTTTGATCAAAAGAAATATTATACATTGGAGCAAGGAAGTGAAAGTCAAACTGTATAAAGCATTAGACCTAGATTGGAATACTATGTACCGGATTGGAGTCCTTATAGTAGAGGGGATATAAACGTACTGGAAGGGATACAAAAATTAGCAACAAAGCTGATAGTGGGAGTCCAGAACTAGTTATGAGGGAAAACTCTGAAAAGAGAATAATTTCAGGTGACTTAATACAGGTTTTATAAGATAATCAAAGGAACAGATAAATTAGACTATAACAAGTTTTTTTCTTCAAAATACAACAGCCTACAAGAACAAGAGGACATAGCTACTAAGGAAAGGCCCAGATTAGACATTAGGAAATATTTCTTTAGTCAGAGAGTGGTGAATGCTTGGAATGCATTTAAGAATAGATTGGATGCACATAGCTTTTAGAGCAAGGAAATGTAAATGAAACTGATTGTATACAGACTTTGCAGTCTTCTAAACCAGTATAAAGACGTTAAGTACAGACTCTTCTTCTTCTTCTTCGTACACAGTCAGACAGTAACCATTATTTTTTCGAAAAAAGCGGCGGTCATCCTGAGACTCTCGCCACTACCATAGAGCTTGTCTTGCAGTTCCACTGGCAATGGCCACATCTGCTCTCTCTGATCCTCGTATGTCGGGCAGTTCTGCAGCAGATGTTCAGTGGTCATTTTACCAGTACCGCACGGGCATTCGTCGGTACACCCTATCTTCAATTTGTTGAATAGGTGGTACCTCAGTCTGTTGTGGCCAGTGCGAAGTCTGAAGACAACGACCTGCTCTCTTCGGTTCAACTGGTAATAGGCATCGTTTTTGGTGTAACCAGTATGTTCGGTTTCCCATTTGGTCATGTACCTGGCTTTGATAAGCCGTTTTGACTCTTCGTACGTCATACTAGTATCTGTTTGTGGTAGCCTTGCACCTTCTTTTGCCAGTCTGTCTGCCTCCTCGTTGCCTTGGATGTTGCAGTGTGACGGAACCCACTGTACCACTACCCTTTTTGGTGCGGACTGCTGGCACAGTTTGCAGAGTGCTGCTCTTAAGTCATTAAGCTCAGTGTTTTTCTGGCTTTTTAGCGCTGTGACTACGGCGAGAGCATCTGTCAGCAGGACTATATGGCTCTCATTTTCACTGTGCGTTACCATTTCTTCCACTGCCGTCCTCAGTGCCTCTGCCTCCGCTCTGAAATTGCTTGTGTACTTACCAGTAGCGAATGACAGTGTTATTTTTCTGCCATTTGGTAGGTTCAGGAATGCTCCTGCCCCTCCGTTCTGTGTAGTGTTTGTTACAGAACCGTCGGTGTATGCATGGGTCCAGTCCATGCTTGGGTAGCTTTTCGTTATGAAGCTTAGGGTAGTGTCTCTCCTTTCTTTTTCAGTCTGGCAGTTTTTGTTTGCAATACCTGGTATATTTTCTACCACCTCTGGAAATATATCCTGCCTCCAAGTAGGTTTTCGTACAGTAGTGATGGGTTTTGGTGTTGTTAGTGCGTTTATGGGATCTTCGTGCATCTTTGCTTTGGCTATTTCTGCAAAGTTTCTCCGCTTTAGTTTCCCAGTTCCCAAATTGTTTAGTCTCTGGTACATTGGGTGGTCCGTCAGTCTTCGGAGTTTCTCTGACTGCAGCTGGGCTCTGCAGTCTCTTCTGTCGGTCATGGATTGCAGTTTTGTAATCTTTTCAAGTTCTACAATTGGCGTTGACTTCATGCCACCTGTTATAATTCTCATGGCTTGGTTTTGAAGTTTGTTAACTTTATCGAAGTTCGCCTTCGCTGCTGTTGTCCATGCCGCAATGCCATACTCGAGAACTGGTCTCACTCTTCCAGTGTACAGTTTCTTTAGTATGCCTTCGTCTGCTCCCCAGCTTGTGCCAGCAAGTTTCCTCATGATCTTCTAAACCAGTACAAAGACGTTAAGATAGCGAACGTTGGGAACACTAATGGCTCCTGTAGCCAGTTGGTAGTAAACACCCTAACGTGTCCAATCATTATGTTTTGCATGACCAGACGTTAGTCTCCTCTCTCCTGATGTGTCCTCTAAGGTGTCTTTCTCCGTATAACTTAAATCTGCCTTAACTCATTCACTGCCATGAGCCGATACATCGGCTTCCATTTTTGTCTAGAAAACACAGAAGCCGGTGTATTGGCTTTTGTTACTGTGTTCACAAAATCACATATTTTCCTATTCCTAGTTCTCCTAAATGTTTTTTTTTTGGTTATTGGCGGAAGTCCAGATTGTTCACTTTTTTTTATTCCTGAAGAGTTAGCCTGAGTTTCGTTGAAAAAATGTTTATTTTCGTAACTTGAAAAATATAATTTTTTTGCTGAGAGCAACTTTGAAGCTATCCCATGCACCTTCAGCCACACCAAATAGAGTTTTTTTTAGTATATTCTCGGGAGTAGATAAATTATATTATTGCTAATGGTAGTGATAATGAAGATATCGATCGTTATGATAGCGCTGTTTCAATTTTTTTATCTAGTCTTAGTTCTAAGTCGAGCAATGAAAGTAAAACTAAATCTACTGACGAAGGGGCGGTGCCCTCTTTTGTCTCAAGCAATGGTAATAACAGTTCACAAATTCAGTTACGGTTCAAAATCCTGCACAATCATTCTAGTGTGTATAATATAAATGTGTGTATATATATTTTGAATACAGCAGGAACATTCTTTCCGTGTGCGCGTAAATTGTAAACACTCACGCTGATGTTGATCGGGGCTTTTATTTTTTAGCATGTTTTCAACTTCACTTGCCTTCAGTAAAATGTAAATACTGTGAAAACAACTGCACCAAATTAGGTGCAACTTTCAAAACATCGTCTCTTTAGGATTACAATCAATAGAAATTAATTGCGTTATTTGTATATTGATTTAGAGCTGAATAATGTATTGATCTATGTAACATTTTTGTTCATAATTTTCTAAAATAACAAACGATTATGCAACTTTAATCCACCAAACACAAATTTAAACCTCCATTTGTAAAATATGTGTATTCCATTGTATTCTAGCCTCAATTGTGAACAGTTTGATATATAATATGTGTTATTTCAGTGAACGTTTATTGAAGACAAATAGATCGCAACTAAGTGATGCTGTTTTCAGTTTTACATAAGAAAAGAATTGTGTCCAGAGGTCCAAAATATTTGGGAGTGAATGAGTTAAACTCATGTGGCTTCAGATTCTAATTTTGTCCAATGAACTACTACTTCTTCGATCGGCGCTCATAATGAAAATGGAATCAAGATGCTGAGCAGCTACAGTCAGAGGCGCATTGCTGACTGCTAACGTCAGGGCCAGCGAACCAGAGTTGCCAAGACACTTATATACCTCCAAGCGGTGATCCTGGATGACAGACTGCAACAGAGCAGACTGGCTAAGGAGAAGGGATCGAAGAGGGACGGCTAAACAAGTACTAAAAAATGCCTGCTGAAGTCAGATGTGTCGCACCGAAAGGTGCAAATATCACAGTCAAGCTGTAAACTACAACACAACGCATTTCGTTCTCCGAACTACATCCTGCTACTTGTGAAACCCTGTTCAGGGCTTGGTAGCGGGAGATTGAGAACAAACGCAGAACAAGAAGAACCTAGACTTCACATTAGAGTTAAAAGGTGAATGATTACGAATGCATGGAGACAGGGTTCCCTTAACCTTTACTGCACAAACGACGCAGTAAGGTGTCGGAACAAATTTACGCCCAGTTCCAACAACGCGCTACAACGCCAGCTCCGGGGCCATTGGTTTATCGTATATTAACCAACCGGGTTAATGCGAATAGAAACGGCTGAACATACTGCTCTTTTTATTTTAGAGAGTTCTGACTTCCACCATGTATGGTTAGAAATAAACTTTGGCAATTTTGACATTTTTTAAAGGCTTTTGGAAAGGATTTCTTGTTGATCGCTTGGAATGGGGAAGTTAAGTTTCTGCAACAGATTTATCTGAGGTAGATCTGGTTAGTCTGTTTATGTAGATACAATAATTACGTTTACAGTCGAAAGTGACAGATATTACCATTATGGTAAACATCAAGAAAGCCCCAGGCCAGTATCACCAGGCAATCCCTGTCATTGAGCCCCCAGGGAAGAAGAGGCATAGGCAGACCAAGGAATACATAGAGACGAGATCTAGAATCGGAAGTAAAGAAAACAGGAAAAAGCTGGAAGTAAGTGGAAAAGATTGCACAGGACAGAGCTGCTTGATGGCCTATGCACCCCTGGGTGATAGAAGGCAAAAGAGAGAGAGAGAAAAATAATGCAGGTGCAGGGGAAATTGCATCAATTTTGCATCTAGTCTCGTAACGGTTAATAGAGGTCATCTGATTCACACTGGAGCAAAAAAAGTGAATGTATGAACTTACGTCATGAAGGATCCTTAGTCGAAGGTCTGAGTTTATTTGGTCTCTCAGCTGAAACAGAAAAGTAAAATCATTTAGCAGTGTCAATCATAAAATTATAAAACAGTTCTCACAAATGTTCTTTATGATCTAAAATGAAGCAATAGTTTCTCTGTTAAGGAATTTATCATTTACATTTTAAAAATCTATATTTTACTTTTACGCTGGTATCCTTTTTAGTATAGTTGGACTCTTTTTTCATTTGGTGCTCATTACTTCTTGAAAGTCTTTGGAGTAAGTAGTTATTTTGATGGACACTCAGAAAATAATGCATCCTATTTTATTCCATGAAAACCATAACAGATAAAAAGAGCACAGTAACATCATTAGATAGAGCAATGTCTTGCCTTCAAAAAACTATTTTTTAACAGTCACCACACTTGGCTACACATTTTCTCCAACAGTGCACAAAGAGCATACATGTCATGTTCTTAAAAATCTATACCAGCCAAGGCGACCCACCGTTTCACAGCTACTACGGCGGCATCGTTGCTAGGAAAATGTTGCCCGTGCAGTCCATCTTTCATTGACCCAAAAAGATGGAAGTCAGAAGGGGTCAAATCCAGACATTGCAGTGTTGTGGTAGAACAGTCCAGCCAAGACTGACACTGTGCTCGACGGTCTTCAAGCTGGTACATGCCTGGCGTTATCGAGTTGCAAAAAGTTGTCTTCCTGGCCCTGAAATTTTTAGCCTTCAGCTTAGTCAGCGGTGCAATGTAATGGTCAGAGTTGATGGTTTGTCCAGGTTCCAGGAAATCAAGGATTACCACCCCATTTCTATTCCCAAAAGCCAGTGCACATCACTTTACCCACCGAGGGCTGCGCCTTGAATTTTTTTCCCGATGAGGAATTCACATGTAGTCACTCCATGGACTGCCATTTTGACTCAGGATCATAGTGTTGGAACCACGCCTCACCACAGGTGATGATGCAATCAAGAACACTGTCACCCCCATCCCCGTGATGGTTCAAGAGGTCATGGCAAACTTACATGCAATGTTCATTCTGTTCCTGTGTGAGCATTCAGGGGGCCCACCTGGCACAAACTTTATGATATTCCAATGTTGCCACCATCCTTTCCAACACATTGAAGTCGATATCCAGCTCCGGACACAGTTCCCTGGTTGTAATCTTCCTAAATGCGCGGATGAGCTGATTTAGATGTTTTTCATTGCGTGGTGTGACAGCTGTGCACGGCTGTCTAGAACATGGCATGCCCTTTACGTCGCTTTCCCCATTGCTGAAACACACAACTCACCGCCTCACTGTGCTAACATCCACTGTTTGGTCTCCATAAACCTTAAGCAAGTGTCGATGAGTATCAATTAGCGCAATTTTTTCCGCATGGAGGAATTCAATAACACACCTGTTTAAAACACACTTCCATGACAAATGTCATTTTGTCAAACTGCTCCTCCACTGCCACAAAATTAACTTTACTGCCTTACTACCAAAATCCACTTCTGACGCCGTGGGACATCATAATAAAAATAGGAGGCATTACTTTCAGAGCGCCCCTCGTACTTCTGTCAAATTTATTGATCAGTGTATATAGCTTCTTTAGATCTCTTGAGTCATGTTAGCCTATTAGTTCATAAAGAAATGGGGATACACAGATGATGACACATTAGACTGTAGCGCAATACAGGACACAGACCCCCTGATGACCTGCCCCAACCTCCATGAAACATGCAATAGGTGCGACATGCTGGAGGCAAATGACAAGGCAATCCATGTCGCTGAATACTGAAAGTGTGCTATATGCCGTGGTGCTTGGACACGGAAAGTAAGTATGTAGTGCAATTACTTCTTTTAATCTCTAGAGTCAGTGCCCATTACTCTTTTAGAATCTCTGGAGGTAGTGTCTATAACTCTATTACTTCCTTTAGAATCTCTTGAGTGTCTGGTGTGTTTATTACTTTATTTAGAATCTCTGTAGTCTGTGTTTATTACTTTCTTTAGAATCTCTGGAGTGAGTGTCTATTTCTTTAGAACCCCTGGAGTCTGTGTCTATTACTTTCTTTAGAATCTCTGGAGTCAGTGTGAGTGTCTATTCTTTCGCTTAGTTCTAAGCCGACCGATGAAATTAAATTATTATAATAATGTGTGGTAGTCTAAACCTTTACTGAATATAAATAGATTACAACTAGACTAAGTAAAGTAGATTAACTAAGTTTTAGCTGACTAAGTGAAAGTCTTAGTTAAAGTGATGTTGAGCTTGTGTTTTGTTTTAGTTTACTTTTTTTACACACAAATTACACAAGAAAAAAGTTCATCCAGCTCCCGTTTCCTAACAACTTGCTTCACCTAGAGGTTATAGCAGTAAGTACTAAGATATAATGAATCGGAGGAGACTGAAAGAACGGATCAAATTCTTTTCTTATTATTTCAAACTTATTACTATTACTATTACGATTTTGATCTATTCTGAACGAATCATTCATCAGTCAAGAGTCATCAGGCTCAGGTTTTGGATGCACACACACGACAAAACTCACCGTCTTCTTCTGCAAAAGCATCTCACATGTCATTGCTTCCATAAGCCTCTCCCTCTCTTCGTGGCATCGCCTTTGTTGTTCAAGGATAGATTCCATGACAACACTTTATGTATCGATGTATGTCAAAAGTTGTGTATGTTTATTAAATCTCCTTCATTCCACAAGTATAGACTCAAAAGGAGCAATACCACACAATCGTTAGCAGAACCGGAACAGGAAGCTGCTACAGAACACGAAGCTAGCCGACTTGGTCAGTTTCGCACATTCCTTGTTTGCTAACGTCCACAATTTAGACTACAGATATAGCATAAACAAATAGTCTGAGAGCAGAAGAAGACGGCAGGGACGTGATGTGAAATATATATGTTACAGTTAACGGGATTATACAGAAACATTTTATTATAACTGAAGTGTGTAACAATTCATTTATTTTACTATATGATAGAATGATAAACTGCTGTTATCAGCTGGCCCTGTGGCGCAACGGTAGCGCGTCTGACTCCAGATCAGAAGGTTGCGTGTTCAAATCACGTCGGGGTCATCAATATTTTGTATCTTTTTATTTTGCTTAGCTTTTGCGTAATGCATTGTTTTCATTTTGTCATTAATCTTACTGAGGCTTGGTATGGAAGCAAAATGTTTATTGTAAGGGAGAGATGACAAGTTGGAACAATTCACCCACCCAAATCACTGCCACAAATTGTGGCACACATTCAAAATAAATATAAACAACTGTTAGTAATACAAATTTGGAGGTATTGGGAAAGTTGGGAGATGAAAAGAGAATTAATGACCAAAATCAGGGTTAGACAGTTACCTTATTTTGGTCATATAACAAGACTTCATGTTGTTTGTCCATCAAAAGTTGTTGTTTTTTATTCGTTCGCCTTATTTCTCTAATCCCCAAAGCGGTGTGCGTTGCACTGTGGTTTTTATTTTGTGCCTGTCGGCCCAGTGCATCCGACTCCAGCATGCATTTTATGTAAGGGTCTGCTTCCTCCTGCATTTTCTAAGGGTTTGCTTCCCCGGGGTAACGGCCGGTGCTGAGATGGGGAACGAACCCAACACCTTCGGGCTGTGAGCCGTGCCACTTAACCACTAGGCCACGCCGTCCCCTAATCCATCACGAGTAATGAGGACCTTGACTTTTCTCACCTAGCCAGTCCTTCCAGTCGAGTATTCTGTAAATCCTGGTTGTGGATGGGTGCGGAGATGGCTGACGAATCCCATTTTGGGATCTGCATACTTGGGTGTGTAAGGTGTGCTCATGCTCGGCACCACATTCCAGTGGCGCTGAGGTCGGCTAGCTCTTCCTCGGAAGAGTGAAAAGTGAAATTAGTAGCCTGCCGATTAAAGTGAGCTCACAAGCCAACCTCACCTCCTCGGGGTACACACTGGGCAACTAGAACCGTGAGGATCTAGGCTGACGAGGCAATGGCTCGCTTGGGGGGACGGGCTCCTCCAGGTTACTTGCAGATGTTGGCCCACCGCAGCTTGGAGAGGAGATGGGCATGCCAGGTGATTTCAAGCCTAAGAATCACACATGAGGACAAAAACGAAATCTATTA
This sequence comes from Ariolimax columbianus, assembly GCA_036924085.1. NCBI lineage: Eukaryota > Metazoa > Mollusca > Gastropoda > Stylommatophora > Arionidae > Ariolimax > Ariolimax columbianus. The sequence goes on along the minus strand of JAVGWX010000023.1, from coordinate 11,751,635 downwards.
TACCGGATCGGTCGCAGCCCGGGTCAACAATGACCGCGCCTACCGTCCCACACCAGGGCGGAGGTGTTAAGTGTGCAACTGGTGATACCATAAGACTCAGAAGAGAGGATTTCATTCTGGGCACTTGGAATGTTAGAACTCTAAGTGCAAGTGGGAAAATAAAAGAACTGACCCATGAGATGGATAGATACCACTGGAATGTGCTTGGCATATGCGAAGCACGTTGGAAAATTTTCGGAGAACACACCACAGAAGGTCACAAGTTCTATTACAGTGGAAGATCTGACAAACACCTTCATGGAGTCGGAATGCTGGTGCACAAAGACACGGCATGTTGTGTATTGGGTTGCCGACCAGTATCAAGCCGATTGCTCAGTATACGACTAAATGCAAAGCCCTTCAATATCACGGTGATACAATGCTATGCGCCTACCTCAGATTGCAAGGTTGAGAGCTTCTACGATGACGTGCGGGCTTTGGTGAACGAGGTACCAAGAAGGATATAGTGGTGGTACAGGGAGATTAGAATGCCAAAATTGGCGAAGACATGGCACGTGACTGGAAAGGCACATGTGGAGCATATGGAAATGTGACCACGGGCGATAGAGGACTGAGACTCTTGGAATTTGCGTATTACAATAAGCTGATAGTAGCGAATACGCTAGGACCACATAAAATGTCGAGACGGTGGACGTGGCACAGCCCAAATGGTACGCTTCGTAGTCAAATATACTATATTCTGGCCCAAAGGAGATTCAGATCTAGCGTCAATAGCGCCCGGACAAGAAGTTTCCCAGGGGCCGATATAGGGAGCGACCACGACTTAGTGCTGATGACCATGCATCTCAGACTAAAGAAAGTTCTGAAAAGAGTGATAACTAGACTGAGATTTGACTTGGAGAAGTTGAAGTATCCGGATATAGTGGAGACCTTTGGAGCGGTGATTGGGGGGTGGGGGGGGGGGGTGGAGATTCGCACCTCTCTTGGTTCTTAACGAGGAGGCAGATGTTGAGACGATGACTGAAGCCCGGAATTCGGCATTAATCTCCACGGCATCTGAGGTTCTAGGTAGGTGCAGGATTAGGAAGAAAGCATGGATCACGAGTGAAATACTGGATTTATGTGACAAGAGACGACAAATGAAGAGAGCGAAGAAAACACTAGATGGGATTCAGCAAAAAAGAGAGATAAATGGAAACATAAAGGCCAAGATGAAACAGGCCAAGGTGGAATGGATAACGACTCAGTGTGCAGATATCGAACAAAATCTAGGAAGAAATGATGCCAAGGGGGCATATAAATTAGTCAAGGACTTAGTAAGGCCTGTACAAAGTCGAAATACAACGATTCAGGACAAGAGTGGGAAATGTCTCACAGAAGCTCAAGACATTCGTGAGCGCTGGACAGAGTACTGTTCGGAGCTAAATAAGCATGAAGGTCGAGGTGATCCCAGAAATGCAATGTCTCCTGAAGTAATTCTGATAGAGGAAAATCAAACGATAATAAGGGAAGAAGTGTATGAAGCCGTGAAAATGCTGAAGACAGGGAAGGCTGTAGGTGGGGATAATATCCCAGCAGAGCTCCTACAAGTGGGACGTGAGGCAACAATTGATACCCTGACATACATCTGCAATAGAATTTGGCAGACAGGAGAGTGGCCCTCCAGCTGGACAAAATCAGTAATTATACCACTGCCTAAATCAGGAAACCTAAATATGTGTCAGAACTATCGAACAATCAGTCTTATAAGTCATCCAAGTAAAGTTCTCTTGAGAATAATACTTAACAGACTGAAACCACAGGCAGAGAATATCATTGCCGAAGAACAAGCGGGAAGGAGTACCATCGAGCAGATATTTAATCTTCGTCTACTGAATGAGAAGTACTCAGAGTATCAACAACAACTCTGCCATGCCTTCATTTACTTTCGAAAGGCGTTTGACAGAGTGTGGCATGCGGCGCTATGGTCAACAATGACACATTATAAGTTCAACAGTGATATTGTGAGGGTAATTGCAAACCTTTATGAGCAGGCGACAAGCGCAGTCTCAGTAGAGGGAACGCTAGGCGATTGGTTCCGTACGACGGTGGGTGTGCGACAGGGATATATACTCTCCCCCACACTCTTCAATATATTCTTGGAGAGAATAATGGAGACAACCTTAAAAGAACATGTTGGTACGGTTAAAATAGGTGACAGGCTTATCACAAACTTCCGATTTGCTGATGATATTGATGTATTGTCAGGCACAGAGAGGGAACTCCAGGAGTTGATTAGTAGATTGGATAGAGCCGCCCTGAGTTTTGGTATGGAAATAAATGCAGATAAAACAAAGCTCATGACCAATAACTTAACAGGGTTTAAATCTGTAATAGAGACAAATGGGCAGGAACTTGAGGTGGTAAAACGTTTCAAATATCTGGGATCATTGATCAGCGAAGAGGGATCGAAGCCAGAGGTAATTGCAAGAATAGCACAAACAACAGCGGCGCTGACTCGGCTGAAACCTATATGGCAAGACAAGCGGCTCGCCCTCGGCATAAAAGTCAGACTATTGCGCTCTTTGGTGCTATCAATATTTCTGTATGCCTGCGAGATCTGGACCATTACAGCAAATACCCAGGGCAGAATACATGCAATGGAAATGCGGTGTTATGGAAAACTATTAAATGTTACATATAAAGATCGTGTCACGAACGTAGAAATACGTCAGAGAATTGAAGACGCTATTGGTCCATTTGAAGATCTGTTCACAGCTATCAAAAGACGAAAGATGGCCTGGTGCGGGCACGACGCGAGGTCCAACGGAATTACCAACTCGATACTCTTTGGTTCCGTACCGGGACAGAGAGGGCGAGGACATCCAAGGAAGAGATGGGTGGACAACATCACTGAGTGATCAGGCCTTCGTCCCGGTGAGATACGACAGGCGGCGACAGACAGAGATGGATGGTGTGGTATTTTGAGAGTGTCTTCATGTGTGCCCCAACGACTTGATGGGTTACCGGATGAACTGAACTGATACTTGCAGCCAGTAAAAGCATGGAAAATTTGCTTCGCGAGACGATGATCATGATTGTCAGCAAATCCGTGTATCTCATCCGCTATATTGCTCAGCAAGGTGTCCCGCAACTGACGCAGCTTTTTGACTGTAGTTTACCTTGTCAGCGGACTTACGCTGTCCGCTTCGCCGCTCGCCCGTCGTCACAGGACTCGACTGTGTTAGTGCTGGTTATATGAAAAGAGAATGACTTGAGCGATGAATTTGATTTAAGGAAGGAAGGGTGCGCAGTTCGTCGACCTCACTCTCTCGACCTCGTCCAACTTTAACCAGTGGCAAGACAAGTCAGGACGACTGGATATGGACTCTGGTGCAGTGGATGGCCACGGCTGCTTAAGTGCCTCGCCGTGTTATGTACGGTCCACACCGCTCAGCACATTTGTTATGGTAGCCTGATGACGAGTTTAGCTGACTGGGCTTGAGCAGGGCAGGGCAAATCTAAAAAAATCTTTCCCTGTTCTTGGCTTCCTAATTTTTCTTTTACCACCTCTCCTGCCCCTTTTCTTTCCGTATGTTTGTTCGGGTCTCTCACTGACAAGAACTCCGAGGTAGGCAAGATGTCTTGTCACCTCCCGTGGTAACGAGTGACCCCTACAAGTGTCAGCATGGTTCATCGAGAGTACGTGTGCATTTTCTCTGCACGGTCCAGCAATTTTGCGCTCACGCGTTGTCGGGAATAGGAGACGATAGGCTTAGAGTTCGACCACAATTAGAATACGGCACATTATCAAATAGGTGTATCTTATTACACATATACCAACTGTAGTACGGTCCTCGTATGGTGTTCCGTCAATAAAACACTTCTTGAACTCATTCAAGTTTTGGAAGAAGATGAAATATCACAGAATATCCGAAGCTGGCGTGTCAGGGCCAGTCACGGCGCTCGATCGGAAGTTGCAAGCCTCTCAGGTTGCACAATTACGACAAGAGATACAGTACGCTGGAGATCCATTTCAACCGACCTTCGATGCGGAGATGACACCTGAACTGAACTATCACATTTTCAACTGTAATTTTTTAGTCTATGACTTGGCTTAGCTTCGTTCGTTCTTAATCTCCCGCTACCAAACTCTGAACAGGGCTTAAATAGTAGCATGTAGCCAAGAGAACGGAATGCGTTGTGACGTAGTTTACAGCTCAACTGTGATATTTGCACCTTTCAGTCCAACACGTCCGACTTCAGCAAATATTTTTTGAGTACCGAGTTAGCATTCCCTCTTCGATCCTTTCTCCTTAGCCAGTCTGCTCTATTGTAGCCTGTTATCCAGGATCACCTCGTGGAGATGTAGAAGGGTGTTGGTTCGCTGGCCCTGACGCTAGCAGTCAGCTATGGGTCGCTGGCCCTGACGCTAGCAGTCAGCTATGGGTCGCTGACCCTGACGTTAGCAGTCACCTATGAGTCGCTGACCCTGACGCTAGCAGTCAGCGATGGGTCGCTGACCACTGCAGCTCATCATCTTGACGACCCATTTTTAGTCTATAAAGTATATATAAATGATATTTTGATACTTCTCTGCATTTCTCTGCTAGTATCCTTATTCAGAATATTGCGTTTCTTGTTTGGTTGAAATTTAAATTGTTCCCCTGGAATCTCGTTCTCTACGTATCATCATCTCCTATGTAACAGCAATCTTGAAATGGCATGGCTCACAACAGACTTAGGTACAATCTATTCAATAAACTGAAGATAGGTGGCACTGACGAATGCACATGTGGTACAGGGAAAATGACAGCTGAACATCTGCTGCAAAATTGCCCAACATACGAGGACCAGAGAAAGCACATGTGGCCATCACCAGTGTCAACACTAGACAAGCTCTATGGCAGTATCGACAGCCTCAGGATGACAAGCTGCTTTCTTCGAACAAATTCAAGTTGACGTCTGACAGCGTATGAAGAAGAAGACAATGGGCACATTATATTCCGGTCGGGTATTTTTGTACTTATGTCTATTTTTCATCAATGACAGTCCCTTTGTCTAGCTGTTCCAGCAGTTGTAGCATTCCAGGCAATGAGGAGGCTGACAGACTCACCAGAGAGGGAGGAATGCTGCAGCAGAGTGATACAGAAATCACATACAATGAGACAAAAGCATTCATCAGGGCAACGTACAGTGCAAAAAGGGAAAAAAGACCACCCTGGCCACATAGAAAATGATGCCTACCATCAACTCTCCAGGCGAGACCAGGTGATAATTCTCCGGCTACTCTCAGATCACAACAGACTTAGATGCCATCTGTACAACAAGTTCAAGATTGACACTACAGACCTTTGTGCCTGCAGCACAGCCCCCATGAAGGCAGAACATATTTTGCAGTCCATTTTTTAGGCTCAGGCAGTTTATAATTTTTGAGCGCTTGCAGAACTGACATTGCATCTGCAAGCATTACAGCCTGCTATCAGTGGTGGAAGGCATGGTGTCAGGTACAAAAGGAAGGGGTAGACCAAGAAGACAATGGCACCAAGATATCAAGGAATACCTGGGTATGATTGTGGCGTAGGCTGGAGTTTTGGCAAGGGAGAGAGTTTCTTTCAGACAGACTGTGATGGGAGCGACGTTCTATAATGAATATGCTACAAGATGATGTCCACTGTACACCGACAATAGAAGTAGCATTTGGCAACAGCCAGTGTCCTTCCACGAGAAGCTGTACAGAAGTATACAGAGCCTTGAGTCGACTGCTGCAGACGAACGAGGAAGAAGAAAAATATTGCTGAGTGTGATGCCGAACTCATAAAAAAAAAATTCTTATCTCCGTAGAGATACCCGACATTATTGCGAAGTCTGTTGTTCACTACGAAAAAGCAACAGCCATAAAAAAAGGGCAATACAATGTCAAGTACTTACTGACTTTCTGTGTGCGACAACCTCACACAGAATTCTTCTTCTTCTTCTGCATTCGGGTTTTTCTGATCATCTTAAATGGCCAGGATGAAGTCCACAGTCCTTTCCAGGTCTGAGCGGTGACCCCCATAGTTTTTGTCTCAGTTCTGCTCCATCTGACCAGGTCTGGCACATCGTAGTTATTCGTAGGCCGGGCATTCTTGAAGTATGTGTTCAGGGGTCTGGACTGCTGACCCACATGGACATTCATGAAGTACGTGTTCGGGGGTCTGGACTGCTGACCCACATGGACATTCATGAAGTACGTGTTCGGGGGTCTGGACTGCTGACCCACATGGACATTCATGAAGTATGTGTTCAGGGGTCTGGACTGCTGACCCACATGGACATTCATGAAGTACGTGTTCGGGGGTCTGGACTGCTGACCCACATGGACATTCATGAAGTATGTGTTCAGGGGTCTGGACTGCTGACCCACATTGACATTCATGAAGTACGTGTTCAGAGGTCTGGACTGCTGATCCACATGGACATTCTTGAAGTACGTGTTCAGGGGTCTGGACTACTGACCCACATGGACATTCATGAAGTACGTGTTCAGAGGTCTGGACTGCTGACCCACATGGACATTCTTGAGGTACGTGTTCAGGGGTCTGGACTGCTGACCCACATGGACATTCATGAAATACGTGTTCAGAGGTCTGGACTGCTGATCCACATGGACATTCATTCGTTTGGGAGATTTTGAGCTGATATAGGTGGACCAGTAGCCTGCAGTGGACCGTTCTCATGTGGAAGATTGCAGTTTGCTGGTGTCTTTGTAGCTGGTGGATTGGGTCTGGACTCCAGAAATCGGTCGCATTGGAAGCTCTTTCATTTCTTACCATGAGATAAAGAGCCACAAAACTGATAGGGGGATTCCAGTTATGAGGAAAGACTCAGAAAAACCGGCCTATAGTGTCTAGACAAGAGAAGAATTCAAGTTTATAAGATAAACACAGGAAAGGTAAAATTAGACTATAACAAGTTTTTCAAAATACAACCACCAACGAGAACAAGAGGGCACAGATACAAATTAACTAAAGAAAGGTCCAGATTGGATATTAGGAAATACTTTTTATCAGAGAGTTGTGAATGCATAACCCCAGGAGGTGGTGGAGGCAGAGACAGTTAATGCATTTAAGAATAGATTGGATGTGCATAGCTTTTAAAGCAGGGTAATGCAGATGTGACTGGTTGAGGCTATGCTCTTGTTGTTTGGCATATGCTGTCCATGTTTCGCTGTCACTTAGAAGCGAACTGACGGCACATGCATTGTAGACGATGACCTTGGCTGTAAGTTTGGGGGTTTTTCCAGACGTGTTGTGAGACAAGAAAATACGACAGAATCTTTGCCAATTTCGGGGTCCCTAGGGAGAGCTCATCATTGACGAGGGATCGCCAGGTAAGTGAACTGGTCCACAGTTGCCAGCTCGTAGTTATCAACAGTGATGGTTGGGGGTGGCATCTACATCTTATCCTAGCACCAGTGTTTTATTCAGGCTATTGTGAGGCTGAAATCTTTGCACATCTGGGAGAAGTGATCTATCAATCTCTGGAGTTCATGCACACTGTGAGTGACAATTGAAGCGCCATCAGTAAATAAGTCAGTGACAGTAACTTCTCTGATCTTGGCTTAAGCTTAAAATCCGAGCTACATAATAAAATGGATTCTACATTGGTTTTTTTGTCTTGTTACGCAAGGCAGAGTGCATTGTGCTGTTTAGCACTTAATTATACAGTGCATCCAATTTCAGCACACACTTTGAAAAATGGATTTATTTTACATAAGGGACACAGCTCTGTTGTTTCATGAATTAAAACAATCTGTATTCTCTCCCTCTCTTGTCTTACCCACTTGTGCCGTGAGGCGACGCGATCGGCCGTAGGTGACTAACTAAGGTTAGGCACTTTGTTGTCTACATCCCATGGTAGTTTAGGATATCCGTAACATTTTCTATCCACCTGGTTCTCGGTCTTCCAAGTTGCGGGAGCCAGATCGAAGAACATTGTGAGCATGCAGGTGTAGCCCGGAAGGCTGCATTCATGTTAGGTGACCGAACCACTTTTCATGTGCCCGGTGGTCGCATTGTCTATTATCCAACATAGCCAGACAGGCTCTTACATGGAATCCTCAAGGGAAGAGAAAGAGAGGTAAACCAAAAAATATGCGAAGAGAATGTGAGAAGGAACTAAAATTAAATTATTACACCTGAGAGAGGCAGAAAGAGCAGCCCAGGACTGTGTACGCTGGCGAGATGTTGTCGATGACCTGAGAGAGGCAGAAAGAGCAGCCCAGGACTGTGTACGCTGGCGAGATGTTGTCGATGACCTGAGAGAGGCAGAAAGAGCAGCCCAGGACTGTGTGCGCTGGCGAGATGTTGTCGATGACCCGAGAGAGGCAGAAAGAGCAGCCCAGGACTGTGTACGCTGGCGAGATGTTGTCGATGACCTGAGAGAGGCAGAAAGAGCAGCCCAGGACTGTGTACGCTGGCGAGATGTTGTCGATGACCTGAGAGAGGCGGAGAGAGCAGCCCAGGACTGTGTACGCTGGCGAGATGTTGTCGATGACCTGAGAGAGGCAGAAAGAGCAGCCCAGGACTGTGTACGCTGGCGAGATGTTGTCGATGACCTGAGAGAGGCAGAAAGAGCAGCCCAGGACTGTGTACGCTGGCGAGATGTTGTCGATGACCCGAGAGAGGCAGAAAGAGCAGCCCAGGACTGTGTACGCTGGCGAGATGTTGTCGATGACCTGAGAGAGGCAGAAAGAGCAGCCCAGGACTGTGTACGCTGGCGAGATGTTGTCGATGACCTGAGAGAGGCGGAGAGAGCAGCCCAGAACTGTGTACGCTGGCGAGATGTTGTCGATGGCCTGAGAGAGCAGCCCAGGACTGTGTACGCTGGCGAGATGTTGTCGATGACCTGAGAGAGGCGGAGAGAGCAGCCCAGGACTGTGTACGCTGGCGAGATGTTGTCGATGACCTGAGAGAGGCAGAAAGAGCAGCCCAGGACTGTGTACGCTGGCGAGATGTTGTCGATGACCCGAGAGAGGCAGAAAGAGCAGCCCAGGACTGTGTATGTTGGCGAGATGTTGTCGATGACCTGAGAGAGGCAGAAAGAGCAGCCCAGGACTGTGTACGCTGGCGAGATGTTGTCGATGACCTGAGAGAGGCAGAAAGAGCAGCCCAGGACTGTGTACGCTGGCGAGATGTTGTCGATGACCTGAGAGAGGCGGAGAGAGCAGCCCAGAACTGTGTACGCTGGCGAGATGTTGTCGATGGCCTGAGAGAGCAGCCCAGGACTGTGTACGCTGGCGAGATGTTGTCGATGACCTGAGAGAGGCGGAGAGAGCAGCCCAGGACTGTGTACGCTGGCGAGATGTTGTCGATGACCTGAGAGAGGCAGAAAGAGCAGCCCAGGACTGTGTACGCTGGCGAGATGTTGTCGATGACCCGAGAGAGGCAGAAAGAGCAGCCCAGGACTGTGTATGTTGGCGAGATGTTGTCGATGACCTGAGAGAGGCAGAAAGAGCAGCCCAGGACTGTGTACGCTGGCGAGATGTTGTCGATGACCTGAGAGAGGCGGAGAGAGCAGCCCAGAACTGTGTACGCTGGCGAGATGTTGTCGATGGCCTGAGAGAGCAGCCCAGGACTGTGTACGCTGGCGAGATGTTGTCGATGACCTGAGAGAGGCGGAGAGAGCAGCCCAGGACTGTGTACGCTGGCGAGATGTTGTCGATGACCTGAGAGAGGCAGAAAGAGCAGCCCAGGACTGTGTACGCTGGCGAGATGTTGTCGATGACCTGAGAGAGGCAGAAAGAGCAGCACAGAACTGTGTGCGCTGGCGAGATGTTGTCGATGACCTGAGAGAGGCAGAAAGAGCAGCACAGAACTGTGTACGCTGGCGAGATGTTGTCGATGACCTGAGAGAGGCGGAGAGAGCAGCCCAGAACTGTGTACGCTGGCGAGATGTTGTCGATGGCCTGAGAGAGCAGCCCAGGACTGTGTACGCTGGCGAGATGTTGTCGATGACCTGAGAGAGGCGGAGAGAGCAGCCCAGGACTGTGTACGCTGGCGAGATGTTGTCGATGACCTGAGAGAGGCAGAAAGAGCAGCCCAGGACTGTGTACGCTGGCGAGATGTTGTCGATGACCTGAGAGAGGCAGAAAGAGCAGCACAGAACTGTGTGCGCTGGCGAGATGTTGTCGATGACCTGAGAGAGGCAGAAAGAGCAGCACAGAACTGTGTACGCTGGCGAGATGTTGTCGATGACCTGAGAGAGGCAGAAAGAGCAGCACAGAACTGTGTACGCTGGCGAGATGTTGTCGATGACCTGAGAGAGGCAGAAAGAGCAGCCCAGAACTGTGTACGCTGGCGAGATGTTGTCGATGACCTGAGAGAGGCAGAAAGAGCAGCCCAGAACTGTGTACGCTGGCGAGATGTTGATGGCCTATACACCGAGAGGAGAACGGGTTTTCATTGAGCTGTTTTTTTAAGCTAAATTTTAATTTTATAAAAGAGCAGAAAGAAATGACAGACTGGCTTTAAGAGTGCTCGATGTTCTGACATGAGATATGAGTAAGGGAGACAAACTGAACTCAATAAATGACAGCCTGGCTTTAAAAGTCCTCGTAGCTCCGACATGAGTAAGGGAGACAAACTGAACTCAATGAATGACAGCCTGGCTTTAAAAGTCCTCGTAGGTCTGACATGAGATATGAGTAAGAAGCAATTTCAGAGCGGAGGCAGAGGCACTGAGGGCTGCAGTAGAAGAAATGGTGGCAGGCAAAAGCAATGAAAGCCAGATAGTCCTGTTTACAGATACCCTGGCCGTAGTCACAGCACTAAAAAGCCAGAAAAATACTGAACTTAATGATTTAAGAGCAGTACTCTGTCAACTATGCCAGCAGTCCGCACCAAAAAGAGTAGTGGTACAGTGGGTTCCATCCCACTGTAACATCCAAGGCAACGAGGAGGCAGACAGACTGGCAAAAGAAGGTGCAAGACTACCACAACCAGACCCTAGTGTGACATACGAAGAGTCAAAAAGGCTTATTAGAGCTAGATACATGACCAAATGGGAAACAGAACATACTGGCTACACAAAAAACGATGCCTATTACCAGTTGAACAGAAGAGAGCAGGTCGTTGTCTTCAGACTTCGCACTGGCCACAATAGACTGATGTACCACCTATTCAATAAATTGAAGATAGGTGGCACTGACGAATGCTCGTGTGGTACCGGGAAAATGACCGCTGAACATCTGCTGCAAAACTGTCCGACATACGAGGATCAGAGAAAGCAGATGTGGCCATCACCAGTGGCAACACTAGACAAGCTCTATGGCAGTGTCGACAGGCTCAGGATGACCGCTGCTTTTTTCGAAAAAATACAGGTTGACGTCTGACAGCGTACGAAGAAGATATGAGAAAGGGAGACAAACTGAACTCAATGAATGACAGCCTGGCTTTAAAAGTGCTCGTAGCTCTGACATGAGTAAGGGAGACAACCTGAGCTCAATAAATGACAGCTTGTTGTTGCTTGCGAATGCCCACAATGAGTAGGTTTACTTTTTTATGCGCCCTGAAAAGGGCATTAAGTGACAGGCTGCAGTAGCTTTCCTCACATCCCGAGTGTGCTGATGAAGGTGGACCGGGGTCCTCCAGGCGGCTGTGCTATGCTTGACTTCATCTGCATATCGCTCACTACTTCGGGGGTTACGTCGACACCTGACCTTATTAGCGAGGCTGCCATGGAAACAGTTCGTTTCCAGGAAGGGCTACAAGGAAGCTGAGGTAAAGGTCTTGGTAAGTATATTTTGCTGACCCGACGTTAGTCTTCCTCCCGATGACAGCCCGTTAAATGATGACACAGACAGAGAAAGTATGAAATTAAACGTGGAGGGCTGCCTGAGAGGAGGGAGGGGTGTCCTCAAAAGGACAATTGTCTCAGAGAATGGAGCAGAAGCAGCCAGCAAAAAATAAAAACCATTAGCTGAAAGAGACTGATCAACCGTGGGCCTGTCTGGGGTGCAGTGATGGTATTTCTGCATTAAGTAACTTCAAATATGAATTGAAAATGCTGTAAATAAATTTTATTTTGAATCAATTATAACAACAGATCAATCGCAGCGCAGCAGACAAGTTTTTCTTGTAAAAAGAATATTATGACCCGGGACTTCTGGCATCTGCGACTCCCCTAGGCACTGTGATCTCTAGGCCATCCATATCTCTTGTGACAATGACTTGGCAGCCGAGCCGAGATCTGTAATACAAGTGAAAGATGTTTATTATTAGGAAGTGAAGGATGCAAAGTCTATGATGGTGGGAATGATAGGTTCGTGCAACGACCCCAAAGGCTGGATGTTTGTTTTTCAAGCTCAAGAGACCATCAATGCCGGCTGACTCTCCCTGTGGAGCATAGGCCATTGACAACTCTCCTCTAGCAAGTTTGGTCTTGAGCTGCCTTTTCTGTTTCACTTATAGGCCATTGACAACTCTCCATGTCTTGCCAGATTGTAATCATTATCTACTGTAGACATTTAGTGAGGAATGACTGGAGATTCCTCTGCATTGACCTTTTCGTTTTGTAAGTCTCTTGTCATGGAATACTGAATTGACATTGGAATTAAACAATCTTAACGGGGACAGCGTGGGGCACCGGTTTAGTGACACGATTACAAACCGAAGGTGCTGGGTTCGCTCCTCATCACAGCACCGGCCGTTACCCCGGGGAAGCAAACCCTTAGTAAACGCAGAAAGTAGCACACAAAAAAGGCAAAGGCCGCCGTCCATCGTAGACGATGATGGCATAATTAATTTTGCCAGCGCTATTTTTAGAAAGGATTAACTGCGCTACTTTTTATCCTCATTCTCTCATCTCGAGCCGCCTGACCGCAGTGACAAGTCAAGGACAAGATGACTAGGGGGCAACTACGAGATGCAGGGGACTCCGCACCAAGCACCCGTGAAAAAGATGGCAGAGTCCGGAGTCGAACCCACACCACCTAATCACGAGGCCGACGGCTTAACCACTTCACCACGAAATCCCCAGGAGGAGGAAGCAGACCCTTACATAAAATGAATGCTGAAGTCTGATGCACTGGGCCGACAGGCAAAAAATAAAAATATAGTCCCTTATTTGTGCATCTGAGTTACTTATGTGAATGGTACACTTGAAAATTGTTCAACCTATGTGATTAGTGTTCAATGCTTGAGGGCAAGATGCAGTAGTGCATGAACTGGCAGTATCCAGTGACTCGTAGCGGACCAAGACCCTATTCCACCTCCACGTGGCGGCCCAGGTAACAGGCTGCACTTATCACTAGTGTGGCTTGGTCAACGGATGGAAATTGCAAAGTAGGAAGCCAAAACCCAGTACTAAAAAAAAAGCCAGCTGAAATCGGATGGGTCGGGCTGAAATGTGCAGATATCGCGAGCTCACTGTAAACTAGGCCACAACACCCTTTCAGCACAAATGCTGAAGAAGTGTTGAATGTGCCTAGCAGGCTGTGGAAACATGTTGTTCCGATGTTTGTGTGTTTTCTAACTGTTTAAACAGTGAAATTACACCAGTGATAGCCTACACCCGGGACCATATTCTATAGAAGAAATTGTGCACTACTTCTTTGTATCCAGTGTATCTGTACAGCATTGCTTTCTGAGGAATACTATCTGGTGTTTGACGTGCCCCATGGTCGAACCATTTGCTTTGCTTTGCTATCTCTTGATGAGGTCTAGCACTGGTGTTGTACCTACTTGTCTCCTAATATCTTTGTTCCGGATTCTATCCATTCTTGTTACTCCAAGTATTCTACGCAGGCCTTTCATCTCTGCTGTTTCTTTTATCTTTGCTTGTCAATGTCCAATTCTGGCACTGAAAGCACAATGGTACAGCGTTTTTTGTATCCATTGTCACGTGCTTTCCCAGTAATATCAAGGACATTTGTCCAATGATTTGACTTGCTTTATTGTGCACTTGGATTCAACAATTATGAGGTGTTTTTGTTAGCCATTGTGAATACTGTGATGTTGTTTGTGAATGCCCACAGTGAGTAGGTTACTCTTTTGTGCGCCCTGAAAAGGACATTAAGTGGCGGGTTGCAGTAGCTTTCCTCACATCCCAAGTGTGCTGCTGAAGGTGGACTGAGTTCCTCCAGGTGGTTCTGCTATGCTTGGCTTCATCTGCGTGTAAATCACTACTATGGGGATTACAGTGATCCCTCACCTTGTTAAAGTAAAGTAAAGTAAACCATAGCATTACTGCCGTAGGGGTGTGAGGTGTTAGCGATCTCACAATTCAAAGGCTCTGCTATAAGAGTGTGGTAGCCATCTCCTTTCCCTTTTACTTCCCGGACTGAACCAGTACCCATTTAAGGCTGGGTCGATCTGGGAGCCGTTGCGGTCTAAAAAAACATTGCCACCTCATCTGGGGAATGAACACAGGACCACTCAGGTGCGAAGCCAGATGCGCTTCGCGGCTCTTCGTTAGGCTGCCATAAAAACAGCCTGTTTCTAGGGAGGACCACTAGGAAGCCGAGGTCAAGGTTTTTTGTGTGTGCCTGACCCTTAATATCATGTCTGATCTGTATATTTTGCCTGAACAACCAGATGTTAGTCTTCCTCCCCGAATACTGTGATAGTTACATTGAAAACAACAAGTGAATGTTGTTCATAGCTGACCAAGACTGCAACACAGCGAACACAGATGATAAAACCAGAATAAACGGACTAAAACTTATACCAGAGATACACAGCTCACAACCCAAAGGTGCTGGGTCCGCTCCCCAATCACAACACCTGTCATTATCCAGATGAAGCAAATCCTTAGCAAATGAAGCAGCAAAAAAGATCCTTATATAAAATGCACATAGAAGTCGGATGCACTGGGTCATCTGGCCTTTAGAAATAAAAAAATAAGGCGAACGCAAAAACAAAAGAAACCAGAGATGGCCCAATCTGAGACCATGTTCATTGGAAAGGACTGTTCATTTGTACTCAATACTTCAATAATTGTGTACTGTCTTGGTAGCCATTGTGAAGACTTGGATAGGTACATCGAAAAAATGACCAGCAAAAACTGGTCACAACATGGTTGAGACAGCACTCACAGGACAAAAAGCAAGACGAAAACTGTGTCCAACGACAGGTCATCCCGAAACACAGCTAAATGTATAAGGGAGACCATTACTACAGCCAGGATGGCTATACATCCCTACCAACATCTATCCATGGAGGTTTAAGACAAACTGTTGATCCTCGGAATTCTCTATAAAACCAGCACTTAGAAGGCCTGAAGAAAACGACACAGAAGGCAAAGACAACAAAAATGACACAAATACCAGATCAATACGTGATCACTCACCAGGGAGACGGTTGGGCCACACCTGGTTAGAAATATCCCCAAGACACAATGAGCAAGCAGTAGTGAGGGCTACAACAAGCCATTGTCAGGTCTACAACAGGCCATTGTCAGGTCTACAACAAGCCATTGTCAGGTCTACAACAAGCCATTGTCAGGTCTACAACAGGCCATTGTCAGGTCTACAACAGACCTACAACAGGCCATTGTCAGGTCTACAACAAGCCATTGTCAGGTCTACAACAGGCCATTGTCTGGTCTACAACAGACCTACAACAGGCCATTGTCAGGTCTACAACAGGCCATTGTCAGGTCTACAACAGGCCATTGTCAGGTCTACAACAGACCTACAACTAGCCATTGTCAGGTCTACAACAGGCAATTGTCAGGTCTACAACAGGCAATTGTCAGGTCTACAACAGACCTACAACAAGCCATTGTCAGGTCTACAACAGACCTACAACAAGCCATTGTCAGGTCTACAACAGACCTACAACAAGCCATTGTCAGGTCTCCAACAGGCAATTGTCAGGTCTACAATAAGCCATTGTCAGGTCTACAGTAGGCCATTGTCAGGTCTACAGTAGGCGATTGTCAGGTCTACAACAGGCAATTGTCATTCTACACCGAGCCATTGTCAGGGCTACAACAATTTGTCAGATTTGAGGACTGTAGCGATGGGCACATCAAAGTTCTCATAAAACTATTCTTTGGTCTCGTCTAGGTTTGTCATTGTGGGTACATATGTACTGATATATATATATATATATCATCATCATGTAGCATGTCCTTTATTGAACGTCGCACCATCACAGTCCGTCTGAAAGAAACGTGTTCCCTTGCCATAGCTCCAGGTATTCCTGGATATCTTGGTGCCATCGTCTTCTTGGTCTACCCCTCCCTCTTTTACCTGGCACCATACCTTCCATCACTGTTCTCTCGAGACCGTTGTGTCTCTTGATGTGACCAAAGTATTTGCATTTCCTAGCCAAAATGGAATTGATAAACCAGTTCTCCTCTATGCTCAACTCTTGCCGAATGTCTACATTTGTCTTTTTCTCTGTCCGGGGTATTCTGAGGATCTTTTTGTAACATTTTTACTCGAAGGATTCAATTCTTTGTCTGGATGTTTTGGTAATCGTCCATGATTCGCAGCCATAAGCTACTGAAATATATAAATATCATGTAGCGCAGTGGCTAGCGTGCTGGCTTCACATCTGAGTGATCCTGGGTTCCTTCCCCAGTTGTGTCGGTAGTGTTTTTTTAGACCGCAATGGTTCCCGGGTCGACCCAGCCTTAAATAGGTACCGGTGCAGTCCGGGAAGTAAAATCGGTGAGGGAGAGGAGATGGCTACCGCCCTCACATAGCCAAGCCTTTGAAATGTGAGATCGCTAACACCTCACACCCCTACGACAGTAATTCTATGGGTTACTTTACTTTATATATATATATATATAAAGTAAAAGTCTTGAGAGCTTGTGTTTTTCCTTTCCTGTGGCAGCTTATGATATATGATATATACAGCAGCATGGTCACGATGCAAATCCGCCTTCATATAAACAAGAGGATTCGTAAAAACAACGTTGAATGGAATGTGGCATTGCCAAATATCAATCAGAAACACAAGGTTTTCATTTTTACATTAAATAACGAACAAGCTAGCAAGCAACAAAAGCTTTAACATACGTGTCTGTGAGACCATATGCCAGGTCCAACATATCTAATTCCTCATCCGTAGGCTTGTCTGGAATCTTGGCATAATCCTCTTGCTTGAAAATGAGATGGCACGTGGAGCAGGCCAGGGTACCTTCACAAGCACCTGTGACAAGCAGACGGCAAAGGGAGAACTTTAGAGGATTAGCTGAGCATGCTCGGCAGGGAGTCTGTTAAGTCTGCACGTCTTTTATTTGGGGTCTTAACACTGCTTTGAAATGGGGCTATAGCAGATGGTGTGGGCAACAATGCCTCTCCACTGCAGCTGGTAACTAGTAAAGGTCAGTCCCATGGCAACAACTGCCGTCAGGGATGAGGATACCTCTTCATGAACTAAGCAGCAGCCTATGTGAAGTGGGGTGGCCAGTCCCTGCCTTGCTGATTATACCCTTCCCAACTCATACACCAGGCAACCAGTAATGTCTATCAATTCTGTTGGTGATTAAACTCTCACAAATCTTCTTCTTCCGAGAATGATTGCATTTTACCACTACTGTGAAATGTGTGTACAAACATTTTTTTAGGTATGATCAAATTTCGTTCTGAGACCAAAACAGAAATGAAACTTAATTTGTGAGTAAAAGGCATTCACTAATCAGTGATGAGTGATCAAAACCAGAGGTCCTGGCCAGAATGGCACATACAACAGCACGATTGAAACATATATATGGAAAGATAAACGGCTCTCCGTATCCATAAAGATCAGACTAATGCACTCACTGGTTCTTTCAATATTTCTCGATGCCTGCGAAATGGACCATTTCAGCAGAGCTCCAGAGAAGAATCCAGGCCATAGAGATGAGATGTTTTAAAAGACTCCTAAATGTCACCTACAAAGACTATCGCGAATGAAGAAGAACGATAAAAAATAGAGAATACAACGATAAAAATGTGAAAGCTGACTTGGGGATGATCACATCTTGAGGTCAAAGGATTAACCTACGACCCTAGGAGGCACAAAAAGCAATTGCAGACAGAGAGGGATGGCGCAGGGATGAACTGAACTGAAAAGACTTTTTCAGAAACAATGAACAAACAAAAAATGAGTAGAGGAAAGGATGAATACATGAAAAAGAGACTTGAACACATCAAAAAGAGACCTAAACACATCAAAAAGAGACTTGAACACATCAAAAAGAGACTTGAACACACAAAAGTGTAAAAATAAAAAAGTACTTAGCTGTACTCGGAGAAGTACTTTTAAAAAATAGTCAAGGACCTAGTAAGGTATATAAAATAGGCAAGGACCTAGTAAGGAATTTACAAGGTCGCAATACAACGATTTAGGATTAGGGAGTGAAATGTCTCACAGACATCCGGGCTCGTTGGACAGAGTACTGTACTGAATTATATAAGCATGCGGGCCGAGGTGACCCAGGAAATGCAATCGCTCCCTAAATGGATATGCTAGAGGAGAATCAACCGATAACAAGAGATGAAGTAGCTGAAGATGCTAAAAAAAGGGGAAAGCTGTGGGTGTGAATAATATCCCAGCAGCGCTCCTACAAGTTAAGTTAAGTGGGAGGTGAGGTAATAATTGAGGCTCTGACATACATCTGTAACAGAATTTGGCAGATAGGAGAGTGGCCAACCAACTGGACGAAATCAGTGGTTTTACCGCCGCCTAAATCAGGGAACCTAAAGATGTGTCAGAACTATAAAACAATGAGCCCCATTAGTTTCAAAGTTCTCTTAAGAATAATCCTCAACAGATTAAAACCACAGGTAGAGAAGATCATTGCTGAAGAGCAAGCAGGGTTCCGAGCGGGAAGAAATACCCCTAAATAGATATTTAATCTGCGGATATTGAATGAGAAATACTTAGAGTATCAACAACACATATATCATGTCTTCATCGATTTCAAAAAGGAGCACAACAGAGTATGGCATGCAGCGCCACGGAAAACAATGAAGCGTTACAAGATCAATGGTAATATTGTGAAGGTAATTGAGAACCTTCATGAGAAGGCGTCAAGGGCATTTTCTGTAGACGGAATACTAGGCAAATGGTTCTCCGCATCTGTTGGGGTGAGACATAGTTGTATACTCTCTCCAACACTCTTCAATGTATTCTTGGAAAGAATAATGGAGGCGGCCCTGGACGGACATGTTGAATAGGTGCAATCATTCGCAGAAAAAGAAGATTTGTGAGAGTTTAATCACCAACAGAATTGATAGACATTACTGATTACTTATCCTTATATTATATCTATCGAAGGCATTGTCAAAGGCATTCAGATGTTCTTGGAGGTTTTGTTCTCATGACACTGACTGCTCTCATGATACTGACAGCTCTCATTACAGTGACTGCTCTTATTAAACTGACAGCTCTCATTATAGTGACAGTTCTCATTACAGTGACTGCTCTCATGACACTGACTGCTCTCATTACAATGACAGCTCTCATTACACTGACAGCTCTCATTATAGTGACAGCTCTCATTACACTGACTGCTCTCATGACACTGACAATAAACTTCTCATTTTAGACAAAGACATGACTGGCAAAATTTCATAAAAAGAAACCACACACAAACACATACAAAGTCTCTTAAGTTCACAATTCAGTACACGGCAGATCTCACTTTCGACAACTTGAATTACAAACCACCAGCTCACACGTTCTCTCTTAAAGTGTTAACAGTGTTTCACAACCGATGGTCCGTGAACCGGTGGCGGCCCACAGAAATTTCCTGCCAGTCCGCGAAATAGTTATTGCGACTTAACCCCTTCATGGAAGACATAAACTTATGCTTACTCGTCGTGAAAAAGAAAACCTGATCGAGTTGTCTTCTGATGTCACTCCGTTATCCAAACATCAAATGCAATTATTCTCACAGTTTTGAATATCACTGGAAAACGAATATCCAATATAAATATTGTTACAGAGCTATACAACTGTTGGTTGTATTTGAGTGAGATGGCTTTTTCAGCCTGTCAATGATCAAAATCAAACAAAGAAACAGAATGGATTTCAACGCGTCCCTTCGTCTCTCGGAAACAACGCTGTAGCCACATTTATCAAATATTCCAATAAAATAAGCAGCGACAGATTTCACACAAACTTTATTTGAATGACAAACTGCTTTCTCAAAACGTACCTATTATTAGCATTTACCTATTACTGCTCAGTTTCTGATTATTCATACCAACTATAGAAGTTTCATTTGATGTTACATTTGGCTTGGCTTTATGCGTTCTCAATCTCCCGCTACCAAACCCTAAAAGGGCTTAAGTAGCAGAATGTAGTCCAGAGAACGAAATGCGTTGTGTTGTAGTTTACAGTTTGGCTGCGATATTTGCACCTTTCGGTCCAACACATCTGACTTCAGCAAGCATTTTTTGAGTACCCATTTAGCATTCCCTCTTCGATACCTTTTCCTTAGCCAGTCTGCTCTGTTGCAGCCTGTTATCCAGGATCACTGCATGGAGGTGTAGAAGGGTCTTGGCAGCTCTGGTTCGCTGGCCCTGATGCTAGCAGTCAGCTATGGGTCACTGACAGGACAGCTGCAGCTCATGCGCTGCTGAGCGTCTTGATCCTTGATGTTAGATTTAACGCTTTATACTAATATATCATCTTTATTATGAATACTTTCTGTCATAGTTTCATTGTGTGCCTTACGTTGTATAGATTATAATTTTCTAAATTTGCTCAATAACAATGAATTTTATTTTGAATAAAACTTTGACGCACTGAATTCTGGCATTTTGGATTAAACAAGGCGACAGTCAATTGTAAGGGATATGTGTTTCGTGAAAATGTCACCATTTTTATAACTGTCTATGGGAAATAACATCTTCATATGCTATACGGGGAGGAAGACTAACGTCTGGTCAGGCAAAATATACTGATCAGACATGTTAGTCAGAGTCAAGCAAAACATACTGGCCAAGACCGTCACCTCGGCTTCCTGGAAACAGGCTGTTTTCATGTCAGCCTGGCTAACGAGGTGAGGTATCGATGTGATCCCTGTAGTAGTGAGTGACACGCAGATGAAGCCAAGCATAGCACAACCGCCTGGAGGACCCCAGCCAACCTTCTCATCAGCACGCTCGGGATGTGAGGAAAGCTACCGCAACCCGCCAACTGAACGCCCTTATCAGGGCGCACAAGAGTAAACCTACTCATTGCGGGCATTCGAGACAACAACAACATATGCTATACAGGAACGACTCATGTCAAAAGAGATTAAACGCTCTATATTAAATCAGAGCTCTTCAGAAGCCAAGCAAAGAAAAGGACTGACCAAAGCCATCGATATCTATATCATTCTCGGTGATTATATCCAATAAGTTGTCGCCCACTTTGGCATTGACCTCCTGCTTTCGACCATCACGCAACAAGAAAATCACTTTCACTCTGAAATAAATACAAGAAATGACATGACGATTACAGCAGTGCTAACGTGCACGAACTAATCATGGTCTTCTCATCCAATTGATTTCTCAACTAGATTGTGAACAAACAAACGAGCTGTATGCATTTCCATGTCCATTCCCGTGAGGTGCTCCACTCAGAATAGAATTTGCTTGATGAGACCATGTCCCTAGTTTATGGGAATACGCGATTTCGAAAATGCCATAAAAATTCATGGCCGTCCCATAGTATATACCAGTGTTTCTAAACCTTTTTACACCTGCAGACAGGGAACTGAGACGCTAGTCCAGTCAGGCATAAAATACTGGCTAGGACGTCGCGTCAGGGTCAATACACTGACCAGGACCAGTGTCTCTTCTATGTAGCGTTCCACAGGTTGTTCTTAAGGCAGCCTGGCTGACGAGATGTGGATCGATGTGATCCCCATGCAGATCAAGCCGAGCATGCCAAGACAGCCGCTTCCAGGGAGGGTTATGAGGAAGCCGAGGCGAGAATCTTGACCAGTATGTTTTGCCTGACCCTGACTAACATGTTTTTGTTTTTTTTGGGTTCACCTTATTTCTCTATTCCCCAAGGCGATGTGCGTTGCACTGTGGTTTTTATTTTGCACCAGTCAACCTAGTGCATTTTGTGTAAGGGTCTGCTTCCTCCTGCATTTTCTAAGGGTTTGCTTCCTCCTGCATTTTCTAAGGGTTAGCTTCCCCGGGGTAACGGCGGTCGATGCTGTGATGGCGATTGAACCCAGCACCTTCGAGTTGTGAGCCGCGTCACTTAACCACTAGCCCACGCCGTCCCCACTAACATATCTAATCAGTATATTTTGCCTGACGAGACAGTCTTCCTCCCCTAGGAGAGAATGTGATTTTTTTTTCTCACGTTCGCCTATTCTCTCTAATCCCCAAGATCGTGTGTGTTGTACTGTGCTTTTTATTTTGCGCCTGTCGGCCCAGTGCATCTGACATCGGCATGAAGAATGTAATTATTCTGCTACCACGCAGCTAAAAGCGCCCACTAGTTGGCTCTAGTGTACAGGTTAAAGAGCATTGATCTAGAAGATAGTGTTTTACTGTTTCCTCGTGTCCGTCGCAGTGCTTGCAGTATGGTACATGGTCTGTCGTCACTCTGTGTAGGTGTTTATTCAATGGAACATATCTTGTTCGCTGTCTTTTTCTTCTGTGTTCGTTCTCAATCTCCCACTACCAAGTCCTTAACAGTGCTTTGCAAGTTGGCAAGATTAGTCATGAGAATGAAATGCATTGTATCACTAGTTTACAGCTTGACTGCGGTTTTTGCACCTTTTGGTCTGACACATCCGTCTTCGGCAGCGTTTGCAGCCTGAAAATTATACTCTGGTTCTCCTCAGCTCAAATTGTTGATTCCATCTTTTGGATTTCGTCGAGACAAGTCTGCATACAGAGCTCTCATAGTCATACCTACAGCCCATTGGTCCATCCACTATTGCCTACAGTTGTAGATTGTTTGGGAGAGGGTTAGGCTGTGGCACTTTAATTTCCTCAGATGCCTGGCATCCACTGTATAATGGAACTGATGTCATAAAATGCAAGTACAGCCACGGATAAAAAGTAAAGATCCCGTTAACACGCCAGTGTAATATATTGGAAATTTGTCGTTGAGCCCACATTTTTCTTGACCAACGGCCACAGGTGATGTGGTCAACATTACGCCATCCGCCTTTTCTTTTCCAGATTATTCGTAAACCCAATTTTTTTAGGCTGGATTGACCCCGGATCCATTTTGCAATGGAAAAAATCTTGCACTTACTGGAGACCGAACCCTGATCGCTCGGATGCGAAGCCAGTGCACTAATGCTGCCCCTATCCAGTACACATTTAAGAATATTTATTACCATTTTTTAAGGACAAGGATAACAGAGAGGAAGGGAACTGGTTACCGAATTAGAAAAAAGCTGAGACCTAACACAAATAACGCTTCAAACATTATCCCGGGATCAAGATGCTGAGCAGCTCATGAGCTGCAGTTGTCAGCAACCCATAGCTGACTGCTAGCGTCAGGGCCAGCGAATAGAGCTGCCAAGACCCTTCTACAGCTCCACGCGGTGATCCTGGATAACAGGCTGCAGCAGGACAGACTGGCTGAGGAGAAGGGATCAAAGAGGGAGTGCTAACCCGGTACTCAAAAAATGCTTGATGAAGTCAGATGTGTTGGACAGAAAGGTGCAAATATCAGTCAAGCTGTAAACTATGACACAGCGCATTCCGTTCTCAGGACTACGTTCTGCTACTTAAGCCCTTTCAGGTTTTGGTAGCGGGAGATTGAGAGCGAATGAAGCCAAGCCAAGCCCAAACATTATCCCCAATGGAATAGAAGCGTCTGCTATGGCGTTAATTTAACCATTTTTCACACCCTGGGCATTAATAAAAACAAAACATTCATGATTGAGGAAATTCCAAATTGTAAATCTGAGAGGACCATGATTTCGTACGTGTAATCAAAATGGACAGGTGTACATCTACCTTCTAAATCCACATCATTTTCTAAGGCAACAGTTAGCAGGGTCTCTTCTACTTTTGCTCGAGTTTTTATTCTGTCCCCATCTCTGTCTATAAAAATGACAGTAACCCTGAAATATATCAAATAAAACTGGTATTGTTTAACCCTTCTTGCCGTAGGCATTGAAATAGGAAATATGTATTCATAAGAGCAAAGGAAAGGCTTCTCTGTCCTATTTAACTCATTCACTCCCAAATATTTTGGGCCTCTGGACGCAATTTTTTTCTAATGTAAAACAGCATCACTTTCTTGTGATCTATTTATCTTCAATAAAAGTTCCATGAAATAACACATATTATATACCAAACTGTTCACAATTGCGGCCAGAATACATATATTTGGTAAATAAAGGTGAACATTTGTGTATCTTCTTCTTCTTCATCGTACGCAGTCAGACAGTAACCATTATTTTTTCGAAAAAAGCGGCGGTCATCCTGAGGCTGTCGACACTGCCATAGAGCTTGTCTTGTGGTTCCACTGGTGATGGCCACTCTCTGATCCTCGTATGTCGGGCAGTTCTGCAGAAGATGCTCAGCGGTCATTTTCTCGGTACCACACGGGCATTCGTCGGTACCACCTATCTTCAATTTGTTGAATAGGTGGTACCTGTCTATTGTGGCCAGTGCGAAGTCTGAAGACAACGACCTGCTCTCTTCTGTTCAACTGGTAATAGGCATCATTTTTGGTGTAGCCGGTATGTTCAGGTTCCCATTTGGTCATGTATCTTGCTTTAATAAGCCATTTTGACTCTTTGTACGTCATACTAGTATCTGTTTGTGGTAGTCTTGCACCTTCTTTTGCCAGTCTGTCTGCCTCCTCGTTGCCTTGGATGTTGCAGTGTGATGGGACCCACTGTACCACTACCCTTCTTGGTGCGGACTGCTGGCATAGTTGACAGAGTGCTGCTCTTAAGTCATTAAGCTCAGTGTTTTTCTGGCTTTTTAGCGCTGTGACTACGGCCAGAGCATCTGTAAGCAAGACTATATGGCTTTCATTTTCTTTATGTGTCACCATTTCTTCCACTGCCGCCCTCAGTGCCTCTGCCTCCGCTCTGAAATTGCTTGTGTACTTACCAGTAGCGAATGACAGTGTTATGAGAGGATTATAGTTGCATAATCATTTTTTTGTGGGAAAGAAAATGCCCCCTCATCAACACATTATTCAGCTCTAAACAAATACACGAACAACGTAACGACTTTCTATTGGCGGTAAATCAAAAGAGAAGATGTTCTGAAAGTTACACCTAATTTGGTGCAGTTTTTTTCACAGTATTAATATTTTACTGAAGGCACGTGAAGTTGAAATCGCGCTAAAAAATAAACGCACCAATAATCAACATCAGCGTGAGTGTTTACAATTTACGAAAAACACCCAGAAAGAATGTTCCTGCCGTATTCAATATATATATACACATTTATATTATGCACACTATTATGGAGGATCTTGAACCTTTACTGAATTTGTGAACTGTTTCTACCATTGCTAGAGACAAAAGAGGGCACCGCCCCCTCATCAGTAGATTTAGTTTCATTTTCATTGCTCGACTTAGAACTAGATTTAAATATCGCTGTCAGAAATGATCGATATCTTCATCATCACTACCGTTAGCAATAATATAATCTAACCATTCCCGAGCGTGTAATGTAAAAACTATATTTGGCCTGACTAAAGGAACATGGGCTAGTTTCAAGGTTGCCTTTAAAAAAAAATGTATTTAGTTTCCAAGTATGAAAATAAAATTTTTTTCAATGAAACACAAGCTTACTCTTCCAGAAATGAAAAGTTAAAAAATCTGGACTTCCGCTAATAACCAAAATAAAACATTTAGGAGAACTAAGAATAGTAAAATGTGTGATTATGTGAACACAGTCACAAAAGCTGATATATCGGCTCCTGATTTTTTTGTGAAAATATGGGAACCGATGTATCGGCTCGTGGGAGTGAATGAGTTAAATAATTTTTTTAATTTTAATAAACAAATTTTTTTTAGTTGCCCACCACAAGCTATGATGGCTACATCAATAGATGGTTTTATCGTGATGATGTAACTTGCGATGTATTTGAATTATAGTGAGAAAGAAACTTTGTCATCGACCTCACTGTCTGGTCCAGAGCTACCTTGGACCAGTGGCAAGACAGTCAAGACGACTTGAGGCAACTCATGGTGCAGACACTATGGTCCCTCCTCCTTCCGTGAGATCAGGGGTCACTTTAAAACTTGTGGGATACGATAGTCCAACATTTCTGTTCATCACTTTGGTAGACAAGTGCCTGACCTCTCGACCACAGCGACACCAGGAGACTCTGATGTCTGTAGACAAGCAGTGTTACATTCCAGTCGTGTAGTTTCGTAAAGTGACCAGCGGACGATTGGGATAATTTATTCATATACTATTTATACTATAAAACAGAAAATACATGTGTCTGTTTGTCTGTATTGCTAATAAATCAGAGGGCCAAGTCTGTCGAAGACGGATGTGTCAGACCGAAAGGTGAAAATATCTCAGTCAAGCTGTAAACTAGCGACACAGCACATTCCGTTCTCCAGACTACATCCTAATACATGCAAAGCCCTGTTCAGGGTTTGGTGGCGGGAGATTGATAACAAACGTAGAAGAAGAAGAATAAGAAGAGGGACAAGACTCAGTGGTGAACTCATATCTGCTGCTTGCATCAGCCGACCAAGACCCGATTTGGCCTCCACATGGCGGCCCTGGAGACAGACAGCACTAGTCAAGTCTCATTTAGGGATATGGATCGCAGTGAGAAGGCAAACACTGTACTAAAAAAAGCCTGCTGAAATCAGATGTGTCGGGCCGAAAGGCGCAGATACTGCAGCCTCGCTGAAACTGCAACACAACGTCCATTTAAAGACGACATCAAAGAGGAGGCTAAAAACTCAGCAACAGGGTGGACTGGCTAAGGACAAGGTACCCCGGTACCCAAAAATGCTACGCTGAAGTTAGATGCGTCTGTGTTGTACCAAAAAGTGCAAATACCACTCACGCTGTAAACTACGACACAGCGCATTCCGTCCTCTGGACTACATTCTGCTACTTGCAAAGCCCTTTTCAGGGCTTGGTAGCGAGAGATTGAAAACAAACAACGAAGAGAAAAATTGCATTGAGGGGCCCAAAACATTTCAGAATGAATAAGTTAAGACATCCAATAGAAATGTATTAAATGAACACAGTATAAAATGGTGTATACAAACGTAATGTATCAAGGACATTTGATACAGGATGGTCCTCAATAAATATATTCCACAATTTGCTAGCATAAAAAGTAGGAATATTGGAGATGGTCAGGTCAGTCAATTTGAGATAGAATATTAAAAGTTGGTGGTCTCGAGGTAAGGTGTTCGCCTCAGGTGCTGGAGGTCGCGATTTCAAAACACGGCGGAGGCCAGAATTTTTTCATGTGGATCATCCAATAAAAATTTACTCTGAGTAGTGAGATCAGACACCCATGTGCAGTGGTGCACATGTAAAAAATCCCTTGGAAGTTGGAAATTAAAAAGAGTAGGCTTAACGGTCGCTACCTGAGCAAAATTCAAGTACAAAATCTACTCAATTTATTCTACGGATTCTCATCCCACAGAGAATATGTCGCAAAAATGGGACTGGGTCTTGATTAGCGCAGTGGCATAGATTGCACCTGACAGGCTGCAGGTCTACCTTGCTCTAATTTACGATTCCACCACCACCAGTCCCAAAAATAGACGACCATATTCCAGGTGCCACTAACCTAATGGTTGGCAACAGATACTGGGATTGACCTGGCAAGTTACCAGCAGATTCTCGCCTGCCTAAAAATATGAAACAAAGGAGGTCACACCTCCCCACGACGTCTAACGACACAAGTGGACTAAAGATAGATAGACAATGAAATTAGAGCACACAGTTTTAGTTTTTTTAACAGGCAGAGTGGTCAGTGTTAAAAGGGTTAATAGTTGTATACAGTATTATGCAGTAAAAAAGTCTTACGTTTGTTGTTGGGGTTTTGGTACAGAAGAACAGAACCTGTTTTCTCTCATGACTGTGCTACAGGTCTGACGTCTCAACCTGGACATTGTTGAGAGTAAAGGTGACTTTGAAGTTTGTCGGACTAAACTCTGTAACAAGGTGCACGCTGTTCTCATGGCAGCCATTTGAAAGGTGTTGTGCAACTACGTTGATCAGTTTTATAATTACTCACTGTCGCCGTGGAAACTTGATTCTTAATCCAACAAGATAAGCAGTACTGGAACCAGAGAAAGTATGGATTATAAGTCACAACACAACAGCATTATTCAAATTTAAGAGATGAGATTTGATAATCGATGCTCTTTGACCTGAATAAGTCGACCTGTATTTCTACGGGGGCGGATACCCCTGTGCAAGTCCTAGCTCTGGCGTGAGCTGTATGTAGCCAGAAGGAGCATTCCCACCTAGGCAGGTTAGGCTCAAGCTGCTTATTACTCCACTGCATGGGAAAGAGGACTAAAATCTGGTCAGGCAAAATATACTGGCCAAGACCCTCACCTCGGTTTCCTGCTAGTACTCCTTGGAAATTGGCTGTTTTCATTGGCAGCCTGGCTAATGAGGTGAGGGATTGACTTGATCCCCGTAGTAGTGTGTGACACGCAGATGAAGTCAAGCACAGCACAACTGTCTGGAGAACCCCGGTCCACCTTCATCAGCATGCTCAGGATGTGACGAAAGCTACTGCAACCCGTCACTTAACGTCCTTTTCAGGGCACACAAAAGAGAAGACTTGCTCATTGTGGGCACTCGAAACAATGCTGCTTTAGGACAAGTGCCGCAGAAGGGTGGTTAAGTCCATCTTAATAGACTCAAATACTAGAGCAAAGTAGACCCGCAGCCTGTTAAGCCCCATCTATGCTGCTCTTAACAAACCATCTAACCCAGGCGTTATGCCATGCTGCAGTTCGTTGCCTCTTACAACATGCTCTCTGTGGGGCAGTAGTGCTATTCTTGTCCTTGTCATACACAAAGAACCCCAGTGGACCACTCAGGATAAAAATGGCACAAAGGCCTTATCAGTTATTAGCAAGTAATGTAACTGCAAATATAACTATTTTCAAAAAGTGAAAGCAATGCATCCTATGGTGACTATAACTCTTCACTTTACAGAAAATACACTGAGAAAGTTCTTCAGTTACTCCCTTTGTAATCAAAATTTGCACTTTAAAACTGCTGTATTCAAGAAATTATATTTGAAAGCTGCTTTTAATACTTTTTCCACTCTAATAAGAGCATTAGGAACCCTACGCAGATTACATATCCCTTACTGGAGCCCAGTTAGAAAAATGCCCAAAAGTGATGCTGTACGACCGTTCGTGGTTATGGAAAAGACAAGACAGAGTCTTGTATAAAAATGTTACGCCGTCTTCTGTAACCCTGAATTTTGCGTTTCAGTATTTTCAATAGCAGGCTTCTATGCCTCATATTGTTGCCAAACTAGGTATGAAAGTCTTAAACTTGTCGTGATCTAGGTTGTACACTTTTCATTAGTTGTCTGTGTGTCCCTATATCTGTTTTTGTTTTCTAAGAACCGATGTCACTGTATTCCGGGTATACCCATAGGAAGTCTATCTCTGCAAATTGTGCAGGGTCCCTGCAGTTCGCTGGTTGTACACACTCTCCTGCTCCATCCTCTCACGTGCTCCATTCCGATTTAATCCCATTTGATGTTGAAACTTTGCAGTCTGTGGACTGCATAGTTATTTCGGTGTCCTGATCCAACAGACGGTTGCTGATTGATTTCAAGATGTCACTCTTTTCTGTGTCCTTATATCTTTAAGCTCTTACTCACTTGACCTTTTTTTAGTCTAGCTGGAATGTGATGGACTAATATTACTTTTATTCAAGAGTTGTTTCTAATCTTTGGAATGAAAAACTATTTTGAAAATGTAACCCAAATTGGTCTACCTATAATGATGAAGGTAACCATGTTATAAATATAAACAAAATAATAATCTTACTGAGTTAAAGCCGAGACATATCAATGTCAGCTACTGCAGTATTATTGGTATAACTTACTTTAAAGTTAGCGTAACCAACATAAAGGTTGGCCCAAGCCCACTTCAAACTTTAAAAGCTGGACTTTATTTGTGCGTTGAATTGCAATTTTCTAAAATTATTGTAAGTTCAATGCTGAGAAACAATTTTAAAATGTTACCCAAATACAGGCCTATCTGGCTCAGCAATGTTCAAAACACAATCAAATTTAATTCAAAACTACTCGTTCAACTACAGTTTATCTTTTTCTATTACAAATTTTAATTTGTTAGAAAGTAAAACTAATTAATTGGCTGGTCAGTCTGAAGACTGGTTGTAAGGTTGTATAAGCATGTATCTCCATTCGATACTATACTCTGGTTGATTAGTCCTAAGATTGGTTGTAAGGTTGTCTGAACATCTCTCTCCATTGGACCACATCCTTTGCAGCTCTCTTCATTTCAGTAGTATTTAGGTTCTCTCATTAATATCTTTGCATGCCTCAGATGTAAAGGTGACTCTTGGTTTGGTCGATCATCATGTTCAATATTTGTCTTTGTGCGCCTACCACATTGAGGACATTGTCACTGAAGCTTAGTTCTGTCCACCTCACATTTTGCATTCTTCACTAGAACCACATATTTCAAATGCTTATAATTTTGTTTCAAAATGTTACAGAAAGATCCTCAGAATACCCTGAACAGAGAAAAGGACAAATGTAGACATTCAGAACGAGTTGAGCATAGAGGAGAACTGGTTTATCAATTCCATTATTACCAGAAAATGCAAATACTTTGGTCACATCAAGAGACACAGCGGTCTTGAGAGAACACTGATGGAATGTATGGTGCCAGGCAAAAGAGGAAGGGGTAGACCAAGAAGACGATGGCACCAAGATATCCAGGAATGCCTGGGTATGACTGTGGTGGAGGCTGGAGTTTTGGCAAGGGAACGAGTTTCTTTCAGACAGACTGTGATGGGAGCGACGTTCTTCAAGGGAACGAGTTTCTTTCAGACAGACTGTGATGGGAGCGACGTTCTACAAGGGAACGAGTTTCTTTCAGACAGACTGTGATGGGAGCGACGTTCTACAAGGGAACGAGTTTCTTTCAGACAGACTGTGATGGGAGCGACGTTCTATAAAGGACATGCTACATGATGATGATAATTTTGTCCATGTTTCAGTCCCATACATTGAAACAGTGCACTGAGTGCAATTATTGGGTTATTGGCTTTATGATACATGAATTAAAATAAAAGTGATTAGTATAGATCTATTTTTTCCTGAATTTGATCCTGATATTCTTTTGAGGTTAGCACTTTCTAAATTTGTCTGAAAGTCTTTTTTTTCTTTTTTTTGCCTATGCAATCATTGTCTTAATTTATGTTTCATTAGTTAGAGTTAGAGTTAAGCGGGCATTGAGCACCAGTGTAACTTTATATATGTTGGTGCTGTGTTTAAATTTAAGCAATTCAACTCACAATACATAATGATACTAAACAGTAACACCAACACCATTCACATACTATTACAAGTCAAAGTATTTTACTATTTATTGTGCACTCAAAATACATCTCAACTCAACCAATCCAAAGTATTATTTATTTAATTTTTATTAACGTTATACTATGTCACTATACTACTAAAAGTACTATACTATTAAAAGTATTACTATACTCAATACTGAGACTATATACTGAGTACTCATACTGCAGTCAAATTTAATTCAGAATTTCTCGATCAACTTCAGTTGATCTCTTTTAGTAGTTTTAGTAACTTTTTTTTAAGTTCTGAGCAAGCAAGTAAAACTGTAATAATTAGTTACGCAGTGTGAGTCACTGAGTGACAGTACAGTAGAGTAGACTCAGTAGTACTAGTACTAGTCTAGTAGTAGTACTAGTGACTAGTAGTAGTAGTAGTGTTACTGTTACAGTTTTGAGTTTACAAATTGCAATTTGAAATAGTTACAATTTACATAATTCTGTCAATCTCAATTCATCTACCTAATAAAAAAAACATATAAATCTTCTACAAACGTATGTAAACCTGACTGGAAAGGGTTCTGATTAGTCGGGGAGCACTTACTATGTCCAGAAATGCCACCAACTAAGTCGTACTAGGGCGAATCACCCCGAAATATTGTTCCTAGTGACGAGACCGTCGACTGTGAGAGTGTCATCGGTCACGAACAGAGGAAGCCATGAATGGGAGTGTTTCCCGTAGCCAGAATATTTTCAACAATGTGTCAACTTTCTTAATGTACTACTTTTTAAAGCAGAGATTGAATTAATAATAATATATTTTGTTTTTTGTATTTGTCTCAGGAAAAAAAACGTGTATACATTGTTTGTTGTCGTCATTTTAGGTGTATCCATTGGTAAATAATATTAATAGCTTAAGTTGTAAATAAACGTCAAACTGGCATGATGAGCATTAAAAGCTAAATCAGCCGACGTGTACCAGCCAGTGAGGGGAGGTGGGCTAGATTTGGATGAAGGGACACACTTTTTAAGGCTAAGGTACAAATCCCACTATCGGTACGCTCCAGTCGATCCAGCTGTAAATAGGTACCTGGCATACGACTGGGGAAGTAAAAGGCAGCGAGGAAAGGAACTGACAACCGTATCTCATTCAAGCTGTGACTTAGTTTAATAAAGTCTCTAACAACTTCATTCACCGACAGTAGCGTAGTGTAGCTACTATGAGACAAACCTTGACTTAGTATACTGAAGTCTCTAACAACTTCATCATCAGTCCCGTAACCTGAAAGGTCATTGGGGCACCAATATTGCAGATTGTTGGACCAGTTCCTGCCACTCCACTCGGTTTTGTGCCAGGATATTTGTTCTAGCTATGGACCTTCCCGTCCACTCTGATGTTGTCTTCCCATCTCGTTTACTGCCTCCCCCTCTTACGCTCCCCATGCACAGTACCTTGTAGAATCGCCTTGGTCAACCCAGATTATCTTGAAACATGCTCATTCGACTTGAGCCTTCGTGCTCTTACCATATTCAGTAGATCTTTATATTGGCCAACCTCTCTTAACCGTTTCCCGAACTGCCTTATTCGTGACATGGTCTAGATACGAAATGCCGATAATTCGGCGCAGACATCCCATCTCCGTTGCACAAATTCTTCGCTCTAGAACCGCTGTCAGAGTCCAAATTTCGCAAGTGTAAAGGTACACGAAAGTGACAAGTGCATACATTAAACTCAACTTGGCTTCCAGGTTAATGCTTTTGTCTCTCCATATCGGCCTCAGTTTGATCAGAGCAGCCATGTCATAGCTGTTCTTACCTGAATCTCAGTTCTTCAATCTTCCGCCTCCATCAGTGCTCCCAGGTATTTAAACTGTTTAACAGTTTGCAATGGTTCGCCTTTGATCGCAATCTGACCTGTTAGGCCCTCTGGGAAGTTGGCCATGATTTTACTCTTCTCTGCACTAATTTACATTCCAAACTTTTCATCGGCATTGCCAAGGTTTGAGATTAGACTCGCAAGTTCTAGCTCCGTTCCAGCCAGTCCGGTAATGTTAAGGTTTGAGATTAGACTCGCAAGTTCTAGCTCCGTTCCAGCCAGTCCGGTAATGCCAAGGTTTGAGATTAAACTCGCAAGTTCTAGCTCCGTTCCAGCCAGCCCGGTAATGCCAAGGTTTGAGATTAGACTCGCAAGTTCTAGCTCCGTTCCAGCCAGCCCGGTAATGTTAAGGTTTGAGATTAGACTCGCAAGTTCTAGCTCCGTTCCAGCCAGCCCGGTAATGTCAAGGTTTGAGATTAGACTCGCAAGTTCTAGCTCCGTTCCAGCCAGTTCGGTAATGTCAGGGTTTGAGATTAGACTCGCAAGTTCTAGCTCCGTTCCAGCCAGTCCGGTAATGTCAGGGTTTGAGATTAGACTCGCAAGTTCTAGCTCCATTCCAGCCAGTCCGGTAATGTCAGGGTTTGAGATTAGACTCGCAAGTTCTAGCTCCGTTCCAGCCAGTCCGGTAATGTCAGGGTTTGAGATTAGACTCGCAAGTTCTAGCTCCGTTCCAGCCAGTCCGGTAATGCCAAGGTTTGAGATTAAACTCGCAAGTTCTAGCTCCGTTCCAGCCAGCCCGGTAATGTTAAGGTTTGAGATTAGACTCGCAAGTTCTAGCTCCGTTCCAGCCAGCTCGGTAATGTCAGGGTTTGAGATTAGACGCACAAGTTCTAGCTCCGTTCCAGCTAGCCCGGTAATGTCAAGGTTTGAGATTAGACTCGCAAGTTCTAGCTCCGTTCCAGCCAGTCCAGTAATGTCAGGGTTTGAGATTAGACTCGCAAGTTCTAGCTCCGTTCCAGCCAGTCCAGTAATGTCAGGGTTTGAGATTAGACTCGCAAGTTCTAGCTCCGTT
Organism: Ariolimax columbianus; assembly: GCA_036924085.1. Taxonomy (NCBI): domain Eukaryota; kingdom Metazoa; phylum Mollusca; class Gastropoda; order Stylommatophora; family Arionidae; genus Ariolimax; species Ariolimax columbianus. Next base: position 11,717,333 of record JAVGWX010000023.1, on the reverse strand, counting down.
CCAGCCAGCCCGGTAATGTCAGGGTTTGAGATTAGACTCGCAAGTTCTAGCTCCGTTCCAGCCAGCCCGGTAATGCCAAGGTTTGAGATTAGACTCACAAGTTCTAGCTCCGTTCCAGCCACTCCTATAATGTCAGGGTTTGAGATTAGACGCACAAGTTCTAGCTCCGTTCCAGCCACTCCGATAATGTCAGGGTTTGAGATTAGACGCACAAGTTCTAGCTCCGTTCCAGCCAGTCCGGTAATGCTAAGGTTTGAGATTAGACTCGCAAGTTCTAGCTCCGTTCCAGCCAGTCCGGTAATGCCAAGGTTTGAGATTAGACTCACAAGTTCTAGCTCCGTTCAAGCCACTCCGATAATGTCAGGGTTTGAGATTAGACGCACAAGTTATAGCTCCGTTCCAGCCAACCCGGTAATGTTAAGGTTTGAGATTAGATTCACAAGTTCTAGCTCCGTTCCAGCCAGCCCGGTAATGTCAAGGTTTGAGATTAGACTCGCAAGTTCTAGCTCCGTTCCAGCCAGCCCGGTAATGTCATCAGCAAACCTGAGATTAGTGAGTGAACGACCACCTATGCTGACAGAACCCCCGTGATTGTCCAGGGCTTTGAACATAATACGTTCAAGAAAAATGTTGAATAGAGTCGGTTAAAGAATACATCCTTGTTGTACACCGGTTGACGCGGGGAACCATTCCCCAGTTGTCCCGTTAATGACGTAGGTAAGCCAATATCCCAACTTGTATTTTCGCATAGTTGCTAATATGGCCTCATACCAGACCATGTCAAAAGCTTTTTTAAAGTCAACAAAGACTTAGTATAGCTTTTGATTATGCTGAAGATATTTTTCATTGAGCAGACGCAGATTAACAATGTGTCCAACTGTGCCTCGACCAGCCCGAAAACCGGCTTGGGTTTGTTCTTTTGCAATAACCTTGTCTGCCCTTAGTTGCAGTCTGTTCAAAATTACCTAAAGCATTTCTTTGCTGAGGTGGCTGATAAGACTGATAGTTCGATAGTTTTATCATTGTTGGAGGTCACCCTTATTAGGTAGGGTTATAATCAATGATTTTATCCAACTTGTTGGCCATTTCCCCGTCTGCCAGATCGTGTTACAGATCCTCGTGAGAATGTCTATAACCACAGACCCTCCGTGTGTTAGTAGCTCTCCTGGTATGTTATTGGCCTTGTACTTCTTGAGAGACTTGACTGTCACCTCTACTTCTTCATGTAAGATAGTGAAGTTATCGTCTTCGTCTTGAGGGTCTCCTAGTAATGCCACTCTAGGATCCTAAATGACTTGTAAGTTATATAATTGGAAGCAGTATTCCGTCCATCTCCGAATAACATCTTCTTCTGTCGTCAGTGTATTCCCTGCCTCGTTCTGTATTGTTCTCACTTTAGGTACGCTCTATCTTGTCAGGCCCTTAACCAGCTGGTACACTCTCTTATTGTTGTTCTTCGTAACGCAGCTTTGTACACTTTTCTGATATCCACCCCTCCTTTGCTTCTGCCAGTTCTTTCCGTATATTCTTATTAATTGTCCTGTACTTGTCAGCCCCAGAAGTGTTGTTTTTGAGATTCCTCCTGGTGTCGCACACTGACAGTATATATTATGTGACCCAGGGCTTGGACCTCCGTTTTTTTCTCTCACCAGCATTGTCTTGGCGGTGTCTCGAATCTTCCGTCTGAACGGGTTAACCTCAGTGGTATGATTGTCATGTATTGACAGGTCTGGCGCATTTCTGATTTGTCTCAATGTTGTCAACATTATTGGTGTGTCTTGTGCCGTTTTGCACCTGGCGGAGTCCATCCCTCCCCAGGCAACCTGACAGAGAGCTTGACCCCGAACAGATCCCTCAGCATTTTGAATGTGTCTATGATCTCCCTGTCTACTCAAGCATGTCGTCACAGGTTCATTCTGATGGTTATGCTTTTCCTTATTCTTTTTCCGGCCTCGTTTTCCTCTTGGCTGTTTGCTTTAATTCGCTCTTGAATATTCTGTTAGTTGCAAATTATATCAACCAAACATTTATACCAACAGTCTGGACACATGCCAATATACGGATGGCTCAGCCAAAGATGCCATTGGAAACGGGGGAGGAGGCATCACTATAAAACTAAAAAGCAAATTATACCCAGCAGCATTTGCCACCGGGAGACGCTGAAGCAACGTCAGTGCCGAAGCCAGTGCCCTGAGACAAGCAGGTGAACCCTTATAGACCACAAGGAGCAGGCAGAAAAGCAAGGGGCCATTTTCACAGATGCCCTCGCAGTGTTAATAGCGCTCAAGAACCAGCACAAAAATGAACTCGGTGCTCTGGCAGACTCGCTCGAACGCCTGTCCCAGTGCTTAAAAAAAAAGCACAGTCCAGTGGATACCAGCACACTGCAACATTCCATCCAACGAGGAGGCAGACAGACTTGTGAAAGAGGGAGGAATGCTGCAGCAGAGTGATACAGAAATCATATACAATGAAACTAAAGCATTCATCGTACAGTGCAAAATGGAAAAAGACCACCCTGGCCACATAGAAAACGATGCCTACCATCAACTCTCCAGGCGAGACCAGGTGATAATTCTCCGGCTACGCGCAGGTCACAACAGACTTAGATGTTATCTGTACAACAAGTTCAAGATTGACACTACAGACCTTTGTGCCTGCGGCACAGCCCCCACGAAGGCAGGACATATTTTGCAGTTCAGTCCACTGTATACCGACAAAAGAAGTAGCATTTGGCAGCAGACAGTGTCCTTTTACGAGAAGCTCTACAGAAGTATACAGAGCCTTGAGTCGACTGCTGCCTTTGTTAGAGTCATTGAAGTTGAGGTCTGAAGACGAACATATCCATCGTTGGATAAATAATCGAACAAGTACAGATGTTTACATATTTGGGGCAAACCGTAACAGAAGATGCTCGCAAAGAAAAGCAATAAAGCTGATAGTGGGATTCCTGAATTACATTTATGAGGAAAGACTAAAAAAAAACAGGCCTAACTTGTTTAGAAAAGAAAAGAATTCGAGGTGACTTAATTCAGGTTTAAAAGATAATCAAAGGAACGGATAAATAAGACTATAACAAGTTTTTGCAAATACAACCACCAACAAGAACAAGAGGACACAGTTACAAAATAACTAAAGAAAGGTCCAGATTGGATATTAGGAAATATATTTTTAGTCAGAGAGTGGTGAATACTTGGAGTGCATTGCCCTAGGAGATGGTGGAGGCAGGGACAGTAAATGCATTTAAGAATAGATTGGATGTGCATAGCTTTTAGAGAAAGGTTATATAAATGAATCTTGTTGTATACGGACTCTGCAGATGCTTCTAAACCACTATAAAGACGTTAAGTTAAGTCAAGTTAAAAAATAATATAGACAGTAAAGTTTTATTCTGCTAACTAGCAGTATCGTACATCAAATTCGCATCTAACTTGGAATCGAGTAAACATTTGTCTAAATAAAAACTATTAAAGTGCAGTCGGTATCGATTACTTTTATATACCAATAATTCAAATCAATTAGTTTGGTGATCATGTGATATTTGGTAAAAACGGAGACATCATTTGCACCAACAGAAAGATAGACATTGACATGATTGCTAGCAGGGACAACTATAAAATAGAATGAAGATTCATTACTAGAAAACTAGCAGCATACAGGACAAGAGTTTACACAACAAGCAAGATACAGAAGCAATGAGAAACCATACCGTTTATTTTGCGAAATATAATTTCGGCCCTTTGTGTCTACCCGGAGTGCAATGATATCGAGTTTTCAGAACATTACATTTCTACAATCCACCAATGCGTTGTTTAGTATCGGACAAATGAATATCTTCCGGTGTCATGCAAATACGGTATCGATTTGAACAACGACGCTAAATTTCATGGCGCGGTTGCTAGGCAAGACAGCAACGTAAATATTTTCGTTCGAAGTCTGCCTTTCCTCTAGAACGTAGCAACTTATCATCACAATTATTGGCTAACTTCGGACTTGAAAAGTAGAAATTTATGTTTTTATAAAAATGACAACAGTTCTTCCTCAAAAACCAGAAGGGACATACACGTTCGCAAGTCAGCCTCGTGCAGTACCACAGAGGAAAAAATACAGAGAACCGATTGCACAAAACCCGTGAGTTTGGTTGTTAACGTCTTTAAATTTGACATTTAGGGAAGAATATAACCAGTTACATATTTATTTAATTTGTCTTGTAAACACAGCCTTAGAAAAATAAGAGAATAATATTGAATCTTTTATGATATGCGTCAGACTGGTTAGTTTTAGTGACATAGTAGATTAGTAGTATTAATATTTATATAGTACACATGCATTTCAAAGAAATAAATTGGCGGGGAGACTCGGAAAATAGTGAACTACTTTATTCTATACTAATAATACTATATCCTTCTTTTTCTTGTTCTGTTGTTTTTCTTCTTCCGTTCCACAGGAAAACGAAATATTCACTCTTTTATTCGTATCATATCTGAGGTGTTGTTTCCAGAGCATTCTTTGAAATGCAATCAGGCTGTGCAAGTTCTTGATATGGGAAGCCTTCTACTCTAAATGGATTGAGACTGTAGTAGGCATAATAACTCGTACTAACATCACCTACAATGATATTTTATATTTTAGCAATATCACATGTTGAAAAAAGAGTTTGTCTTATATTTCGAACACACACACACATTCACCACTCATTTATAATTTATATGCAGATTATGAATATTTCTCAACACCCACCTTCCACCTCATGCAGCTCTAAAGTCAATTTGTAAAAATTATGATTTTCATTTCAAATATTCAGGCGTCATTGTCTCTGTGGGTAAGTATATGTTCCCATTGCTGATGTGTGATTATACACATTTCTGTTAATTGTTCCTTTCCAAGTTGTTGTTGCGGTTATTTTAATAACCAAATTGAGGTCAGTGAAAATAAGTGCTGCCTTCATTTTTTTTTGGGTCTGTTATTTTACCAGAGTAAAAAATTAGTGACTTTTTAGATATTTAATATCTTTCTACCACAGGAAACACGATTTAATGACTCTCTCCGAGTTTATTATTGTAATTTTTGCTCTGCATAAAAGAGACAAAGGTTACCATTATATGCAATTTCCAGCAGAGTTGTGAGGCCAGAGTCGTCTCCTATTTTCATCCGCATTGTTGTTAGAGTGCATGCCTCACAACAAATCTGACAAGGGTTTGTTTCCAAGTGATGACATACTGAAGTTTGCACAGCTGTATGTCTGTTTCGCTAATGAAAAATAACTAAAAATAGAAGGAAAAATAGACGGGCAAATACTGGAACAGGTCTAGAGCTTCTATCTTGGAAATATTTTTCTTCTTCTGGGAGAGAATAATAAGAACAATATTATAAAGCTAGACAAGGAAAGGGACCTAGGGGTTATAATAGATCATATAGGTTATGTGCGTAAGTAAGTCCAGGTAGCAGTGAAAAGGACAAATGCAATGTTAGGTATGATAAAAAGAAATATAAAATAAGCACATAAGTGATAGTCAAACTGTATAAACATTAGTTAGAAATAGATTGGAGTACTGTGTACAGGTGTGGAGTCCTTATCATAGAGGATATATAAATATGCTGGAAAGGATACAAAAAAAGAGCGAAAAAATTAATTGTGGGATTCCAGAATTATAGTTATGAGGAAAGACTCTAAAAAACCGGCCTACGGTGTCTAGAAAAGAGAAGAATTTAAGGTTTAAAAGATAATCAACTGAAATCATAAATTTGACTATAACAAGTCTTTTAAAGTACAGCTGGCTACAATAACAAGAGAGCACAGTTACACATTAACTGAAGAATGGTCCAGATTAGATATCAGGAAATATTTTTTTAGTCAGAGAGTGGTGAATGCTTGGAATCCAGTGCCACAGGAAATAGTGGAGGCAGGGTCAATTAATGCATTCACGAATAGATTGGATGTACATAGGTATTTTTAGATCAAGCAAATGTAAAAGAAACTGGTTGCATACAGTCTGCAATGTCTTCTAATCCAGAATAAAGAAGTTAAGTTAACTTTTTCTTCTTGGTCGTTCACTCTAAAAAAATAACATTTCTCAGGAAGAACTTGGCAGACCTTCGTAGACTTCTCTCATTGTCATACAGTTTTGGCTTGTGGCAATGTATAGTGCTGAAACATGGACAATAAGTAAAAGATGGGATAAATACTTAAAGATTTTGTAGATAATGTTACTGAAAGACAAATAACGTGAGCTGGACAGAGAGAAATTAAAATGAATGGGTTTTGGTGGAAGAGGAAGACAAAAAAATGCTGCTACAGAAGATATGCAAACAGCGAATCACCTGATTGGACCACAACTTACATCATGAAGGCTGAGTGAAGAAGAAAAACTTCAAAGACAGAACACAGGGACAGAGAGGAAGGTGCAGATCAAGAAATACATTTGGGAAACAAGCATGTAGAGATGCTGAGCTGAAGGCCGCCATAATTTGCAAGCAGTAATGGAAGGACAGAACCCGAGCTTGCAAACCGGTCCAAGAACTGAATGATTTGATAATTGATGCCAAAACTGGCATCCTGTATTCTAATAGACTTAACTTCATTATACTGGTTTAGAAGGCTCTACAGAGTCTGTATACAACCAGTTTATTTCACTCCACGATACTGAAAATACAGTAAGCATCCATTCTATTTTTGAATGCATTAGCTGACTCTGCTTCCACTACATCCTGCGGCAATGCATTCCAAGAATTCACCACTCTCTGAAAAAAAAAATGTTTCCTTACATTTGGAACTCCTGCTGTCGCAAGGGGCTTTATCAAATGCTTTCTCCAAATCCAAAAAGCAGAGATGCATCTCCTTATCAATCTGAAGAGCGTTTTCACTCAGCTGTCTGAGTGTAAAGATAAGGTCTTGAGTACTTCTGTTTGCCTGAAACCCACATTGAATCTCGCCCATATTTGACTCTGCTAGACCTCTTGATTGCCGTTCAAGAATCCTAGAGGGACACTGAGAAAGGAAATACCTCTGTGATTTTCACATTGTGGATTGTCACCCTTTTTAAATATTGGTATTATAATGGCAACCTCATAATCTCTTGGTATTTTTTTGTGACGCCAAGCTGCCTTGAGAATCTCTCCTGCTGTTCCCATGTATTTAACTATTTCATGTCCTGCTGCTTTACCAATGTTAATTTTCACCATAGCTACCTTTAGTTACTTCCATTGTGATATTATTGTTCCCCTCCTCTTGAATTGGGACTGTTACTTCCAGAGCTTAGATTTTTCTCCACTCCAAGGAGGTCTGAGAAATATTCTTTCCATCTGTTCATTAAATATTCGGAGGTGGTCAGCAGCGCACCTTGTTTATCTTTAACAAATTTCAGGGGGCATTCTTTTTCCTTCCTCATGTTCTTTAAGGTCCTGTAGAACAGTTTCTGGTTTTCTCCAGCATTATTTTCCAGTTTCTCTCCAAATTCCTCCCAGGATTTCTGTTTGGCCTTGAATGCAATCTTCTTTGCTTCTGTTCTAAAATTTACATATTCTTCATATTTCTTTGTTTATTATTCTGCATTCCTAGCCCCTAGGTATTGCTTCCATGCCTTTTCTTTTCTTTTATTATATTTTTCACTTCTTCTGCATGTCTCTACTGCAGCCTCGTTGTTGATGTCTTTGAATTTTACCCAGAGCATTTCCATATCTTCTTCAGAATCCTCTCTCCTTCCTAAATTTGCTGTTGTTATGAGCCCTTGGTATAACATCTTAACATCTGATTCTCGTAGTTTGCAAGCCTTAATTTTATTTTCTCCTTGTATGTTTTTATGTTTCTTGCTTGTTGATGAGTGTTGCCTGGCTGGATAACTTTTTTTCAAATTTTCTTTTCATTTTAACTAGGTAGTGGTCACTTCCTATCTCTGGTCCTCTGAATACTCTAGCAATCACTTTTCCTCACTATTGCATAGTCAGTTATGGACCTTTAAGTTCTTGCCGGCTCGCATCTTGTGTAGGCATGGATATGCTTGTGTGGAAACCTTGTATTTGTAATAACAAGGTTTTTTCTCTGCAGAATCTCAGCAGTCGTTTTCCATTGTCATTTAAGACATCTTCTCCATACCTACCGATCACTCCATCCCATCTAGAATAGTCTCCAACTCTTGCGTTGAAGTCTCCAAGGAGAAGTATTTCATTATGGCAATCGTCAATGGTCCTTTGAAGGAGCTCATAAAATTCATCTTTTATGTCAGTGCTCTCATCTTCGTTTGGTGCATACACAATGACGATATCCATTTGACTATCCTCCTCTTGTAGACTTAGAACCATCAGTCGTTCTGAAATGAACTTCCATCCTTTAATGTTTGCTTTGTTATTACTATCCACTATACAGCCCACCCCTGCCCTGGCTCGTTCACCCACAGGAACTCCGCTGTAGTATAACATGTTGCTGTTGTGGTCCAGAATGCCCTATCCCTTTTTCTTTGTTTCTGTAAGTGCCAGGACTGTCAATTTTGCTCTCTTCATATCCTCTATTAGTTCATGTTCTTTTCCGTTTATACTTCTTACATTCGATGTTCCTTAAATCGTGGTCCTTATTTCTCGCCTGTTCGTGGCCGTTGAGATCAGTCCGGTGTTCTCTATATTTTGACTTGTAATCGTTTTTTAAGACAGGTGATTAGCCTGTTGTGTCTTTGCATGGTGGAGGGGCTGCCTCCATACAGCCTCCATGCCTGCCGACCCGTTTTTGTCCACGGCTGCTTATTTATTCGCAGCTAACCTCCAAATTAGGAGGCCTTTCAGCAATCTGCAACCCTGCTTACGCGCCTGGTAGGATGTATGTTCCTCCCCCCGGCATTGCATTTTCATATTCTGTTATTTACTGCGTGTTTGTTTTCAGTTGGTAAAGAGTTATTTTTTGTTTGTATTTAAGAGAATATATGTAGATATGTCCTCATATTATCTCTCCTTCAAGGGTATCATTTTATTAATTCAAAGTCTTTTAAGAATTTTGCATGAAAAAGTACAAGACAGAGCTGACCTAATGCTGATGGAACTCAGTTATAGACTCGATAAGGGAGCCCCGTAGCGCAGTGGTTAGTGAGCTGGCTTCGTATCTGAGTGGTCCTGAGTTCATTCCTCAGTTGAGGCGGAAATGTTTTTTCAGACCGCAACGGCTCCCGAGTCAACCCAGCCTTAAATGGGCACCGGTTCAGTTCAGGAAGTGGTAGTTTCAAATGAAGGGACATCGTATGGAAGGAAAAATGGGGAATTTCCAGGCAAAGAATGTTTGTTGCAGAACACCGCTCTAACAACAGCCGATTTGTAAGAATCTCGATTTCTGGCCAAAACTCCTGCCTCTGTCGCTGTAAACTTCAGGACTTATGTGATGTCTTGTGGCCATCTTGTCCTCGATCTGTCTCTGGCCCGCCTTCCAAGCACCATGTCCTACAGTATCGTTCTCTCTAAGCCATTATAGTGTTTAATGTGGTCCAAATATTTAAGCTTTTTAGACAAGATATAAAGTTCTTTTAAGAAAATCTGTGTTTTTTTCCTCGCTATCCATGGCATTTTGAGCACTTTCCGGCAGCATTTTATTTTTAAAAACGTAATCTTTTTCTTAAGTGTTTATGAAGTGGTCCACGTTTCACATTCACACGCTGCCACCGGGTTATTTTCGTCATTTCATTAGTGTTCTGCCATAAGTTTCTCATTTGATTCAACCTCTGCATTGCCATAGCCATTCTCCGTCTGACTTCCTTTAGGTAATCTCCATTGTTGCTTATAATTGAGCCGAGGTACTAAAAACTTGTGACATTCTGTGATAGTAAAGTAAAGTAAAGTAACCCATAGTATTACTGCCGTAGGAGTGTGAGGTGTTCGCGACCTCACATTTCAAAGGCTCGACTATATGAGGGTGGTAGCCATCTCCTCTCCCTCGCCACTTTTACATCCCGGACTGAACCAGTACCCATTTAAGTCTGAGTTGACCCGGGAGCCATTGCGGTTTGAAAAAACATTACCACCTCAACTGGGGAATGAACCCAGGACCACTCAGATGCGAAGCCAGCACGCTAACCACTGCAGTATGCGGCTCCTGTGGATTCTGTGATAATGATCACAAAAATAAATTGTCTCAGCAATGATAGCCGGGACATGCTCACATGCCAGATGAGCGCATCCCCAAGCAGCTGTTATTCGGTGAGCTCAAAACAGGCAGACGCTCGCCAGGAGGGCAGAAGAAACACTATAGATACTCATTGAAAGTGTCTCTGAAATATTTCAATATTGATGTCACCTCCTGGGAGATGCTTGCACAAAACCGTACCACCTGGCGAACTATAGTATTACCGAAGGTGCTCAAATCGCAGAGAGTACAGACATTGTGGAGACTCAGCAAAAGCGGGGTGTCCAAAACAACAAACCTCGCAACGATTCCACAGCTGGCTGCCCGTATGTAAGCCCTGAATGTGGCATGGTATGCCTTTCCAGGATTGGTCTTTACAGCCATCTTTGCATCTAATGCTGTCCTCATCTTTGTGTCTGATGTTGTCACCATCTTTGCGTCTGATGCTGTCACCATCTTTGTGTCTGATGCTGTCACCATCTTTGTGTCTGAAGCTGTCCTCATCTTTGTGTCTGATGCTGTCACCATCTTTGCGTCTGATGCTGTCACCATCTTTGCGTCTGATGCTGTCACCATCTTTGCGTCTGATGCTGTCACCATCTTTGCTTGCGATGGAAAACTATTATTTTTATTAGAAGCTTCAAACAACACCAGTGTCACTTATTAAAGTTTTGTAACCATACAAGTTTTAAAAAAAAAAAATCCTTTTTTTCAGAGATGGCCCAATTCAATATGGCAACATTATGTATGACAGAAGGGTGGTGCGAGGAAGCACATATGCACAGCAGACACTTCCTGCGGTACGTACTTATGATTTAATGTGATACTAAATGCAACACTTAACACTTTTATTACTGTATATACAATTCTTTGGTTTGTACTGTCTGGGTTTAACTGATGCACTTATGAGATATGGATATCTATTTTCTCCAAGACTATTTAATTTGTATCCAAAGGTTTCCATGGAAAAAGCCACCACAACTTGCAACATACGGGTCAAGGTAAATGGAATATGTGCATCTTCTTCGAACAGCTGATGATATACTTCTAGCCTGGTGAGGTTTATGAAGGAAACTGCGTTTCAGGTCTTCGCCGGTCCTCCAGTTTTTCGAGCATGGTCGCTCCTCCGGTTTACACTGCCTCTCTTTGTTATGTGGGGGGGGGGGGGGCTGTCATCCCTATCTGGTCTCGTCCTATACGGAATTCACGATAGCAGTCTAGTGTTTGTTGCATGGCATCCATTGTATCACATAGATATCTGTTTTCTACTCTTGTACCACTTACATCTTCCAACTTCGCGGGTTTATGTTTTCTCTCTGGATGCCTCTTTCCGTACCAGGCCTATGTGCTCTGCCAGCCCACATTTTCTGTTCAGGCTTAGTTGTCTTAGTCTTTGTTCTTTCTGGAACTTCCGCAAAGCAGCAGTGGTTTAACCTTTTGTGTAGCTTTCACATGGATGGGTAGAGTACGAAAGCAAGGACTGGCACAAGAAAGCATTTAACCCATGAAGGGGAGATGGATTGGTACAAACCATTTAACCCATGAAGTGGGGATGGATTGGTACAAACCATTTAACCCATGAAGTGGGGATGGATTGGTACAAACCATTTAACCCATCAAGTGGGGATGGATTGGTACAAACCATTTAACCCATGAAGTGGAGATGGATTGGTACAAACCATTTAACCCATGAAGTGGGGATGGATTGGTACAAACCATTTAACCCATCAAGTGGGGATGGATTGGTACAAACCATTTAACCCATCAAGTGGGGATGGATTGGTACAAACCATTTAACCCATCAAGTGGGGATGGATTGGTACAAACCATTTAACCCATGAAGTGGGGATGGATTGGTACAAACCATTTAACCCATCAAGTGGGGATGGATTGGTACAAACCATTTAACCCATCAAGTGGGGATGGATTGGTACAAACCATTTAACCCATGAAGTGGGGATGGATTGTTACAAACCATTTAACCCATGAAGTGGAGATGGATTGGTACAAACCATTTAACCCATGAAGTGGAGATGGATTGGTACAAACCATTTAACCCATGAAGTGGAGATGGATTGGTACAAACCATTTAACCCATGAAGTGGAGATGGATTGGTACAAACCATTTAACCCATGAAGTGGGGATGGATTGTTACAAACCATTTAACCCATGAAGTGGGGATGGATTGTTACAAACCATTTAACCCATGAAGTGGGGATGGATTGTTACAAACCATTTAACCCATCAAGTGGGGATGGATTGGTACAAACCATTTAACCCATCAAGTGGGGATGGATTGGTACAAACCATTTAACCCATCAAGTGGGGATGGATTGGTACAAACCATTTAACCCATGACGTGGAGATGGATTGGTACAAACCATTTAACCCATGAAGTGGAGATGGATTGGTACAAACCATTTAACCCATCAAGTGGGGATGGATTGGTACAAACCATTTAACCCATCAAGTGGGGATGGATTGGTACAAACCATTTAACCCATGACGTGGAGATGGATTGGTACAAACCATTTAACCCATGAAGTGGAGATGGATTGGTACAAACCATTTAACCCATCAAGTGGGGATGGATTGGTACAAACCATTTAACCCATCAAGTGGGGATGGATTGGTACAAACCATTTAACCCATGACGTGGAGATGGATTGGTACAAACCATTTAACCCATGAAGTGGAGATGGATTGGTACAAACCATTTAACCCATCAAGTGGGGATGGATTGGTACAAACCATTTAACCCATCAAGTGGGGATGGATTGGTACAAACCATTTAACCCATGAAGTGGAGATGGATTGGTACAAACCATTTAACCCATGAAGTGGGGATGGATTGGTACAAACCAGAGCATGTACCACTTGCCTGCGTCCACACCTAAAGGGTTCTATCTACTCCTTAGAGCCCCTTGGTCTGGCCCCTATCTCAGGACCTGCCTGTTTGGGTGACCCTGTCAGCAGTAAAACTCCCGCTGGCATAGCTCTCATGGTCACTGGGGTACACAAGCAGCTGTCCAACCACATCAAGGTTGATCAAGTCATTTTAGGAGGCACAGAGAAATCATTACAAAAACTACTTGGAATCCTGGTATTCAAACAGGCATATTAGTGTCTGTTGCCAGATTGCTGAAGGCTATCGGCTGTCTGTAGTGGGTATTTTGTTGTTGTTTCGAATGCCCACAATGAGTAGGTTTACTCTTCTGCGCCCTGAAAAGGACATTAAGTGGCAGGTTGCAGTAGCTCTCCTCACATCCCGAGAGTGCTGATGAAGGTGGACCGGGTCCTCCAGGCGGTTGTGTATTGCTTGGCTTCATTTGCATGTCGCTCATTACTATGGGGATCATGTCGACCCCTTACCGCGTTGGCCAGGCTGCCATAAAAAGAGCAAGTTTCCAGGGAGGGCTACTAGGAAACTGAGGTGAGAGTCTTGGCCAGTATATTTTGCCTGACCAGACGTTAGTCTTCCTCCCCTAGTAGGTATTTTAAACTTTCTGTGGCTTACTAGGCCTGAGGAAAAGTACAAATAACTTAGGCAGATTTTTAACTAGAATTTTGTCGGGCAGCGGCTGTTAAGCCTACTTTTTTAGATTTTTAACTGCCAAGGGATTTTCAACGTGCTTTACAGTGAACACGGGAGTCCGATCTCATTACCTAGAAATCAGGGTAATTTTTACCAGAAGATCTACCTGAAAAAATCCTGGTCTTCACCTCACCGTGATTCAAACCCACGACCTCCGGCACCCGAGGCGGTCACCTTACCCCAGGATCACTGAGCCTAAAAACTACTCAACAATATAACACGGTAAAGGCTTTTGGTATGAGGATAAATGCTAGTAACATGAAAGCTATGGTAGTAATAGTCAAACAAACCCAAAGATGAAATATCAGCTCCGAGGGAATGAATCACCAGTGGGCGCCCACTGAAAGGTTGAAATTAGCACTTTGATTGCAGTAGCGGAAAAGTATTTTTCTGGCTTCTTAGTGCTGTAACCACGGACAGGGCATCTGTAAAAAAAACTATCGGGCTTTCATTGCTTTCGCCTGTCAGCATTGTTTCTACTACTGCTTTCTCTGCCTCCGCTCTGAAATTGCTTGAGAATTTTCCAGTTGCCACTGACAGTGTTATCTTTCTACCATTTGTTAGACTCAGGATTACCCTCCCCCTCCATTTTCTGTTGCGTTTGTTGCAGAACCGCCAGTGTATGCATGGGTTCAGTCTGTGCTTTGGTAGTTTTTCTCTATGTACTTCAGGGTTATGTCTCTTCTTTCCTTTTCAGTCTGGCTGTTCTTGTATCCGACACGTCGTATATTTTCTACCACCTCTGGGAAGATCTGCTGTTTCCAGATGGGTTTGTGTACAGTAGGGGATGGGTTTGCCTACAGTAGGGATGGGTTTGCCTACAGTAGGGATGGGCTTTGATGTTGATATGGCATTCATAGGGTCTTCTCTCGTTTTTGTTTTGGCTATTTCTATCAAATGTATCCGCTTTAGTCACCCTTTTCCAAATCCATTTATTCTCTGGTGCATTTGATGGTCTGTCAGTATTCTTAGTTTGTCTGCTTGCTGCTGGGCTCTGCTGTCTCTTCTATCGTTCGTTGATCGTAGATTTGTAATCTTCTCAAATTCGACAATTGGCGTTGACCTTACGCCACCTGTTATAATTCTCATTGGTTGGTTGTGAACATAGAATTGAGATGGCGAACGTTGTCTTCTATCACATTGCACTGATTTTGAAACAACAGAGTGCTTCTTTCAACGAAGAGGAGGCTGATAAATACACTATTTATTCCAACATTGTGTTATCAATGCTAATCTTGGTCCTTACTAACAAACCATAAAAGTCAGTTTCAGAGCTGGGAGATGCGCAGTGTGAGAAGTGCAGCCGGAGAGACAATCCGTGACTGAATCCGCAACGCCACGCTGATAAAGACAGTGGGGACAAACCCAATTAGTGCGTACATTGACACCCAAAAGATCAAGTGGTTTGGTCATTTAGTCCGAATATATTATGACCAGCCTTCAGCAAGAGCACATCAAATGCAGGTCTTCGATCCACGAGCAAGGGGCAGACATTGACGTCGATGGATCGAAGGTGTCTCTGACACTCTCAGGAAATTACGTCTAACGACAGCACCTGGAGATAACAAGAAATCTATGCATTCCACCTCTCTCCGTCACCATATGACAAGGCAGGTAGACAAAAGAAGAAGAAGAACAAGGTGTTTGTGTTGTACTGCGGTGATCTCCAAACGTTATTTAAGTTATAATAATAGCTGTCCATCGTTGTCGATGAGGACCGCCGACATCATCCTTGTTACAGATTTCCCTGTTGGGTGTGGGTGCGCATGTGGCTGAACAGGCCAATGCGAGCACGAAAACATCTGCTACATATCGGGCACACGAGGTTTATAGAAGGGGATGGTGTTCCCGCTGCTCGGGATTTCCGCGTCTCGCGTCTGTTCTTGGCTTTCACAACACGGTCATCTTCACCGGCAGCTACACCCGATTTGACTGCGCTTCTCCAGTCAGATCTGTTTTTCGCAAGACATTCCCAGGTGTCGAAGTCTATCTGGCAACTTTTTAGTGAGTCCTTCAGACCGTCTTTAAAACGTTTCTTTGGGCGCCCTCTCTCGCGCCATCCGTCTCTCAGCTCGCCGTAGAGAAGCTTCTTTGGGAGCCGCTCGTCTGACATACGGACGATGTGTCCGGCCCATCCTAGTCGTGCTTTTTCTAGCAGTGCATGTATGCTGGGCATGTTAGCCCTCGAGAGAACCTCGATGTCAGTGACACGATCTTGCCATCGGATGTGGAATATTCGCCTCAGGCAACCTGTGTGGAAGTGGTTTAACCTCCTTGCATGTCCAGAGTATACAGTCCAGCTTTCGCAAGTGTATAGTAGGGTTGGAATGATGGTTGCACGGTAGACTTTCAATTTGGTCTTGACGCTGATGCCACGACGTGCCCAGACCATCGTGCGCATTCTACCAAAGGCTGTGCTGGCCTTTGCTATTCTGCTTGCCACCTCATCGTCTAGGCTGACAGATCTCGACAGCGTGCTGCCCAGATATGTGAATTTGTCTACGGCATTCAACGTCTGCCCGCTGACTGTAGTCTCTGGTTTTGTGTACGGCATGCCTGGTGCTGGTTGGTACATGACCTCTGTTTTTTTGGCATTTATGGTCAGGCCAAAATTTTCGCATGCGGCAGAGAACTGGTCCATTCCAACCTGCATGTTCAGTTCTGAGTTGCTCATTAGAGCACAGTCGTCAGCAAATACAAGTTCCCTGATTATGTCGCCAGCCACTTTGGTTTTGGCCTTCATTCTTCTGGAATTGAGTAACTTGCCATCTGTGCGGTACTTTATGGGTATTCCAAGCTCCAATGATCTGAAGGCGTTTGTCATCGTGGCCGCGAACATCATGCTGAACAAAGTCGGGGCGAGTACACATCCTTGTTTTACTCCATTTGATACTAGAAACGTTTTAGAGATTGCACCGCTGTCCAGTACACGAGCACACATGCCTTCGTGTAGCTGTTTCACCATTGTTATGAACTTGTTGGGGCAGCCAAACTTAGACATTATCATCCACAGCCCTCCTCTGGGTTTACTGTATCAAATGCCTTTAACAAAAATTTAAGTTATGGTACGGTAAAGGACGTCCTTCAGCAGACTTAACCGCTGGTCAGCAATGAAGTGTTAGAGACTTCAGTATACTAACCCTCAGCTTGTGAGGTGGGGTGGCCAGTTCCCTTCCATGCTGCCTTTTCCATCCCTAACCATAAGTCAGCAAAGGCTATTCTGGTTTTTTGTTCATTGTGCTATTGAATGAGGAAGCGAGTTAAGCCAAGAAATACCAAGAGAAGAGACTGTGAAAATGAACTTCAGTCTTTGGACCGTAACTGGAGAGGGACAGAAAGGACAGCTCAAGATCAAACTTACTAAAGAGGGTTGTCAATGGCCTAATCCCTGAAAGAAGCGACAGGCATTGATCGATTGAGGAAGGGGACAGGGGTTCTATTTTCTATTCGTCTCTGGCGCTACTCAAGTACGCTATGCTTCACTAGGAGCAAAAAGGTTGAATATTCATCCATCTTGTTTCATGTCACAATCGTGTTTTTTTGTCATCCATCTTGTTTCATGTCATCAATCTTGTTTTTTTGTCATCCATCTAGTTTCTTGTCATCCATCTTGTTTCATGTCATCAATCTTGTTTCATGCCATCCATCCTCTTTCATGCCATCCATCTTGTTTTTTGTCATCCATCTTGTTTCATATCATCCATCTTGTTTCATGTCATCCATCTTGTTTCATATCATCCATCTTGTTTCATGTCATCCATCTTGTTTCATATCATCCATCTTGTTTCATGTCATCCGTCTTGTTTCATATCATCCATCTTGTTTCATGTCATCCATCTTGTTTCATGTCATCCATCTTGTTTCATATCATCCATCTTGTTTCATGTCATCCATCTTGTTTCATGTCATCAATCTTGTTTTTTTGTCATCAATCTAGTTTCTTGTCATCCATCTAGTTTCTTGTCATCCATCTTGTTTCATGTCATCCATCCTCTTTCATGTCATCCATCTTGTTTCCTGTCATCCATCTTGTTTCTTGTCATAAATCTTGTTTCTTGTTACAGACAGCTCAACCAGATCCCATTGAGATTCAGCGTCAGCAGGAGAACAGGCGACGAGCAATCGCTAGAAAAAGGGCTAGAGACCAGCTTCGCCCACGATCCCCAGATGCTGTCCAGGGACGCAAGCATATCGATGTACAAACTGAGTTGTACTTAGAAGAACTGAGTGACAGAGTGGAGGAGGCAGACCAGGAATGCCAGACAGACGCTTTCCTGGACCGCCCTCCCTCTCCCCTATTTGTTCCTGCTAAAACTGGCATCGATGTTGCTTCCCAGATTTATGAAGGAGATGTACGTACTTTGGTTTTTAGCCGAGAGCTTGTTGGATTTAGCCATGTAGTTAGATTTAACCTGAATGTTAGCTTTAAGGATAATATTAAACAAAGGCGTTGTTAAATTCTACCTGAATGTTAGATTTATGAGAAATGTTAGTGGGTTCTGGAGATCGCTGGTTCGAATCACAGTTTGAGGCCGTGATTTTTTCACATAGATCTTCTGGTAAATGTTTTCCGGATCTCTGGGTATTGAAATTGTACTCCTGTATTCAGTGTCAAGCACATAAAAAATTCCTTGTCAGCTAGAAATAAAAAAGAGTAGGCTTAATTACTGGTGCCCGGACAAAATTAAAAAATTCAAGTTATAAATCTTCCAAAATTAATTAGTAAGCCGCAGGAAGTTTTAAAAATACCTACTATGTTTAGCAGAAGCCTTTGGCTACCTGGCAACAGGCATTAACGTACCTGTTTGAATACCAGAATTCTAAGTATTCCAAGTTAGTTTCAAACTGAATCTTAGATTTAGTCTAAATGTTAGTTTCAACGTGAATGTAAATTTAATTGGAATGTTAGTTTCAAACTAAATGTTAGATTTAGTCAAAATGTTAGTTTCAAACTGAATGTTAGATTTAGTCAAAATGTTAGTTTCAAACTGAATGTTAGATTTAGTCTGAATGTTAGTTTCAAACTGAATGTTAGTTTCAAACTGAATGTTAGATTTAGTCGGAATGTTAGTTTCAAACTCAATGTTAGATTTAGTCGGAATGTTAGTTTCAAACTCAATGTTAGATTTAGTCAAAATGTTAGTTTCATACTGAATGTAAGATTTGGGAGGAATGTTAGTCTTAACCAAATGAAAGTTTTAACCTGAATATTAGATATAGCCTTAATGTTAGATTTAGCCTGATTGTTAGGTTCAAACTGACTGTCAGATTAGCCTGATTTTAGATTTAGCTTGAATGTAAGATTCAGCATGAATATTAGATTAGCAATATAGTCTGTTAGTTTTATTATATTATATTTAACCTGATTTTCTGTTGGATTTATAAATCTAACCTGAATGTTATATTTAACCAAATAATTAGATTTAGTTTGAATGTTAGATTTAGTCTGTTAGAATTTGCATAAATGCTAAATTTATATTGATAGTTTGTAACATTTTGTCTGAATTTTAGTTTTAACCTTTGTGTTATGTGTAGCTAGGTTGTTTGATTTAGACTGGGTGTTAAATTTAGCCTTGTAATTTATTAGATTTAACCTGTTAGTTATTACTTTAGCCTTATAATCTGTTATATTTTGCTGGGTATTTTATTAGAGGTATTGCCACATCCAACTTATAGCTCAAACCTTGCTCCACTTGGTATCCACCTGTTTGGACCCCTGATAGTGTGTTAAATTTAGCAAAATACATTTAGCCTGGTAAAGTATTAGGAATAGCCATGTAGTTAGATTTAGCCTGCATGTTAACTTTAACGAGATTATTTAATATCGCCTGATAGTTTCTTGGATTCAGTCTGATCCAGTTTGTTAGATTTAGCAAAATAGATTTTCATTTAGTCCTATACTTTGTTAGAGATTGCAAAATAAATTTTCATTGTCCAATACTTTGTTAGATTTAGCTAAATAAATTTTCAGTAAGTCCAATACTTTGTTAGATTTAGCTAAATAAATTTTCAGTAAGTCCAATACTTTGTTAGATTTAGCAAAATAAATTTTCAGTAAGTCCAATACTTTGTTAGATTAAGCAAAATAGATTTTAATTTAGTCCCATACTTTGTTAGAGATTGCAAAATAAATTTTCATTGTCCAATACTTTGTTAGATTTAGCTAAATAAATTTTCAGTAAGTCCAATACTTTGTTAGATTTAGCTAAATAAATTTTCATTGCCCAATACTTTGTTAGATTTAGCTAAATAAATTGTCAGTAAGTCCAATACTTTGTTAGATTTAGCAAAATAAATTTTTATTAAGTCCAATACTTTGTTAGATTTAGCAAAATAGATTTGTATTTAGTCTGATGGTATGTTAGATTTATCACAATAGATTTTTATTTGGTCCTATACTTTGTTAGATTTAGCAAAATAGATTTGAATTTAGTCCGA
This sequence comes from Ariolimax columbianus, assembly GCA_036924085.1. Lineage (NCBI taxonomy): Eukaryota > Metazoa > Mollusca > Gastropoda > Stylommatophora > Arionidae > Ariolimax > Ariolimax columbianus. Next base: position 11,697,203 of record JAVGWX010000023.1, on the reverse strand, counting down.
TAGTTTGTTAGGCTCAGCAAAATACATTTTCATTTATTCCGATAGTATGTTAGATTTATCACAATTGATTTTCATTTAGTCTGATGGTATGTTCGATTTTGCAAAATAGATTTTCATTTAGTCAAATACTTTGTTACTTGAAATCATGGCATTCAAGCAGACATGTTAATGTCTGTTGCCAGGTAGCCAAAGGCTATCTGTAGTAGGTATTTTTAAACTTCCTGCACCTTACTAGGTATGGGGGAATGTACAAATAATTTGGGTATATTTTTAACTAGAAATTTATAATTTTTGTTCGAGCAGCAGCCTTTAAGCCTACTCTTTTTCATTTCTAACTGCCAATAGATTTTTAACGTGCGCGACACTGAACACGGGAGTCCGATCTCACTACCCAGAGATCAAGGGAATTTTTCCCAGAGGATCTACATGAAAAAATCTCGGCCTCCACCATGATTTGAACCCACACCCTCCACCAACCTAGATGGACACTTTACCTCTAGACCACTAACAAAATAAGTTTTAATTTAATGTGATAGTTGTTCAATTTAGCAAAATAGATTTTCATTTAGTCCAATACTTTGTTAGATTTAGCAAAATAAATTATCATTTAGTCTGATCGTTTGTTAGATTTTGCAAAATAGATTTTCATTCAGTCTGACTGTTTGTTAGATTTAGCAAAATGGATTTTCATTTAGCCCGTTTAATTTCTCCATCACAAAAGTTTCCAAATAAAAAAAAATCCTCCAAGTCAGGAGGCAACTAAAAAGGAATATCGTTTTGAAATCCGTTTATTCTTTCAGCTGTTTGACTTTGACATTGAGGTCAAGCCGATACTTGAAGTTCTGGTTGGCAAGACCGTGGAGCAGGCACTGCTGGAGGTGATGGAAGAAGAGGAGCTGGCCAATCTGCGGCAACAGCAGCGTACATTTGAGGAGCTTCGTAATGCCGAGCTTGTGGAGCAGCAGAGACTTGAGGAACAGGAGAGGAGGCATCGGGAAGAAAAGGTAAGAGTGAAGTGGTTTTCTTTTTTCGTTTGCCTCATTTCTCTATTCCACAGGATGGTGTGCGTTACAATACGGTTTTTATTTTGCGCCTGTCGGCCCAATACATCCGACTTCGGCATGCATTTTATGTAAGGGTCTGCTTCCTCCTGTATTTTCTAAGGGTTTGCTTCTCCAGGGTAACAGCTGGTGCTGTGATGGGGATCAAACCCAGCACCTTTGGATTGTGAGCCATGTCACTTAAACACTAGTTCACGCCGTTGCCAAGAAGGGGGGGGGGGGGGGTGGGTATATTTTTTTGGTACTTGCATGTAGTACATCAGGGGTGGAGATACTTACAGAGAAGAGCAGTTGCACTTTTATACTTGTGATGGTGGTTCAGCCCTGTAGGTCTTGGGGATATGGACTGCCCAACAGTGGAGAAATCTAATTGTAATATGAGGGGTGTTCAAATCAAACTGGGACTTTTTGTTCTAGTTTTGCCTGAATGGGTTATAAGCATGCTGGAACTACTATCATTAGTTAGGGGCACTTGTCTTTTATTACTGCTAGGTGACCCACTTGGCATGGGCCAGTCACGTGACAGATAAATATAAATTGTGGACAACACTGTTAGTGCTTGCATGGAACAGCGTGTTGTAATGAAGTTTCTTGTGAAAGAAGGCGTGAAACCTGCGGACATTTACAGAAGACTGCAATCACAATACAGTGATGAGGCACTCAGCCGCAGATCTTCTTCTTTTTTCGTTCGCTTTAAAATATTGTCTAAATCTGCAATGTTGTCTCTTGTATAAATTTCAATAAATTTCACTGTCTTTTGTAGTCAGCCGCAGTAAAAAATTTGGCTTAGGCTTGGCTTCATTCGTTCTCAATCTCCCGCTACCAAGCCCTAAAAGGGCTTAAGTAGCAGAATGAAGCCCAGAGAACGGAATGCGTTGTGTCGTAGTTTACAGCTTGACTGCGATATTTGCACCGCTCAGTCCAACACATTTGACTTCAGCAAGCATTTTTTGAGTACCGGGTTAGCATTCCCTCTTCGATCCCTTCTCCTTAGCCAGTCTGCTCTGTTGCAGCCTGTTATCCAGGATCACCGCATAGAGGTGTAGAAGGGTTTTGGCAGCTCTGGTTCGCTGGCCCTGATGCTAGCAGTCAGCTATGGGTCGCTGACCACTGCAGCTCATGTGCTGCTCAGCGTCTTGATGCCATAAAACATTTGAATGGTGTAAATGTTTTAGAAAAGTCCGTACATCCGTGAGTGATGATCCCGACCTGATCCTGCAAGATAATGCTCTACCTCATACAGCTCACTGCACTATGTGCCATCTGCAGCAACTCAGCTGAGAGGTATTGCCACATCCAACTTATAGCTAAAACCTTGCTCCAATTGGTTTCCACCTGTTTGGACCCCTAAAAGAATTTATGGGAGGGCAGCATTTCAGCACTGATGATGAAGTGAAACAGGCTGTCCTGGATTGGTTCAGATATACCGACAAGTCTTTCTCTGCTGAAGCTTTTCAAGCATTACTTAAACGCTGTGAAAAGTGCATAAACATAGAGAACACTTTAGTGAGTTGTTAAACCTGGGACAGTATGAACCAGCACCAGATGGAGAGAATACTTTAGTGAGCTGTTAAACCTGGGACAGTATGAACCAGCACCAGATGGAGAGAATACTTTAGTGAGTTGCTAGACTCGTACAAGTATGAACCAGCACAGCACCAGATGGAGAGAATACTTTAGCAAGTTGCTAGACCTGTACAAGTATGAACCAGCACAGCATCAGATGGAGAGAATACTTTAGCGAGTTGCTAGACCTGTACAAGTATGAACCAACACAGCACCAGATGGAGAGAATACTTTAGCGAGTTGCTAGACCTGTACAAGTATGAACCAACACAGCACCAGATGGAGAGAATACTTTAGCAAGTTGCTAGACCTGTACAAGTACGAACCAGCACAGCACCAGATGGAGAGAATACTTTAGCAAGTTGCTAGACCTGTGCAAGTATGAACCAGCACAGCACCAGATGGAGAGAATACTTTAGCAAGTTGCTAGACCTGTGCAAGTATGAACCAGCACAGCACCAGATGGAGAGAATACTTTAGCGAGTTGCTAGACTCGTACAAGTATGAACCAACACAGCACCAGATGGAGAGAATACTTTAGCGAGTTGCTAGACTCGTACAAGTATGAACCAGCACAGCACCAGATGGAGAGAATACTTTAGCGAGTTGCTAGACTCGTACAAGTATGAACCAGCACATCACCAGATGGAGAGAATACTTTAGCGAGTTGCTAGACTCGTACAAGTATGAACCAGCACAGCAACAGATGGAGAGAATACTTTAGCGAGTTGCTAGACTCGTACAAGTATGAACCAGCAAATCACCAGATGGAGAGAATACTTTAGCGAGTTGCTAGACTCGTACAAGTATGAACCAGCACAGCACCAGATGGAGAGAATACTTTAGCAAGTTGCTAGACCTGTGCAAGTATGAACCAGCACAGCACCAGATGGAGAGAATACTTTAGCAAGTTGCTAGACCTGTACAAGTACGAACCAGCACAGCACCAGATGGAGAGAATACTTTAGCAAGTTGCTAGACCTGTGCAAGTATGAACCAGCATAGCACCAGATGGAGAGAATACTTTAGCAAGTTGCTAGACCTGTGCAAGTATGAACCAGCACAGCACCAGATGGAGAGAATACTTTAGCGAGTTGCTAGACTCGTACAAGTATGAACCAACACAGCACCAGATGGAGAGAATACTTTAGCGAGTTGCTAGACTCGTACAAGTATGAACCAACACAGCACCAGATGGAGAGAATACTTTAGCGAGTTGCTAGACTCGTACAAGTATGAACCAGCACAGCACCAGATGGAGAGAATACTTTAGCGAGTTGCTAGACTCGTACAAGTATGAACCAGCACATCACCAGATGGAGAGAATACTTTAGCGAGTTGCTAGACTCGTACAAGTATGAACCAGCACAGCAACAGATGGAGAGAATACTTTAGCGAGTTGCTAGACTCGTGCAAGTATGAACCAGCAAATCACCAGATGGAGAGAATACTTTAGCGAGTTGCTAGACTCGTACAAGTATGAACCAGCACAGCACCAGATGGAGAGAATATTTTAGCGAGTTGCTAGACCCGTACAAGTATGAACCAGCACAGCACCAGATGGAGAGAATACTTTAGCGAGCTGCTAAACCTAGGACAGTATGAACCAGCACAGCACCAGATGGAGAATGAAACAGAGCACAGAGCTTAGAAATATTGAAATCAGAAGTCGAAGCGGCCCTGCGAGACAGCAAGAAAAATAAGGCATCAGGCATAGATGGTATCATAACACAAATGCTGCTAGCCTGCAGGACAACTGCTGTGAACTAGCTGGCCAAAGTATTTAATGTTGGCTGGACTTTGAGAAAGGTACCGACAGACTGGCAACGAGTAATCATTGTTCCTATTTGAAAAAATAAAGCCAACAAGCGAGAGTGCGAAACATATAGGGGAATCTCTCTTCTAAGCCAGATAGGCAAGATATATGTAAAGATACTAGAAAGAAGAGCAAGACAAATACTGGAACCCAAACTAGGAAATAATCAGTTCGGGTTCAGGAGAGGAAAGAGCTGCACAGACGCAATATTTGCATTGAGACAAAATGCGAATAGTCTACGATGGAAACAGCAGCCTTATATTCATAGATCAAGAAAAGGCGTTCGATGAGTAAACAGACATAAACTATGGAAGATCCTGGTAGATTATGGACTGCAATGTCTATTCCTTAGAAATATCAAAGCCCTTTATTAGGACAGCCAGAGTGAAGCAAGAACAGAAGGTATGTCGGAGTGGTTCCCCATTTCGTCAGGCGTCAGACAGGGTTGTGTTCTGTCACCACTTCTCTTTGTCACTGATATGAATAAAATCACCCTGGAGATAAATACAGAACAGGAAAATACAAACGAATTACTCTTTGCAGACGAGCAATGTCTGATCCACTCTAATAAACGAAACCTACAAAGTCATATTGATTTACTCTACCTGAACTGTCAAAAGTACGATATGAATATCAATACATCAAAAACAGAGGCAATGAATATAGGTAGAAAGCACACCACACTTGATATTCATGAGAATGAAACAAAAATAAAGCAGGTACAAGAATTTAGGTATTTGGGAGCTGTTTTTACTGAGGATGGCAGACTCGACAGAGACGAGAGACGAGAGTGCAGAGGGCAAACGCTGTCACATACCAGCTGTCTCCACTATTAAGGCACCCCAAGGTTTCCCTCCTAGCAAAAAAGCAGATGATAAATAATATCTTCATCCCAACCCTGTGCTACCAGTGCCAGACATGGGCATTGAATAAGGCCCAGGAATGAAAGTTAGCCACCTGCGAAATGCGGTACCTACGAAAGGTCACTAACAACACCAGAAGAGACAGAATCACAAATACGACTATTCGAGAGAAGGTTGGAAAAATTCTCTGCCTACAATACATCGAGCAACAGAGAATGAATTGATTTGACCACATTGTTCATGCAACCTTCTACAGGAGAACATCAGGAAGAAGGGCTAGAGGTAGACTGAGTAAAAGGTGGATAGACAGCGTAAACCAGACCTGTCGTAAAATTTGAAAAAATGTCACTTGGGCTAGGAGAGACGCGAAAGGCAAATACATACTACGACACTGGGCTACAATCCGGTAGAATGTGAAACAACAAAAGAAGAAGAAGAAATCTTGCTAACCTATAACCATTATCCTCCGTAGACATTTATTGACGAATGACTGAAGTATTCTTCATATTGCCTTTCTTGTTCTCCGAGTTTCTGTTCCGTACAGGAATACTGACTTGACATTGGAAATGAAACAATATGAACTTGGTATTAGTCATTATTTCACTGGTTTTCAATATATTATTCAGTAACAGGAATGCTATCCTTGCCTTTTCAATCCTAGTCCTTAATCGACCCATTTACGATTGTCGGGTATGAGATTCCAGAGTTACAATACGCAGAGACACAGTGATACTATCAAGAAGTGCAGAAGGGCTAGAGCAGCTAATTTCAGCCGTAAATGGACACAGTAAAGATCAAAACCTGTTCATAAACATAAATAAAACTAAGATAATGACCACCGACAAAGCACAATGTCAGCATAAATTTACAGTGTGTGGTGAGGAAATAGATCAGGTCACACATTTTGAATATCTGGGCTCCAGAATTGACAAAAATGGTGACTGCTCGAAAGAAATGAGAAGACTGGCCATGGCAATGCAGAGACTGAACAGCCTGATGAAATTATGGCAGGGCACCAACAAAATGATAAAAGTCAAAGTCTTGAGAGCCTGTGTTTTTCCTGTGGCAGCTTATGGCTGCGAATCATGGATGATTACCAAAACTTCCAGACAAAGAATCAAATCCTTTGAGTCAAAATGTTACAGAAAGATTCTCACAATACACTGGACAGAGAAGAGGACAAATGTAGACATTCGGCAAGAGTTGAGCATAGAGGAGAACTGGTTTATCAATTCCATTTTGGCTAGAAAATGCAAATACTTTGTTCACATCAAGAGACACAACGGTCTTGAGAGAACAGTAATGGAAGGTATGGTGCCAGGCAAAAGAGGAAGGGGTAGACCAAGAAGACGATGGCACCAAGATATCCAGGAAAGCCTGGGTATGACTGTGGCGGAGGCTGGTGTTTTGGAAAGGGAATGAGTTTCTTTCAGACAGTCTGTGATGAGAGCACCGTTTTATAAAGGACATGCTATATGATGAGCCCTTAATCTGCCTCCGTGTCCCCTGAAGTATCATGTGTGCTGCCCTAAATATGTGAATGTGTCCACCTCTTTGATTGACTCACCTCCTAAACAAGAGTGGAAACTCATTATCTTGGGGATTGGGAAATGTCAAAGTTAAGTCAAAGTTAATTTAGTTATAACACTGTTATCAATGTTATCATCTTACAGGAGCGGAGGATGAAACAACAGCGGGAGATATTGAAGAAAGAGAAGGAAACGGCGGAGAAGATTGCAGCTCGTGCTTTCGCTCAGAGCTATTTGTCAGATCTGGTGCCTTCAGTTTTTGGCACCCTGGCTGATAATGGTTATTTCTATGACCCTGTTGAGAGAGGTAAAATCTTCAGTGTTGTACTTAACTTAACTTAACTTAACTTAACGTAACTTAACTTACCTTAACTTAACTTAACTTAACTTAACTTAACTCAACTCAACTCAACTTAACTTAACTTAACTTAACTTAACTTAACTTAACTTAACTAAACTTAACTTTAATTAACTTAACTTAACTTAACTTAACTAAACTTAACTTAACTCAACTCAACTCAACTCAACTCAACTTAACTTAACTTAACTTAACTTAACTTTAATTAACTTAACTTAACTTAACTTTAATTAACATTTTTATATTGGTTTAGAAGACCCATCAGAGTCTGTAGACAACAAGTCACTTCTGCATTACCCTGCTCTAAAAACTATGCACATCTAACCTATTCTTAAATGCATTCCAAGCATTCACCACTCTCTGACTAAAAAAATATTTCTTATATCCAATCTGGACCTTTCTTTAGTTAATTTGTATCTGTGCCCTCTTGTTCTCGTTGGTGGTTGTATTTTGAAAAACTTGTTATAGTCTAATTTTACCTTTCCTTTGATCATCTTATAAATCTGTATTAAGTCACCTCGAATTCTTCTCTCTTCTATACACTATAGGCCGGTTTTTCTGAGTATTTCTTCATAACTGTAATTCTGGAATACCACTATAAGTTTTGTCGCTTTTCTTTGTATCCTTTCCAGCATGTTTATATCTCCTCTATGATAAGGACTCCACACCTGTACACAGTACTCCAATCTAGTTCTAACTAATACTTTATACAGTTTGACTATCACCTCCTTACTCCTATGTTTAATATTTCTTTTTATCATACTTAACATTTCATTTGCCTTGTTCACTGCTACCTGGACTTGCTCACTCACTTTACCTGTATGCTCTATTTTAACCCCTAGGTCCCTTTCCATTTATATCACTCTAATATTGTTCTCTCCCATACTGTAATTATGTTCCATATCGGATCTATCCATGTGGATAGCATTACTGCCGTAGGGGTGTGAGGTGTTAGCGACCTCAGTTTACTGTTGTAGGGGTGTGAGGTGTTAGCAATCTCACATTTCAAAGGCTCGGCTATATGAGGCGGTAGCCATGTCCTCTACCTCGCCGTTTTCACTTCCCGGACTGATTTATCTGTGCGACGTTTGGAGTCTACGTAAATCAAGACGCAGAGAAGCTCAGAATTACAGAAAGAGCAATGGAGCGTAGAGTCCTCAATATCTACCTGAGAGGCCACATCTGAAATGCCAACATCCACCAGTAAACAGAGTTTTGGGATGTCATTGATATTCTTTGTGGGGAGGGGGATCAACAACATCATCACGGCCCACGGGATAAATGTCACCTTGCAATGGATCCCTGGACATAATGGGCTATTAGGGAACGAGATGGTCGACAGATTGGCAAAAACAGGAGCCTCGAAACAACAATTGGATAGACCCTGCAGTAACCACACAGTAAAACGAATTATTAAGAATAATACTCGGGACATCTGGATGAACAGGTGGGCGACGGGAACAACAGGTCGCAGAGTATTTAGAGAAATGTCACAGCCAAAAAGTAACGATGACATAAATAAACTACATAGAAGAGTTCAAAGTCTCATCTTTAAGTTCTGAACAGGACACACCAGAGTCAATAGCCACTTAAATCGCATCAATCACCAGCACCTACCCCTGTGCAGACATTGCTCTCATCCTGATGAAACAGTTCGACATCTACTCATTGAGTGCAAGGCGCTTGCGGACATGAGGAAAAGATTATTTCAAACACTACCGACAATTACCAACACACTGTACGGAGAGGTGACACAACTGAAGAGGACCTGTATATATATTAGAATGGCATTGGGCTGCCAAGAGCAGGCTTGCTCAGTAGCTATGGGATAATAACAACATAACAACAACAACAGCAGCCAGACTGCACAAGTGGATTCCTGGACACTCAGACACACCTGACAATGACAAAGCAGACAGACTAGCAAAGAAGGGACCAACAGTTCATAAGAACATCAAACAAAGAAGCTTGGCTGAACAGATGGGGCATGGGAAACACAGGGAGGTAGGTCTACAGACATATGGCAAGCCCAAATCCAAATGACAGAATCAATCAACTCACAAGGAAAGATCAAAGCACCATTTTCGTGCTGGGAACCCAACACTTCCCATTTAACAAGTACCTGAACAGAATCCAACCGCAATCAACTCCTGAGTGCCAGCTGTGTACACACCCATATGAAACCGTTGATCATCATCTCTTTGAGTGCTCGGCGCTCAACGATGATAGAAAATTTATTCTTCCTCTGAGGTCAGACAAATGGAACACTTTGTATGGTACTAGACGATAACGGATAAACACGTGCAGATACCATTACATGGCATTGGGCCGAAGGGTGAGAGCCCGGATGCTGCTAGATCCACAACAACGACACTAGTACAGCTTGTTTCTAGAACCGTCACTTGGATGCAAAATAGGATCTTGGTCAGCTTTGGTTTGCTGTCCCTGATGCAGGCAGTCAGCTATGAGTTGCTCTTTTACTGAGTGTTGTTAAGTGACATGGCTCACAACCAAAATGTGCTGGGTTCGATCCCCATCACAGCACCGGCCATTACCCTGGGGAAGCAAACCCTTAGAGAATGCAGGAGGAAGCAGACTGTTACATAAATTCATGCCAAAGTCGGATGCACTGGGCCGACAGGCGCAAAATAAAAACCGCAGTGCAACGCACACCGCCTTGGGAATAGAGAAATTAGGCGAACGCAGTCCGTGGTTACAGCACTAAAAAGCCAGAAAAATACAGAGCTTAATGACTTAAGAACAGTACTCTGTCAACTATGCCAGCAGTCCACACCCAAATGAGTAATGGTACAGTTGGTTCCATCCCACTGTAACATCCAAGGCAACGTGGCGGCAGACAGACTGGTAAAAGAAGGTGCAAGGTTACCACAACCAGATTCTATCGTGACCTACGAAGAGTCCAAAAGGTTTATTAGGGCCAGATACATGGACAAATGGGAAACAGAACATACTGGCTACACAAAAAATGATGCCTATTACCAGTTGAACAGAAGAGAGCAGGTCATGGTCTTCAGACTCCGCACAGGCCACAACAGAGGTACCACCTATTCAATAAACTGAAGATAGGTGATACTGACGAATGCACCTGTGGTACAGGGAAAACGACCCCTGAACATCTGCTGCAAAACTGCCCGACATATGAGGACCAGAGAAAGCACATGTGGCCATCACCAGTAGCAACACTAGACAAGCTCTATGACAGTGTCGACAGCCTCAGGATTACAACTGTTTTCTTCGAACAAATTCAAGTTGACGTCTGACAGCGTACGAAGAAAAAGAAGAAGAAGAACCGCAGCCAGTTAGGCGCCATCTATAGCTGCTCCTAACAAACCACCTGGGGAAAGATACAAATAACTTGGGTAGATTTTTAATTTGTTTTTGTCTGGGCAGTGGTCGCTAAGCCTACTCTTTTCGATTTCCAACTGCCGAGGACTGTTTAACGTGCTCGACGCTGATCACGGGAGTCCGATCTCACTACCCAGAGATCAGCAGAAGTTCTGTGATGTCCAAGGAGAAGTCGCTTGTCGCTTGAACAGTTTTGCAGATGTGAATCAGTTAATCATGATCGTGCTATGTTCTAGCGGTATTACATGTGAGATAGCTATCTCGTACAGGTAGGTCGTCTCGAACATAGCCAGACATTTGAGAGAAACACTCCGCAGTATTTGGAACCTTTTTATATCTTCTGCTCACCAAAAGGTTATGAATTTCTCCTTTTCACACTAAAAAAACCTGGAGATCTATCAATTCAGGTGCCCATGATGCATCACGACGCTGACCCTGACCAGTATCGGAGGGGGGGGGGGGACCCCCGAATCAAGTCAGCAGTACGAAATATTTAAGAACATAAAGCAGTAAATATGTTTATGGTCAGTAAACGTGCAATTTACAACTTTCAAGTTGACTAAAATATAGTGGGTGGATAGCAACATTATTTGTTGGGGCTTGCAAAACAAAGTTTGAATTGAAAAATGGGCCTCAGAGCATTGGTGCTCGCAATCACTTTTTTACTTGCATTACGCGAGTACCAAATGTCATTAAAAGAGCACTGTGGTGCTCACGAGCACCAGGTTGAGAAAGCCTGGCCTATAGGATAGAGGCATGAAGCCTGCGTTTTTGTTTTCTTTATATTTGTTTCTTTTGGAGAGAGACAGACAAATTGGCAATGGACGGACAGAACTCATCATCATTGGCGTCTCAATCTTTGTATCCATGCGCGTGGTGCCCTGTGAGTTTTCTCCTGTATTTCGACACTGTCTGCTATGGCTGTAAAGGCCGATCCACAAGTGACAGTCCCTGCCACATATCGTACAATCATGCTGAGGAGGCTGGCTTGCCAGGGTGTTCTTTGATCTCTTCAGTCTTTCTTTTTTTCTCTGCAACCAGAAGGCATCTTCGTCAGCGACTATGCCCCCACCAACTTACTGTCTGCAAATAGCTCAATCCCGAGCAATTGTTTCCCATCCTTTGGATGGGATGTTGCATGGCCTCATGTCCCGCTTGCATACATCCTTGAATCGAGTGTGGGACGGCAGATTCTTCTAGCTCCAATGACCAGCTGTTCAATGAGGATATCTTTTGGCAGCCTCTCATCATCCGTGCGGTAAACATATCCCAACCATCGAAGACATCGCTGGCTCAACAGCGAATACATGCTGTGGGTGTTTGCTCGCTATAAAACTACATTATGTGGCACTCTCTCTTGCCATCGAATCCCCAAACAGAACTTACTAACTTACTTTCCGTGTCCAACACCATGTCACACAGCATCTGTCCAGTATTCAGCAACTTGAACTGCCTTGTCGTTAGCCTCTATCATTTCGTTCATGTCACAGGTTTCAGGGAGGTTGGGGCAGGTCATCAGATGGTCTTGGTCCTGAACTGCGCAGCATTCACATGTGTCGACATCTGAGTATCACCATTTCTTCAAGTTCACTCTGCATCTTGAGACACCAGTTCGAAGTCTGTTCATTGCCTTCCATACATCATAGGGTAGGTGGTGTCCAGGCGCAGCCCCTTCCTTGAGCTCTATCCATTGTTTGGCGCCACATCTCGATGCGTCGACCTTCCGAGATTGTCTGGATGGTCTCTGTCAATTTTAAGCAGAACTGAAGGCAGACATATCATAATGTTTGTCAGACGCGATGTTCATTGACGTCCCCTGTAACAGACCAAAGAGAAGTAATAAGACATGACATACAATAATTATCGAGTTGTTTCCCTTTGTTTAGATGTTGAACAAGGTTTCATCCCTTGGCTGATGGAGCAGGTCACCACAGAATTGGACAAATCAGAGCTGGGCCGTTTAGTTCTGGATGGAGTTCTACGGGATGTAGTGACCCACCGAAAGGTGTTGTACAGCCATGTTGGCCAGATGGAAATCGATTTTGAGGACGAGCAGGAAATCAGCAAATCATTTGCTGCCATACCTGATCGCTTGTCAGGCAATTTGTCTTCCGTAACGGTGAGTGATAGTGTTCTGAAGTTCTCGTTATTAGATACATATCATATGGTCATACATTATACGTCACTCCAGCGTATTTATTAGTGGGATCAGTCGTCTCGAGGTAAGGTATCCGTCTTGGGTGCTGGAGGTCGCGGGTTCGAATCACAGTGGACACCGGGATTTTTTCCACATGGATATTCCTGTAAAAATTCCCATGATCTCTTGGTAGTGAGATCAGACTCCTGTGTTCACTGTTGAGCACGTTAAAAATCACTTGGCAGAAATTGAAAGAGTAGGCTTAACGGCCGCTGCCCGGACAAAATGAACAGAATTCAAGTTAAAAATCTACCCAAGCTGTTTGTATCTTCCCCGAAGCCTAGCAAGCCGCAGGAAGTTTAAAATACCTACTACTCACAGCCGAAGCATTCGACTGCCTGGCAACATATATTAACATACCTGTTTGAATACCAATATTCCAAGTACATAGTATTTGTTTGTTGTTGTTTCTTCAATAAAATCACATCTATGTCGCCATAGGGAGTCGCGACTAACATCAGGGTCAGGTAAAACATACTGATCAAGACCTCACTTCAGGGTCAGGTGAAACATACTGACCAAGACCTCATGTCTGGGTCAGGTGAAACATACTGACCAAGACCTCACCTTACGTCAGGGTCAGGTGAAACATACTGACCAAGACCTCACCTTACGTCAGGGTCAGGTGAAACATACTGACCAAGACCTCACCTTACGTCAGGGTCAGGTGAAACATACTGACCAAGACCTCACCTTACGTCAGGGTCAGGTGAAACATACTGACCAAGACCTCACCTTACGTCAGGATCAGGTGAAACATACTGACCAAGACCTCACCTCACGTCAGGGTCAGGTGAAACATACTGACCAAGACCTCACCTCACGTCAGGGTCAGGTGAAACATACTGACCAAGACCTCACCTCACGTCAGGTTCAGGTGAAACATACTGACCAAGACCACATATCTTACCCTACCATACTCAAAGAAAGAACCTTTGTTACATCAGCTTAGCCAACCAGGTGGGGACCCATACTGTGTTCCCTATAGTGCTGAGCCTGCTGAGAAGCCTGGTATTGCACTACTGCCATATAGGAAATGATTGGGAGAAGATCTTTAAGGAGAGTTGTCTCGTTTGTGTGTTAGGGCACACGTTGAGGTAAGAGTGGGAGATGGGTCAAATCATTATCTCTGTGAGGTAAGAGTGGGAGAGGTATCATGATCTCTGGGAGGTAAGAGTGGGAGAGTTATCATGATCTCTGTGAGGTAAGAGTGGGAGAGGTATCATGATCTCTGGGAGGTAAGAGTGGGAGAGGTATCATGATCTCTGGGAGGTAAGAGTGGGAGATGGGTCAAATCATGATCTCTGTGAGGTAAGAGTGGGAGAGTTATCATGATCTCTGGGAGGTAAGAGTGGGAGAGGTATCATGATCTCTGGGAGGTAAGAGTGGGAGAGGTATCATGATCTCTGGGAAGTAAGAGTGGGAGAGGTATCATGATCTCTGGGAGGTAAGAGTGGGAGAGTTGTCATGATCTCTGGGAGGTAAGAGTGGGAGAGGTATCATGATCTCTGGGAGGTAAGAGTGGGAGAGTTATCATGATCTCTGGGAGGTAGGAGTGGGAGAGTTATCATGATCTCTGGGAGGTAAGAGTGGGAGAGTTATCATGATCTCTGGGAGGTAGGAGTGGGAGAGTTATCATGATCTCTGGGAGGTAAGAGTGGGAGAGTTATCATGATCTCTGGGAGGTAAGAGTGGGAGAGTTATCATGATCTCTGGGAGGTAAGAGTGTGAGAGTGATCATGATCTCTGGGAGGTGGTCAACTTTGTGGGGTAAGGGGTCGTCAACCCTTGGGGGTGGAAGGGTGGGTCGTGGCATCTATGTGATCTGGAGTAACTGGATTACGCAGATGAGCTGGTACTTGTGTCACTCAGCCATAGCTAGATGAGCTGGTACTTGTGTCACTCAGCCATAGCTAGATGAGCTGGTACTTGTGTCACTCAGCCATAGCTAGATGAGCTGGTACTTGTGTCACTCAGCCATAACTAGATGAGCTGGCACTTGTGTCACACAGCCATAGCTAGATGAGCTGGTACTTGTGTCACACAGCCATAGCTAGATGAACTGGTACTTGTGTCACACAGCCATAGCTAGATGAGCTGGTATTTGTGTCACACAGCCATAGCTAGATGAGCTGGTACGTGTGTCACACAGTCATAGCTAGATGAGCTGGTACTTGTGTCACATAGCCATAGCTAGATGAGCTGGTACTTGTGTCACACAGCCATAGCCAAATGCAAGAGGAACTTGAAAAGGGTGAAAGAGCAATCAGCCAATTTGGAACTGAATATCAAGCTCCTTAAACTCAAACGCTGTCAGCAAAGAAGCAACCGTGCTGGAGGGAGAGCCGTTGGAGGAAGTGGGTGCCTTTACCTATTTGGGCAGCACAGTTGACACACCAAGGGAGTACAGATGTAAGGACCAGAATCGGAGGGACAAGAGGGTCATTTCTGAAACACGGGGATCAAGATGCTGAGCAGCGCATGAGCTGCAGTGGTCAGCGACCCATAGCTGACTGCTAGCGTCAGGGCCAGCGAACCAGACCTGCCAAGACCCTTCTACACCTCCACGCGGGGATCCTGGATAACAGGCTGCAGCAGGGCAGACTAGCTAAGGAGAAGGGATCGAAGAGGGAATGCTAACCCGGTACTAAAAAAATACTTTCTGAAGTCGGATGTTTTGGACCGAAAGGTGCAAATATCGCAGTCAAGCTGTAAACTACGACACAACGCATTCCGTTCTCTGGACTACATTCTGCTACTTAAGCCCATTCAGGGTTTGGTAGCGGGAGATTGAGAACGAACGAAGCCAAGCCATTTCTGAAACACTAAACAACATATGGAGATCCAGGGAAATCATGATTCACACCAAATATTCAACGCCAGTGTCAAGTCAATGTTGTTGTATGGAGACGAAACATGGAGAAAGCAAAGACACCATCCCTCCGTAAACAGATGTCTTCCGAGATCTGGAGGCGGAAGTAAAGAAAATACTGAAAAGCTGGAAGGAAGGAGAAAAGATTGCACAGGACAGAGCTGATTGGCGAAGTTTGGTTGATGGCCTATGCAACTCCGGCTGATGGAAGGCGAAAGAGAGATGAAGGACAATAGATGTAAAGTAGCAGGACATGGTGCTGAAAGAAGACATATGGGAAAGGAGCCAACAACAGCCACTAGAACTACAAATTAAGCCAAGAAAATGGGGCTGGATACACACAGCAAGGCACTGTACACTAAAGCTAGGCATGCTGTCACGCGGAAACTCCAAGGGAAGAAAAAGAGAGGTAGATCTAACTACACGGAGAAGAGAATGTGAAAAAGGAATTAAGATTAAATAATTGCACCTGGAGATAGGCTGGCCAGGTCCCAAGTGCCCCGCCGGGGTCTTTGTGCACGACTTCATGGTACTCATGTATCTTGTTGAAAAAAAAAATGAAAAAAATGTAAAAGTTGATAAAAGTTAAGTGTAATCAAAATTTAAAAATGGGTATTGTCAGATACCGCACCGAGACGAGAACACAAACAAAACCTACGTTACGACCAATAGTCCTTCATCAGGGACAACAAATAACAACAATACTGAACTAACAAACCAACATATACGGAAAAAAATGGATCGTGTACTACCTATATCGTTTCTGACCAAGCGGAAGGGGGGGGGGGGGGGGGGAGAAAGCCTGCATAAGATCAACTTTTGCGCTTTTGCATTGATCATTTTTACATCAATTTGTTTGACAGGATGCTATTGCTAGCCTCATGCACAACCCTCTATTGTCTCCATCTCCAATACTCCTGACAGGGTGGAAACCGTTGTTCCCTTATTTCCTCTACAGTTTCCGACCGGGGGGGGGGGGGGGGGGGCTCTCTGCCCGATGAATACAATAATAATTTAAATTGTTTAATAAAAACAGCCCATGCAATAATAATTACAATAATAAAAGGATTCATCAGACTACATGAATAGCGGCAACCGCGGAAAAACACAAATATAAATCAATATCGAGAAGAAAGCGTTACAAGAAGTGATAATTATTCATCGGGAGATATCTACAACAGGTGTACGTGTTTCTTGTGGGAACCACACGGGTTAGCGCACACTCTACGTGAGTACAGTGTCATCGTAATGCCCAGCTCTGGTTGACTTGCCTTGCTCACGTTGTCATGGCCCATACAGGCTTGTGGGAGGTATCAGGTCTAATTATAATTTAATTGTGATATTCGCTGGCGTCTGAGGCGTCCCGTTGTATGCTCGTGTGAAATTAGCAACAATCAGGGCCACATGTTAAAGTTAGCCATTCATTCTTCAACATCTTCTGGCCAAGCTCATGACTGATTTAAGAAACCACAAGATACTTCCCCATTGAGTCGTTTAGTGGGTCCTTGAGAGCACACATGGGTGCTTACGTTTTGCCACGAAATTCGTTGACTAAACGTATTTGTGGCCCACACAATGGGTTGCATTCTGAGTGGAATTCGAAGAGGGAAGAGACGGCGCATTTAGAATTGTTGCCGGGAAAGGCAGGAAAGAGAGAGAGGGAAAGAGAGAGAGAGAGAGAGAGGGGGGGGGAAGGGAGGAGTCACGTGGCAGAATTAGAAAGTGGCCGCCATTTAAAAATTGTGTGTTTGAAGTTCATCTGTCTGACAATGGTCAAGTACAATGGAGAAAACTGTTTATTCAACAATGGCGACGTAATCTCGTCTGCCGCCAGTGTTTCTATTTCCGCGGTAACTTGTTTGTGGTATACAATATCGCCATAAAAGAGGATTTGCAAGTCAAAGGAGAGAAAATGTTTATTACTTTTTCCCCGCGTTAAAAAGAATACATTTGTTAGTGTTCAGATCTGGAGCGTGAATACTGTAATGGACTTGTCAAAATTGAAAACCCGGCTACATAATTTAAAGATTACAGTAATTTGTCGTGTTATCTTATATGGAACCCCCACACAGAAGCGTTTTTTGTGTGAGCTAACTACGTGTACACACGTGTACACACATATATCTGCCTACAAAACGAAATGGGTGCAATTTTCCCTCTGGTAATTGCGCAATTATTCCATCTTATTTTGTTTACTTTTATTGAACGATGAAAAAAAAACATTGCAATGTACGAAACATAAGGGAAAAAGAGAATAGGATTGATCGAATCTGTATTTGAAAACATCATCATTATCATCAAGTGCCGTCTCCGCAGCGGAGGTTGACAGTAATGGATCTTCATATGTCTCTGTCTCGCGCCAGGCTGGTACACGCAGTCAAACTGTCCCGACCACGTCCTGATGTTGTCTGTCCATTTGTACCTCTGCCAACCTCTGGCTCTCTTGTCCTCTACTCTACCTTCTAAAATAACCTTTAGCAGACTGTCATGTCGCTTGGCGTGGCCAAAATATTTTATTTTTCTGCTTTTTATTTCCTTCAGAAGTGTGTTCCACCTGGAGTTGTTACATAACCTCATTATTGGTTTCTCTATCTTCCCCAGAAACTCGCCTCAGTCTTCTGAATACCCATATTTCAATGGCCTCAATACACTTCTCCATTTTCTTTGTCAGTGTTCAGATTTCTACTCCTAAAACTGAATGCACATAGCATTTAATTATTCTCATTATTAACATCTGAGATTTCCGTTTTGACAGAAGTGTATCTCTCTAAGATCTGAGATTTCTGTTTTGACAGAAGTGTATCTCTCTAAGATCTGAGATTTCTGTTTTGACAGACGTGTATCTCTTTAAGATCTGAGATTTCTGTTTTGACAGACGTGTATCTCTCTAAGATCTGAGATTTCTGTTTTGACAGACGTGTATCTCTCTAAGATCTGAGATTTCTGTTTTGACAGACGTGTATCTCTCTAAGATCTGAGATCTCTGTTTTGACAGACGTGTATCTCTCTAAGATCTGAGATTTCTGTTTTGACAGACGTGTATCTGTCTAAGATCTGAGATTTCTGTTTTGACAGACGTGTATCTCTCTAAGATCTGAGATCTCTGTTTTGACAGACGTGTATCTCTCTAAGATCTGAGATTTCTGTTTTGACAGACGTGTATCTCTCTATGATCTGAGATATCTGTTTTGACAGACGTGTATCTCTCTAATATCTGAGATTTCTGTTTTAACAGACGTGTATCTCTTTAAGATCTGAGATTTTTGTTTTGACAGAAGTGTATCTCTCTAAGATCTGAGATCTCTGTTTTGACAAAAAGTGTATCTCTCTAAAATCTGAGATTTCTGTTTTGACAGAAGTGTATCTCTCTAAGATCTGAGATTTCCGTTTTGACAGAAGTGTAGAAGAACTGGTGGGTTAGAGTAGAAGAACTGGCGTGTTAGAGTAGAAGAACTGGCGGGTTAGAGCAGAAGATACAACAGTTAATAAGCTGACAGTAGCCGACGACTCAAAGCTGGATACTTGCATTAGGATCAGCGAACGAGATCTGGTCTGGTCAGGTCAGGTCATCCCGAAACCGGTGAGGTCGTTGGGGCACACATGAAGACATCCTCACAATAGCACGCCACCCTTCTCTGTCAGCGGCCGCTGCGTGTGCCTCTTCTAGTCGGAGATTGGTCCATTCTTTTACGCTGTCCTCCCACCTCTTTTTGGGCCGGCCTCTTCGCCGTCTGCCATGCACCTTTCCGTGGAGGATCGTATTTAAAAGACCATTTGATCTCGATATGTGACCGTACCAAGCGAGTTTCCTTCTTGTGACAGTTCCCAAGAGGTCTTCAAAAGGCCATATTGCTGTTGTAATTCTATCTCGTATTTCCTCATTTGTAACTCGATCTTTGTACGTGACGTTTAAGTCTTCAGAAACATCTTATCTCCAAGGCCTGTATCCTTCGCCGAAGGTCAACTTTAATTGTCCATGTCTCACAAGCATAGAGAAATATTGACAGGACCAGTGTACGCATTAATCTGATTTTCGTGCGTATTGCTAACCGTTTATCTTGCCAGATTTTGTTAAGCCGTTCAATCGCCGCTATTGTCTTTGCTATTCTGGTGAACACCTCACATTTTGATCCTTCATCACTGACACCAGAACTGATGAAGACCTTATTACGCATCCAAGCGGCGACCCTAGAGAGAGGCTGCATTAGTGTCATTTGTCTAAGAGAATATGGACTACATTGTGAAGGCATACCCGGTACATACAAAGGTAAGCTGAAATCGGATGTGTCGTGCCGAAAGGCGCATTTTCAGCAGCCGCTCTGTAAACTGCGATACACCGTTCTTTTCAGGACGAATGTTGAAGAAGATGAAGATTGCCGTATGGACAATAGGAAGAGCGGGGTTAGAGAAGAGGCTCTGGAAATGGAGACATACACCAGAACAGGACGTCCCTCTTGGAAGGAGAAGTAGACCTACCCATAAGGGTCGTCCAGATAAGTTAGGAATGAACACGATTAGTATCATAGTTCAGCTATCTTGATCAGACAACGTGATCGGGGCTGAAGATGCAGCTGTGAATGGGCTGACAGCAGGCAGCTACTCAAAGCTGGGTGCTTGCATCAGGGTCAACGAAGGAGGTCTGACCAACACCCGATTCCGTGGTGGCCCTGAAAACATGCTGCAACCATGCAGCCTGGCTAAGAGATTAGGAATCAACGAGGGAAGACAAACCTGGACACACAAATGCCGTGCTGAAATCGGATGTGTTGGACCAAAAGGCACATCTATCGCAGCATACATCACCGAACCATAACTTAGAAATACACAGATGGTCTTTAGATAGAACAGAAGCTGCACGGATGGAATTTTTACTCTCAGACAATTCGTAGAAAAAAACAATTGAATACGATTAGAAACTGCATGTTGTGTTTGTAGATCAAGAAAAAGCTTTTGACAGGGTAGATAGACATCATCTATGATAAATATTGGCACACTTTGGAGTAACCGATCACCTAACCAACCTTTGCAAAAGTCTTTACATTGATAACCAGCGTTCTGTTCGAACAACAACCGGACTCTCAGAAAAATGGCATTTCAATCTGAAGTATGACAAGGGTGTGTGCTATCCCTTTTGTTGTTCATCACATTTGTAGAAAGGAAACAATATTATTGTACTCTTAAACGAAATTTTGCTCGCAGACAAATAAGCTGCCGTAGCAACTTCAGAACTACAATTGCAACAACTCATCATCATCATGTAGCATGTCCTTTGTAGAACGTCGCTCCCATCACAGTCTGTCTGAAAGAAACTCGTTCCCTTTGTAGAACGTCGCTCCCATCACAGTCTGTCTGAAAGAAACTCGTTCCCTTGTAGAACGTCGCTCCCATCACAGTCTGTCTGAAAGAAACTCGTTCCCTTGTAGAACGTCGCTCCCATCACAGTCTGTCTGAAAGAAACTCGTTCCCTTGTAGAACGTCGCTCCCATCACAGTCTGTCTGAAAGAAACTCGTTCCCTTGTAGAACGTCGCTCCCATCACAGTCTGTCTGAAAGAAACTCGTTCCCTTGCCAAAACACCAGCTTCCGCCACTGTCATACTCCGGCACTCCTGGATACCTTGGTGCCATCGTCTTCTTGGTCTACCCCTTCCTCTTTTGCCTGGCACCATACCTTCCATCACCGTCCTCTCAAGACCGTTGTGTCTCTTGATGTGACCAAAGTATTTGCATTTTCTAGACAAAATGGAATTGATAAACCAGTTCTCCTCTATGCTCAACTCTTGCCGAATGTCTACATTTGTCTTCTTCTCTGTCCAGGGTATTCTGAGGATCTTTCTGTAACATTTTGACTCGAAGGATTCGGTTCTTTGTCTAGAAGTTTTGGAAATCGTCCATGCTTCACAGCCATAAGCTGCCACAGGAAAAACACAGGCTCTCAAGACTTTTACTTTTATCTTTTTGTTGGTGTCCTGCCATAATTTCTTCAGGCTGTTCAGTCTCTACATTGCCATAGCTAGTCTTCTTCTGATTTCTTTCGAGCAGTCACCATTTTTGTCAATTCTGGAGCTCAGATATTCAAAATGTGTGACCTGATCTATTTCCTCACCACCCACTGTAAATTTATGCTGACATTTTGTTTTATCGGTGGTCATTATCTTTGTTTTGTTTATGTTTATGAACAGATTGTGATCTTTACTATGTCCATTAACGGCTGAAAGTAGCTGCTCTAGCCCTTCCGCACTTCTTGATAGTATCACTGTGTCATCTGCGTATCGTAACTCTGGAATCTCGTACCCCCCAATCGTAAATGGGTCGAAACTTTCAATGTTCTCATCTTCTCGTACATTTCTCATTATACATTCCGCATATATGTTGTACAGATAAGGTGAGAGGATACATCCCTGTCGGACTCCCTTTTGTACTGCAAACCAATCTGATGTTTGCCCAGGTACTCGTACAGCGGCTTGTTGATCTTTGTATAATGTTTCAATGAGATGGACTATATGCAAAGGAAACCCCATTTCCTTCATGATTCTCCACAGATTTTGATGTTTTACCGTGTCGAAGGCCTTAGTGTAATCAATGAAACATGTGTACATGTCTACATTAAACTCTCTACATTTTTCATAGATATTCCTTAAATTGAATATGTGGTCCCAGGTCCCTCTGTCTTTCCTAAAACCTGCCTGGACTACGTGAATTTCAGATTCAAACCTTTTCTCTATCCTTCTTAATAGGATTCGCAAGAGTATCTTGCTAGCATGGCTGATCAGCGCGATAGTTCGGTAGTTCGTGCACAGCTTCAGGTTGCCTTTTTTGGGGAGGGGAATATAAATTGATTTCTTCCATGCTTCTGGCCACTCTGCACTGTGACATATCTGTTTACGCAGCTTGTGATAGACTCGAGCACATGCCTCCCCTCCTGCTTGTATTAGCTCTGCTGGGATATCATTGCATCCTGGGGACTTTCCCTTTTTCAGGCTTTTAATTGCAGAGCGTACTTCTTCCAATGTTGGTTCAGGTTCTTTCTCATCCTTTGGTAGGATTGTAACTGAGCGCTTTGTGCTGTCTCCATACATGGTTCTGCAGTACTCTCTCCATCTATTCAGTATGTCTTTGGTTTCTGTTAATGTGTTATCTTCTTCGTCATTTATGAAATGTGGAACCGGACGGAATTCCCTTGTCAGTGTTCTTATTGCTTTGAATGCATCTCTTTCGTTGCCTTGTTGTTGTAGGTTTTCTATATCCTTACATGTTTCTACTATGTATCTTCTTTTATCTTTTCTTATTTCTCTTCTAACTTTTCTTGCGCAGTTTTTATATGCTGTGTTGGTCCCCTTACTTCCCATTTGTTTTAATTGTTGCCTTTCTGCAATGAGTTTCTGTGTTTCCTCTATTATATAGCTCAGGCAACAACATATTGATAAACTAAATACAACATGTAAAGAATACAGCATAACAATCAAAGTACTGAGGTCATGGAAATATATCTAAATAAACGGAACAAACCAATATCTTCCTTGCAAAGCAACAAACCAAACAGATGGTTGAGTTCCACATACTTAGAGAGCACGTTATCAGCAGACGCAAGAATCACAGCGGAAATCCAACTAAGATGCGATAAGGCAAATTAGATCATTGGGCAATTACTCGAAAATTAGATCATTGGGCAATTAACTCGAAAATTAGATCATTGGGCAATTAACTCGAAAATTAGATCATTGGGCAATTAACTCGAAAATTAGATCATTGGGCAATTAACTCGAAAATTAGACCATTGGGCAATGCGCAGATATCGTAGCCCCTCTGTAAACTTTGCCTCAACGTCCTGTTTAGAACGAACCCCGAGAAGAAGTTTGGTTTTTATTTGTGCATGAAATTAAATAAATAATATTTTGTAATATTTCATTCCTCAGCAAAAATAATACTTTGGTAAAGATCTTATATTTGTTTCGTTTGAAAATTCGTTGTTTTGAAACAAAAATTAATTATTTCTGGAAGTTGGGACATTATTTGTTTCTTGATTTTGTTTGTTTAAAAGTGTATGCATTTGAATGACTCTGTTTGCAGCGCTTATTTTGATGCGTCATGAAAGTATGGTGCTCCGTTGATATTATTTACATTTATGTTATTGAAACAGAATAGGTTACTTCTTTGCAAATACGGACGTGAGTTAACGGGAGATCTTCCGAGACCAGGTCACGCGCATATTGTTGCGTCAACTCACGTCGTTCTTAAACATCGTTGGCCAGTTCTTCACTGTTGTCTTCGACACACTTTTGTCACCAAACACTGCCTGCATTTTGCGATGAATGTCAACTGGTCGACATCCTTCAGCTGTTAGAAACAGAATCACCGCTCGCTGATCAACTCTGAACGGATTCC
This sequence comes from Ariolimax columbianus, assembly GCA_036924085.1. Lineage (NCBI taxonomy): Eukaryota > Metazoa > Mollusca > Gastropoda > Stylommatophora > Arionidae > Ariolimax > Ariolimax columbianus. The sequence continues at coordinate 11,673,192 of JAVGWX010000023.1, read as the reverse complement.
GTATCACACCCGCCAAGTTTTCAACGTCTGCTGAGGAAACTATTATTCGGAGGAAAATGAAATTTTGCAAACTTGACGGTTGGTATGCAATGTCTACACAAGAAGGGACGTCAGTATGCGGAGTCGGAATATAATGAAATGAAATTTTGCAAACATGACGTTTATGTGTTGTTTACAAAAGACGTGACGTCATCATGCGCAACGTACGTATGTTCACTTGGCGCAGTTAGGTCCGGTTTCATTTGAACACGCCTCGTACATAACGTTTTTGGTACAGTGGTCTGGTAACTGTTCCGCAAATTTAATATTTGTCAATTGTAACCTCAACACAGGACGCTTTAGAAACATTGCGATGTAATGTCGCAAACATTTATTGTCGTCTCAATCTCTGTAGACATGCCAGTGACGCCCTATAAGTATTGTCCAGCTCTGTCTCCCTGTATTTCGACACTGTCTGCTATGGCTGTAAAGGCCGATCCGCGAGTGACAGTCCCTGCCACAGATCGTACAACCATGCTGAGATGGCTGGCTTGCGGGTTGATCTCTTCAGTCTTTCTCTTTTCTCTGCAGCCAGAAGACCTCTACGAGCGTCAGTAGTCACTATGCCCCCTCCAACTGACTGTCTCCAAACTGCTCAATCCTGATCAATCGTTTCCCAGCCCTTGGACGGGATGTCGCATGACTGCATGTGCCTTCTGCATACGTCCTTGTCACAAAACAAACAAACAAACAAACAAACACTATCATCAATGATTTTGTGTGTGTTTGGTTGTTATCTGGTTTCATTTGTTTTATTTTTATTTTGTTTTGTTTAATTTTTTTGTTTCTGAGTTAGAGATGGAACGATGTTAGCTCATTAATTTTCACAAGCTTATATGGATGTATGATAGTCTCTAATTATATTTTGCGATGATTTCTCTCTCTCTCCCTCTCTCTCTCTTTCTCTCCCCCCCCCCTCTCTCTCTCGTGCATTCTCTGCTCTACCGTAGATTTAAAAGTACTTATATATCTGTAACATATTATGTCTGTGTGACCCCCCTCTTTTCTCCCTGTTTCTCTCTCTCTCTCTCTCTCTCTCTCTCTCTCTCTCTCTCATCTGTTTGTTCCCGTTTCTCTATAACTGCATGTATCTTTGTCCTTCTCATCAAAACATATATTTATTTTGCTTCCTGTATGCATTTTAAAAAAGGATTCGACCTCCGCCCTTCTCTACACACCATCACTCACTGTCTCTCTAAATATGTACGTCCACGTAGCTTCTGTAACAAACCACTCCTCCTCTCCTATCTACATTGCATTCTTCATATCGCCAACATTTATTTCCTCAGGAGACAGACAATGCTGAGACTGTGGTCAGACATGAAGAGGAGGAAGCAGAAATACTACCAACAACTGAGGAGGAAGGAGAGCCCGAATCAGAACCAGCAGAAGCGGAGGCTGGAGGGGAAGACAACGATGACGTGGATGCTGCATAACGTCTGGCTTAGGTTTTATCTAGTGTGTGTGTGTGGGCTGCTCTAGCAAGTTTCTTTCAATATTAACTTTCGTATCATATGTGTGGCATTTGTTGAAATACCAGACACCGGAATTGTTTGTTGGTGGTCGAATGGTTTACCGTAGATTTTTAATGTGGCTTTCGTGAATTCAGCTAGGAAGCGGGAATGTTTAGTATGGTAGGATGTTTGTTGATTTTTTCTAAGAGGTGTTTATTGAGTCAGTATGTTATTAGTATATACATATATAAACACATACATAACGCATAAATAAACATATATATACATACATAAGTATATATATATATTTTTTTTTTTTTTTTTTTTTTTTTTTTTTTTTTTTGCGTTCGCCTTATTTATCTATTCCCCAAGGCGTGTGTGCGTTACAATGTGGTTTTTATTTTGCGCCTGTCGGCCCAGTGCATCCGACTTCAGCATGCATTTTATGTAAGGGTCTGCTTCCTCCTGCATTTTCTAAGGGTTTGCTTCCCCGGGGTAACGGCCGGTGCTGTGATGGGGATCGAACCCAGCACCTTCTGGTTGTGAGCCGTGCCACTTAACCACTAGGCCACGCCGTCCCCTTATATATATATATATATATATATACACACACACAAACTTACATATATACATGCATGTATACACACACACATACATACAAACATACATATATACACGCATATATAAAAACACACACACACATACAAACATACATATATACACACATATATAAAAACACATACATACATACCTACATACATACATACACACATACATACATACACACACACACACACATACATACATACATACATACATACATACATGCATACATACATACATACATACATACATACCTACATATTCACACATACACACGTACACATACATCATTGAGGTGTTTTTTCCTCTCACCAAAACCCAAGGGAGGTGGGAATTTGTAAGGTTTAGAGTAAAGGTCGCTAGTCCCTACAATAGTCATGGTATGTGCAGATTAAGTTATTATTTTACTAGTAATATACAAAAATGTAGAGCTTACCTAGGTTTTCAACCCATATCCATTGGTGAGGAGATATTCATTCAAACTATTCGGCCACCAGCTTATCCAGCAATCAATCAAAGCCGGTCGCTCCTTTCAGGACATAAGCCATTGACAACCCTCCTCCAGCAAGTTTGAGGTTAAGCTGCCCTAAGTTCATTTTCAGTCTTCACGTGTTTCTTTGTCTACCTCGCTTCCTCCTTCTCTGTGGATTCCATGCCAGGACCTGTCTGGTAACCCCATTTTCTGTGTTTGATTTGTTGCTCGACTGGTAGTAGTTGGCTTCTTTCCCATAGGTTTTTGTTACTCACCAAGTCTTGCCAACCTATACCCACTGTCTTCCGTAGACATTTATTGAGAATCGACTGGCCTTTTCTCTGTACTGCCTTTGTCGTTTTCCAAGTTTCTCTTCGTACAAGAGTACTGATTTGATATTGGAATTAAACATTCATAATTTGGTATTAGTCTCTATGTAGAGCAGAGCACGAGGTAAATCAGCTGATAACTGAGAACATGCAGGAGAGTGACGCTGTCATATATACCGACGGATCAGTCGTGCGCATCGTGGGACATCAGACTGGGGTCTCTCGGCTAGAGTGAGTGGAGAGGTCGTTGCTCAGCGCAGTAGGCCATACATGTCAACAACCTCCAGTATGAGAATGGAGACGGAAGCAATGACCTCAGCACTGAAATGGATATCTGAAACTTCTATAACATGGGCAGTCTTCGTGACAGACGCGCAACCGTACTTCAGAAAGTACAGAAGGGATGGCTTAGGTATAGTGGATAGCAGCTGTTGAGGCCTCAAACCTCCAGGGGTAAACACGGATCTACTGTCCTGGTCATGCTTTGTTTCATGGCAATAAAAGAGCTGACATCTTGGCTTCACAATCTCCTATCATGGGCACATTAGCGATGGATAGAAGTGACATTTTGAAATCAATCAATGACCGCCTGCTGGATGAGGACACCACAATAGATGAAGCAGCAATCCACAGACTGCAAAGTTTCAACATTGAACGAGGTTAGAGCGGAGTGGGGCGCATGAGACGACGGTGCAGGAGAGTGTATAACCAGTGAGCTACAGGGACCATCAGCATCCATACCTTACGCCATTTAATGAGAGAGACTGAGCACCTATGGGTATGCCCGGAGTGCAGTGACGTTTCTTAGAAACAGAAACAGTCTCTATGCAGACATATGGTTGGCATCCTGTCAGTCTCGAGAGACAATGGACTTCACACTAGAGAGGGATCTAAGTCAGCTGTTGCCCTTGCTTTCGCTGCACACGTTTGGAGTCTGCGTCTTGGCGCATCTTGGTTTCCCCTGCACGCAGGCCAGTATACAAAGCCAGGTCTGTCTTTATACAGATGGCGCATCTTGGTTTCCCCTGCACGCAGGCCAGTATACAAAGCCAGGTCTGTCTTTATACAGATGGCGCATCTTGGTTTCCCCTGCACGCAGGCCAGTATACAAAGCCAGGTCTGTCTTTATACAGATGGCGCATCTTGGTTTCCCCTGCACGCAGGCCAGTATACAAAGCCAGGTCTGTCTTTATACAGATGGCGCATCTTGGTTTCCCCTGCACGCAGGCCAGTATACAAAGCCGGGTCTGTCTTTATACAGATGGCGCATCTTGGTTTCCCCTGCACGCAGGCCAGTATACAAAGCCAGGTCTGTCTTTATACAGATGATAAAGACATAATAGACACACATATTTATTTATTTGCGAATGTTGTTGGATCTATCTTGGTAGCATGATTTTATCTGATGGGCGGATCGGTCCCGATATGTCAAGGTGGATCGGACTACCTGCGTCTGCTATTTATGGACATCCGTTGTGTGTGGACTAATGGCAAGGTCTCCCTTGAGACAAAAATTGGTATCAGTCCTCCTGGCTTCGAAATCTGGACATTGCTCAAACACGACATGTCAAGACTAGAGGCCTTCCACATGCTCAACTAACGACATATCCTGGGCATCCGATGGCATGACTACATCTGCAACATGGAGGTCTCCGCCAAAACAGGCATCCACCCAATCACAGAAACACTTGACCGACGCTGAGTTTCTTTGTTCGGTCATGTTGTACGGATGGACCAGGAAACTCCAGCACACAAGATTCTACACAAGATTCTCCTGACTGGATGGAGGCGTAGAAGAAGCCGTCCTCGTACGATATGGCTCCAGCAGATATCAACTTCTACCTCCGCCCTGTAGGAGGCATGGAACCATGCTGTAGCTGCGGGTCATGGATGTGGTCGACGGACGCAATGGGCCTCAGACGTCTAAGGGAACATTATTATTATTATGTTGTTGAATGTTTACAATGAATTAGTCTATACTTGTGTGTGGCCTAAAAAGGGCATTAAGAGGCGGGTTGGCGTTTTATCTCTCGTAACAGACTGCAACAGGGCAGACTGGTTAAGGAGAAGGGATCGAAGAGGGAAGGTTAACCCGGTACTAAAAAAATGCCTGCTAGAGGGGGATGTGTTGGACCGAAAGGTGCAAATATCGCAGTCAAGCTCCTACTGCTTGCAAAACCTTTTTCAGGGTTTGGTAGTGGGAGATTGAGAACGAACGAAGTCAAGTGAAGTCAAGTGAAGTCAAGTGGCGGTTTGCAGTAGCATTCCTCACATTCTGAGCGTGCTGATAGAGGTGAACTGGAGTCCTCCAGGCAGTTGTGGTATGCTTGGCTTCATCTGCATGTTGCTCACTACTATGGGGATTACATCAGTCCCCCACTTTGTTAGCCAGGCTGCCATGAGAACAACCCGATTTTTGGGAGAACTGCGAAACAGTTAATGTGGGGGTCTTGACCAGTTTATTTTGCCTGTCCCCGATTAAGATGTCCGATCATTATGTTTTACCTGACCAGACGCAAGTCTCCTCTCCACTTTATTAAGGCAGTCATTCTCCGTGAGAACAAGCCGATATATAATATAAATTAAAATATTGTAGAAATAGGAATATTTGTAAGCCTAGCCAATAATTGACATACATGGACGACGTGAAGAGAGCTTAAGGAACCGCAGGAAGTCCGCGAACTGCCATTCTAGAAATAAACAAGGGATGGTGTAAACTGTCTCCGAGCCCTGGGTACGGATAACTATGAATATGTATGTGAAATGTATTTTCTTGTATATAACAAAAATATGTGCTGCTTTACTTGAATGGAAATAAATTACAAGTATTAAGGGGATACTGGGAAAGAAAAAGACACCGCCAACTATCCAAACAGATAGGCCTGCAAATAAATGCTTCAAAAACAAAAATTGTGAATCTCACAAACAAATCAACTGATATTGAACTGGATGGTATTATATTACGGAAGGTAGAATATTTAATCTACTTAGGCAACACAAGAGAATGCGACGAATACGTAGAAACTTAAATCTTCTCTCGAATCGCTTTGGCTTCGTTTGCATTTAACCAATTTACAAGTTATTGGATATTGAAATAACTGAGCAAATACATCAAACTAAGACTGTTCAACTACAACTTTCTCTTCGTCGTTTTATCTCAAACTCCCGCTACCAAGCCCTGATAAGGGCTTTACAAGTAGCAGGATGTCACGAGAACGGAATACGTTCTGTCATAGTTTACAGCTTGACTGCGATATTTGCATCTTTTGGTCCGACTTCAGCAGGCATTTTTGAGTACCAGGCTAGCCTTCCATCTTCGATCCCTTCTCCTTAGCCATTCTGTTGCAGCCTGTTATCCAGTACCACAGCGCGGAGGTGTAGGAGGGTCTTGGCAGCTCTGATTCGCTGGTCCTGATGCTAGCAGTCAGCTATAGGTCGCTGACCACTGCAGCTAATTCTCTGCTGAGCATCTTTGTCTTCTTATTCCTCTTCTGCGTTTGTTCTCTATCTCCCGCTACCAGGCCCTGAACAGGATTTTGCAAGTAGCAGGATGTTGCCAGGAGAACGGAATACGTTCTGTCATAGTTTACAGCTTGACTGAGATATTTGCACCGTTTGGTCCGACACATCCATCTTCTAATGCATTTTTGAGTACCAGGTTAACCTTCACTCTTCTATTCCTTCTCCTTAGCCAGTCTGCTCTGTTGCATCCTGTTATCTAGGTTCACAGCATTGATTTGTGTAGAAAGGTCTTGGCAGCTCTGGTTCGCTGACCCTGATACTATCAGTCAGCTATGTGTCACTAAAACGCTGCAGCTAATTCACTGATTGATCCCTTTGATTGGTTTGATTTATACTAGGCCATGATTGTTGAGCAGCTCAATCTGACTTCCCTGAGAAAGTGTTACCAGACTTTTTATTTACGGAGGAATTATACGCCAATTCTACTTTCTCTTTCTTAGTCATTCTTCGTCTATGCTCTGGGGATGTAAAGGTCCATTTTTGATATATATTTACAATCAAGTGTGGTGCAGACAAATGTGTGATATGCTTGTTGTGTCTTTGCACGATGGAAAGACCCCCTTCTTTTTGAAAAAAATGTTGTTACATTTATAATGTTTTCCAGAACAGAAGCTAACAGCCTATTCTATTTGATGTTAAACCCCCAATAGTTATTTCACCTATCTATCTATCTATCTATCTATCTATCTGTCTGTCTGTCTGTCTGTCTGTCTGTCTGTCTGTCTGTCTGTCTGTCTGTCTGTCTGTCTGTCTGTCTGTCTGTCTGTCTGTCTGTCTGTCTGTCTGTCTGTCTGTCTGTCTGTCTGTCTGTCTGTCTGTCTGTCCGTCCGTCCGTCCGTCCGTCCGTCCGTCCGTCCGTCCGTCCGTCCGTCCGTCCGTCCGTCCGTCCGTCCGTCCGTCCGTCCGTCCGTCCGTCCGTCCGTCCGTCCGTCCGTCCGTCCGTCCGTCCGTCCGTCCGTCCGTCCGTCCGTCCGTCCGTCCGTCCGTCCGTCCGTCCGTCCGTCCGTCCGTCCGTCCGTCCGTCCGTCTGTCTGTCTGTCTGTCTATCTATCTATCTATCTATCTATCTATCTATCTATTTATCCATCCCTCCATCTATCTATCTATCTATCTATCTATCCATCCATCCATCCATCCATCCATCCATCCATCCATCCATCCATCCATCCATCCATCCATCCATCTATATTTCAATCTATCTATGTTTCTTGCACGCCAAATACAACACATAAGGCATACACAAATGATCTCCAACTGGAACGGTGTGACGCCGCTGTTTTTAGATCTTCTATTGCGCTGAGGTCGATAGTTGAGCCCTCTCGGATGATTGTTCTTCTGAGTATTTCCTTGGGTCTCCCTCTTTTCCGAACGCACCTTGGTGGTCATTCTAGTGCTTGCAATGGAAGACGGTTGTTGTTCATTCTAAAGACATGTCCGATGTATGTCCATCGTTTATTCCGGATGATGGTCAACACGTATGATTGATTTGTCTCTGTTCTTATCGAGTCATTAGTTATGAACTGGTCCCAGCGTATACTCAATAATTTTCTTAAACATTTATTTTCAAAGACATTTAGTTTGTTTTCCAGCACTTTCGTTGTCTTCCATCTTTCACATCCTCATGTCAGGACTGATATTACGATTGAGTTGAATAGTCTGAGCTTTCATATACCTAGGCAGCAATATAGAAAGTGTTCGGAGGTACAGAAAACGATGATCAGTTAAGAATACAGAAGGTGAAAAGAGCTTTCATTGCATTTAGGAATTTATGGAAGTCAAAATAAATTAAAATCACCACCAAAATAAAAATCATAAGCTCCAACGTCAAGTCTGCTCTATTATATGGCTCTGGAACGTGGAGGACATCACAGATACTTATGAAAAAGGTACAGACTTTCGTAAATGGTTGCCGGCACAAAATACAAGGGAGGAGATGGTATGACACGATCATCAACGTGGAACTGATGGGGAAAACGGGACAAATACCAGCGGAGCATGGAATACGGAGGAGGTAATGGATAGGACATAAATTACGGAAACCAGTTGATAACATTACCAGACAAGCTCTGTTCTGGAATCCACATGGCAAGAGAAGTAGAGGAAGACCGAGACACTCATGGAAGAGGGAACTGGAAGCAAATGTAAAGGCAGCAAACAGGATGTGCACGGAATTGTCTCAGATGGCTCATGATAAGAAGACTTGGCTCAGATGGCTCGTGATAGGAAGACTTGGCTCAGATGGCTCGTGATAGAAAGACTTGGCTCAGATGGCTCATGATAGAAAGACTTGGCTCAGATGTCTCATGATAGGAAGACTTGGCTCAGATGGCTCATGATAGGAAGACTTGGCTCAGATGGCTCATGATAGGAAGACTTGGCTCAGATGGCTCATGATAGGAAGACTTGGCTCAGATGGCTCATGATAGGAAGACTTGGCTCAGATGGCTCATGATAGGAAGACTTGGCTCAGATGGCTCATGATAGGAAGACTTGGCTCAGATGGCTCATGATAGGAAGACTTGGCTCAGATGGCTCATGATAGGAAGACTTGGCTCAGATGGCTCATGATAGAAAGACTTGGCTCAGATGGCTCATGATAGGAAGACTTGGCTCAGATGGCTCATGATAGGAAGACTTGGCTCAGATGGCTCATGATAGGAAGACTTGGCTCAGATGGCTCATGATAGGAAGACTTGGCTCAGATGGCTCATGATAGGAAGACTTGGCTCAGCTCGTGATAGGAAGACTTGGCTCAGATGGCTCATGATAGGAAGACTTGGCTCAGATGGCTCATGATAGGAAGACTTGGCGAGTATTTGTTGAGGACCTATGCTCCACAGAGAACTGACAGGTTTTTGATTTGATTGAATGATTGTTTGTACATGCATAGCGTATTAATAGGACTTCCGAGTTTATCGGCAATCTCTGATAGCACTGGTTAGCGATTCTAGATTCTGCCTTTCTCGAGACTAGGGGACGGTTGAAGCTTGCGGATTCGAACATCCACAGTTTTGTGATTTCGTTCGTTCGATTCTTGGAAGGCAATCTTACCTATGAGCCATAGCAATATTCACACCCCCCCCCCCCATACACTCCCAGCCAGGCCCCCCACCCCCTTCCCCCAGCTCATTTTCCCAAAGTCAAGTGGCACATATCCCAGCTGCTTAACTGAACTTAACGTCTTTATACTGGTTTAGTAGTCTCTGCAGAGTCGGTATACAACCAGTTTCATTTACATTACCTTGCTCTAAAAGCTATGCGCATCGAATTTATTCTTAAATGCATTAACTGTCTCCGCCTCCACTACCTCCCCTGGCAATGCATTCCAAGCAGTCACCACTCTCTGACTAAAAAAAATATTTCTTAATATCTAATCTGGACCTCTCTTTAGTCAGCTTGTAGCTATGCCCTCTTGTTATTGTGGGTGGCTGTATTTAAAAAAACAACTTGTTATAGACTAATTTATCGGTTCCTCTGATCATCTTATAAACCTGTATTAAGTCACCACGAATTCTTTTCTTTTCTAGACTGTATTCCGGTTTTTCTGAGTCTTTCCCCATAACTGTAATTCTGGAATCCCACTATCAGCTTTGTCGCTCTTTTTTGTATTCTTTCCAGCATGTTTATATCCCCTCTATGATAAGGATTCCACACATGTACACAGGTCCAACTAATGCTTTATACAGTTTGACTATCACTTCCTTGCTCTTATGTTTAATATTTCTTTTTATCATACCTGACATTGCATTTCCCTTTTTTCTGCTACCTGAACTTGCTCACTCATTTTACCTGTATAATCTATTATAACCCCTAGGTCAATTTCCTTATCCATCTTTCTAATATTGTTCTCGTCCATTCTGTAATTATGTTCCATATTGGAACATTGCTCTTTGAATCAATCCTTCATCCCTCCGAATTATGATCCAAAGTTCGAAAACAAATCCAAAATTGTATTGTGTCAGCGGTGGCGAAAAGACTGTATATTGAGGTCATTTTGAATGAAGATTTCTTTGGTTGTAGTATTCATGTAATAAACTATTAGGTATATATATTTGTACACTTTTATATCTTAATTGATAAATATACATATCTGTATTAGATCTATCTATCAGGTATAGTTATCTTCATAAACAATGTATTTTTTTATCTTCACATTTAATTAACGTCTTTTCACAATCCAATCTGGCATAGGTAATGAAACGAGTTTGTTGCAGAAATCTAAATGAAATATGTTTGTGTTAGTTGTTTTTTTTTGTTGTTTTTTTTAAACACAACCATTGTATCATGCCAACTGTTGGTATTTGGGTTTTAAGTCACCCCAAATAAAAGAAATATCATCTTTTTTTTTGGCACATGTTTTGAGGTACTGGCATCACAGAATAGTCCACATTTGAAATGTTAGGGGTGTCATACATCCTGCGAGAATAGACACAAATTTCTGTTTCCTCCTCTGCTTACTACCACAGTCTTAGCTATGAATTTTCTTGGGTTCGGCTTAGGTTAGGGCTAGGGTTAGGGTTCGTGTTAGGTTAGGGTAAGGGTAGGGTTAGCGCTAGATTCTATTCTACATTTCTGTCTTTCACTAAACCTTTACTTATTTGTTCAAAATAAAATTATATCGACCTATCCTCCCCTTAACCCAAAATGGAATGACTCGTTAAAGTCATCAGCTGTTAGATACGTACGATGGGAACGGGAACCTACGGGACTCTGTTTGGGATGAATTAAGGCGCATCTATACTCTAACACTTCGCAGAACTGAATAAAAACATCATTTTTATACTTTTATCTGTATCTAAGTCCTTACTAATTTATTTAAAATAGAATTATATTTATCTGTTATCCCCTTAATACGTTACGTGCAATAGGAACCCAGGGGACTCTGTTTGGGGTGAATTAAGACGCAAGTACCCATCTGTCTACTTATGTATGTAGCAGTCAAGTGTGTGTGTCGGGGGGGGGGGGGAGGGAGGGGCAGTAGGCACAGTTGTGTTTCGTGTGAAGTGGCGTAGCTAGAGCTTGTGCCACCTAGCACAGTTCCTGGGTTTGCCACTCTTCAAAACAAATCAAACATACTTAGATAAAAAGTCTATACGATGTATAGGGAGAAAAAAAGAAGTGAAGACACCATAATTATTTCTGAATGAGACTGATCTTGAGGAAGGTGTTCGCCTCGGGTGCCGGAGGTCGCGGGTTCGAATCACGGTGAAGACCGGGAATTCTTCACATGGATCTTCTGGTAACAATTTCCCTGATCTCTGGGTGGTGAGATCAGACTTCCGTGGTCAATGCGGAGCATGTAAAAAATCTCTTTACAGTTAGAAATCTAAAAGGATAGGCTTAACGGCTGCTGCCCGGACAAAATTAAAAAATTCAAGTTAAAAATCTATCCAAATAATTTGTACCTTCCCCCAGGTCTAGTAAGCCGCAGGAAGTTTAACATACTACTACGGGTAGCCTTCGACTACCTGGCAACAGACATTAACAACATCCCTGTTTGAATACCAGGATTACAAGTAGATTATTTCTGAAGTGAAATATTAAATTTCAACATTCTAAAGTGTTATTTTTCTCGCTTTTCAGTTAGGAATATCGTATACAGTATGGCCAGGTTTCTTAACCCCAAGGTGCTCATTATAGATCTTAAGTAATTCTTGACCAATTTTAATTTGAAAAAACTCCTCCAACAGCTAACAACACTAACAGCCATTGGGAGGAACATTTATAGTATCTTCTTCTTCTTCGTTCATCCCCAGATCAAGGTTCCGGTTTCTCTTACAAAGGACACCGTTGTTTGTAAGGCTGTTTCGTTTCCATACAGCTTTTGTCTCATATATCTGTCTCATGAGACCAGTATTGTTCTCTCTTTTCCTGCGTGAGTGTGCAGCTTTGCAGGATGTGTTCTACGTTCATGATATGCTCCCCACATGGGAACCTGTCATCTGTACCAATCCTCATTTTGTTGTAAAGATGACCCTTGAGTCTGTTATGCCCAGTTCTCAGTCTGAAGATGATGATTTGCTCTTCTCTAAAGTTATAGTAGCTGTCTTCTTTTCAGAAGTCGGGGTGTTGATCAGCCCATTTTACCCTGAAGTTGGCTTTATTATGGTCTTGGCCTCATTATATGTGATACTCAGGTCTGTTTGTGGGAGTGATACTCAGGTCTGTTTGTGGGAGTGATACTCAGGTCTGTTTGTGGGAGTGATACTCAGGTCTGTTTGTGGCAGTGATACTCAGGTCTGTTTGTGGGAGTGATACTCAGGTCTGTTTGTGGGAGTGCTCTTCCACTCTTTGCTAGAATTTGTAGTATTATTACAGTATTCGGAACTGAGTTGTCAAGACAAATTTTGACTCCACAATCAGCACTTCAAACACTGAAATTTGAGAAACTGCCAGATCTACAGGCTCTACTGTCTGAACTGAGCAACCAGCGCAAGATTGTCATGCAGTGGATACCTTCTCATTGTGGAGTACCAGGAAACGAGAGAGCAGATCGACTGGCAAATGAGGGTACTGCAGACGAGCAACCAGATGTGCCAGTTACATACCAACAGAAGATAAGGATGATCAAATCAATCAGAAAGCCACCAATGGTAACACAAGATGATTACCATAAGATGAAGAGAGAGCAAACTTATGTTGCGCCTTAGAACAGGACACAACCGATTCCACAGCCACATGTACACAAAAATGAAGATTGACAACTCAGCCATGTGTACATGCGGACAGGCACCCCAGACAGCAGAGCACATACTACAAAACTGCCCCGTATATGATATACAAAGAAAATCTCACTGGCCCATAGAAACAACACTGGAAGAGAAACTTTATGGACCTGTATGTGAACTACAAAAGACAGTGAAGTTTATACAAGAGACAACATTGCAGATAGAGACAATATTTTAAAGCGAACGAAAGAAGAAGAAGACTAATTTTGAATAAACTGAAAACGTTCAAGAGGGGCCTTGTGAGAGTTAAAATGGTTAAATATTTTTAAACACACATTATTAGAGTTATGGGCCATAGTGAAGCTCTTCTTACTTCTTAAAAGTTTGAGATTATAATTATTTCGCACTTTTAGTCAGAATGGAACTGTTTTGTTCTGTAGGGACATGGTAACCATGTGTAAAAAATGGTTGCTAAGGAAAATTACATGAAGAGTGACGATATGATTGTGCATGTAATGAAAGCGATACTTTTAAGTACTTGTCATTTTGTTGTCATATTTTGTCATTTTGAAGATGAAACCAAAAAGTGTGACGCGCTCATTCCAGAACCCTGGACACTGAGACAGGACAGGTCCAAAATAATCTTGGAGGTTCCAGGGTTAACGAAGAAAAGTGAGCAGTCGGCAACAGAGCTAAATAATGCACGTTCTACGGGAGCCCAAGAGACAGTATCCTAGCAACTCTTGGACACACGTGTACACAGATGGATCTGCCTCGGTGAACGATAAAAGGGTAGGCAGTGGAATCTACATCGAATACTCCAATGGCGACATAGAAAATCACTCCATACCAGCAGGAGAGACTTTAACCAATTTCAGAGCTGAAGCAAGAGCTGTTCATGCAGCAACTCAGATTCTTATCAGCCAAAACATAACTACAAGGAAATCGGTCATTCTAACAGACTCCAGGAGTGTACTCCAAGCCATCTCAAGCCATAAACAAGATAGACCCTCACATGAAATAAAATACACCATGGGATTGCTGTCTCAAAAAACAGATTTAGTCCTACAATAGATTCCGATCCACTGTAGGATCCATGGAAACGAGAAAGCAGATGAGCTCGCTAAACCCGGAAGTGACGGCAAGCAGATTCCCCATCTACAGAGCTATAAAGAAGCAAAGACACTCATCAAACGATCCATGAGGACAGAATGGAGAGAACAGCACAAAGAATACAAGCCAGAAAATGAAAGTATAGACAAACTTGGCGGAGATGGGCAGACAAAGATCTTCAGACTCCATTGTAGACTCAAGGCCCACCTCAACAGAATGGGTCCTAGACACAATGCCACGTACGATTGTGGAGCACCCAATCAAACACCAGAACATATTCTGCAAGAATACCCTACCTATACAGACCAAAGAGAGGCAGTCTCCGTGCTCGAAAAGCTGTGGGGGACTGGCGAAGACCTGAAACGCAGTCTCCTTTGTGAACCTCACCGGGCTAGAAGCATATCATCAGTTGATCGATGAAGAAGATGAAAGAAGAAGTTGTGGTAGACCAAAGTGACCCCCCCCCCCCCCCCCCCCCATAGTTCTGTTGGGATGAATCCAACCAGCAACCCTATTGTTAATGTGCTGTCAGTGAGTCAATTTTTATTTCAGTCGATGCCTTCCTCTGTGCTACATTAGGACCATCTCTTTCTTAGTCTTCGTCTCCCTCTATGGTCCTCCTGTCCGGTGTTATAGTTTCATGCGGCGTGAATGTTTCCGAACATTCTTATCTATCTATCTATCTGTCTGTCTTTAATCTACTTGTGTCGTTAGACGTTGTAGGGAGGCGTGACCTCCTTTGTTTCATATTGTTTTATTGCATATGAAAATCCGCTGGTGACTTGTGAGGTCAAACCTAGTATCTGTTACCAACCTTTAGGCTGGTAGCCCCTGGAATATAAGATCGCTTATTTTTGTGAATGGTGGTTGTGGAAGTGTAAATTAAAGCAACGTAGACCCGATGCATGTCAGGCGCCATCATAAACTCATAGACAAGACCTGATGTTATAGCTACAGTCCCCTTTTTGCGACATATTCTCTGTCGGGCAAGAATCCCTAGAATAATTAGAGTAGATTTGTAACATGAATTTTGCTCGAGCAGCGGCCTACTCTTTTTTATTTCCAACTGCCAAGTGATTTTTATTGCGCGTGCCCTTGGACATGGGTGTCTGATCTCACTACTCAGAGATCGGCATACATTTGTTACTGGATGATCCTCGTGAAAAAATCTTGATCTCCACCGTGATTTGAACCCGCGACCTCCCAGCACCCGAGGCGAACACCTTACCTCGAGACCACTGGGTCTCCGATTTTTTTTATATGCCCAAATAGCTTAATTCTTTTCCCGTCAATATATAGCTCGGATTTGTTCCTTCCGTCAGTCGGATTTCTGAACTTTCAAGCTTTTCTTTTCTCATTTCACATGTTGCGATATTTCATTCTTGTGCCTTGGTCCATTTCTGACACAGTTAACAGAGAGTTGTTATGAGTATACTTTTGATCGTATTTTATTTTTGTGCTTTCCCAGGAATGTTTTAATGCCTCTTGAGTAAAGCCATACAAAAGTTGTACATTTTCCGGTTTGAATTGCTTGTGTTGATATTTTCTGAGGATTAATTGATTAACTCAATAGAGCCAATTTATTGGCTACGTATTATAACTTGTTAATATGGTTGCTAAAGATGTCAAAAAAAGTGTCCTGTATGTGCCTTCACAGGGCAGACGAACGCCATGTTATCATAATTGCAGTTAAAAGATGGGCGCCCCACTATTGACATGGACCAAAGAGGAGCAGCGATATGTTATCAGTTTTTTCAGCAGCGAAGAGGTGAAACCTATAGAAATTCATCAGCGAATGAAGGTCCAATACGGTGATGCTTGCCTTCCACACCAGCAAGTGTATGAGTGGAGTAGTGTTCAAAAATGGTGTGAGTTCTGTGACAAGCAAGTTTGATGGTCCACTGGCCGTATGAAAGCAAGTTTGATGGTCCACTACCCACATCAACACAAGTACAATGACATTAGAACCACATCAACACACGTACCATGACATTAGAACCACATCAACACAAGTACAATGACATTAGAACCACATCAACACAAGTACAATGACATTAGAACCACATCAACACAAGTACCATGACATTAGAACCACATCAACACAAGTACAATAACATTAGAACCACATCAAGACAAGTACAATGACATTAGAACTACATAAACCCAAAACAATGATATTAGATCCACATCAACACAAATACCGTACCATGGCTACACACACTAATAATAGTGTTCGCTTATGCGTCTGATGCCCCTTGTGTCATTCGGCCACATCCACGACCCACTGCTACGGTTCGGCTTCAGGCCTCGTCCAGGGCGGAGGTAGAGGTCGATATCTGGTAGAGCCACACTGTTCGGGGATGGCCTCTTCTGCGCCGTTTGGGGGAAGACCTTTTGCACCGAGGAACGACTTGTGTAGCATCTTGTGGACCGGGGTGTTTCGGTCAGGCTGTACAACACGACCGAACAAAGAAACTCGCCGGCGACCAAGTGTTTCCGAGACAGGGAGGAGGCCCTTCCCATCGGAGACCTCCACGCTGCGGATGTAGTCACGCCATCCGATGCCCACGATACGCAGCTGGTTGCGCATGTGTGGAAGGCCTCCAGTCCCAACATGCCACATTTCAGCAATGTCCAGGACCCAGAGCCACAGAGCAGGACTGGGACAACGTGGGACTTGCAGATCTTGATTCATGTCCCAATTTAATCGTTTCTAATCGTACAAAAATGACCTCACTTTAATCATTACAAATTGTCTTGTTCAAAAATTGTACGAAAATATTATTGTTGTTGTTACGGGTCCAGCAGCACCCGTGCTCTCGCCCTTCGGCCCAATGCCATGTAATGGTATATGCACGTGTTTATCAGCAGTTGTCTAGTGCCATACAAAGTGTTCCATGTATCTGGCCATGGAGGAAGAAGCATTTTCCTAAAATCATTGAGCGCTGAGCACCCAAAGAGATGATGATCAATCAACAGCAAACACTCTGGAGTGTATTGTGGCTGGATTCTGTTCAGGTATTTGTTTAGTGGCATGTATTGAGTTCTCAGTCGGAAAATGGTGCTTAGAGATTAAGAGATTTTGTCGGATGTGGAAAGCAACCAAGGTCATTTATGCGAAACGTTCGTTCATCATAGGCGTATCCCGATATTATAGTTTCTGGTGTCGTTATTGTGACATATAGTTTCTGGTGTCGTTATTGTGACATATAGTTTCTGGTGTCGTTATTGTGACATATAGTTTCTGGTGTCGTTATTGTGACATATAGTTTCTGGTGTCGTTATTGTAACATATAGTTTCTGGTGTCGTTATTGTGACATATAGTTTCTGGTGTCGTTATTGTGACATATAGTTTCTGGTGTCGTTATTGTGACATATAGTTTCTGGTGTCGTTATTGGGACATATAGTTTCTGGTGTCGTTATTGTGACATATAGTTCCTTTTTCAAAAGTTACATTGATATCAATTTCAAAATGTCTTTGAAGAGTACATTTATTACAATGCAGAAGGTTACGGTTTTACTATAACAGTTTTTCCGCAGGGAATCTAAGATGGGTAATTTACATTGCTATATTCATGACCCAGAGAAAGGAACACAATTGGCGCTCGGTCTGGATAGATCATCCTTTAACCGGTTGGATTGGACAGGACTCAGAGAGCACTCATATCAAGCAGGACATTTGACGATTTCGACAAAGATGTCATAAAACGGGAGAATTAAAACTATTGATGAAACATCAACTTGTTAAAATCTCTGAAAACTAAAATTAACATTGCAATCCGACTGCAGTATTTGCAATTTCCAAAAGTACTCTTTGAAAAATTATAATAGCCGCCGGCTTTATATTCAGGAAAACTTCAGGCGGCATGAATATTATATGTGAAAAGTCATATTTGATCATTGCCAGAAGCAAATACCTGAGTCAGATAAGTGAACGGTGTAGACAAGGCTTTGATATTGTATTCTTGGACGAGTCCTGGGTCAATGCTTACCACACCTATGGTAAAGAATGGAAATCAGTTGACGGTGAACAGAAAAATAAATTCCAAGCAGAGAAGGGCAGTGAATTATACTTAACATATGCCGGAAGCAGTGAAAAAGAACTTGTCAATGACGCCGAACTTATTATCCAATCAAAAAGTACCAATGGTAGAGACTACCACACTGAAAAGAATTGACATAGTTTTAGACACTGGATTCCGATTTTTTTTGGTTTTTTGTTTGTTTTGCGTTTGCCTTATTTCTCTAATCCCCAAGGCGGTGTGTGTTGCACTGTGGTTTTTATTTTGTGCCTGTCGGCCCAGTGCACCCGACTTCAGCATTCATTTTATGTAAGGGTCTGCTTCCTCCTGCATTTTCTAAGGGTTTGTTTCCCCGAGGTAACGGCCGGTGCTGTGATGGGGATCGAACCCAGCACCTTCGGATTGTGAGCTGTGCCACTTAACCACTAGGCCACGCCGTTCCTTGCTGGATTGCGAATGATCTGCTTCCAATTCTGGATAGGCCGCCATGCCCAGTAATGGATAATGCACCCTATTACAATGCAGTATCAAAGGAAGACAAAGTACCAACTGCATCAAATACAAAAGCTCAAATTAGAACATGGCTAGTTAAGGAAAAAGTGAATTTCGACGACACACAGCTAGAGTTGTTGCAGCTTGTGAAGAAGACAAATAAGACAAAGGTGTATCATATTGACAAAATCACTGAAGAGTACGGTCACACTTCTCTGTGACTAACTGCATATCATGGACATCTAAACCCTACAGAGCTTGGGTGGGTTAAAGTGAAAGGGCACGTTGCCGAACAGAACAGAACATTTAAAATGTGTGATGTTGAAGTGCTGACACGTGAGTACCTTTCCAAAATAGACATTCAGTTCTGGAAGAAGTCTATTGAATATGTGCTCCGGGAAGAAGAACAGTACGGGCAACGAGATGGATTACAATTTGTCCATCCAGTAACAATTATCAACTTTTTTGAATCGACATATTCGGATGATTAATATAATCTTTTGTGGACATACTGATTAGGAGACTTAGATGAATTAGCGTTAGTTTATCAAAATTAATAGGTACATGTAACGTCAACAAATACATTTTAATATTCATGGCTTTAAGCAACATAAAATTAACTGTGCAGTTGATACAACCTTGGGGTCTAATGGTGACCGAAGGACTGCACTAACTGTAGCATATTTGTGCCATTTTTACGATTGTACATAAAGGGCAACACAAACAATCAATTGATTAATCAAGACATTAAGGCGATATGCCTTTGAACAAAATACGACGAGAAATTAAGCTACGTACTGTAAAATCTTAAATTTAATGTCATTTCTTTGCAATGGTCCTAAAAGATCAAAGTAATTAGCAAAATTCTCGCAAAATTCTCACATCTTTGGACTAAATAATATCAATGTTTTAGCGTCATGGATATTACAAAGCTGCATGCGAAAAATCATTTGGATATGACATGCAGTTCTGTAGAAAATTGCTTCGGATCTTGTTTATGAATTAAAAGATGAACTATAATATGGATAAACATCGGTTAAACCACTCTCCAGGAAACTGATTGTATACACTCTGTAAAACTCTGTCTTTTAAACCGGCATAAATACGTTAAGTTACGTTAATTACGAGGCGTGTTCAAATGAAACTGGGCCAAACTGCAACAAGTGAACATACGTACGATGCAAATGATGACGTCACTTCTGGTGTAAACAGCACATACCAACCGTCAAGTTTGCACAATTTCATTTTTCTCCGACTCATAGTTTCCTCAGTAGACCGCTGAAAACATGGCGGGTGTGATACGGAATCCGTCCAGAGTTGTTCAGCGAGCGGGGATTTAGTTTCTAACAGCTGAAGGATGTCGACCAGTTGACATTCATGGCACAATGCTGGCAGTGTATGGTGACAAAAGTGTGGCGAACATAAGCTCCGGCGACGGTCCACCCGACTTTCTGCATCAATTACTCCTGACCTGGTCTCGGAAGATCTTTCCTTAACTCACGTCCTTCTTTATACATCGTTGTCCAGTTCTTCACTGTTGTCTTCGAAACAATTTTGTCACCATACACTGCCTGCATTCTGCGATGAGTATCAACTGGTCGACATCCTTCAGCTGTTAAAAACCGAATCACCGCCCGCTGATCAACTCTGGACGGATTCCGTATCACACCGGCCATGTTTTCAACGGTCTGCTGAGGAAACTATAAATACAAGATTAATGCAATTTTGCAAACTTGACGGTTGGTATGTGCTGGTTACATCAGAAGTGACGTCATTCAGCGCATCGTGTGAATGTTCACTTGGTGGATTTCTTTATCTTGGATTGCAATTTCAGCTGCGGCATTCTGTGCCTCTGCTTCGCTACGGAAGTTATTGGAGTATGTTTCCATTGCTAGTACTAAAGCGTATTGCAAACTTATGTGCTTCTTCTTGTTCTTCGCGTTCGTTCTCAATCTCCCACTACCAAGCCCTGAACAGAGCTTTGGAAGTAGCAGGATGTAGTCCTGAGAACGGAATGCGTTGTGTCGCTTTTTTACAGCTTGACTGCGATATTTGCACCTTTTGGTCCGACAAATCAGTTTCGGCAGCACTTATGTGCTGTTTACACCAGAAGTGACGTCATCATGTGAATCATACGTATGTTCACTTGGTGTCGTTAGGTCCGGTTTCATTTGAACACGCCTCGTATATTCTTCCTGACACAGTTCTCTGCAGAATGCTGAAGGTTGGTCGTACGTTACAGATTGCAGATCACAACTAAAAGCAATGCAAACCACCAGAGGTGAACGACAGGTGTGGGAACTCAGATCAGAGCTCAGCGAGAACCTTAACAGTTGCTCTTCGGTGACTGCCCTCCCATGGCGGAATCAAGTGGAATGAGAGTACTGATGCTTACCCAAAGCGGGTAGCAAGATGGAGCAACTAATGCATGCAGTGTCCTACCGAGAGGCAGAAACCAACATCATCATCATGTAGAATGTCCTTTATAGAACGTCGCTCCCATCACAGCCTGTCTGTAAGAAACTTGTTCCCTTGCCAGAATATTGTATATATCCAGGCATTGCTGGATATCTTGGTGCCATCGTCTTCTTGGTCTACCCCTTCCTCTTTTACCTGGCACCATACCTTCCATCATCGTTCTGTCGAGACCGTTGTGTCTCTTGATGTGATCAGAGTATTTACATTTTCTAGCTATAATGGAATTGATAAACCAGTTCTCCTCTTTGCTCAACTCTTGCCGAATGTCTACATTTGTTTTTTTTCTCTTTCCAGGGTATTCTGAGGATCTTTCTGAAACTTTTTGACTTGAAGGATTCGATTCTTTGTCTGGAAGTTTTGGTAATCATCCATGATTCATAAATTGCCACAGGAAAAACACAGGCTCTCAAGGTTTTACATTTTGTTGGTGCTCTGCAATAATTTCTTCAGGCTGTTCAGTCTCTTCATTGCCATAGCTAGTCTTCTTCTAATTTCTTTCGAGCAGTCGCCATTTTCGTCAATTCTGGAGCCCAGATATTCAAAATGCGTGACCTGATCTATTTCCTCACCATCCACTGTAAATTTATGCTGACATTGTGTTTTGTCGGTGGTCATTATCTTTGTTTTATGTATGTGTATAAACAGCTTTTTGATCTTTACTGTGTCAATTTACGGCTGAAATTAGCTGCTTTAGCCCTTCTGCACTTCTTGATAGTATCACTGTGTCATCTGCGTATCGTAACTCTGGAATCTCGCACCCCCCAATCGTAAATGGGTCGAAACTTTCAATGTTCTCATCTTCTCGAACATTTCTCATTATACATTCCGCATATATGTTGTACAGATAAGGTGAGAGGATACATCCCTGTCGGACTCCCTTTTGTACTGCAAACCAATCTGATGTTTGCCTAGATACTCGGACAGCGGCTTGTTGATCTTGGTATAATGGTTCAATGAGATGAATAATATGCAAAGGAAACATCATTTCCTTCATGACTTTCCACATATTTTGATGTTTTACCGTATCGAACCAACATACACAATAATAATAATGTTCGCTTATGCGTCTGAGGCTTGTTGCGTCGGTCGGCTACATCCATGACCCACAGCTATGGCGTGGTTCCAGGCTTCGTCCAAGGTGGAGGAGGAGGTTGCTACTTCTGAAGCCATACTGTTCGGGGGCGGCCTCTTCTGCGCCTCCAGCTGGTCGGGGAATGACTTTTGACGCTGAAGAATGGGTTATGTAGTAGCTTGTGTGCAGGTGTTTCCCAGTCCAGCTGTACAACATGACAGAATAAATAAACTCGGCGTCAGTCAAGTGTTTCCCAGTCCAGCTGTACAACATGACAGAACAAATAAACTCGGCGTCAGTCAAGTGTTTCCCAGTCCAGCTGTACAACATGACAGAACAAATAAACTCGGCGTCAGTCAAGTGTTTCTCAGTCCAGCTGTACAACATGACAGAACAAATAAACTCGGCGTCAGTCAAGTGTTTCCCAGTCCAGCTGTACAACATGACAGAACAAATAAACTCGGCGTCAGTCAAGTGTTTCTCAGTCCAGCTGTACAACATGACAGAACAAATAAACTCGGCGTCAGTCAAGTGTTTCCCAGTCCAGCTGTACAACATGACAGAACAAAGAAACTCGGCGCCAGTCAAGTGTTTCCCAGTCCAGCTGTACAACATGACAGAACAAAGAAACTCGGCGCCAGTCAAGTGTTTCTCAGTCCAGCTGTACAACATGACCGAACAAAGAAACTCGGCGCCAGTCAAGTGTTTCTCAGTCCAGCTGTACAACATGACCGAACAAAGAAACTCGGCGCCAGTCAAGTGTTTCTTAGGTTGAATGTTCCGCGGTTTTAGCAGAGGCCCCCACGTTGCGGATGAAGTCATGTCATCGAATGCCCAGGATACGCCGCTGGATGAGCACGTGGAAGGCCTCCAGTCTCAACATATCATCTTTCAGCAATGTCCAGGTTTCTGAGCCGTAAAGCAGGACTAGGACCATGCAGGACTAGGACCATGCAGGACTAGGACCATGCAGGACTGGTAAATGCCGATGTATGTCCCAATGGAGATCTTGCCATTACTCTACATACATCGGAGGTCGTGAATAGCGGACGCAGCTAATCCGATCCGTCTTGACATATCGGGAGAGTTGCGCCCATCTTATGATATCATGCTACCGAGATAGATGCAATCGTAAGTACCCTCTGCAGTGTGACCTTGAATTTCAATACCCTGGGGTGCTGTGTCGGAAATAAGATTTTCATATACACAATCAGTACAACTCAGAATTGAAGAAGGACATGGAAGTGACCAATAAATCTAACACAACCCACCAACCTAACAGACACTAACAAAGTATTGAAGAAGGACATGGAAGTGACCAATAGATCTAACACAACCCACCAACCTAACAGACACTAACAAAGTATTGAAGAAGGACATGGAAGTGACCAATAGATCTAACACAACCCACCAACCTAACAGACACTAACAAAGTATTGAAGAAGGACATGGAAGTGACCAATAGATCTAACACAACCCACCAACCTAACAGACACTAACAAAGTATTGAAGAAGGACATGGAAGTGACCAATAGATCTAACACAACCCACCAACCTAACAGACACTAACAAAGTATTGAAGAAGGACATGGAAGTGACCAATAGATCTAACGCAACCCACCAACCTAACAGACACTAACAAAGTATTGAAGAAGGACATGGAAGTGACCAATAGATCTAACACAACCCACCAACCTAACAGACACTAACAAAGTATTGAAGAAGGACATGGAAGTGACCAATAGATCTAACGCAACCCACCAACCTAACAGACACTAACAAAGTATTGAAGAAGGACATGGAAGTGACCAATAGATCTAACGCAACCCACCAACTCCACAGACACTAACAAACCACTATCTTTCACATGAGAACAGGTCACTGCATTGTATTGGGTCACCTACATCGGCTCAAGCTATCATACACAAGTGACTGCCCATGTGGACCCGGAGTCCAGACCCCTGAATCATGGCCATCTCTAGATACAGTCGTCCTGAGTCACGGAGAAACCCCCTTGAAAAATCGCCGACTAAATGACGAAACTTTTATGTGTCAAGTATTATCCACTGTGAAGACAATGGCTGCTGTCAATTGCCGTCTAATATCTCAGCACAGTGACATACAATGCCAAACCTGGCCAAAAGGCGCCGAAGTGACGCAGAAGATGTAGGGCCGCCAGCCGGATCTGAAGAGAACTCGTCGTTCTACCGACGGGGATTACAGATCTAGCGTGATCAAAACGCCTGGACGCAGAAGAAAAAGAAGTCATTCAATGGACATACCCGCCTCGCACTGCAATATTGAATCCAGTGAAGCTGCAAACTAGCAAAGTGTAGAGGATATTCTGCACATAATACAGACCTGAGGCGTCACGTATAATGAGGCCAAGAGCATAATTAATGCCAACTTAAAGGGAAATAATCCTAACAGGCCAACTTAAAGGCAAATAATCCTATCAGACCAACTTAAAGAGAATATTATCAATAGACCCACATCCGAAAAACGAAGATAAAACAATCGCAAAGACGATCTAAAAAGGTGTAATCAGTGTCTGATAGAAGAGAAATCGTTGGGGATGAAGTGGTAGAAACTTTGCTGTGCCATGTACCAGATTTTGAGAAGTGACTCACCGACTTGCTCCCTATTTCTTTACTGTGAGTCAAGCTACTGATCAGGCGGCACGACAAATTGCCCAACTTTGAGATCCTTGGCAGAACTAACACGTTGAGCATCCACACACTTCTGAGAATAGCTCAGCTAAGATGGACTGGACACGTTGTTCGCATGCCAGATGAGCGCTGTTATAGAGTTAGCTCCCAGCAAGCAAATGCTCACCAGGGAGGAAGAAGAAACGTACAGAAACTCCTTGAACATTTCTCTGAAAAGCTTCAATATTGATGTCAACATTTGGGAAGAGATGTTGCCCAAAACTGTACCACCTGGCGCGCTAGTATCACCGATGGTGCTCAGAACGCAGATCATATAGAGATATCGGAGGCTCAGCGAAAGCGTGCTGCTCGCAAAAGCGAACGCACTACGTTTCCACAGCCGGCTCCCCATATGTGCGGCCTGAATGTGGCAGTGTATGCCGTTCCAGGATTGGTATTTACAGCCATAAGAGAGCACATTTCGCAGCAATAGTATGATGCTATCGCCATCTTCGATTGCGATACCCAGCTATTACTGTTGAGTCAAGTATCTAGTTAAAGCTGAGTAGACGTGAATTCCGAGGGGGTTGAGGCTGGAGTGGGATCGATCCTGGTTCTTTCGGTACACGAGATAAGTTCTCTAAGTACTTTGTAATCGAAGCTAAAAATAAGACGTATCGCAACGGAATCGATATAGTCATTACTGCATTTCTGTTTATTATATAAAATAAGATATGAGTCAAGTTTTTCTTGATCTAACATTTCTTCATCTCTTTCACTCCTTCAATGTTCTACTCATCCACTCTTTCACCCACTCACACGCACAGGAAAAACAGATACAAACTGGAAAAAGGCAATATGATATGGATATTTATGACTGCACACTTATCATGGCGGCGCTATTTTTACACAAGACTAGAATGTTCAGACTCCATGCTTTTAGTTGTTCTCGTACGCCAGTTCTTTGGATGCTAGAATGTTCTCTGAGCTCTCAACACGGATTGGACTAGAATCGGGTGACAATTCACACACACCTAAAGCGTCATCGTTTTGAACGCATTCCATTGGATGACGTGATCTCACGTGACGTTCTAAGTCCCTCCTTCTCA
Organism: Ariolimax columbianus; assembly: GCA_036924085.1. NCBI lineage: Eukaryota > Metazoa > Mollusca > Gastropoda > Stylommatophora > Arionidae > Ariolimax > Ariolimax columbianus. Next base: position 11,647,169 of record JAVGWX010000023.1, on the reverse strand, counting down.
CTAAAACTTTCCCGCAAAATTCACACCTGTAAGGTGTCTCCCCTTGCGCGTGAAGTCGCACGTGCTTATTCAAATTACTGGGGTCACCGAAAGGTCTTGAACATATTTTACACTTTAGTGGCTTGTAACCGTTGTGTGTTCTCATGTGGATCTTTAGTCCGTACTTTCTGGAATATAACTTGCCACAGCATAAGCACAAATGTCCTTTCTTGGATTTGTTTGCGAAGTAGGCTTGAGGAAGTAAGTCCAGTGGCTCTTTGTCTGACGGCAAGGAGAAACTGTAAGGGTTGCTTTGTCTCACATGTCTGAGAGTTGAAGAGGGCGATACTGACTGTGTCTTGAACAGAGAAAAGCTGAGATGTTCTTGTGAGGTCTGCGTATGCGGTGGGGTGAATGAGTACTCTCCTGCACCGCAGAAGGAACTTCTTAAGGCAGATTCGCACTGTTGACCTTGAGTTAAAGCTGAGTGTTTTCTGCCCATGAACTGGATTCCGAAATCATGCAAAGGCGGAGAAACTGGGTAACATGCCGTTAAGTGGGCGTAGTCTCCAGGTGCTGATATGGAATGAGACATCATACGCTGGGCAGTTAATGTGTCCCATTGCTGAATAGCTTGAAGCGACATTCTGTTTATTTTGTCTACCGGACTGCACGCTTCTATGAGTTTGATTGATAAGTTTAAGGCATTGTTTTGATCTGTTGATGAGTCTGGTGTCATGAGCCCATCATCAGATCCTATTTCTCGTTTTATGCCGCGTGCAGAAGATGGAGCCCTGAACGCAGATTTGTATGCGCTCTCTTCAAGACTGCATCCTGAACAGCCAGGCAGCAAACCCGTTGATGATGCCAGAGCGAACCTCCTCGAGTCCCTGTACTTGTGGAAGGATTTCTTGTCTCGTTCTGTCCCACACGGGGAACTGGCCAAGGACCGACTTAATGTCTGCAGCAGGTGATGGAAAGGAAGCAGTGGAGCACTATCGGGGCTAGAGGAAACGAAGGATTGTCGACACTGCAGAAACATATGTGCCTTAAGGGTATTTGGATGAGTGTATTCGACCTGGCATTCCGTGCAGACGTACTTTTGATGACCTGTTGATACAAAAAAAATTGATTAATTGAAATTGAATTTCAACAACAATAACAGCAGAATCACTTATTATCGATTATAAATAATAATTATAAATAATAATTATAAATAATAATTTTGAAGGCCTAGTAAGCCGCACGAAGTTTAAAATCCCAACTACGGATAGCCGATATAGTCTACGGATACCTGGCAACAGACATTAAACATGCCTGTTTGAATACCAGGATTCCAAATATTCCAAGTATTTAAATTTCATTGATAAGAAATAATCTGAAGAAATTTAACACAAAGCTTGACAGAACATTTGACACAAATAATGACGAACATTTTACACAAAATTTGGGACATAATAAATTAACACAAAATTTAATACCTATTTTGACATATTGGACACACAATTTCACACACAATTTCACACGCAATTTGAAGCAAAAAGTAACTCCAAATTTGCACAAATGTTGACACAACAGTTGACACAAATTTGACACAAATGTTGACACAACAGTTGACACAAATTTGACACAAATGTTGACACAAATTTGACACAAAATTTGACGCGACAGTTTACACAAATTTGACACACAATTTGACTCAAGAGTTGACACAAATTTGACACAAAATTTGACGCGACAGTTTACACAAATTTGACACAAAGTTTGACGCGACGGTTTACACAAATCTGACATACAATTTGACGCGACAGTTTACACAAATTTGACACAAAAATTTGAGGTGTCGAGGTAAGGTGTCCGCATCAGGTACCGGGGGTCGCAGATTCGAGTTCACGGTGGAGAGCGGGATTTTTTCACGTGGATTTTCTGGTAAATATTTCCCTGATCTCTGGGTAATGAGATCGGATTCCCGCATTCAGTGTCGAGCACGTTAAAAATTCATTGGCAGTTAGAAATCGTAAAGAGTAGGCTTAACGGCTGCTGCCCGGACAAAATTAAGGGAAACAATTTATCCACGTTATTTATACCTTTCCTCAGGTGGCTTGTTAAGAGCAGTGATAGATGGCGCCTAATTGGCTGCGCGTCTACTTAGCTCTTGTGTCTGTGTCTATTAAGATGGACTCTCACGTTCCAAGAAACTGGTTGTATACAGACTCTGGAGAGTCTTCTAAATCAGTATAAAGAAGTTCAGTTAAACTTAACAACATCTTTATACTGGTCTAGAAGACTCTACAGAGTCTGTATACAACCAGTTTCTTTTACATTTCATTTCTCTAAAAGCCATGCGCATCCAATCTATTCTTAAATGCCTAAATTGTCTCTGCCTCCACTATTTCCAAGCATTCACCACTCTCTGACTAATAAATATTTCCCCATATCTAATCTTGGCCGGTCTTTAGTTAATTTGTAGCTAAGCCCTCTTGTTCTCGTAATTCTGGAATCCCACTATCAGCTTTGTTGCTCTTTTTTGTATTCTTTCCAGCATGTTTATATCCACTCTATGATAAAGACTCCACGTCTGTACACAGTACTCCAATCTAGATCCAACTAATGCTTTATACAGTTTGACTATCACTTCCTTGCTCCTATGTTTAATATTTCTTTTTATCATAGCTAACATTTCATTTGCCTTTTTCACTGCTACCTGAACTTGCGTCCTCACCTTATGTATAGGATCTATTATAACCCCTAGGTATCATTCCTTATCTATCTTTCTAATATTATTCTCGCCCATTCTGTAAATATGTTCCATATTGGATCTACTCATGTGGATGACTGCACATTTATCTAAATTAAACTCCATTTGCCAGATTACAGACCATTCTCGAATTTTATCGAAATCCGACCACAATATATCCACTTCCGCTTTAGATGAGACACTACTGCATAGTTTTGTGTCATCAGCAAATTTTGAAATCATGGATCCCATATCAATGTCCAAATCATTTATATATATCAAGAACAAAAAATTGGTCCCAAAACCGAGCTCTGTGGCATTCCACTTTTCACTTCACACCACTCAGAGTACTCCTTATTTATGCCCACCCTCTGCCTTCTTCCCGCTAACGAATTTTCAAGCCATTTGGCAACTTCTCCCCCTATTCCATGTGATTTTAACTCTCGAAATAATCTTTTATGAGGTACTGTATCAAAGGCCTTTGCAAAATCTAGATAAATAATGTCCACTGGCTCCCCTTTATCTATGATTTTAGTAACCTCCTCCATGAATTCTAAAAGGTTTGTTAAGCATGATCTCCCTCTAGTAAACCCATGCTGACTATTTCTAATTAGAATACATTTGTCTAAATGCATTACAATGTTTTTTTTTGATTATTGACTCTAACTTTGCTCGTTAAACTCACAGGTCTACAGTTCGCTGGATCTGCTTTTTTGGCCATTTTGAATAAGGGGATCACTCCTGCATGTTTTCAATTCCTTGGAACAATCCCTATTGCAAGTGATTGAGAACATAATATAGCCAATGGTTTTGCTAGTTGATCTATAATTTAAAACATACATTTTTGATGGATACCATCTTGTTCTGTAGAACAAGGAAACCAGTAATTTATTGCTAACTTAATACCAAAATAGTGTTCAGCAAATAATCGATTGCTAACTGAACCAGTGACAACTATATATCGGGATATCTGTAAATACCTCATTCCTCGAACCCCCTATTGTCGGTGTTACGGATGGACCATTATTTTAAGGCGTTTTTTAGGCTGAACTGCTTACATTTTGGCCATAATATTGTGTCGTCTATACAGTACACGCATTTTTGGAAACAACAAATATGGCGCGGATATGGTCGAAGCATGTTTTTAGATATGTGTAACTGAAATGATAATCATGATGGAATAGGGTTTTGAAAATTCGGGAAAGGGCCATAGTATAAGCCTAACAACAAAAAAAGCCGTTCAAAGTGTTCTCATGGATTTGGAGGCCGATAAAATGTATTCAGAAGGTGATCATTCTAAAAAGGACAAGTTATTATTTGAACCGACAGTCGACGGACGACACGACACATAAAACATATTGTTATGGAATTCGGATTATGATCAAACTAGAACTGTTCCTGTCCCTCGGAGGCTCAGACTGAACTTTTTCCTGAGTGGTATCCCACATAATGTATCAAGTAAACACGTTGGTCTTCAATAAATATGTTTCACAATCTACTGGCATACCAATTTGGATATATTGGAGGCGATCAGGTCAGTCAATTTGAGATAGAATAATTACATTAGAGCACACACAGTCACTTATAGTTTTGTCGTAGTAAATAGCTTTTCTCATATGTCTACCTCGTGCTTATTTTTTAAGGAACATGAGGGAATGAATTTCACGGACCAGGTGGCTTTGGTTATAAGGGTTGATACACAAATTTTGTTTTATGGATGGAACATTGGAGACCAGCAATTTATTACTAACTTAATACCAAAATTAACTTCTGTAAAACTATAAACTATTATCGTATACCATATTTTCTCATGCTGTTGCGAGGCCCGTTGGCGCACTAACTTGTCCTTACTCTGTTTCGACACTCAAACTCAGATGGCCACAATATTAGCCGTTACAGAAAAGGTATTATATGCTACATTGAATGATGTTTACCAAATTATTGTTTTACATTTGGAAATGGTTCTCTAAAGTACTGGAGCTCTTAACTCGATTAAGGGAAACTCCAAACTGTTCCTCCTGATCATGTAGCAGGTCCTTTGTAGAACGTCGCTCCCATCACAGTCTGTCTGAAAGAAACTCGTTCCTTTGTAGAACGTCACTCCCATCACAGTCTGTCTGAAAGAAACTCGTTCCTTTGTAGAACGTCACTCCCATCACAGTCTGTCTGAAAGAAACTCGTTCCTTTGTAGAACGTCGCTCCCATCACAGTCTGTCTGAAAGAAACTCGTTCCTTTGTAGAACGTCACTCCCATCACAGTCTGTCTGAAAGAAACTCGTTCCTTTGTAGAACGTCGCTCCCATCACAGTCTGTCTGAAAGAAACTCTTTTCATTACCAAAACTCCAGCCTCCGTCACAGTCATACCCAGGCATTCCTGGATATCTTGGTGCCATCGTCTTCGTGGTCTACCCCTTCCTCTTTTGCCTGGCACCATACCTTCCATTACTGTTCTCTGGAGACCGCTGTGTCTCTTGATGTGACCAAAGTATTTACATTTTCTAGCCAAAATGGAATTGATAAACCAGTTCTCCTCAATTCTCAACTCTTGCCGACTGTCTACATTTGATTTTTCTTTGTCCAGGGTATTCTGAGGATCTTTCTGTAACATTTTGACTCAAATGATTTCATTCTTTGTCTAGAAGTTTTGGTAATCGTCCATGATTCACAGCCATAAGCTGCCACATCAAAAACACAGGCTCTCAAGACTTTTACTTTTAACGTTTTGTTGGTGCCCTGCCATAATTTCTTCAGGCTGTTCAGTCTCTGCATTGCCATGGCTAGTCTTCTTCTAATTTCTTTCGAGCAGTCGCCATTTTTGTCAATTCTGGAGCCCAGATATTCAAAATGTATGACCTGATCTTTTTCCTCACCACCCACTGTAAATTTATGCCGACATTGTGTTTTGTCGGTGGTCATTATCTTTGTTTTATTTATAAACAGGTTTTGATCTTTACTATGTCCATTAACGACTGAAAGTAGCTGTTCTAGCCCTTCTGCACTTCTTGATAGTATCACTGTGTCATTTTCGTATCGTAAATCTGGAATATCCTACCCGCCAATCGTAAATGCGTCGAAACTTTCAATGTTCTCATCTTCTCGAACATTTCTCATTATACATTCCGCATATATGTAAAAAAAAACTGACAACGCACTGAATGCGGCTAACGCATGCTTAGGGATCGAAAATTGACCGGTATAAATGGGCAACACTGCTAAATAGCACGTGGTGATCGGTGGTCGATGCTTGTGGATTCAGTGGGAGGATGCGTCGACTGATGATGTAACGGACTCACACTACAATTAGCCCATCGGTTATGTAGCAAGTGGGTGTGACAAATCACGAACGCTACAGTGTGCACACATGTAGATGTGCACATATGTAGGTGTGTAGATATGTAGGTGTGTAGATACGTATGAGTGGACATTTTAATTTATACTTATGTATGTATTTATAGGTTTATATATGTATATCCCTTCTGCGGGCATCCTCACCACTATATATCCACACTTAATATAATTATACTACTACTACATCAACCTTTTTTATCTATAATTATTTAATCAATTATCTACCTTTCTATTGTTCTTCTGTTCCTGAGCCTACCACACATTCAACACATAATTGACTGCGAGAGCTAGAGGGCACAGGTGAGATGAGGGATCTACAAGGTGACACACAAATCAGTGAATCGCTTACAAGTTGGAGTACATGAATGCGATGGAAAAATATGAGAGCAGGCAAAACCTGATACACCAAGACCAGACAGAAGGAAGTCAACACAGATGGGCCTCACAACAGAAGGAAGACACTTTTCAATTAATTTATATTGTACTCTTAATCCTTATGTATCAAGTATATTGTTTGTTATATTTCCCAATCATTCCATCTCATTCATTCTCGTTGTACACCTCACTACACTGCTATCTTCACAATTGTGTATAAAATGTATGAGGGGGCTTTATATTTTTTTTTATAAAATAGAAGGAAAAAAAAAAAAAGAAGGGAAGAGGGGGGGGGGGGGGGGGGGGGGGGGAGAAAGAAAGAAAGAAATCAGGAAACAAAAAAAAAGAGATCCGAATCAAGTATGACAGAAAATAAAAATTGTCCCAGGAAAACTATTGTGCATATTTATGCAAATACCTACGGCGGACAACTAGGAACATCAAAAGCGAGGAACAACGAGAGGAACATCACGGAAATACCAGGCTAGGTACAAACAGATACACACACGCATCCAAGCACTGGTTTATGCGTCTTAATATCGCCCAAATTGACTACGGTCTGGGGTGGAATAGGCGCGCCTCCGCCAGTAGAAACTAGTGAGGCAAACACATAAAATAAAAATAAAAAATAAAAATAGCTGAGAAAGCACCTCATTTGTCCTAGTAGCCGGTAATGGCTGAGAAAAGGCGGCGGTCACAAACCACCCAGACGGACGTGGAAGGCAAGGGGACACCACCACATTAAATTCCCAAGACAGATCTATTGTATCACCACTACTCATATATGATCAATATCACTACTCATATATGATCAATATCACTACTCATATATGATCAATATCACTACTCATATATGATCAATATCACTGTATGGACCTGAAGAATGGACTTTAGCAAAGAAGGATGAAAATAAACTTGGAAACGTTTGAAATGTTTGACCCTATGTAGATTGGAACGAGCTAGTTTGTCAGGAAGAAGATCCAATGACAAATATTGAAAATGCTACTGAAACAATTGAGTTGGATCGGATACAGTATGTTTACATTAAAGTCTACTACATAAGGAACAAGAATGCAAGGTCCATGGGAAATGTAGACTGGGCTGACCAAGAATCGACTTTCAGCCTCAGGCATGCACATACAAAATATGAACCTATGTTGAAATGAAAAGAGATGTAGTCGATAGGGTCAGATGAAGAGACATGCTCATACAACACTACTGCCACTCTTAGGACTGATCAAGCAACGGATATGGTCAAATGGAGAGACATGCACAGACAACCTTACAACCCGTCTTAGGACTGATCGACCAGAGGATAGGGTCACTTGGAAAGACATGCTTAGACAACCTTACAACCCGTCTTAGGACTGATCAAGCAACGGATATGGTCAAATGTAGAGACATGCTCAGACAACCTTACAACCCGTCTTAGGACTGATCAAGCAACGGATATGGTCAAATGTAGAGACATGCTCAGACAACCTTACAACCCGTCTTATGACTGATCAACCAGAGGATAGGGTCAAATGAAGACACATGCTGTGACAACCAATCTTGGGACTGATCAACCAGTTGATGATTGAGCGTTCTCTGTTTAAATGTTGATAAACATGTTCGTTTAGAGGCTTGCCTTCTTGCATTCTACTGGCGAAGGCACATCGCTTTCAACCCCATACTGTAGGCTTTTAGGTTATATCACGACATATTTGCAGTGCATGGATGCTTGAGTGTATCTGTTTGTAGTGTGGATGTATTGGCGAGTGCATGGATACGTGTGCATCTGTTTGTAGTGTGGATGTATTGGCCAGTTTATGGATGCAAGTGTGTATCTGTTTGTAATGTGTTCAACTATGGTAATTGTTACAGTACTTTAGTATTGCCAATCCTTTCTGTACGTGGAGAAGTAATCCTACCAAGAAAAATTCCCGCCATGTCCATTAAGACTATCATCATAGGCGCCTCAGTCTGTATAGACCATGCGCGTGGCACCCTGTGCGTTTTGTCGAGCTATGTCTCTTGTATTTCGACACTGTCTGCTATGGCTGTAAAGACCGATCCGCGAGTGACAGTCCTTGCCACAGATCGTACAACCATGCTGAGGACGCTGACTTGCTTGGTTGTTCCTTGAACTCTTCAGTCTTTCTCTTTTCTCTGCAGCCAGAAGGCCCCTACGAGCGTCAGAAGTCAATATGCCCCTTGCAACTGACTGTCTCCAGATAGCTCGATCCTGAGAAATTTCTTTCCAGCCCTCGGATTTGATATCGAATAACCCTCTTGCATGCGTCCTTTAATCACAGTGTGGGACAGCCGATTCTTCTAAGACCAATGGATAGCAATCCACAAAGGATATCCTTTAGCTACACGATGTGAAGCTATCCGCTTCTTCCATCGGCTCTTCGTCCAGCATGTTTGGTTCTTTGTTAATTGTGTTGAGTTTAAGGAACTTGGTTACGAATTTTCTGTACACGTTATAAGACTGTAGCTAAAATAGCTTACCTCTAATGTGACATGGAGTCAGTATAGGAACGCCCACTTCTCGAGCAAGACCCTCCCTGTACCAAATTAGGAGTTCCTCGCCCTGAGCTATTGGCCTCAACGTGCACGCCAGGAGGCCATCTCCTCCCTTGACGAGCTCCAGGTTCTGTTCGTGCCTGTCGCGCGCACACCTTAACAGCTGAATCCACGAGGGAGGTATGGGGTCTTTATCGCTGCTTTCCAACTGCCCGTTTCGCCAGTACACCTGCAATGGAAACCATTATCCTTAACATTATAATAATTATTATTAGCATCATCATCATGGCAACAACCATCATCCCATTAGCACCATCCTCATGGCCACCACCATTATAATCATCGCAATAATCATCATCACATTACCATCATTATTAGCACCATCACCAACGTCCCCACCATCATCATCAGCACCATCATCATGGCCAACACCATCGTCACATCACCACCACCATTACCAACACTACCATCACTATGATCACAACCTTCAGCACCAACACCACAATCACCAGCATCACATGGATGGTGTGGTCTAGTGGTTAAGTGACACGGCTCACAACCCGAAGGTGCTGGGTTCGCTCCCCATCACATCACCAGCCGTTACCCCGGGGAAGCAAAACCTTAGAAAATGCAGGAGGAAGCATACCCTTATATAAAATGCATGCTGAAGTCGGATGCACTGGGCCGACAGGCGCACAATAAAAAAAAAACACAGAGCAACGCAGACTGCCTTAGAGAATAGAGAAATAATGCTAATACAAACATTTAAAAATGAAACAGCTTCCCCACCACCATCATCATAATCGCTACCATTAAATAAAATAACGCATCATTAGAAATGCAAATTTTCTGCACAAAAATAAAGTACATCAAGGCAACAATCTGTCTGATATGACTTAAGGCCGATCCGCCAGTGACAGTCCCTGTCACAGATCGGACAACCATGCTGAGGAGGCTGGCTTGTCAGGGTGTCCCCTGATCTTTCAGTCTTTCTCTTTTCTCTGTAGCCAGAAGGCCTCTACGAGCATCAGCAGCCACTATGTCCTTTCCAACTGTTTCCAAAGTTCTTGAGTCTGAGCAATCGTTTTCCAGCCCTCGGATGTGACGTCGCATGCCTTTATGTCCCTCGTCCATACGTCCTTGAATCGCAGTGTGATCTAGCCCCCAAGGTCTATCTGTCCGTGGGTCCATCAGTCCGTGAGTCCATCTGTCCGTGGGTACATCTGTCCGTGGGTCCACCTGTCCGTGGGTCCACCTGTCCGTGGGTCCTTGGCAGCTTCTCATCTTCCATGCGATAAACATGCCCCAACCATTGGAAGGCATCGGCGGCTCATCAGCACGTGCATGCAGTGAGTGTTTTCTCGCGGTAAAGGAGGAGTGTGAGGTGTTAGCGATCTCACATTTCAAAGGCTCGGCTATATCAGGGCTGTAGCCATCTCCTCGCCCTCGTCGCTTTTACTTCCCGGAAGAATCGGTACCCATTTAAGGCTGAGTCGAACCGGGAGCAATTGCAGTCTGAAAAAAACATTACCGCCCTAACTAGGGAATGAACCCAGGACCACTCAGATGTGAAGCCAATGCGCTACGCGGCTTTCAATTGTTCTCGCTGTAAAATCACAAAATGCGGCTCTCCCTCTCTTGCCACCCAATCGTCAATACACGCCGTAGACAACCCACGTGAAACGTCTTGAGCCGCCACTACTGCTGAACGTTAGAGTCTGGCTTAGAGAAGAGGGATAGATGAGGACTGACATATCCGGTCCCCAAAATACCGTGCAGAAGACGGATGAGTGGGTAGAAAGGCGCAGAATCACAGCCTCACTATACGTCATACACGAAGTCCTTTTCATGTCGTAGACAGAGATAACATGTTGTTGTTTGCGAATGCCCACAAGGAGTAGGTTACTCTTTTGTGCGCCCTGAAAAGGACGTTAATTGACGGGTTGCTGTAGCTTTCCTCACATCCCGAGCGTGCTGGATGAACAGGGTTTGACACATTTTAAGGTGGCTGGCTTACAAGTCAGTCAACAATTTCACCAGTCAGTCAACAATTTCAACAGTCAGTCAACAATTTCACCAGTCAGTCAACAATTTCACCAGTCAGTCAACAATTTCACTAGTCAGTCGACAATTTCACCAGTCAGTCAACAATTTCATTAGTCAGTCGACAATTTCACCAGTCAGTCAACAATTTCACCAGTCAGTCAACAATTTCACCAGTCAGTCAACAATTTCACTAGTCAGTCGACAATTTCACCAGTCAGTCAACAATTTCATTAGTCAGTCGAAAATTTCACCAGTCAGTCAACAATTTCACCAGTCAGTCAACAATTTCACCAGTCAGTCAACAATTTCACCAGTCAGTCAACAATGTCACCAGTCAGTCAACAATTTCACCAGTCAGTCAACAGTTTCACCAGTCAGTCAACAATTTCACCAGTCAGCCAACAATTTCACCAGTCAGTCAACAATTTCACCAGTCAGTCAACAATTTCACCAGTCAGCATGGTCGGACTATAGTCATGCAATTTATGTTGACAAATTTAAACTAGGCATTAATTCACCTTCATTTCTACATAACAATGCGTACCAAACCAAAACACATTGTATTACTTACACAGTATTATTCTATTTCTTCTTAAGAAAGAATGCACTGCTGTCAGAGGCATGGCGTGTGTGTCCTTGAACTCTCATGGTAGTTTTAGCACTGAAGTACCATTTATCGATGGCTTTAGTAGGCTTACATTGTAGCAGTGGATGTTCATTTAGATTCACCATCATAAACTAGCTTATGTACATCTATTCCAACTGTAATATCATTAATAATTGTGCGAGTCGTTATGTAGTAAGGATTAAAAACGGATTTTTTCACCCGTCAAGCAAAAATATTTACACGACACATACGAGCGCTTTTGTCAAGCTCTGCTGATGATGGTGGACCGCATTCTTCCTGGCGGTTGTGCTATGCTTGGCTTCATCTGCGTGGCTCTTACTACTACGGGGGATCACATCGATCCATATCTCGTCAGTCAGACTGCCTTGAAAACAGCCTGTTTCCAGGGAACACTACATGGAAGAGAGATTATGCTCTTGGTCAGTGTAGTGTGACTTACCCTGACGAGACGTCCTGGTCAGTATTTTGTTTCTGACTGGACTAGCATCTCAGTTCCCAATATATATACATATATAGGGTTTATCAATTCCATTTTGGCTAGAAAATGCAAATGCTTTGGTCACATCAAGAGACACAACGGTCTTGAGAGGACGGTGATGGAAGGTATGGTGCCAGGCAAAAGAGGAAGGGGTAGACCACGAAGACGATGGCACCAAGATATCCAGGAATGCCTGGGTATGACTGTGGCGGATGCTGGAGTTTTGGCAAGGGAAAGAGTTTCTTTCAGACAGACTATGATGGGAGCGACGTTCTACAAAAGGCATGCTACATGATGATGATGATTTATATATATATATATAAAACAACAAACCCGATACACACAAACCTTGAAAGTCGCCCTATCGAGAGGTGGCACGAATTGATGCATGCCCCAGAGATGGAACTTCGGGAGAAACCTGCTCCTGGACATCATCTACTATACACAACATGGAAGTCGCTGAAAAGACTCTGGTGAAAGAGGAATATGAAGCGATGGGGATACAACTCGGTGTTTTGTTACAACTCCGAAATTTGTTACAACTCGGGTACAACAAACTGATGAGTACGTTTGCGTGGACTTCTATTTCTCATATTTTAACCAACGTCTCCATAACCCAGAGAACTGAACTATAAATCATCATCATAATCATCATGTAGCATGACCTTTCCAAAGGTCGCTCTCACAACAGCCGATCTGTAAGACTCTCAGTCTCTGGCCAGAACTCGTGTCGCTGTCATCTTCAGGACCTCCGTGATGTCTTGTCCATCTTCTCCTCGGTCTGCCTCTGCCTCACTTTCCAGTCACAATACGCTCCTGTGTCGTTCTCTCCAGACCATTATGGCGTTTGATGTAGCCAAAATATTTTAGCTTTTCTAGATATTATTTACCAACCAATTTTCCTCGATATCCAGTTCTTGTGCGATATCTGCATGTTTCGTTTTCACTATCCATGGCATTTTGAGCACTATTCTGTAGCATTTTAGTTCCAAAGATTGAATCCTTGTCTTAAATGTTTGTGTGGTGGTCCACGTTTCACATCCGTACGTTGCTACTGGGAAGATGCAAGTTCGCAGGATTTTGATATTCGTCATTTGACAAGTATTCTGTCACAAGTTTCTCATTTGATTCAACCTGCATTGCCATAGCCATTCTCCGTCTGACTTCTTTCAGGCAATCTCCATTGTTGCTTATAATTGAGCCGAGGTACTCAAAACGTGACTTTCTCAATTAGAAACTAGAATAACTTTAGGTTTGTTCTTTGCCTTGTCTGTGCTCATTATTTTGGATTGACTTATATTCAGGAATAGATTGTGGTCTTCGTTGTGTTGTTTTACCAACATATCATTCATTCCAGTCCCGCATTGCTCTTTAAGAGAATAAATGTGTCGTCTGTAGATCTGAGCTCTGGTCTCTCGTTACCATCGATTGGTAATAGCTCAGACTTGTCATCATTTCCATCGGTTCAGAAGATCCTCGTAGATTTGGATCAAAATCGACGGAAGGCGTCTTCACCTCAGAATCGCAGACGACATCGTCCTCATCACAGAGACTCCCCTGGAAGCGACAGAGATGATGCGGTCACTAGACACGGAAGGCAGGAAAGCAGGTCTAGCTATGAATCTAGGGACAACAAGAGCTATGCGCAACCGTTTCCCAGAGCCCAACCCCATACTCTTGAGTGGAACGCCCATAGAGGACGCTGACGAATATGCATATCTGGGAAGGCTCCTCAACATGGAGAACAAAATTCAACCTGAAATCGCCAGACGAAAAGGAGCGGGCTAGGCAGTCTTCAACTCTATCATGACAGCAGCAGACGCCACAAAGGACACCAGACTACGTGCGGACATCTTCGACTCGGTAGTCCTGCCAGCGCTTTGCTATGGTAGCGATCATGGTCTCTAACGAAAGCAGCAGAGAACCAACTGAGAACAGCACACGCATCTCTTGAAAAACGCCTTGTGGGCATAACTTTCAGACAACAGCGGCAGAGCGAACTACACAATAGCGACATCCGGAGAATGTCACACATCAAGGATGTCCTGCAGCACGTCAACCATTCGAAACACCGCTGGGCTGGTCATATATCCAGAAGACAAGATGGAGTACCAAAACCACCATGTGGTACCCGAGTGACAAGAAGAGACTTCAACTCGCTAGCCAGATTCACTAGAAAAATACAACATTCAAGACCCCACAACAGACAGACTACTATCACACTGGACGACACGACCCCACAACAGACAGACTACTATCACACTGGACCACACGACCCCACAACAGACAGACTACTATCACACTGGACGACACGACCCCACAACAGACAGACTACTATCACACTGGACGACACGCGCCCGCGACAGAAACGACTGGATCCTGAGTTGGGGCCCGCTCAAGGGTGACCACCTCTTGACGAAGAACGGGTCGAGCTAAGAGCATAGATTTTAGTACTTCCCTATTTGTGTCTTCTATTGTCTCTGTACGGATTATTGCGTCGTCTCCTATTCTGCTCATGCCTAATTCACCCATCTTTGCTGTCCACTATACGCCTAATTCACCCCTCTTTTCTGTCTACTATACGCCCAATTCACCCCTCTTTGCTGTCTACTATATGCCTAATTAACCCCTCTTTTCTGTCTACTATACCCCTAATTCACACCTCTTTGCTGTCTACTATACCCCTAATTCACCGCTCTTGACTCTACTATACCCCTAATTCACCCCTCTTTGCTGTCTACTATACCCCTAATTCACCCCTCTTTGCTGTCTACTATACCCCTAATTCACCCCTCTTGAGTCTACTATACACATAATTCACCCCTCTTTGCTGTCTACTATACCCCTAATTCACCCCTCTTTGCTGTCTACTATACCCCTAATTCACCCCTCTTGAGTCTACTATACCCTAATTCACCCTTCTTTACTGTCTACTATACCCCTAATTCACCCCTCTTGAGTCTACTATACCCCTAATTCACCCCTCTTTACTGTCTACTATACCCCTAATTCACCCCTCTTGAGTCTACTATACCCCTAATTCACCCCTCTTGAATCTACTATACCCCTAATTCACCCCTCTTGAATCTACTATACGCCTAATTCACCCCTCTTGAATCTACTATACGCCTAATTCACCCCTCTTAAGTGTAGTTCATTATGTGGATAGTTCGAACATCCGGAAATCTCTGCACCCTTATCTTAGAAGTCTTTATTTAAAAAAAAAAATATTGTGTAATAGAGCTCGGTAAACACAAAGGCTTCTATAGTCCCATTGCTGTGGGTATAGCGCTCACCAGCCAGACCTTGATGCAGCTTATGAAGAGCATGGTCTGGCCAGACACTGACATTGCAGTAATTTGCTTACATTTGTTATGGCCTTGTCTGTCTCAATAGCTCTTTTTTCAGTTGTCAACGTATCTCGCCGCACGGATATTCTCCATGACAATGTGAGGTCACCTTATCACACCCACCGACTTTCCATTCTCCAATCACCAGAGAGCTAGTTCAGGTTTCTAATCTCATCGCTCACGCCCGATGAGCGCGATCCATGCCCCAGTGATAAGTCGGAGTCAGGCAGTAAACAAGGCGGCTACTCATAAATCACCAGCGGAAGGCGTCGCAAATTCCCTCAGATAATCTGCTGTGCTTTTTTGTCCCTCTGAAAAGCCAGGCTAATAACCAGATCGCTCTCGCGTGCTGCCTTCAACTATGGCCTGTCGTCTCACTTAAAAGGATCGGGGGTGAAATCTTACACCTGCTGACGGCCTCAATACGAGATGGTTACCTCTATGTTGGTGCATTTTCCTTTACTTCCCGACAGGAGCGGCGGGCTTTAACGACACCAGCGGGCGGCTGGAAAAGTTTTGATTGCTGTACGCCTCCCTGTAGTCCAAATCTTTTGGGCGTCCGTCAGCACGGCGAGGACATTTCCTTTGTTGGTACAATTGTTGTTTTGAAAACCAACATCTTTTGCCAACAGTCAGACGGGGATGGGAGATAATTAAATGGAGTTGAACTTAGGGGGAAGGGGGACAACGCATGCATTAAACCAACTGTGAAATTAACAATATTTTTACCTGAAAAAAATCAGGTCTTTTTAGTAGAAATGGTGTCGGATCGTGTGACATGCTAGTCCGGCCAAGTGAACTTGTTTCTTGTCCTGCGTTGCTTGCAAGTTAATACCCATACTTTTTCTTCTTCTGTCGTTCGCTTGACTATATGTCTCTATCTGCAATGTTGTCTCTTGTATAAACTTCACTGTCTTTTGTAGTTCACATACAGGTGAGAACTCTTCTCTCTCTTCTCACATCACTCTGTTTCATTTGACTCTGTCCTACAGTCACACCCTTGCACAACTTTCACACGCGCCCTCGTGGTAAAGCCCTTCCATTGCACTTTGGTTGGGCTAGCTTCTGAGGGCGCACAAACCTAGCATAGGTACATACAGATGCAAACATGCATCCAAGCACTGGTTTATGCGTCCTGATATCGCCCAATGGACTACGGTCTGGGGTGGAAAATGGCGCGCCTCCGCCAGTAGAAACTAGTGAGGCAAACATTTAAGCAAAAAAAAAATAAAAAAATTCACATACAGGTCCATAAAGTTTTTCTTCCAGTGTTGCTTATATGGGCCAGTGGGATTTTCTTTGTTTATTATATTCGGGGCAGTATTGTAGTATGTGTTCTGCTGTCTGGAGCCCATGTCCACATCTACACACAGCTCAGTTGACAATCTTCATTTATGTGTACATATGGCTGCGAGTTGGTTGTGTCCTGTTCTAAGGTGCAACATAACAGTTTGTTCTTGTCTGTTCATCCGATGGTAATCGTCTTGTGTGGCTTTCTGGTTGATTTGGTCATCACTATCTTGTGTTGGTATGTGACTGGTGCATCTGGTTACTCGTCTGCTCTATCGTTTCCTGGTACTCCACAATGAGAAGGTATCCACTGCTTGATAATCTTGCGCTGGTTGTTGATTTCAGACAGTAGAGCCTGTATGCCTGACAGCTCAGACAGTAGAGCATGTAGGTCTGGCAGTTCAGTTCAGACAGTAGAGCCTGTAGACCTGACAGTTCAGACAGTAGAGCCTGTAGACCTGACCAGTTCACACAGTAGAGCCTGTAGACCTGACCAGTTCAATTCATACAGTAGAGCCTGTACACCTGACCAGTTCAGATAGTAAAGCCTGTAGACCTGACCAGTTCAGTTCAGACAGTAGAGCCTGTAGACCTGACCAGTTCAGAGAGTAGAGCCAGTAGACCTGACCAGCTCAGACAGTAGAGCCTGTAGACCTGACCAGTTCAGACAGTAGAGCCTGTAGACCTGCCCAGTTCAGTTCAGACAGTAGAGCGGGTAGAACTGACCAGTTCAGACAGTAGAACCTGTAGACCTGACCAGTTCAGATAGTAGAGCCTGTAGACCTGACCAGTTCAGACAGTAGAGCCTTTAGACCTGACCAGTTCAGACAGTAGAGCCTGTAGACCCGACAGCTCAGTTCAGACAGTACAGCCTGTAGACCTGACAGTTCAGTTCAAACAGTAGAACCTGTAGATGTGACTGTTCAGTTCAGACAGTAGAGCATGTAGACCTGAGCAGTTCAGACAGTAGAGCCTGTAGGTCTGAGCAGTTCAGACAGAAGAGCCTGTAGACCTGACAGTTCAGTTCAGACAGCAAAGCCTGTAGACCTGACCAGTTCAGACAGTAGAGCCTGTAGACCCGACAGGTCAGTACAGACAGTAGAGCCTGTAGACCTGAAAGTTCAGTTCAGACAGTAGAGCCTGTAGACTTGAACAGTTCAGACAGTAGAGCCTGTAGACCTGACAATTCAGTTCAGACAGTAGAGCCTATAGACCTGACCAGTTCAGACAGTAGATCCTGTAGACCTGACCAGTTCAGTTCAGACAGTAGAGCCTGTAGACCTGACCAGCTCCGACAGTAGAGCCTGTATACCTGAAAGTTCAGTTCAGACAGCAAAGCCTGTAGACCTGACCAGTTCAGACAGTAGAGCCTGTAGACCCGACAGCTCAGTTCAGACAGTAGAGCCTGTAGACCCGACAGCTCAGTTCAGACAGTAGAACCTGTAGATGTGACAGTTCAGTTCAGACAGTAGAGCCTATAGACCTGAGCAGTTCAGACAGTAGAGCCTGTAGGTCTGAGTAGTTCAGACAGTAGAGCCTGTAGACCTGACCAGTTCAGACAGTAGAGCCTGTAGACCTGACAATTCAGTTCAGACAGTAGAGCCTGTAGACTTGAACAGTTCAGACAGTAGAGCATGTAGTCCTGACAATTCAGTTCAAACAGTAGAGCCTATAGACCTGACCAGTTCAGACAGTAGATCATGTAGACCTGACCAGTTCAGTTCAGACAGTAGAGCCTGTAGACCTGACCAGTTCAGACAGTAGAGCCTGTAGACCTGACCAGTTCAGTTCAGACAGTAGAGCCAGAAGATCTGACCAGTTAAGACAGTAGAGCATGTAGACCTGACCAGTTCAATTCATACAGTAGAGCCTGTACACCTGACCAGTTCAGATAGTAAAGCCTGTAGACCTGACTAGTTCAGATCAGACAGTAGAGCCTGTAGACCTGACCAGTTCAGAGAGTAGAGCCAGTAGACCTGACCAGCTCAGACAGTAGAGCGGGTAGAACTGACCAGTTCAGACAGTAGAACCTGTAGACCTGACCAGTTCAGACAGTAGAGCCTTTAGACCTGACCAGTTCAGACAGTAGAGCCTGTAGACCCGACAGCTCAGTTCAGACAGTACAGCCTGTAGACCTGACAGTTCAGTTCAAACAGTAGAGCATGTAGACCTGAGCAGTTCAGACAGTAGAGCCTGTAGGTCTGAGCAGTTCAGACAGAAGAGCCTGTAGACCTGACAGTTCAGTTCAGACAGCAAAGCCTGTAGACCTGACCAGTTCAGACAGTAGAGCCTGTAGACCCGACAGCTCAGTACAGACAGTAGAGCCTGTAGACCTGAAAGTTCAGTTCAGACAGTAGAGCCTGTAGACTTGAACAGTTCAGACAGTAGAGCCTGTAGACCTGACAATTCAGTTCAGACAGTAGAGCCTATAGACCTGACCAGTTTAGACAGTAGATCCTGTAGACCTGACCAGTTCAGTTCAGACAGTAGAGCCTGTAGACCTGACCAGCTCCGACAGTAGAGCCTGTATACCTGAAAGTTCAGTTCAGACAGCAAAGCCTGTAGACCTGACCAGTTCAGACAGTAGAGCCTGTAGACCCGACAGCTCAGTTCAGACAGTAGAGCCTGTAGACCCGACAGCTCAGTTCAGACAGTAGAACCTGTAGATGTGACAGTTCAGTTCAGACAGTAGAGCCTATAGACCTGAGCAGTTCAGACAGTAGAGCCTGTAGGTCTGAGTAGTTCAGACAGTAGAGCCTGTAGACCTGACCAGTTCAGACAGTAGAGCCTGTAGACCTGACAATTCAGTTCAGACAGTAGAGCCTGTAGACTTGAACAGTTCAGACAGTAGAGCATGTAGTCCTGACAATTCAGTTCAGACAGTAGAGCCTATAGACCTGACCAGTTCAGACAGTAGATCATGTAGACCTGACCAGTTCAGTTCAGACAGTAGAGCCTGTAGACCTGACCAGTTCAGACAGTAGAGCCTGTAGACCTGACCAGTTCAGTTCAGACAGTAGAGCCAGAAGATCTGACCAGTTAAGACAGTAGAGCATGTAGACCTGACCAGTTCAATTCATACAGTAGAGCCTGTACACCTGACCAGTTCAGATAGTAAAGCCTGTAGACCTGACTAGTTCAGATCAGACAGTAGAGCCTGTAGACCTGACCAGTTCAGAGAGTAGAGCCAGTAGACCTGACCAGCTCAGACAGTAGAGCGGGTAGAACTGACCAGTTCAGACAGTAGAACCTGTAGACCTGACCAGTTCAGATAGTAGAGCCTGTAGACCTGACCAGTTCAGTTCAGACAGTAGAGCCTGTAGACCTGACCAGTTCAGACAGTAGAGCCTGTAGACCTGACCAGTTCAGTTCAGACAGTAGAGCCAGAAGACCTGACCAGTTAAGACAGTAGAGCATGTAGACCTGACCAGTTCAATTCATACAGTAGAGCCTGTACACCTGACCAGTTCAGATAGTAAAGCCTGTAGACCTGACCAGTTCAGTTCAGACAGTAGAGCCTGTAGACCTGACCAGTTCAGAGAGTAGAGCCAGTAGACCTGACCAGCTCAGACAGTAGAGCCTGTAGACCTGACCAGTTCAGACAGTAGAGCCTGTAGACCTGCCCAGTTCAGTTCAGACAGTAGAGCGGGTAGAACTGAGCAGTTCAGACAGTAGAGCCTGTAGGTCTGAGCAGTTCAGACAGTAGAGCCTATAGACCTGACCAGTTCAGACAGTAGAGCATGTAGACCTGACAGTTCAGTTCAGACAGCAAAGCCTGTAGACCTGACCAGTTCAGACAGTAGAGCCTGTAGTCCCGACAGCTCAGTACAGACAGTAGAGCCTGTAGACCTGAAAGTTCAGTTCAGACAGTAGAGCCTGTAGACTTGAACAGTTCAGACAGTAGAGCCTGTAGACCTGACAATTCAGTTCAGACAGTAGAGCCTATAGATCTGACCAGTTCAGACAGTAGATCCTGTAGACCTGACCAGTTCAGTTCAGACAGTAGAGCCTGTAGACCTGACCAGTTCAGACAGTAGAGCCTGTAGACCTGACCAGTTCAGTTCAGACAGTAGAGCCTGTAGACTTGACCAGTTCAGACAGTAGAGCCTGTAGACCTGACCAGTTCAGTTCAGACAGTAGAGCCTGTAGACCTGACCAGCTCCGACAGTAGAGCCTGTATACCTGGAAGTTCAGTTCAGACAGCAAAGCCTGTAGACCTGACAATTCAGTTCAGACAGTAGCGCCTGTAGACCTGACCAGTTCAGACAGTAGATCCTTTAGACCTGACCAGTTCAGTTCAGACAGTAGAGCCTGTAGACCTAACCAGTTCAGTTCAGACAGTAGAGCCCGTAGACCTGAACAGTTCAGACAGTAGAGCCTGTAGACCTGACCAGTTCAGACAGTAGAGCCTTTAGACCTGACCAGTTCAGACAGTTTCTCGGGCTTCATTGCTTGGAGTACTGATTGTTCATTGGTCAGAAATATCACAGGTTGTGGACCGATCTTGACATTCAACAGTTTCTGAGTTGCCTTCTGGATTGCCAGAATTTTTGCATCATATATGTGACATAATTCCCCAGTTAGTACCCAGACTATGACTCCTCTATTGCAGAAGTCTTTCCAACTCGAGGGGCTGTACATCATCATCGTCAGCTGCCCCGCCGGTTGGCGGTCATGGACTTCCATCAACTTCTATCTCGTTTGTCCTTCACCAACTCTGCTGTTGATTGTCGCCCGTGCTATTCTCTCAGGCTGTCCAACATCTTTTCTCTCTGCCTTCCTCTGTCTTGTTGTCCCTGCTATCTTTCCCTTTGTCACAACGTACTCCAAACCACCTCTGCCCGAAAAAGAATGTCTGCTTTGTTCTGATCTTTACAATGAGTTGTATTTGTGCCTCTTCGAGCACTGTATCATTAGTCTTCCTTGCAGTCCATGAGATCCGCAACATTCTTCTGTAACACCCCATCTGCGTTTCTTCTAAAGATCTCTCCGCTTGCTTGCTGATAGTCCACGAGTCACTGCCGTCTTGCTGTACTTATTTCACGTAGCATGCAGGTACTCTCTTCCAAAGATCTCTGCACTTGCTTGCTGATTGTCCACGAGTCACTGCCGTCTTGCTGTACTTATTTCACGTAGCATGCAGGTACTCTCTTCCAAAGATCTGTGCGCTTGTTTGCTGATTGTCCACGAGTCACTGCCGTCTTGCTGTACTTATTTCACGTAGCATGCAGGTACTCTCTTCCAAAGATCTCTGCACTTGCTTGCTGATTGTCCACGAGTCACTGCCGTCTTGCTGTACTTATTTCACGTAGCATGCAGCGACTCTCTTTCTCAGCTCCAACCACAAGGTTCTGTGACACAAAATCCCCTTCATTGTCTGGAAGATCGTTTCCTTTCTTGGGCTATTTTGCATTTTATTTCACAGTTGCATCTTCCACTGTCAATATCACAGGCCGAAAGTTTGCTCGGTGTAGAATACTCTTCATGGTTTTAAAGAGTACAATTAGCGTAGTGGTAGAACACTCGGATTTAATGGGATAGGTACAGGGTAAGAATCCCGCTATCGGTACCTTCTAGTCGACCCATCTGTAAATGGGTACCTAGTATACGACTAGGGAAGTAAAAAGCCTAGATGAAAGGAACATTGGCTTGGTATACATCACACAAGGTTCTGGGATAGCAGAGCAAAACATCACATAAGGTGCTCAGATAGCAGAGCAAAACATCACATAAGGTGCTCAGATAGCAGAGCGAAACATCACAGAAGATGCTCAGATAGCAGAGCGAAACATCACAGAAGGTGCTCAGATAGCAGAGCGAAACATCGCAAAACGTACTCAGATAGCAGAACGAAACATCACAGAAGGTGCTCATATAGCTGAGCGAAACATCACAAAAAGTGCTGAGATAGCAGAGCGAAACATCACACAAGGTGCTCAGATAGCAGAACGAAACTTGACACAAGAAGAAACAAAAATAGAGGAAGAAAAAGAAGAAAAGAAAGATAAGAAAAAGAAGATAAGAGAGAGGTACCGTTCGACCTAGTTCGGTGTATTCAGCGTGTCTGTCACTCTACACAATTATTCGTGTCATTCTCCTCAACATTTCTGGCAATATAAGTTTCATTTCTGAATTGTGGCATTAACAAACAAAATTAACCCAATGTTGGCGCGTCTACGTCGTATTTTTCTTTTGTTTGTGTAATCGAATATTATTGTATTTCTTGAGTTCGATTTAAGCCAAATACATTTGCTTACATTTGCCAAAAAACGTCAATAAAATGCCGAAACTAATTCCTTCGCGCAGTCTCTGGCGACAATCATTTCAGTTTAAAATCTAATTTCTGGAATTTGGTTTTGAAATAGCCAAGTTGGCAACCCAGCTAGGAAAGCTTATTGGGGCAGGGTAGTTCAAAAATCCACCAATTCTCCCTCTCTCTCTTTCACTCTCTCTCTCTCTCTCTCACTGTCTTTCTCTCCCTCTCACTCACACACACACACACACACTATTCCCCCCCCCCCCCCCTCACCCCCACCTTATATATCAAGCAGTCCGTGCCTTACACCGTCACCCAGGTGAGGGAATGCCTGCCAGTTTGCAAATGAGAGACTGTTTAATCTTTGGCGCCCGGGAATGAGCGTCGATTGAGAGATCACTAACAGCAGCACGCTCGCCCTGAAAAGAATGTTGTTTGGCGTAATTTGCTGGTCGCGACAGCAATCCTAGACAGACAAGATTGAAAATGTAGAAAAAAAAATTTAAGAAAACATTGCGACACTCCAACAACTGTAATTAAGAACCCGACACTTGTTGAGAGCGGTAAAAGATATTTGTGTCCCAGGATGTCTTCAAGGCGACAACATACATACTTATATCAGCCATTGTTGGGGCCAAGTCTGGGACTGTGGGAAGACTCCGTTTTAATATGGGCTAGAACAAAGACTGTGTGAAGTGATACTGAGAAAACAGCTAAGGACAGTAGTCTGCGAATTAGGGCTCTGGAATGGGAACGAAATATCAGTAATGCCTTGATGATGAAATGAAATGAAGCAGTCGACATTTATTTGTCTGGGTAAGTGATATATGGGAATGAGACGTGGAGAGAGATAGAGAGAGAGAGAGAGGAAAGAAAGGGGGGGGGGAGGTAAGTCGGTAGCATAGTGGTGGTATAAATCTCTAGGTTGCTGTGTCGCTATTATGGTAGTGAGCAGAACAGCTCCACATGGCGCGCAGGAATCACACGAGGTGCTCGGATAACTTAGCGAAACAATGCATAGATGCTCTGACAACAGAGCGAAACATCACTCAAGGTGCTCAGATAACAGAGCAAAACATCACTCAAGGTGCTCAGATAGGAGAGCGAAGTATCACTCAAGGTGCTCGGATAGCAGAGCGAAACCACTCAATGCGCTCGGATAGCAGAGCGAAGCAACACTCAAGGTGCTCAGATAGCAGAGCGCAGCATCACTCAAGGTACTCGGATAGCAGAGTGAAACATCACTCAAGGTGCTCGGATAGCAGAATGAAACAATAAAAAGGTGCTCAGATATCAGAGCGAAACATCACAGAAGGTACTCAGATAGCAGAGGGGAACATCCTCATTGAGACAGAGGAAGCGAGCCACCCAGAAGAACAGCACATTTGACGATCCCCCACAGCCGACTGTTCACATGCGCGCCACATAAGAACGGTAGAGTCTGCCATGCCAGGATTGAACTTTACAGTCATATGAGATCACATCTTGTCGTCATATTCGCTTGCAATGGGGGAAATCTTCTTCTTCTTTTTATTGTTATTAAAATTATTATTAAAGGACGCGTGGACATGTGCTCCAAACAGGCAATGAGCTATCAGTTGAAACAAGTAAATATGAGACATAAAACACTGTTTCTCTATTATAAGCTTTCCTCTTCTTCTTCTTCTTCTTCTTCTTCTTCTTCTTCTTCTTCTTCTTCTTCTTCTTTGCCATCCGTTTTCAAACTCCTGCTACCAAGTTCTGATGACGGATTTGCACGTAGCAGAGAAACGGAATGCGTTGTGTCGTAGTTTACAGCTTGTCAACGATATTTACACCTTTCGGTCCGACACATCCTTCTTCTTCTTCTTCTTCTTCTTCGTTCGTTCTCAATCTACCACTACCAAACCCTGAAAGGGCATTAGAAGCAGAATGTAGTCCAGAGAACGGAATGCGCTGTGTCTTAGTTTACAGCTTGGCTGCGATATTTGCACCTTTCGGTCCAACACATCCGGCTTCAGCAACCATTTTTTCAGTACCGGTTTAGCATTCCCTCTTCGATCCCATCTCCTTAGCCAGTCTGCCCTGCTGCAGCCTATTATCCAGGATCACCGCGTGGAGGTGTTGAAAGGTCTTGGCAGCTCTGGTTCGCTGGCCCTGACGCTAGCAGTCAGCTCAGGGCCGCTGACCACTGCAGCTCATGCGCTGCTCAGCATCTTGATCCCGTATACGTTTTTGAATGATTTGTCCATAACCTGTCAATTTTTTGGCACGTATACTAATTTTAGCATTTCAAAATGATAGTACATTTTTGTGTTTTTGTTTTTGTTGCGTTCGCCTTATTTTTCGATTCCCCGAGGCGGTGTGCGTTGCGCTATGGTTTTTATTTTGCGCCTGTCGACCCAGTGCATCCGACTTACGCATTCATTTTATGTAAGAGACTGCTTCCTCCTGCATTTTCTAAGGATTTGCTTCCCCGGGGTAACGGCCGGCGCTGTGATGGGGATCGAACCCAGCACCTTCGGCGTGTGAGCTGTGTCACTTAACCACTAGCTCACACCGTCTCCTAAATCATAGTGAATGAAGGAGTAAATAGTGTGAGGAACAGACAATTATTAAAGAGGAACTTGAACTAGATCATTTGTCAGTTGGCGTAACCGCAGCATTTCTTATTGCATACACAATGTTGCCAGACGCGAATAGCCGGAATTCACTCGGGATTTAATCGAAACGAGGTCACTTGGGATAGAGACGCTGGTGGAAAATGACACAACTTTATCCTGGAAGTATTCTTACGGTGGTCATGCGTGACCACAGCGGACATAGTGATTATAACTGAACAAAGGAAATATAAAGACAATGCGTAACGTTTTTCGGTGAAGTCTTTTGAATGACCTGTCCTAATATTTTGTCAAAATTGTATAGATAGACATGTCGAACTAGTAAAGGGGATCAAGGTGCTGAGCAGCGCAAGAGCTGCAGTGGTCAGCGGCCCATAGCTGACTGCTAACGTCAGGGCCAGCGAACCATAGCTGCCAAGACCCTTCTACACCTCCACGCGGTGATCCTGGATAACAGGCTGCATCATGGCAGACTGGCTCAGGAGAAGGGTTCGAAGAGGGAATGCTAGCCCGGTACTCAATAAATGGTTGCTGAAGTCGGATGTGTTGGACCGAAAGGTGCAAATATCGCAGCCAAGCTGTAAACTACGACACAACGCATTCCGTTATCTGGACTACATTCTGCTACTTAAGCCCTTTCAGGGTTTGGTAGTGAGAGATTGAGAACGAACGAAGAAGAAGAAGAACTAGTAAAGGCTGTGTTCCTGAACTGTGGCATGGTACCCTCGACTCGCAAAGTACAACTACCTTGTCCATGAACGGGTGGATTAAGATCAAGATTTCGATTTAGTTTCTTAATTTAATCATCAAACGGTTGATCAGTCCTGAGACTGGTTGTAAGGTTGTCTGAGCATTTCTCTCCATTTAACCCAATCCTCTGGTTGATAGGTTCCAAGAATGGTTGTAAGGTTGTCTGAGCATTTCTCTCCATTTAACCCAATCCTCTGGTTGATAGGTTCCAAGAATGGTTGTAAAGTTGTCTGAACATGTCTCTCCATTTAACCCTATCCTCTGGTTGATAAGTTCCAAGAATGGTTGTAAAGTTGTCTGAACATGTCTCTCCATTTAACCCTATCCTCTGGTTGATAAGTTCCAAGACTGGTTGTAAGGTTGTCTATGTCTCTCCATTTGAACTATACTCTGGTTGATCAGTTCTAAGACTGGTTGTGAGGCTGTCTAAGCATGTCTCTCCATTTGACCCTATTCTCTAGTTGATCAGTCGTGACTGGTTGTAAGATTGTCTGAGTATGTCTCTCCATTTAACCATATACTCTGGTTGATCAGTTCTAAGACTGGTTGTGAGGCTGTCTAAGCATGTCTCTCCATTTGACCCTATTCTCTAGTTGATCAGTCGTGACTGGTTGTAAGATTGTCTGAGAATGTCTCTCCATTTAACCATATACTCTGGTTGATCAGTTCTAAGACTGGTTGTAAGATTGTCTGAGAATGTCTCTCCATTTAACCATATACTCTGGTTGATCAGTTCTAAGACTGGTTGTAAGATTGTCTGAGAATGTCTCTCCATTTAACCATATACTCTGGTTGATCAGTTCTAAGACTGGTTGTAAGATTGTCTGAGAATGTCTCTCCATTTAACCATATACTCTGGTTGATCAGTTCTAAGACTGGTTGTAAGATTGTCTGAGAATGTCTCTCCATTTAACCATATACTCTGGTTGATCAGTTCTAAGACTGGTTGTAAGATTGTCTGAGTATGTCTCTCCATTTAACCATATACTCTGGTTGATCAGTTCTAAGACTGGTTGTAAGATTGTCTGAGTATGTCTCTCCATTTAACCAGATACTCTGGTTGATCAGTTCTAAGACTGGTTGTAAGATTGTCTGAGTATGTCTCTCCATTTAACCATATACTCTGGTTGATCAGTTCTAAGACTGGTTGTAAGATTGTCTGAGTATGTCTCTCCATTTAACCATATACTCTGGTTGATCAGTTCTAAGACTGGTTGTGAGGCTGTCTAAGCATGTCTCTCCATTTGACCCTATTCTCTAGTTGATCAGTCGTGACTGGTTGTAAGATTGTCTGAGTATGTCTCTCCATTTAACCATATACTCTGGTTGATCAGTTCTAAGACTGGTTGTGAGGCTGTCTAAGCATGTCTCTCCATTTGACCCTATTCTCTAGTTGATCAGTCGTGACTGGTTGTAAGATTGTCTGAGTATGTCTCTCCATTTAACCATATACTCTGGTTGATCAGTTCTAAGACTGGTTGTGAGGCTGTCTAAGCATGTCTCTCCATTTGACCCTATTCTCTAGTTGATCAGTCGTGACTGGTTGTAAGATTGTCTGAGAATGTCTCTCCATTTAACCATATACTCTGGTTGATCAGTTCTAAGACTGGTTGTAAGATTGTCTGAGAATGTCTCTCCATTTAACCATATACTCTGGTTGATCAGTTCTAAGACTGGTTGTAAGATTGTCTGAGAATGTCTCTCCATTTAACCATATACTCTGGTTGATCAGTTCTAAGACTGGTTGTAAGATTGTCTGAGAATGTCTCTCCATTTAACCATATACTCTGGTTGATCAGTTCTAAGACTGGTTGTAAGATTGTCTGAGAATGTCTCTCCATTTAACCATATACTCTGGTTGATCAGTTCTAAGACTGGTTGTAAGATTGTCTGAGTATGTCTCTCCATTTAACCATATACTCTGGTTGATCAGTTCTAAGACTGGTTGTAAGATTGTCTGAGTATGTCTCTCCATTTAACCAGATACTCTGGTTGATCAGTTCTAAGACTGGTTGTAAGATTGTCTGAGTATGTCTCTCCATTTAACCATATACTCTGGTTGATCAGTTCTAAGACTGGTTGTAAGATTGTCTGAGTATGTCTCTCCATTTAACCATATACTCTGGTTGATCAGTTCTAAGACTGGTTGTAAGATTGTCTGAGTATGTCTCTCCATTTAACCATATACTCTGGTTGACCAGTTCTAAGACTGGTTGTAAGATTGTCTGAGTATGTCTCTCCATTTAAACATATACTCTGGTTGATCAGTTCTAAGACTGGTTGTAAGATTGTCTGAGAATGTCTCTCCATTTAACCATATACTCTGGTTGATCAGTTCTACGACTGGTTGTAAGATTGTCTGAGTATGTCTCTCCATTTAACCATATACTCTGGTTGATCAGTTCTAAGACTGGTTGTAAGATTGTCTGAGTATGTCTCTCCATTTAACCATATACTCTGGTTGATCAGTTCTAAGACTGGTTGTAAGATTGTCTGAGAATGTCTCTCCATTTAACCATATACTCTGGTTGATCAGTTCTAAGACTGGTTGTAAGATTGTCTGAGTATGTCTCTCCATTTAACCATATACTCTGGTTGATCAGTTCTAAGACTGGTTGTAAGATTGTCTGAGTATGTCTCTCCATTTAACCATATACTCTGGTTGATCAGTTCTAAGACTGGTTGTAAGATTGTCTGAGTATGTCTCTCCATTTAACCATATACTCTGGTTGATCAGTTCTAAGACTGGTTGTAAGATTGTCTGAGTATGTCTCTCCATTTAACCATATACTCTGGTTGATCAGTTCTAAGACTGGTTGTAAGATTGTCTGAGAATGTCTCTCCTTTCGACCATTTCCTCTGCGGCCTTCTTCATTTCAACATGGGTTCGTACTTGAATCTCTCTGCATGTCATAGCGGTAAATATGGGTTTCGATCACCCTCTTCCTCTCTTCCCTTGGATCATGCCCTCTAGTATCTTCTGTAGAAGACTTTCACGTCTCATATTGTAGCCCAGCCAACTGAATCGATATTTTGGTATCATTTTCAATATTTGTCTTTGTGTGCCCACTTCAGTGAATACATGTCATTGTATCTTCCTTCCGTCCACAATACACCCTTTTCTTTTCTTCGGTAGCACAACATTTCAACCGAATCGTCTTTAGTCCATGTTTCAGTCCCGTTCAGTGTAGCTGTCCATACACCAGTGGCGATTATTCTTTTCCTCAGCTCTTTCCTCAAATTCTGTCTGCTTATTCATTGATGTTTTTTATACCCCTCTTAAGCCATTTTTTGGCAAATGCAATCCTTCTCTTAATTTGTGACTCATTGCCGGCATCATCTCTGATAGTATGCCCCAAATATGTCAACTTCTGTACCTGCTCGATTATTTCTTAACTGATGATCCTATTTCTTTGCCTATGTTGCTTGGATATTACCAACGTCTTTGCCTTCCATGTTTTTATTTTTATTTTGCCAAACTCTTTGGCAGGGCTATGAGTTTTTTCAAGCAGCGTTTGCTACTGATCCTCCCACCATCGCTTGGTCATCGGTAAATTTGATGGCATTAACTTTCATACCATTAGCTTTGACACTCCCATAGCAACCTCATATCACGACCTCATAGTGTCATCATCAAATTTGATGATATTAACTTTGACACTCCCATAGCAACCTCATATCACGACCTCATAGTGTCATCATCAAATTTGATGACATTAACTTTGACACTCCCATAGCAACCTCATATCACAACCTCATAGTGTCATCATCAAATCTGATGGCATTAACTTTGACAACTCTTATAGCTAAATCATCATCAAGATGTTAAGTTAATGACAACAACCACACCCTTGGTCGGCAGGGCCATATGACGATTCTTCGCCTAGGATCAAGCTACGACAGATTTAATAAACACATGTACAAGATTGGACCGTCTGCTTCAGCACCGTGTACATGTGAACAGAAGGAGCAGACTTCTCGACATGTTGTACAGGACTGTGCTCTGTGCAATCAGTTAAGGAGGATACTCTTCTAAACTAGTATAAAGACTTGTGCCGTTAAGCGTCGTGGGGAGCTTAAGTCGTATATCATGCGCCAAGTGCGTTGCGTCGGTTATTGTGTGCCCTTATCGCTGCACAATCACTCTCATGCCATCTATCCACCTACCTCGCGGTCGCCCCCTTACCCTATAGCCAGATCTACCAGCGTTGTAAGCCATCAGTGGAAGTTGCTGAGGGTGGATTCTAATGAGATGACCAAACCAACTTATTATCTGCCTGGAAATGTATTCGACGTTGAATAAAGACGTGGGATCAAGATGCTGAGCAGCGCATGGACTGCACCGGGCAGCTACTCATAGCTGACAGCTAGCATCAGGGCCAGAGAAGCAGAGCTGTCAAGACCCTTCTACACCTCCACTCGGTGATCCTGGATAACAGGTTGCAACAGGGAAGACTGGCTAAGGAGAAGGGATGAAAGAGGGAATGCTAACCTGATACTAAAAAATGCTTGCTGAAGTCGGAGGTGTTGAACCGAAAGCAAATATCGCAGTCAAGCTGTAAACTACAACACAACGCATTCCGTTCTCTGGATTACATTCTGCTACTTAAGCCCTTTCAGGGTTTGGTAGCGGGAGATAGAGAACGGACGAAGCCAATAAAGACGTTAAGCTAAGTTAAGTTAAGTTGCCAGCATGCGGGTGTTAATTTTTCTCCAATGTTAATCAACTTTCACATGACTAATAGTAGTGTTTCCTAACCTTTTTACATCAGTGGACAGGTGAACATGTGGACATGTGAAAATAGCAAACATTTTTTTCGCGGACCACTCAGGCAGAAATAAGAACTATTATTGATAAAGTATTTTGTGAATTCGTTATTAAAAAAGTGTGGGAATAATTTGCGCATAAGCTGCGGCGGTCAGCGACCCATAGCTGACTGCTAGCGTCAGGGCCAGCGACCCATAGCTGACTGCTAGCGTCAGGTCCAGCGACCCATAGCTGACTGCTAGCGTCAGGGCCAGCGACCCATAGCTGACTGCTAGCGTCAGGTCCAGCGACCCATAGCGGACTAGAGCTGCCAAGACCCTTCTACGCCTTTACCTGGTAATCCTGGATAAAAGGCTGCAACAGAGCAGACTGGCTAAGGAGAAGGGATTGAAGAGTAAAGGCTAACCCGATACTAAAAAATGCAAGCTGAAGTCGGACGTGTCGGTCTGAAAGGTGCAAATTTCGCAGTCAAGCTGTAAACCACGACACATGTGAAAATGTATTCACTTCACTGCATTTTGGTGCAGAAAGAGGCACAGCGAAGAACACGTTGGGGAAGAGAATCGAAGTGTGATTATGTAAGAGGTCAGATCTATTCTTCGTCTTCTTCGTCTTCTTCTTCTTCGTCTTCTTCTTCTTCTTCTTCTTCTTCTTCGTCTTCTTCTTCTTCTTCTTCTTCTTCTTCTTCTTCTTCTTCTTCTTCTTCTTCTTCTTCTTCTTCTTCTTCTTCTTCGTCTTCTTCTTCTTCTTCTTCTTCTTCGTCTTCTTCGTCTTCTTCGTCTTCTTCTTCTTCTTCTTCTTCTTCTTCTTCTTCTTCTTCGTCTTCTTCTTCTTCTTCTTCTTTTTCTTCTTCTTCTTTTTCTTCTTCTTCTTCTTCTTCTTCTTCTTCTTCTTCTTCTTCTTCTTCTTTTTCTTCTTCTTCTTCTTCTTCTTCTTCTTCTTCTTCTTCTTCTTCTTCTTCTTCTTCTTCGTCTTCTTCTTCTTCTTCTTCTTCTTCTTCTTCTTCTTCTTCTTCTTCTTCTTCGTACGCTGTCAGAGGTCAACTTGTATTTGTTCGAAGAAAGCAGCTGTCATTCTGAGGCTGTCGACACTGCCATAAAACTTGTCTAGTGTTGCCACTGGTGATGGCCACATGTGCTTTCTCTGGTCCTCGTATGTCGGGTAGTTTTGCAGCATATGTTCAGCGGTTATTTTCCCTGTACCAGAGGTGCATTTGTCAGTACCACCTATCTTCAATTTATTGAATAGATGGTACCTCAGTCTGATGTGGCATGTGCGAAGTCTGAAGACCATGACCTTCTCTCTTCTGTTCAACTGGTTATATGCATCATTTTTTGTGTAGCCAGTATGTTCTGTTTCCCATTTGGCCATGTATCAGACTCTAATAAGCCTTTTGGACTCTTCGTAGGTCACACTAGAATCTGGTTGTGGTAACCGTGCACCTTCTTTTGCCAGTCTGTCTGCCTCCTCGTTGCCTTGAATGTTACAGTGGGATGGAACCCACTGTACCACTATTATTGTTGGTGCGGACTGCTGGCATAGTTGACAGAGTACTACTCTTAAATCATTGAGTTCAGTATTTTTCTGGCTTTTTAGTGCTGTAACCACGGACTATCTGTAAACAGGACTATCTAGCTTTCATTGCTTTCGCCTGTCAGCATTTCTCCTACTGCAGCCTTCAATGCCTCTGTCTCCGCTCTGAAATTGTTTGAGAATTTTCCAGTTGCCACTGACAGTGTTATTTTTCTACCGTTTGTTAGGCTCAGGAATACCCCTCCCCCTCCATTCTGTGTTCTGTCTATTGCAGAACCGTCGGTATATGCATGTGAGATCTATTCAATAAACTGAAGATAGGTGCTAATGACGAATAGTACAGGCAAAATGACCCATGAACATATGCTGCAGCATTTCTCAACACATGATGATCACAGAAAGCACATGTGGCCATCGCCAGTGCAAACACTAGACAAGCTCTCATACAGTGTCGACAGCCTCAGGGTGACCGCTGCTTTCTTCGAACAAATTCAAGTCGACGTCCGACAGCCGACGATTGGGATGTTCATGCCCTCAAAGCATACTTCTCGCAGTCATGCTGGCGCAGAACGGGTTCGGGCTGATGGACATGGAGTCATCAAGGGTCAACTCTGTCCAGATCATTGTTGTTGGTTTAACTACTTCTGTCACAAAACGAACAAACAATCACCTTCCAAGAAAAAAAAGACACTTATTCAAGCAATAAGAAAAGTTGACCAAACGAAAGACAACTATCACTGTCTTGATCGAGCAGAACAAGTGATCCTGTTCCGATTGAGAATGGGACATACCAGATTGAAAGCCATTTACACTGGCTAACATTTACTCAATCGCCACTGTGTGTGTCCGGGCAGGCAGCACAGACATCCGAACATATCCTACAAGATATGCTTACCCAATTGCGTACTGAAAACTGGCACACGGTGACGAATATCCACACAAAGCTGTTTGAAGCCCTAAAGAACTCTCCACTCCCAAAACTTTTATCCAGAGAACTGTGGACTTGACGTGTAGACGTAACAAGAACAAACATGAAGAACTCTCCACTCCCAAAACTTTTATCCAGAGAACTGTGGACTTGACGTGTAAACGTAACAAGAACAAACATGAAGAACTCTCCACTCCCAAAACTTTTATCCAGAGAACTGTGGACTTGACGTGTAGACGTAACAAGAACATCTTGACGTGTAGACGTAACAAGAACATCTTGATGTGTAGACGTAACAAGAACATCTTGACGTGTAGACGTAACAAGAACATCTTGACGTGTAGACGTAACAAGAACATCTTGACGTGTAGACGTAACAAGAACATCTTGACGTGTAGACGTAACAAGAACAAACATGACGAAGAAGAAGAGGAAGATTACATTAGTGTAGTCTAGCCAAGGATAGGAATCGCTGTGGCAAGGCAGATTACGTACTAACAAAAGCCAGCTGAAGTAGGATGTGTTGGTCCAAAAGGAGCAGAGATCGCAGCCACGATGTAAACTAGAACACAACGTCCTTTTCAGGACGAACGCCAACTAAAAATAAAAAGAAGTACCAGGCTGGACTTCCAACTTCCATGCCGATCCCTTGGCCAAACTAGACTAGTGACTAGTGCAGCCTGTTTGCAGGGAGATCAGGTAGAGTTGGAATAGAGTCTTGGTCAGCTCTGGTTCACTGTCCCTATTGTAAGCAGCCAGCTTTGAGTCGCCGGCTGCTGCCACCTCATGCACTACTGCCAGCTCATGCACTACTGCCAGCTCATGCACTACTGCCACCTCATGCACTGCTGCCACCTCATGCACTACTGCATATTGATGGTAGTTTCATTTGAGTGCTCAACGAATTTTAGGAAAATGCGTCTTCCTTCGCGGCGATATACATGGAAGACTTTGTATGGCACTAGACAACAGTTGATAAACACGTGATACCATTACATGGCATTGGGCCGAAGGCAGAGAGCCCGGATGCTGCTGGGTCCGTAACAACAATAACAAGGAACGTGATAAGGGAGGGAGTACGTGAAAACTGCGAGGCAGCGAATTGTAAACAAAGAATGTTTGTTTGTGACTACACGATCACGCTGCCTCCAAGTTGTCTCATTCTCTTTTCTCTCTCTCTCACTCTCTCTCTCTCTCACACTCTCTCTCTCTCTCTCTCTCTCTCTCTCTCTCTCACACACACACTTCTTCTCTTCCCCCCACCCCCAGTGGAGCGTGTAGTCGACAGTGAGCTGACCTGTTAGACTGGTATTATGGTATTACAGGGTGCCAGGGCTCGAATTCACAGACGGACAGTCTTGGCAGCTCTAGGTCGCTGGCCCAATCGCTTTCAGTCAGCATTGGGTCGCTAACCGCTACAGCTCATGCACTTCTCGGAAACGGATAAAGCGGAGGCCTGCTAGTCCTTCCCAACAAGAGGAGATCAAGCGACACTATTCAGCCTGTGGAAACAGCCCGCTGCAGACTGACAAACTTATCTGTTCAGTAAGTGAGTAGCATGTCCTGTACAGAACGTTGCTTCTTACAGCAGCTGGTAGATTTGTCCATGCAATAAACAGAGGATTCCTTAGCAAAAGAGAAATAAGCAGGAAAACAAAGATGGATGTATACCGTCGACCTATGTGCCTGTCCTGACATATGAATGTCAGTCATGGGCAATGACTACATCCCAAGAAAGGCAATTACAAACTTCAGAAATGAGGTACCTAAGAAAGGGACAAGATCCGTAACCAGACAATACGTAGCAATCTCGAAGTCCAACCCTTTGCAGACACGAGTGGAGCAGTCCCAACTACAGTGGTTTGGTCATGTATGTAGAAATGGAAGTAGATCGGATACCAAAGCGGTCATGGGAGATAAAAAGTCAAAGATGCAGACCCCCAGGACGCCCCAAAGTACGTTGGGAAGACAACATACAACAGTCCCTAAGTGATCGAGGGCTGGATTGGAAAGAGGCCAGGAAAAAGACGGCGGATAGAGCAGTGTGGCGTTCTCTCTGGCAAACCTCTACACCTCACGGTAGAAGAGGAGCGACTAAGTAAGCTTCTTACAATCTCCGACCTAGTTGGCTGTTACAAGTTTCTTTGCAAGTGTGCAGTACGGTAGATTGCCATTACTTTCCGTATATCTATTCAACAAATTTGAAATTGGACACACAGACATGTACCCACGTAGAGAGAACAAACATCTGGTGGAGCATGTTCTACATCCTTGCCAGCTCCAGGAGAAGAGCAGAGTGACTAAATGACGCCCCCTCTAACCCAATTGCGAGAAAGACTTTATGGCGATGAGAGAGGGACCATTAGGTTCATGAGGCGTGCAGCGGTTAGCCTAGTCGACTGTGAGCCGACTTACTAGACTGGGATTACAGCGTGACAGGCGCTCGAATTCACGGACATACAGAAACAACTCTAGGCCGTGGCTCATGCCTGGTAAGACGCGCTCTTCCAGTCGACCCAGCTGTAAATGGGTACGCGACGTCTGAGTTGGGGAAGGTGAAAACAGCAAGGAAGGGAACTGGCAATCCACCTCACATAGGCTGCGGCTAGTACATGGAGTTATAATCATCCCTTGACAGCAGTTGTTGCCATGGGACTGACAATAGACCTTGGCTTTTCAACACAACATAACACACCATAATTGGAAACACAACATAATAACATAATAACAACCCTTCTTACCTTGACATAAGAGTCCGTGGAGGATGTCAGTTCTCTCTGGGCCCGCTTGTCATCCAGAAGATCGTGCCCTAGAACGAAGTCTGTTGGTCCGAAGCTGATGAAGCACCCAGCGGGTATACTAGTGCCAGCTTCAAGCCCCATAGGTTCTGGGCTCGTGTTCCTGACATGGCGAGGGGATATCATACTGCTTGTGCTGAGAGCAGCCTGCATGGAAGAGGCTGGATCAAAACCCGTGACACCTGATTGACTGGAGATCATTTCGTGCTCAGATCCCGAGGGCGTGTTGGTTGGGAAGGTTGATCTTCCGCAGAATTGACAGAATCCTTGCTTCTCTCAGCAGACGTACCAGATTCGCTCCCAGATACCCAGCCGTAAACTCGTACCTGCCTTCCTGTTCCGGAAGACAACGCAGCTATGCCAGAACTGATCACCTCACCAAAAGCTGAGATCTCATTCAGTAAGATCTTCCTCGCTGACGGCGGTATCTCTTTTTGGACTCACTTTACTTTTCACACCCCTTTCCTGCGATGGACAGATCTTTTTGGTTATACGATGGCACTTTGGACATTTACAAAATAATCAGCATCCAGACCCGAACTTTTGAGAACCGTAGAAAAGCTGTGCACATTGAAGATCATTGTACAGCACCAATGACAAGCCGTTCTAGCGTAGAATGCACACCGTGAGTGATGGTCTCGAATACAGGGATCTAATGTGTGGTGCCGCCTACAGTTTTCATTGCTAACATTGATAGCATATCACGTGTCTCTTGATCTGGCGCTCTCTTTGGCGATGTGTCTTTCGTTAACAGTTACATAGGCGTATACTTCGTTATTGTTTGTTAGGAAATTGTGTAAATGGAGGCGTTGCTCTTTTATAAAATAAGAAACAAATTATGAATCTCCAAGCAGTTTTTTGGAGTTCGCAAAACTGGCATATAATGTTTTTCTTGACCTTGAAATATCTTAGAAAGTGTCAGTCTTTCGTCCACAGAGTATAATATTCAAGTCTTCTAAATTGTTTGTCAGATATTTGGTGTATAGCCCTCGCTCACAATTTAAGACTTTAGACTCAAGACTTGATGAATGAAATTAGTTTGACAGCACTGAGTAGATTTGGTAATACCGGCACGTGTCATGTCCCGGGGTGGCTTGGATGGGCAGTTCACAACTTGTAACAGGTGCAGACTTCTGTAACAGAAGTTAGAAATCGTCAGTACAAAATGGAGGCATATGTAGTGTCTTAAAACGGGAACAAAATCTATCTATGTTCTTTGCGCGCCAAATACACTGCACATAAAGCAGAAATAAATAATCTCCAGCTGGAACGGCGTGACGCCACTGTTTTTAAATCTTGTATGGTGGTGAGGCCCATAGTTGAGCCATGACCTACTTTCCGTTACAGTTGGCCATGGCTGAACCATGACCTACTTTCCGTTACAGTTGGCCATGGCTGAACCGTGACCTACTTTCCGTTACAGTTGGCCATGACTGAGCCCTCTCGGATGATTGTTCTCCTGAGTGTTTCCTTGGGTCTCCCTCTTTTCCGACCGCCCGTTGGTGTCCATTCGAGTGCATGCAATGGGGGACGGTTGTTGTTCATGCTAAGGATATGTCCAATGTATGTCCATCGTTTTTTCCAGATGATGGTCGACACCTATAGTTGGTTTGTCTCTGTTCTTATCGAGTCATTAGTTATGAACTGGTCCCAGCGTTTATTCAATAATTTTCTGAAACATTTTTTTCCGAAGACATTTAGTTTGTTTTCCAAGCTTTTGTTGTCTTCCAGTTTTCACATCCATAGGTCAGGACTGATATTACGATTGAGTTGAATAGTCTGAGCTTGGTATATGAACAACATACGTAACAAGTAAATAAATAAAATGAGAAAACTTCGTTGTTTTTAAAAATGTTGTCACCGACAGAGCAATGGAGTGAAAAGCCCTAAATATCTCCATAAGGGATCTGCTCCGAAATACCGACATCAGCGACCAAACAGAGTTCCGGGATTGTTGTCAACTGTGCATGAATACGAAAGTGCAGAGGAACCGGCAATGTGATTCGCGTGCCCACATGCACCGCCTGAGGGAACATGGTGAGGAGCAGCGCATGAGCTGCAGCCGTCAGCGACCCATAGCTGACTGCTAGCATCAGGGCCAGCGAACCAGAGCTGCCAAGACCCTTCTACACCTCGACGCGGTGATCCTGGATAACAGGCTGCAACTGGGCAAACTGGTTAAGGAGAAGAGATCGAAGAGGGAAGGCAACACGGTAGTAAAAAATGGTTGCTGAAGATGGATGTGTCGGATCGAAAAGTGCAAATCTCGCAATCAAGCTGTAAACTATGACACAGCGCATTCCGTTCTCCGTACTACACCCTACTATTTGTAAAGCCCTTTTCGGGGCTTGGTAGGGGGGATCGATAAAGAACGAAGAGGATGACGCAATGCCGGCGGAAATTGCTGAGGATTACATGGCAGGACATGGTGTCAAATACAGATGTGTTGGGGGGATCGATAAAGAACGAAGAGGATGACGCAATGCCGGCGGAAATTGCTGAGGATTACATGGCAGGACATGGTGTCAAATACAGATGTGTTGGCGTGATCGGGCATGTCAATTATACACACCATGATGTGTACAGCACAGCTGAGATGGTCTGGTCATGTGGTACGCATGTCGGATCAACGTCTACCAGAAGAGTTGCTCTATGGTGAATTCCACAATGGTAAAGAGAGCAAGTGGAGCCGCGTAGCGCAGTGGTTAGCGCGCTGGCTTCGTGCTGGGTTCTCATCTCAGTGGTCCTGGGTTCATTCCCCAGTTGAGGCGGTAATGTTTTTTTCAGACCAAAATGGCTCCCGGGTCGACCCAGCCTTAAATGGGTACCGGTTCAGTCCGGGAAGTAAAAGCGGCGAGGGAGAGGAGATGGCTACCGCCCTCATATAGCCGAGCCTTTGAAATGTGAGATCGCTAACACCTCACACCCCTACGGCAGTAATGCTATGGGATACTTTACTTTACTTTACTTTACTTTACTTTACTTTACTTTACTTTACTTTACTTTACTTTACTTTACTTTACTTTTCTTTACTTTACTTTACTTTACTTTACTTTACTTTACTTTACTTTACTTTACTTTACTTTACTTTACTTAAGAGAGCAAGCGGTGGTAAGCGGTAAAGCTACAATGGCACACTAAAGAGATCACTAATGTAATGCGGTATTAACCACGATGACCGGAAAAGAGTTGCCACCAATCGCACAGACTGGCGCAGCACTACTGCTGAGGGTGCTCAGACATGAGGCAGCACTATTGCTAGGGTATTCAGAGTCACGAGGCAGCACTATTGCTAGGGTGTTGAAAGGATAAATTAGAGTTGAATAGTCTGAGCTTGGTATATGAACAACATACGTAACAAGTAAATAACTAAAAGGAGAAAATTTCGTTGTTTTTTTAAATTTTGTCACCGACAGAGCAATGGAGTGAAAAGCCCTAAATATCGCGTTTTTTAAAATACACCTACCCACAGCAACAAGAAGGCATAGTTACTAATTACCTAAAGTGAGGATCAGATTAGACATTAGGAAATATTTGTTTAGTCAGAGAGTGATTCATTCTTGGAATACATTGCCACGGGAGGTAGTGGAGGCAGGGACAGCTAATGCATTTAAGAATAAAATGGATGCGCCTAGCTATTAGAGCAAGGTAATATAAATGAAACTAGTTGTACACAGACTCTAAACCAGTATAAAGACGTTAAGTTACTTGCAAATCCATTTTCGCAGCTTGATAGCTAGAGTTTGAGAACGAACAAAGATGAAGAGGAATACTCTAGCCAACTGATTTTGCTTTGGTTATTCTGTCCTTTATTTCACAAGTCCATCTCCCACGAGAACCGATGTAGGTGATCAAGTATTGAAATAAGTATGCTTGTTTTAGTCACCCCTCGCTCACCGTCTTACAACAATTTGCAGTCTGTATTTATCTATAGACGAGAAGTATCACAAATAATTA
This sequence comes from Ariolimax columbianus, assembly GCA_036924085.1. Taxonomy (NCBI): domain Eukaryota; kingdom Metazoa; phylum Mollusca; class Gastropoda; order Stylommatophora; family Arionidae; genus Ariolimax; species Ariolimax columbianus. Next base: position 11,606,836 of record JAVGWX010000023.1, on the reverse strand, counting down.
GGGCCACTTATTAGCGATTAACAATACCAATGGATTAGTACGAACAAATTATAGTCATTTCAGCCATATTAGTGTCACTTTAATTAACATAAACTCATTCGCTACCGCAGGGATAGGCCTACAGGCTTATCACTTGTCGTCAGAAGCCGGTACCAGCGACAAGGTTGGTATAATTAGAAATCGAATCTAAAACAAACATAAAATCGCGCCAAAATCCAGATTTTTGAAATAGTACAGGAAACGATCTTTCCACCCATAGAGGAAAACTGGTTTATCAATTCCATTTTGGCTGGAAAATGCAAATACTTTGGTCACATCAAGAGACAGGGCGGTGTCGAGAGAGCAGTGATGGAAGGTATGGTGCCAGGTAAAAGAGGAAAGGGTAGACCAAGAAGACGATGGCACCAAGATATCCAGGAATGCCTGAGTATGACTGGCGGAGGCTGGAGTTTTTGGTAAGGGAACGAGTTTCTTTCAGACAGACTGTGATGGGAGCGACGTTCTATAAAGGATATGCTACATGATGATGATGATGATGACCCATAACAAAGTACGCGTATTTCCACCCATAGAGGAAAACTGGTTTATCAATTCCATTTTGGCTGGAAAATGCAAATACTTTGGTCACATCAAGAGACAGGGCGGTGTCGAGAGAGCAGTGATGGAAGGTATGGTGCCAGGTAAAAGAGGAAAGGGTAGACCAAGAAGACGATGGCACCAAGATATCCAGGAATGCCTGAGTATGACTGGCGGAGGCTGGAGTTTTTGGTAAGGGAACGAGTTTCTTTCAGACAGACTGTGATGGGAGCGACGTTCTATAAAGGATATGCTACACGATGATGATGATGATGACCCATAACAAAGTACGCGTATTTAATAATTGATGTTGTTTTTATATATTGTTTTCAGGAAGGCTCTATAACGCATATTATGAGATGATGATGGACAAGGTTATGCGGAGCAGAAAGGGGGGAGGGGAGGGGGGAGAGAAAAAAGCGCGGGGGGGGGGGGGAGGGAAGTTAATGGTCATCCTCATCATGTAGCATGTCCTTTTATAACACAGTCTGTCTGAAAGAAACTCGTTCCCTTGCCAAAACTCCAGCCTCCTCACAGTCATACCCAGGCATTTCTCGATATCTTGGTGCCATTGTCTTCTTGGTCTACCCCTTCCTCTTTTGCCTGGCACCATACCTTCCATCACTGTTCTCTCAAGACCGTTGTGTCTCTTGATGTGACCAAAGTATTTGCATTTTCTAGCCAAAATGGAATTGATAAACCAGTTCTCCTCTATGCTCAACTCTTGCCGAATGTCTACATTTGTTCTTTTCTCTGTCCATGGTAGTCTGAGGATCTTTCTGTAACATTTTGACTCGAAGAATTCGATTCTTTGTCTGGAAGTTTTGGTAATCGTCCATGGTTCGCAGCCATAAGCTGCCACAGAAAAAACACAGGCTCTCAAGACTGTTATTTTTATCTCTGCCATAATTTCTTCAGGCTGTTCAGTCTCTGCATTGCCATGGCGATTCGTCTTCTGATTTCTTTCGAGCAGTCACCATTTTTTGTCAATTCTGGAGCCCAGATATTCAAAATGTGTAACCTGATCTATTTCTTCACCACCCACTGTAAATTTATGCTGACATTGTGTTTTGTCGGTGGTCATTATCTTTGTTTTCTTTATGTTTATGAACAGGTTTTGATCTTTACTGTGTCCATTAACGGCTGAAAGTAGCTGCTCTAGCCCTTCTGCACTTCTTGATAGTATCACTGTGTCATCTGCGTATCGTAACTCTGGAATCTCGTACCCCCCAATCGTAAATGGGTCGAAACTTTCAATGTTCTCATCTTCTCGAACATTTCTCATTATACATTATGCATATATGTTGCACAGATAAGGTGAGAGGACACATCCCTGTCTTACTCCCTTTTGTAGAGAGTTTAATGTAGACATATACACGTGTTTCATTGATTACATTAAGGCCTTCGAAACGGTAAAACATCAAAATCGTTGGAAAATCATGAAGGAAGGGATCAAGATGCTGAGCAGCGCATGAGCTGCAGTGGTCAGCGACTCATAGCTGACTGCTAGTGTCAGGGCCAGCGAACCAAAGCTGCCAAGACCCTTCTACACCTCTACACGGTGATCCTGGATAACAGGCTGCAGCAGGGCAGACTGGCTAAGGAGAAAAAGGATCGAAGAGGGAATGCTAATCCTGTATTAAAAAAATGCTTGCTGAAGTCGGATGTGTTGGACCCAAAGGTGCAAATATCGCAGCCAAGCTGTAAACTACAACACAACGCATTCCGTTCTCTGGACTAAATTCTGCTACTTACCCTTTCAGGGTTTGGTAGTGAGAGATAGAGAACGAACGACGAAGAAGAAGAAGAAATTAAAATTAAGAACCGTTCCACCTGGCGAGCTGGAATTACCAAAGGTGCTCAGATCGCAGAGCGAAACCTCATCGCCGCGGTTGAGAGAAACCGTCCCTCCCGAAAGAGCAGAAAGCACTACGACTCCACAGCAGACTCCTCACATAAATGTCCGGGTGTGGCAAAGTCTGCCGTGTCAGGATATGTCTTTATAGCTATATGAGAGCACATCTCGCATCACAATTGTGATGCTGTCACCGTCCTTACTTGCGATGAGCAGACATTATTATTACATTTGTACTTAATCAAATAAGAAATCTCCTCTTTTTGTCGTGTAGTGGTCTCGAAGTCCGCCTCGGGTGCCGGAGGTCGCGCGTTCGAATCACGGCGAAGAACGGAATTCTGTTCACGTTGATCTTCTGGTTAACAATTCCCACAATCTCTGGGTAGTGAGATCGGACTCCCGTGTTCAGTGTAGAGCACGTTAAAAATCCCTTGGCAGTTGGAAATCGAAAAGAGGACCGCTGCCCGGACAAAATTCAAGTTACAAATATATCCAAGTTATTTGTACCTTTCCCCAGGTGGTTTGTTAAGAGAAACTATAGATGGCGCCTAACTGGCTGCGGGTCTACTTAGCTATAATGTTTGAGTCTATTAAGATGAATTCGTACATCGGTAAAAATCACCCTCAAGAAACTGGTTGTATTCAGACTCTGTAGAGTCTTCTAAACCAGTATAACGATTTTAAGTTAAGTACCACCGACCATGTCTGTATTACTACCAATGTATATGAATGAATCTACATCTCGCAGTGGGACGATGAGGCTAACGTCTGGTCAAGCAAAACACACTGATCCGACAATATTAGCCAGGGTCAGGAGAAACATACTGGCCAAGACATTCACCTGACCTCCTCGTTGGTCGTCCTGGAAACGGGCTGTTGTCGAGGAGTCTGGCTAACAGGTGATCTCCGTAGTAGTGAGCGACACACATATGAAACCAAACATTGCACAACTGCCCGGAGGACCCCAGTCCACCTTCATCATCACGCTCGGGATGTGAGGAAAGCTACTGCAACCCGTCACATAGCTGGGAGGGGCAGTTGAGAATCTCAGATGGACCAGAATCGTCCTTAACAAATCTTTTAAGCATCAACAAGTCGGACGATAACTTCTTGCTAACACTAACAGGTAAGTGAATAACGTCTTATCAATATTTATCTTAGAAAATAATTTAAATTTGTCAGAAACAACGTCTTATTTATATTTATAAGTCAGAAAATTATATATGTCAGAAATTTCACAAAGTCAAAGAATCTCAATCGATTTACACGAACAAATCTGAACACAAATAAATTTGTGTTTTCCTTTTCATCCTTATCAGAACTTTTAGTTGTTACGGTAGATGTAATTGCCCTCTCAGTCATCTCACAATTCGTGGAATTCGGTGTTTTACGTCAAACATCCTGCGTGGTTGCTGCGGTCTTTGTGTATGGCAAGGACAAGAATAGCACCACTGCCTCACAGAGAGTATTGTAAGAGGCGACTAACTGTGTGACACCGGCCATGGTTAGCTGGTTTGTTTAGAACAGCATAGAATGGTGCCTAACAGGCTGCGTGTCTACTTTGCTCTAGTTTTTGAGTTTATTAAGATGGACTCGCACATCGGTTAACCACCCTCCGCAAGCGCTTGTCCCAACGCAGCGGAGTATTAAGCTGCTCGAGCCTAGCCCGCTAAGCAGGAAACCTGTCTCCTGGCTACATCCAGGTCATACCCTAGCTGGGACCTGCACTGGGTCATCGTCCCCAGTAAAAGTACAGGTCGACTGAGACTAGGAGCGAATAATGTCGAACGTCATGTAATGTCCCCTCGGATTTAGTCGGGCTCATAGCTAGGAGTGGGAGTTCAGAATGAGCACTCAGATTGACCGGAATTGTCCGCAACAAATCTTTTTAGCATCAATAAGTCGGACGATAACGTCTTGCTAACACTAACAGGTAAGTGAATAACGTCTTATTTATGTCAGAAAATAACGTCTTATCAATATTTGTAAGCCAGAAAATAACGTCTTATTCATATTTATGTCAGAAAATAACGTCTTATTTATATTGATAAGTCAGATCATAACGTCTTATTTTTCTTTATGTCAGAAAATAGCGTCTTATTCATATTTATGTCAGAAAATAACGTTTTATTTATATTTATAAGTCAGAAAATAACGCCTTATTGAAATTAGTGTTAGAAAATAACGTCTTATTGAAATTAGTGTCAGAAAACAACATATTATTGACATTAATATAATAAAAACACATCTGATTGACATTAGCATCAGAAAATAACGTCTTATTTAACATTAAATCTGGCAAAAACGCCTTGATGGACATAAATAAGTCAGGAAAAACGTCTTGTTAGACATAAATAATACAGAAAAAAACGTCTTCAAGACATTATTGTAAGAGAGCTCCGTCTTATTGAAATATCAGAATATAATACATTGTTGACATTAACACATTAGAAAATACCTTATTAAAATCAATAAGTAGTAAATACCATTTTTATTAATACCAACAACAACAACATCGGAAAATAATGTTTCAATCAATCAGAAGAAAGTCCGTTAAAACTTGAGTCAATAAAAAAAAAAAAAAATGTCTCAATAAACAGCTGAAGACTACAAAACGTCCGGTAAACATTAATTATTAAACAAAATACACATCTTATTATCATGATTAAGTCGCAAAATGACGTCATTTTAGCATCAATAGAAAAATGGCACTTATTTACATCAATAAATAAATGGCATCTTATTTACATCAATAAATAAATGGCATCTTATTTACATCAATAAATAAATGGCATCTTATTTACATCAATAAATAAATGGCATCTCATTTGCATCAATAAATAAATGGCATCTCATTTGCATCAATAAATAAATGGCATCTTATGTACATCAATAAATAAATGGCATCTTATTTACATCAATAAATAAATGGCATCTTATTTACATCAATAAATAAATGGCATCTTATTTACATCAATAAATAAATGGCATCTTATTTACATCAATAAATAAATGGCATCTCATTTGCATCAATAAAATAAAAGCATCTTTTTAACATAAATAAATAAATGGCATCTTATTTACATCAATAAATAAATGGCATCTTATTTGCATCAATAAAATAAAAGCATCTTTTTAACATAAATAAATAAATGGCATCTTATTTACATACACAAAGAAATAACGTTTTTTAACATCAGTAAGTAAATAAATTACGTCTTTTTAACAACATTAAGAAATTTAATATTGTTTTTTTTTAACATCAATAAGTAAATAAATAACGTCGTTATTAATATAACTAAGTCAGAATATAACATTTTATTAACATTATTAAATCTGAATATAACATTTTATTTACATTATTAAGTCAGAATATAACGTTTTATTAACATAATTAATTAAGAATATAACGTTTTATTAACATAATTAAATCAGAATATAACGTCTTGTTAACATCATTGTCAGAATATAACGTCTTGTTAACACCACTAAGTCTAATATATAATGTCTTACTAACAAAAATGAGTCAGATATGCAACACGTTATTAACTATAGAATTCCGTAAATGACATGCGAATAAATGCACATTTTAAAATCTTTAGAGGTCCCTATTGTAGTGTAAATGTCCGTGTTTTTAGTTAACAGAAATTTTAAAAAAATGTCTTTCATTGAATTGTCGTAAATCATTTTATTGCATAAAAAGTCATTTTTACGTCAGGTATAGAATAGCGTGTTTTTTGGGGGGTGCCGAAACGTCATAAAATGCTAGACGCATTAAGGTGCTACATCAGTGAATATCACCACTTACTTGGTATGGTTTATATTCCACGGTCTGACTTAACGTGATAACAGGGCTCATGAATACGGAAAAGGCTTATCACTTGAGGTCGAGCGGTAGTAACTGGCAGGCTGACTTTCTAATAGGCTGGTTCGCCTACCAGGGATACCAGGCACTGACAACGCTTGGGCCTTTGGTGGTTTTAATAGTAACCTGGAGCGATACATTGGCACACGTCACTCAGTTTAGCCAGCAAAGCAGATGGAGTCATTCTCATAAGTTTTCTTTTTAAAATATCTGTTATCTGTTCTTCCCACCGGACTTAATTTACCAGAGCCGCGGGCCACCCCATGGCAGCGTTACGTTCCACTCCGTCTCGCCACAGCACGTGGCCACGCCTGCTGTTGTTGCTGTCAATAACGTGTGTGCGCAGCAACGATTAGCATAAGCCCCGCCTCTTCATTGTTTGACGGGTGGGGGTGCCTACGTTTGATTGGTCTGTTTCTGATGGGTGGGATTAGATCTGTCAAACGGGCGTTACCTGGGCAGGCTGTGATCAATGTTTTATTTTTTGTTAGGGGGACCTGAACGGGACGGGCATTGAAGCATCTTCAATGGAAAACAGCACGACCTTATCTTGGCGACGATCGGATCAGAATGGCTTTGTCGAGGAGGAAATGGTGACGTCTTTTCACTGTTGACAGGGAGGGTATCCATGCTCGCTAGAAATTTAAATGGCATTCGTTAATTGAGGTACCTCCCCTGCCAGTTCCCACAATGTCAGCGAGTATAGAGATATGTTTGGTTGGTTGATTATTTGGTTGATTGGTTGGTTGGTTAGTTGGTTGATTGGTTGGTTGCTTATTTGGGTGGTTGGTTGCTTAGTTGGTTGATTAGTTTGTTGGTTGCCTGATTGGTTGGTTGCTTGATTGGTTGGTTTATTGGTTTGTTGGTTGCCTGATTGGTTGGTTGCTTGATTGGTTGGTTGCTTAGTTGGTTGATTATTTAATTGCTTGCTTGATTGGTTGGTTCCTTGCCTCGTTGGTTGGTAGCTTAGTTAGTTGATTATTTGGTTGGTTGGTTGGTTGATTGGTTTGTTGGTTGCTTGATTGGTTGATTGGTTTGTTGATTGCTTGATTGGTTGGTTGCTTGATTGGTTGGTTGCTTAGTTGGTTAATTATTTAATTGCTTGCTTGATTGGTTGGTTGATTGGTTTCTTGGTTGCCTCATTCCTCATTGGTTAGTTGCTTGATTGGTTGGTTGTTTGGTTTGTTGGTTGCCTGATTGGTTGGTTGCTTGATTGGTTGGTTGCTTAGTTGGTTGATTATTTAATTGCTTGCTTGATTAGTTGTTTCCTTGCTAGGTTGGTTGGTTAGTTGCTTGGTTAGTTGATTAGTTGGTTGGTTGCTTTTGGTTGGTTGGTTGATCTCTGTTCGGTTGATTGGGTAATTTCTTGGTGAGGTGATTGCTTGGTTGGTTGGTTACTTGCTTGGATGGTTAGTTGCTTGATTGGTTGTTTGGTTCATTCCGTGATTGCTTGGTTGGTTACTTAGATGGTTGGTTAATTGGATGATTGCTTGGTGGGTTAGTTGCTTAGTTGGCTGCTTGGTTAGTTTGTTAGTTGGTTGGTTAGTTGCTTGTTTGGTTGGTAGGTTAGTTCTTTGCTTGGTTGGTTGTTTAGTTAGTTGCTTGTTGTTAGTTGCTTGATTGGCTGGTTGGTTGATTGATTGGTTGATTTGTTGTTCGATTAATTGGGTGATTGTTTGGTTAGTGGGTTGGTTGGTTTGATACTTGGTTGGTTGGTTTCTTGGTCAGGTGCTTTCTTAGTTGGTTGCTTAGTTGGTTGGTTGGTTGGTAAGTTGGTTGATCGGTTAGTTAGTTTCTTGGTTGGTTGTTAGCTTGGTTGGTTGGTTGGCTGGTTGGTTATCTGGTCAGTTGGCTGTTTGTTTGGCTGGTTAGTTGGCTGGTTGGTGGGTTGGCTGGTTGGTTGGCTGGTTGGTTGGTTGGCTGGTTGGTTGGATAGTTTGCTGGTTTGTTGTTTGGTTGGTTGGTTGGTTATCTGGTTGGTTAGTTGGCTGGTTGGTTGGCTTTTTGATTGGCTGGCTGGTTATCTGGTTAGTTGGCTATTTGTTTGGCTGGCTAGTTGGCTGGTTGGTGGGTTGGCTGGTTGGTTGGTTGGCTGGTTGGTTGGATAGTTTGCTGGTTTGTTGTTTGGTTGGTTGGTTATCTGGTTGGTTAGTTGGTCGGCTGGTTGGTTGGTTGGCTGGTTGGTTGGCTTTTTGGTTGGCTGGCTGGTTGGTTGGCTTTTTGGTTGGCTGGTTGTTGGCGAATATCCCGTTTCCTCACCCTGTCTCTCGCCGGCGCCCATTCACAGATATCTCAGTTTACAGGTGGAGATTTGACTCCCTCGCTCCTTGAACGAGGTTTGGTTTGGTTCTGGTAGCTCACAGTGGAGTTAGGAAGATGCTACTGATCTAATGGGAGACTGATTGAGACTGTTGACAGGTCCTCCCGCTGCTTACTGGCATCTGGTCTCAATTTCTCTGACGCACCTGCCGTCTTCTGGGAAAATGCTGCCCATGTACCTGACCTCCCGAGCCTGCTGGAGAGCCACCTTCTGAATGCTTACGTTAAGCGGGCCCCGAGCTCTGTACACTCTCAGAGTTGTCGTCTTTTATTTTGCGCCTGTCGGCCCAGTGCATCCGACTTCAGCAAGCATTTTTATGTAAGGGCCTGCTTCCTCCTGTATTTTTTAAGGGTTTGCTTCCCCGGGGTAACAGCCAGTGGTGTGATGGGGATCGAACCCAGCACCTTCTGGTTGTGAGCAGTGTCACTTAACTACTAGCCAACGCCGTCTCCAAGCGTGCTGATAAGCACGCCGTACTCTTGTTTCATTGATGCAGCAAAGATGCCACCATAACCCACTGCGGGTCTACATTGCTCTGCTGTTTTAGTTCATTATGGGTGCCGCCAAACCACGGATTTGCCTGGAATTCACACTAGTCGGAGACTTACACTTGTGTTCACGGTAACGTGTTGTTTTTTTTCCATTGGGACTGATTAATTAAATCGTTTTTGGGTGATTTCTTCCGTCCAATTATCCTGGCCTGGACATTCACTAAATGAGTTACCCTTACGTGTTAACCCACTAAATGAGTTACCCTTACGTGTTAACCCACTAAATGAGTTACCCTTACGTGTTAACCTGTTTCGTATTTCACGGTCTAGTTCAGACGGGTGAACTTCACAAGATTGACGCTCTTCGGCCTAGCTGCAAATAGTGTCGGTTGTGGTGCGTGAAATTTAGACACGACTACAATGGACTGAATACAGCTCGGAAGCGATGCCCAACTCACTCACACCCGGAGTGATGACCTTACGACCTCTTGTAGTTATGTGAAAGGTACGACACACAACGTTATATGTCATCCCCCCTCCGCTGCCTTGCAGAATATATGGTCACGGGAAAGGCTTCGGGAGTTAACCCTGAAGAAAAAAAAGGCATCTTGTGCTATCATCTCCAGTCGCCTCGATACAATCTTGCCACTAGCCAAGGGTAGTTCAGGACCAGAGAGTGAGGTTAACAAACGGCGGAGTTTCTTTCCCACTTTAATCCAAATCACCCCGAAAGTCACCCATTTCAGAAGACACAGCAAGAGAAAAGTCTGTCCATACGGCAAAACAAAAATAGTGGTCTTCATAACATGTGATAGACAACCGCCATGATCATCACTTTATAGCAGGCTGCGTCGTTGTTTGCGAATGCCTACGATGAGTAGGTTTACTCTTATGTGCGTCCTGGAAAGAAGGTTAAGTGGCAGGTTGCGGTAGCTTTCCTTACATTCGGAACGTGCTGATGAAGGTGGACCGGGATCCTCCTAACGGTTGTGCTAAACTTGGCTTCATCTGCGTGTCGCTCACTACAACAGGGATTACGTCGAACCTCACCTTGCTAGCCAGACTGTTGTCTTCGACAACAGCCAGTTTCCAGGACGACCATGTACTCTCTGCATTCTGCGATGAATATCAACTGGTCGACATCTTTCATCTGTTAGAAACCGAATCACCACTCGCTGATCAACTCTGAACGGATTCCGTATCACACCCGCCGTGTTTTCAACGGTCTGCTGAGGAAACTATGAGTTGGAGGATAATGCAATTTTGGAAATTTGACGGTTGGTATGTGCTGTATAAGAAGTGACGTCATCGTGCACATCGTAGGTATACTCACTTGGGGCAGTTAGGTCCGGTTTCATTTGAACACGCTTCGTATGATAATAATAGTAATAGCTGTCCATCACAAGCAATGATGACTAAGAAGCCTGAATCAAAGATGCGCTTTCCGTATTGAATGCTATCAACAGTGGCAGACTCCTGCACCTGTGCAATGAACAAAGCAAGATGGCTGCCTAAAAGCGAACCAACCACTACCATCCCTTTGTGGTGTGCTGCGGAACGTGGAGGTAGATCCGTTTGCTGAATGGAGTGGAGGATGTCAGCAGGAGGACATCTAAATAACATACTTGGATAAGAAGAGAACTATCCAGGCTGTCAGAAGAGAACTATCCCGACTGTCAGAAGAGAACTATCCAGGCTGTCAGAAGAGAACTATCCAGGCTGTCAGAAGAGAACTATCCAGACTGTCAGAAGAGAACTATCCAGGCTGTCAGAAGAGAACTATTCAGGCTGTCAGAAGAGAACTATCCAGGCTGTCAGAAGAGAACTATTCAGGCTGTTAGAAGAGAACTATCCAAGCTGTCAGAAGAGAACAGAAGCAGCACAACTACGGCTATCACATCCTAGACCGACAGAGACAGATCACCATTCTTTGAGCAGAAGAGAACTATCCAGGCTGTCAGAAGAGAACTATCCAGGCTGTCAGAAGAGAACTATCCAGGCTGTCAGAAGAGAACTATCCAGGCTGTCAGAGGAGAACTATCCAGGCTGTCAGAAGAGAACTATCCAGGCTGTCAGAAGAGAACTATCCAGACTGTCAGAAGAGAACTATCCAGACTGTCAGAAGAGAACTATCCAGGCTGTCAGAAGAGAACTATTCAGGCTGTCAGAAGAGAACTATCCAGGCTGTTAGAAGAGAACTATCCAGGCTGTCAGAAGAGAACAGAAGCAGCCCAACTACGGCTATCACACCTTAGACCGACAGAGACAGATCACCATTCTTTGAGCAGAAGAGAACTATCCAGGCTGTCAGAAGAGAACTATCCAGGCTGTCAGAAGAGAACTATCCAGGCTGTCAGAAGAGAACTATCCAGGCTGTCAGAGGAGAACTATCCAGGCTGTCAGAAGAGAACTATCCAGGCTGTCAGAAGAGAACTATCCAGGCTGTCAGAAGAGAACTATCCAGACTGTCAGAAGAGAACTATCCAGGCTGTCAGAAGAGAACTATTCAGGCTGTCAGAAGAGAACTATCCAGGCTGTCAGAAGAGAACTATCCAGGCTGTTAGAAGAGAACTATCCAGGCTGTCAGAAGAGAACAGAAGCAGCCCAACTACGGCTATCACACCCTAGACCGACAGAGACAGATCACCATTCTTTGAGCAGAAGAGAACTATCCAGGCTGTCAGAAGAGAACTATCCAGGCTGTCAGAAGAGAACTATCCAGGCTGTCAGAAGAGAACTATCCAGGCTGTCAGAGGAGAACTATCCAGGCTGTCAGAAGAGAACTATCCAGGCTGTCAGAAGAGAACTATCCAGGCTGTCAGAGGAGAACTATCCAGGCTGTCAGAAGAGAACTATCCAGGCTGTCAGAAGAGAACTATCCAGGCTGTCAGAAGAGAACTATCCAGACTGTCAGAATAGAACTATCCAGGCTGCTAGAAGAGAACTATCCAGGCTGTCAGAAGAGAACTATCCAGGCTGTCAGAAGAGAACTATCCAGGCTGTCAGAAGAGAACTATCCAGGCTGTCAGAAGAGAACTATCCAGGCTGTCAGAAGAGAACTATCCAGGCTGCCAGAAGAGAACAAAAGCATCGCAACGATGGCTATCACACCCTAGACTGGCAGGGACAGATCACCATTCCTTCGCCTCAGGGACAACGCTCAACAGAGTGAATTGACACATCCCCAACATCGAAGACAAAAGTCACAAAGAGAGGAGCAGAAAAAAACAAACATATAGTTACCAATTACATCAACCACAAATTTCCACCGACAGCCTGGACACACACACCTATACGGATGGCTCAGGCAATCATGCCATTGGAAACGGGGGTGGAGGCATCAAGGCAAAGGCCGACGACCATCGCAGACGATGATGGCGTCATTTATTTCTTAGCGCTATTTTTTTTAGTAAGGATTAACTGCGCTACTTGTTATCCTCACTCTCTCGTCTCGGGTCGACCGACCCCAGTGGCAAGTCAAGGACAGGACGACTAGGGGGCGACTACGAGATGCAGGGGACTCCGCATCAAGCATCAGTGAAAAAGACTGCGGAGTCCAGAGTCGAACCCACATCATCTGATCACGAGGTCGACGGCTTAACCACTTCGCCACGGAATCCCACTATAAAACTATAAAGCGAAGTATACTTAGCAACATTTGCCACTGGGAGACGCTGCAGCAACTTCAGGCCCGAAGCCAGTGCCCTGAGACAAGCAGCTGAAACCCTTATAGATCATAAGGAGCAGGCAGAAAAGCAAGTGGTCATTTTCACAGAGCCCTCGCAGTGTTTAATGGTGCTCAAGAACCAGCACAAAAATGAACTCGGTGATCTGGTAGACTCGCTCGAACGCCTGTCCCAATGTTTAAAAAAAAAGCATAGTCCAGTGGATACCACTGCGACATTCCAGGCAACGAGGAAGGCAGACAGACTCGCCAGAGAGGGAGGAATGGTGCAGTAGAGTGATACAGAAATCACATACAATGGGACTAAAGCATTCAACAGAGCAACTTACAGTGCAAAATGGAAAAAAATCCACCTTGGCCACATAGAAAACGATGCATACCATCAACTCTCCAGGCGACACCAGGTGATAATTCTCCGGCTACGCACAGGTCACAACAGACTTAGATGCCATCTGTACAACAAGTTCAAGATTGGTACTACAGACCTTTGTGTCTGTGGCACAGCCCCATAAAGGCAGAACACATTTTGCAGTCCTGCCCACTGTATACCGACAAAAGAAGTAGCATTTGGCAACAGCCAGTGTCCTTCCACGAGAAGCTGTACGGAAGCGTACAGAGCCTTGAGTCGACAGCTGCCTTTGTTAGAGTCATTGAAGTTGAGGTCTGCAAACGAACGAGGAAGAAGAAGAATTGTTACAGATTCAAGCTATAACTGTCTACTTCTCAGCAATCTACTGACCTGTATTGTGTTTAAATAAAAACTTAAATATGTCTGGTCAGATACCAAGCACAAAACAAAACAAAACACGTAACGAAACCTTCGTTCCGACCTAAATATCATCAGGGACAATGAACAAAAATAATAAACTAAGGAATCATATGTATGCTTGGGATCACGATACTGAGCATTGCATGAGCTGTAGCGGTTAGCGACCAACAGCTGACTGCTAATATCAGGGCCAGCGAATCAGAGCTGCCAAGACCCTTAAACACCTCCACGCGGTGATCCTGGAAAACAGGCTGCAGCAGGGCAGACTGGCTAAGGAGAAGGGATCGAAGAGGGAAGGCTAACCTGGTACTTTCTAAAGTCGGATGTGTCGGACCGAAAGGTGCATATATAGAAGTCAATTTGTAAACTACGACACAACGCATACCGTTCTCTGGACGGCATCAGGATACTTGCAAATTCCTTGTCGGGGCTTGGTAGTGGGAGATTGTACACGAAGAAAAAGAAGAATATATACATGCGTAATCAAAGGTAAAGGCGAATGCCGCCGTCCATCGTAGACGATGATGGCATAATTTATTTTGCTAGCGATATTTTTAGTAAGGATTAACTTCGCTAATTTGTATCCTCACTCTCTCGTCTCGTGCCGCCCGACCCCAGTGGCAAGTCAAGGACAAGACGACTAGGGGGCGACTACGAAATTCAGGGGTCCCCACATCAAGCACCCGTGACAAAGACGACGGAGTCCGGAGAAGAACGCACATCACCTGATCACAATGCCGACGGCGTAACCACTTCGCCACGGAATACAATTTGTAATACAACATTCACGACCCCACAACAGACAGGCTACTATCACACTGGACGACACGTGCCCGCGATAGGAACGACTGGATCCTGAGTTGGGATCCGCTCAAGGGTGACCACCTCTTGACGAAGAACGGGTCGAACTAAGAATAGAACTTGTGCGATGCGAGATACAACCTGAAGGTTAGTACATCAAGGACAGAAGCTATACAAATCAGCGGATCACCAGGTGCTCCAAACAACAGTTTCAAACAGAGTTCAAATACCTAAGAAGGATTTTTACTGAGGACGAACGATTGGACAGAGAAATCGAAACGAAATGTCAAATAGCTTCTTCTTCTTTGCGTTCAGGATCTTTTGGTCATGCTATATCTGCAGGCCAGTCGCCATGATGAAGTTTGTAGTCTTCACCGTCGGAGCGGCTGCCCCACAGCTTTTCTCTCAGCTCCGCACCCTCTGGCCAGGTCTGGCATCTCATTTCCCTGTAGATTGGGCATTCCTGTAGAATGTGCTCAGGGCTCTGGCATCATGTTCCACATAGGCACTCATCGGTGTGTGAGATCTTCAGTTGGTATAGATGTTCTAGTAGTCAAATAGCAAGTACCCACTGTCACCACTGCTCAAACGTCGGAACATCAGCATAAAACCAAAACCGACAACTGATAACCACTATTTTCTGACCAACTCTGGGCTGTCAGTGCCAAACATGGTCTCTGTCCAAGGCACAGGGAAAGAAAATGGCAACCCGTGGAATGAGAAACCTAAGAGAAGTCAACATCGTCACCAGAAATGACAGAATGGAAATTGATGACATGAGAAAAATGGCGGTCACAACATCTTCCTAAGAATACATGGATAGACAGAAGGTTAAGTGGTTGGGTCATCTCATGAGAATGAAACCAGATCGGCTGCCATTAGAAACACACACCAGTAGGAGATCAGGGTTCAGCGCCAAGGGAAAGCCACGAGACAAATGGGTAGACAACATCAAAGACATCCTATACCTGCATGGTCTCACAACAACCACAGCAACACGTCTGGCCCAAGTACGAAACCTGCAGCTCCCCACTACGCTTTACGGTATCCGTGGATGGATCAAGTCAAGTACCGCAAGTAAGCGAATCATGAAAGGAAAGAAAACGGAAAATAACGAAATGAGCTCACAACGAAGTTAAAAGAAGGTACTATGGTGGATATCTGTCTTGTGTTGTCTTGTCTTGTCCTGTCTTCTCTTGTCTTGTGTTTTCTTGTCTTGTCCTGTCCTGACCTGTCTTCCATTGTCTTGTCTTGTTTGGTCTTGTCCTGTCCTGTCCTGACCTGTCCTTCCCTGTCTTAGCTTCTCTTCTCTTGTCTTGTCTTGTGTTTTCTTGTCTTGTCCTGTCCTGACCTGTCTTCCATTGTCTTGTCTTGTTTGGTCTTGTCCTGTCCTGTCCTGACCTGTCCTTCCTTGTCTTAGCTTCTCTTCTCTTGTCTTGTCTTGTGTTTTCTTGTCTTGTCCTGTCCTGACCTGTCTTCCATTGTCTTGTCTTGTTTGGTCTTGTCCTGTCCTGTCCTGACCTGTCCTTCCTTGTCTTAGCTTCTCTTCTCTTGTCTTGTCTTGTGTTTTCTTGTCTTGTCCTGTCCTGACCTGTCTTCCATTGTCTTGTCTTGTTTGGTCTTGTCCTGTCATGTCCTGACCTGTCCTTCCCTGTCTTAGCTTCTCTTCTCTTGTCTTGTTTTGTGTTGTCCTGTCCTGCCCTGTCCTGTCTTCTCTTGTCTTGTGTTGTTTTGTCCACTTGATCCGTGAGGCGGCGTGGGGAACCGTAGATTTCTGTCCAGGGCCAGACGTATCGCTGAAGTAGTCGTCATCCCATGACGATTTAAAATATCCACATTTCTTATCTATATAGTTCTCGGTGTGTCACTGTTGTGAAAACTCGATCGCCTTGCGTTATAGGTGCACAAGGATAGTTGATCAGGTCGCATTCTCATTAGGTGGCCGAACCACTTGGTTCTCTCCCTATCAATATATTCAGTACAGGGTCCTGCTTCAACTATTCTTCTCACCTCTCCATTGCTCATTCTCTCTCTCCTAGTTACGTTGATCGTTTTCCGGAGGCATCTCATCTTACATGTCGTGATCTTTCTCTCTAGAGATTTGGTTAAAGTTCATGTTTGGTACTGGTAACAGAGTTGACATGAATATGCTGTTGATCGTTGTTGTGGACTTGTTTGGGTTAGGATGTTTTAATAATGGTGACAGCTGGTACACAATTGCATTTGCTTTTTGGCACCGGATCTCAACTTCTCCTTCTACACTCCCATCCTGTGTGAAACAAATTGATCACACGTACAAAACCGTCAGATGACTCCTCGCGGGTAAGAAGCCAATGATCGCATATTACACTAGTCTTTGGGGGACGGCGTTGGCTAAGGGGTTAAGTGGCATGGCTCACAACCCAACGGTGCTGGGTTCGATCCCCAATCACAGCACCGGCCATTACCCCGGAGAAGCAAACCCTTAGAAAATGCAGGAGGAAGCAGGCCCTTACATAAAATGCATACTGAAGTCGGATGCACTGGGCCGATAGGCGCAAAATAAAAACCACATTGCAACGCACACCGCCTTGGGGCTTACAGTAATAAGGCGAAGGCAAAAAAATAAAAAAAATAAAAATAAAATAGTCTTTCTCAACATTTTGCCGTCCCTTTCGACCTTGTTTTCTTCCTGGAGCCCATCTGTGTTACCGGGGAAAGGTCACTACTTAAATGTTTTCTTTGTAACTATATTTGAGAAACTACAGAAGATGAGAATATTGAAAGTTTCGACTCATTTTACAATTGGCGGTTACGAGATCCCAGAGTTACGATACGCAAATGACCCAGTGCTACTACCAAGAAGTGCAGAAGGGCTAGAGCAGCTAATTGTAGCCGTATATAGGTACAGTGCAGATCAAATCCTATTTATAAACATAAACAAGACGGTTGAAAATGACCACGGACAAAACGCGATGTCAACATCAATTTACAGTAGACGCTTAAGAAATAGACCAGATCAGTTATTTGGAGTATCTGGGCTCCAGAAAAAAATGGCAACTGATCAACAGAAATCAGAAGAATAGCCATGGCAACGCAGAAGCTGAACAACCTGAAGAAATGATGGCAGAACACCAGCAAAACGACAAAAGTAAAAGTCTTAAGAGCCTGTGTCTTTCCCGTGGCAGCGTATGGCAGCGAAGCATGGGCGATTATCAAAACATCAAGAGTGCTTCGAGTCAAAATGTTACAGAAAGATCACCAGAAAACGATGGACTGAGAGAAGGACAAAGATAGACATTTGGCAAGAGTTGAACATAGAGGGGAACTGGTTTATCAATTCCATTTTGGCCAGAAAATGTAAATACTTTGGTCACATCAAGAGACACAGCGGAACAGTAATGGAAGGTATGGTGCCAGGCAGAAGAGGCAGGGACAGACTGAGAAGCCGATGGTATGTCTGGGTATGACTATGGCAGAGGCCGGAGATTTGGCTTCGGAACGAGTTTCTTTCATATGACTTGGCTTGGCTTGGTTTGACTTGGCTTGGTTTACTTTGGCTTGGCTTGGCTTGGTTTGGCTTGGCTTGGCTTGGTTTAGCTTGGGTTGGGTTGGCTTTGCTTGGTTTTGCTTGGCTTGGTGTGGCTTGGTTTGGCTTGGCTTGGTATGGCTTGGCTTGGCTTTGTTCGTTCTCAATCTCCCGCTAACAAACCCAGAAAGGGCTTAACTAGCTGAATGTAGTCCAGAGAACGGAATGCGTTGTGTCGTAGTTTACAGCTTGACTGCGATATTTGTACCTTTCGGTCCAACACATCCGACTTCAGCAATTATCTTTTGAGTACCGGGTTATTATTTCCTCTTCGATCCCTTCTCCTTAGCCAGTCTGCCCTGTTGCAGCCTGTTATCCAGGATCACCGCATGGAGGTGTAGAAGGGTCTTGGCAGCTCTGTTTCGCTGGCCCTGACGCTAGCAGTCCGCTATTGGTCACTGACCACTGCAGCTCATGTGCTGCTCAGCATCTTGATCCCTTATCTTTCATATCAACATCTTTCATATGAGCTGCGATGAGAGCGATTTTCTACAACGGATATGCTACATTATGATGATATTTGTAATTTGTAAAGATTAAACAAAATACATGCTTATGTAGCCTGCTCTTTGCACAACGCCTCTCTCAGTGGCAGCCGATTTGTAGGACTCGATCCCAGACCAGATCTCTTATCTCTGCCACTGTCAACGCCAGAGACTCTGTAATGTCCATTGTCCATCTTCTCCCCGGTATGTCCATCTTGCCAGGTACCTCTAGTTCATTGGAACGTTTGAAGTGGCCGAAGTAGCTTCCTAGACGTACTAAGATGAAATGTACGTTTCACAATCCCAACGCATCCGAAGGGAATCCCACTATGCCCAGTTTGGCTGGCACGGGATTTTTTCGGTGGTGATCGCTCCTCCAAGCAGTTAATGCCAGTCCATTCAGTCTTCGACCCAACAGGAGTCTGGGAAAAAGGTGGCGTGAAGTAGAGAGTCTCTGTGGCGAAGTGGCCAGGCCGTGTGCCTCGTTTTCAGACGGTCGCGGTTCGAATTCGAGCCTCGACGGTCGGTCCATGATGTCAATTTTTTCCGGAGATCCCTGGGTTCATCGCTGGAGCTTGGTGCTTTGTGCGATGCTGTCTGCCGAGAGAGACCGAGCTAAAGGGGGAAAACCCGAGCCGCTGAATTTGTTTTTTCTTCTTCTTAAAGCGAGTCATACTAGAGGTTAGGTGTCCGCCTCGGGTGCTGGAGGCTGCGTGTTTTAATCACGGTGAAGACTGGGATTTCTGTCACGTGGATCTTCTGGTAAAAATGTCCCTGATCTCTGGGTAGTGAGATCAGACTCCCGTGTCCAGTGTCGAGCACGTTAAAAATTCCTTGGCGGTTGGGAATCGAAAAGAGTAAGCTGCCCAGACAAAATTCACATTGTAAATCTACCCAAGTTATTTGTACCTTTCTCCAGAGCAGCTATAGATGGCTCCGAACTGGTTGAGGGTCTACTTACCTCTAGTATTTGAGTCTATTAAGATGGACTCACATATCGGTTAAACCACCCTCCAAGAAACCGGTTGTATACAGACTCTATATAGTCTTCTAAACCAGCATAAATACCGTAAGTATGGGAAGTAATGACAACCTACCGCGCTGCACGCATACCAAGAAACTTATAACAGACAACCAGGCTATGGGAAGGGACAACCTACCGTACTGCACGCATACCAAGAAACTTATAACAGCCAACCAGGCTATTGGAAGGGACAACCTACCGTACAGCATGCACGCATACCAAGAAACTTATAACAGCCAACCAGGCTATGGGAAGGGACAACCCCTACCGTACTGCACGCATACCATGAAACTTATAACAGCCAACCAGGCTATGGGAAGGGACAACCTACCGTACTGCACGCATACCAAGAAACCTATAACAGCCAACCAGGCTATGGGAAGGGACAACCTACCGTACTGCACGCATACCAAGAAACTTATAACATCCAACCAGGCTATGAGAAGGGACAACCTACCGTACTGCACGCATACCAAGAAACTTATAACAGCCAACCAGGCTATGGGAAGGGACAACCTACCGCGCTGCACGCATACCAAGAAACTTATAACAGCCAACCAGGCTATGGGAAGGGACAACCTACCGTACTTTACGCATACCAAGAAACTTATAACAGCCAACCAGGCTATGGGAAGGGACAACCTACCACGCTGCACGCATACCAAGAAACTTATAACAGCCAACCAGGCTATGGGAAGGGACAACCTACCGTACTGCGCGCATACCAAGAAACTTATAACAGCCAACCAGGCTATGGGAAGGGACAACCTACCGCGCTGCACGCATACCAGGAAACTTATAACATCCAACCAGGCTATGGGAAGGGACAACCTACCGCGCTGCACGCATACCAGGAAACTTATAACATCCAACCAGGCTATGGGAAGGGACAACCTACCGCGCTACACGCATACCAGGAAACTTATAACATCCAACCAGGCTATGGGAAGGGACAACCTACCGCGCTGCACGCATATCAGGAAACTTATAACAGCCAACCAGGCTATGGGACGCAATGACAACCTACCGCACTGCACGTATACCAAGAAACTTATAACTTCCAACTATGCTGGGGGTTGTACGAAGCGACGTTCTGCAAAGGACATGTTTCTTATTTTAATGTTGTTCACTAGCTAGTTTTTGTTCTATTTGCAGCTCCTACAGGATTTATGCGTTTCTCTTTTTTGGCGATCCTTGGAGTTTTGAGCACCCTCCTGTAGAATATTAGCTCGGGGGATTCAGTTTTCCTCGTTAGGTTTTGTGTGGTTGACCATTTCTCGTACCCGTTCGTTGTCACCAGGGAGATAAAAATCCTCAGTATCTTTAACACGATTTACAACAATAAAGATTCCCAGGGGCTTGTATACAAAATGACAGTAATAGTGTTCTGCCGTACGTTTTTTATTTAAGTTAACCTTTATAACTTAGCAACGCTTTTATGCGGGTTTAGAAGTCTCTGCAGAGTCTGTATACCTAACTTAACGTCTTTATACTGGTTTAGAAGTCTCTGCAGTGTCTGTATACCTAACTTAACGTCTATATAATGGTTTAGAAGTCTCTGCAGAGTCTGTAAACCTAACTTAACGTCTTTATACTGGTTTAGAAGTTTCTGCAGAGTCTGTATACTTAACTTAACGTCTTTATACTGGTTTAGAAGTCTCTGCAGAGTCTGTATACCTAACTTAACGTCTTTATACTGGTTTAGAAGTTTCTGCAGAGTATGTATATTTAGCTTAACGTCTGTATAACGGTTTAGAAGACTGCAGAGTCTGTATACAACCAGTTTCATTTACATTTCCTTGGTCTAAATGCTATGTGCATACAATCTATTCTTAAATGCATTAATTGTCCCTGCCTCAACTACTTCCCGTGGCAATGCATCCCAAGCATTCACCATTCTTTGACTAAAAAAAATAATTCTTTTATCTAATTTTGACCTTTCTTTAGTTAATTTGTATCTGTGCCCTGTTGTTCAGGTTGGTGGTTGTATTTTGAAAAAACTTGTTATAGTCAAATTTTACCTTTCCTGTGATTATCTTATAAGCCTGTATTGTCACCTCGAATTCTTCTCTTTTCTAAACACTGTAGGTAGGTTTTTCTGAGTATATCCTCATGTGATTCTGGAATCCCACTATCAGCTTTGTCGCTCCTTTTTGCATCCTTTCCAGCATGTTTATATCCCCTCTACGATAAGGACTCCACACCTGTACACAGTACTCCAATCTCGGCTCTAACTAATGCTTTATACAGTTTGCCTACCACTTCCTTGACTATGATCATTATTCTCTTTGTTTCTGTTTGACAATCTCTGTTTTTAAGTTTAGTTTATATATAGTTAAAACGCTCATGGTCTGTTTTTATGTTTAGTTTATATATAGTTAAAACGATCATGGTTTCGCACATCATTTGGCGTGAGACAGGAGTGTACACTTTCTCCAACTTAT
Source organism: Ariolimax columbianus (assembly GCA_036924085.1). Lineage (NCBI taxonomy): Eukaryota > Metazoa > Mollusca > Gastropoda > Stylommatophora > Arionidae > Ariolimax > Ariolimax columbianus. The sequence goes on along the minus strand of JAVGWX010000023.1, from coordinate 11,584,953 downwards.
TTCAATATATTCCTTGAGGGAATTATGAGTGAGGCACTTGGAGGTCACGTTGGTACTGTCAAGATAGGGGGCCGAACGATTAGCAACCTTCGTTTTGCAGATGATATCGACGGGTTGGCGGGTTCAGAAGCAGAACTCCAGGAATGGGTCAGATGGATCGATGAAACAGCTCTTGACTATGGTATGGAGATAAACGCTGGAAAGACAAAATTAATGACCAACAACACTGAGGGCTTCAACAGTAGGATAAAAGCTAATGGTCAAGAACTTAAAGTGGTTGACCGGTTTAAAAGTATGGGTTTTATTTGTCAGTGATGAAGGATCAAATTGTGAGATGTTGGCCAAAATAGCACGGACAATAGCGGCGTCTGCACGGCTTAACAAAATCTGGCAAGATTAACGGTAAGCACTATGCACGAAAATCAGATTAATCCGTACACTGGTCCTGTCAATATTCCTCTATGCTTGTGAGACATGGACAGTTACAGCTGACCTTCAACGAAGGATACAGGCCTTCGAGATGAGATGTTTCCGTAGACTTTTAAACGTCACGTACAAAGATCGAGTTACAAATGAGGAAATACGAGATAAAATTACAACAACAATAGGGCCTTTTGAAGACCTCTTGGCAACTGTCAAAAGAAGGAAACTCACTTGGTACGTCACATATCGAGATCAAATGATCTTGCAAATACAATCCTGCACGACAACGTGTAAGGCAGACGTCGAAGAGGCCGTCCCAAAAAGAGGTGGGAGGACAACATAAAAGAATGAATCAATTTCCGACCAGAAGAGGCCCAGACAGCGGCATCTGACAGAGAATGTTGGCGTGGGGTTGTGAGGATGTCTTCATGTGTGCCCCAACGACCTCACTGGTTACGGGATGATCTGACCTGAATTGAGCCGAGATATTCAAAACTAGTAGACGTTCTGAACTGTCCGTTTATCTAGGATACCTTTAGTTCGGGTTTTCTCTTTATCAGTGCTCACTGTCTTAGTCATGTCTGTGGTTGTGGATACATTGTGCCCCTCGCGGTGTCTTTTGAACAACAGGATCATCCCTTCCAGCACCGCAGTGCTCTTCGAGAAAATGCATTTACCTCTATGATTGCAACATTCACGGATCACACAAAACTACGCAGAAGTGTCTCATCTAAAGCAGACGTGGATAAATTGAGGTCGGATTAAGATAAAATTCGAAAATGGACTGTAAGCTGGGAAATGGGGTTTAGTGTAGATAAATGTACAGTCATCTACATGGGTAGATCCAATATGGAACATAATTACAGAATGGGCGAGAACAATTTAAGAAAGATAGATAAGGAAAGGGACCTAGAGGTTATAGATCGTACAGGTAAAGTGAGTGAGCAAGACTAGGTAGTAGTGAAAAAAGGTAAATGCAATGTTAGGTATGATAAAAAGAAATATTAAACATTGGAACAAGGAAGTGATTGTGAAACTGTATAAAGCTTTAGTTAGACCTAGATTAGAGTACTGTGTACAGGTGTGGAGTCCTTATTGTAGAGAAAATATAAACACGTTGGAAAGGATACAAAGAAGAGCGACAAAACTAAAAGTAGTCATGAGAAAAGTCTACACTGTCTAGAAAAGTGAAGAGTTCGAAATAATTTGTTACAGGTTCTTAAGAAAATCAAGGAAAATGATAAATTATACTTTAACACGTTTTTCAAAGTACAGTCAGTTACAAGAACAAGAGGTCATAAATACAAATTAATTATTAAGGTCCAAGATTATATATTAGCAACACTGCCGAAGACGGATGTGTCGGACCGAAAGGTGTAAATTTCGCAGTCAAGCTGTAAACTAGCGACACAATGGATTCTGTTCTCTGGACTACATCCTGCTACTTGCTAAGTCCTGTTCAGGTTTTGGTAGCGTGAGATTGAGAACGAGCGCAGAAGAAGAAGAAGATATTAGGAAATATTGTTCTTTTAATCAAAGAGCGACAAATGCTTGAAATGCATTGCCACTGGAAATGTTTGGGGCAGGGACAGTTGATGCATTAAAAAATAGATAGATTTTACTTATTTATGTATAGATGATGTTGTGATGTAGAAACTGGTTGAATACAGACTCTCCAGAGCCTTCTAAACTAGTGTAAAGAAGATAAGTATGTTGTTGCTGTTGTTGTTATGTATCCAGCAGTATCTGGGCTCTCGCCCTTCTGCCCAATGCACTGTAATGATATCTTCACCTGTTTGTCAAATGTTGGTTAGTTCCAAAGAAAGTGTTCAATTTATTTTACCTCGGAGGAAGACACATTTTGATCACTCAAAGAGATGATGAACAACGGTTTCATATGGGTGTGTACACAGCTGGTACAGGAGTGTGTTGTGGTTGGATCCTGTTCAGGTGTTTGTTTAGTGTAATGTTTTGGGTTCTCAGTCAGAAAATGGTGCACGGAACCTTTCTTGTGAGTTGATTTACGCTGTCAGTTGTATTGACCAAAGGCAATGACAGGAGACTGCAGGGTTTTGTCAACAGATGTCTGAGAAAGATTCTTGTTTAAAATGGTTTGACAAATTTACAAACGCCAGACTGTGGGGGGAGAGCGGGGCAAGGTAAATTGGAACAGGAAATCTTAGGAAGAAAGGGTAGATGGATGGGTCATACATTAAGAAAGCCCCAGGCCAGTATCACCAGGCAATCCCTGTCATGGAACCCCAGGGAAGGAGAGGCATAGGCAGACCAAGGAATACACGGAGACGAGATCTGGAGGCGGAAGTATAGAAAACAAGAAACAGCTAGAAGGAAGTGGAAAAGATTGCACATGACAGAGCTGCTTTGCGAGGGTTGGTTGATGGCATATCCACGCCTGAGTGATATAAGGCGAAAGGGCTACTTGGTGAGGGTTGGTGGATGACCTATGCACCCCTGGGTGATAGAAGGCGAAAGGGCTACTTAGTGAGGGTTGGTGGATGACATATGCACCCCTGGGTGAAATAAGGCGAAAGGGCTACTTGGTGAGGGTTGGCGGATGACCTATGCACGCCTGGGTGAAATAAGGCGAAAGGGCTACTTGGTGAGGGTTGGTGGATGGCCTATGCACGCCTGGGTGATATAAGGCGAAAGGGCTACTTGGTGAGGGTTGGTGGATGACCTATGCACCCCTGGGTGATAGAAGGCGAAAGGGCTAATTGGCGAGGGTTGGTTGATGACCTATGCACCCCTGGGTGATAGAAGGCGAAAGGGCTAATTGGCGAGGGTTGGTTGATGACCTATGCACCCCTGGGTGATAGAAGGCGAAAGAAGAAAGGCATGACTGTAGACTTCCCTCCCCGTGTTTCCGATGACCATCCGTTCAGCCAAGTTTCTTTGTTTGCTGTTCTTACGGACTATTTGGCTGTTTGTAAAGTTGTTACTGTGTGTGGATGTTATTGCAGTGATTCCTTCTTTGCTTGTCTGTCGGCCTGCCTGCCTTGCTATTGCCATGTGTGCTTGAGTGTCCAGCTATCCACTGCTTCTTCTTCCTCTTCCTCTTCGTTTAACTGATGCTACGCACCTAGCCCGGTGAGGTCCTCGCCCACAGCCCTTCAAGCCTGGTAGCCCCCATGAACCAGAGAGCCTCTTTTAGGTCTGCATAAGTCGGGCAGTCCTGCATGCTATTTCTGATGTTTGATTGGCTGCTCCACAATCACACGTGGCGTGGGGTCCGAGTCGGGAACGTCACGCTCTAAACCTAAAGATCCTTTCAAGCCGCACAGCAAGTGTAATCGTACACATTGTGGGCATTCAGCAACAACAACATCAAAAACAACAACAACAGCAGCATTAACAACAACAACAGCAGCATTAACAACAACAACAAAAAACAAACACCAACATCATTTAAATTTTCTCTTCTGTTTTACTCTATCCGTCAAAGTCTATTTCAAATTCTCTTTATGCCCGGTGCCAATTGAGGCTTCCACAGGTCTGTCCATGCCTTTCTGTCTTGGGCAACATTTTGTGCGGTGCCCCATGCCAGAGACGTACAACCTCTCGTCCAGTGCCCCATTTCAGAGACGTGCAGCTCAGCCAGCCTCCATCGTGCAACCTCTCGTGCAGTGCCCCATGTCAGAGACGTCCAACACAGATCAGCCTCCATCGAGCGTCTCCAAGTAGTTCTTGGTCTATCTTTCTATTGCCCTCGGGTGTCCACATACGGGCTGTGTTAGCGAGCATGTCTTGATTCTCATGACATGCCCCAGCCATCTCCATATTTTCGCTCTTATAACGCTATCCATTTCTAATAATTCTGTGAAGGAAAATATGGTGAACGTATTATAATATCTGGGTATGCCTCTTTGTTTTTCTTAATAATATCTGGGTATCCCTCTTTGTTATCCTTCAAAATATCTAGGAACGCTCTTTTTATCCTTCATAATTCCAAGGTATATTGTTATTGTTTATCTAGTTTCCTTCCGAAAAGGACCACAGTGTCATCTGTCAATCCTGAAGTTGGTTCGGAGGTGGCTGGTCAAGCTAAGCTGAGCCCGAGAGCATATTCCCAACTGTGGGCAGATAAACACTGTTTGCCCGTCAGAATAGAGACACCTCGTCTATTGCCTTTCGTGTTGCTCGTCACCGTGCAGCTCGTCACCGTGCAACTCGTCACCGTGCAACTCGTCACCGTGCAGCTCATCACCGTACAGCTCGTCACCGTGCAGCTTCCTTAGATGATGGTGTGAGATGAGATGACAATATGACTAGCTGCAGACGGTGTCGGTTTTGGTGTGACTGTGAAATGTAGACTTGCTGGACTAGAACACGGCGTCCGGGAGAGATGCCCAACTCACACGCTGAGCGATGTCCTTACGCCCCCTTGCGGTCATGGGAAAGGCAAGACACATAACGATAGATGTCATTCCCTTCAGCTGCCTTGCGGGAAACCTGTTTACATGAGTAAAGTAAAGTAACCCATAGCATTACTGCCGTAGGGGTGTCAGGTGTTAGCGATCTCACATTTAAAAGGCTCGGCTATATGAGGGCGGTAGCCATCTCCTCTCCCTCGCCACTTTTACTTCCCGGACTGAACCGGTACCCATTTAAGGCTGGGTCGACCCGGGAGCCATTGTGGTCTGAAAAAACACTACCGCCTCAACTGGGGAATGAACCCAGGACCACTCAGATGAGAACCCAGCACGCTAACCACTGCGCTACGCGTCTCGTAGCTAAAATCGGTTACGGGAGTAAACCCTGATGACAAACCCGCATCTTGTGCTATCTCCAGTCGTCTCTATAATGTTTTGCCACTGGCGGAAGGTGGCTCAGGACGAGAGAGTTACGTTGACAAATGGCACAGTTTACTCTTACTTTAATCCAAATCACCGCGCACGTCACCCATTTCAGACGACGCAGCAAGAGAAAATACCGTCCACGCGGCTGGGCAGAGAGAGAGAGAGAGAGAGAGAGTGGCATTCATCACACGTGATGGACGAACATCATCATGACTTGCGTTGGGTTTAGTTATAAAGTGGATCCCATCCCACTGCAATATTGAAGGCAATGAAGCTGAAGACAAACCAGCAAAGCGTGGAGGAGCATCCCCACAAACAGACCTGAGTATCACATATAATGAGGCCAAGACCGTAATTAAAGCCAACTTCAGGGTAAAATGGGCTGATCAACACCCCGACTTCCGAAAAGAAGACAGCTAGTTTAACTTAACTAGAGAAGAGAAAGTCATCATCTTCAGACTGAGAACTGGGGATAACAGACTCAAGGGTCATCTTTACAACAAAATGAGGATTGGGACAGATGACAGGTGCCCATGTGGGGGGGCATATCATGACCATGGAATACATCCTGCAAAAGCTGCACGCTCACACAGGAAAAGAGAGAACAATACTGGTCTCGTGAGACAGATATGAGACAAAAGCTGTATGGAGATGAAACAGCCTTACAAACAACGGTGTCCTTTGTAAGAGAAACCGGAACCTTGATCTGATGATGAACGAAGAAGAAGAAGAAGACTCTCGCGGGAATTGGATTTAAGTGAGCAAAAAATGCAGGTCGACAGCCTCACTCTCTCGTGTATGGCAAGGACAAGAATAGCACCACTGCCCCACAGAGAGCCTGTCGTAGGAGGCGACTAACTGTGTGACACGGCATGACACCGGCCATGCTTAGCTGGTTTGTTAAGAGAAGCATAGATGGCGCCAAACAGGCTGCGGGTCTACTTTGCTGTAGTGTTTGAGTCAATTAAGATGGACTAGCACATCAGTTAACCACCCTCTATAGTGGAGTAATAAGCTGCTCGAGCCTAGCCCGCTAAGCAGGAAATCTACATCCAGCTCACATCAGAGAAGGGACATGCACAGTGGCTTATGCTCCTGTAGAATTACTGGTCGACTAAGTGGGACCTGCACAGTGGCTTATGCTCCTGTAGAAGAACAGGTCGACTAAGTGGGACCTGCACAGTGGCGTATGCTCCTGTAGCAGTACAGGTCGGCTTAGGCTAGGACCAAGATCCTTCGGGGGCATCAGGTAACGAAGGACTGGGGTTTTTGGTTGAGAGCCTTGGTCGTTCTCCATGTTCCGGCTCCATACAGCAGCACCGACTTGACACTGGTGTTGAATGCTCTAACTTTGGTGTGAACCTGAATCTCTCTGATTTGTCTTCACGCAGCAGGAAAAACCTTTATAGAAGAGAGCAGTGCTGTTAGACCCTCTGTGGATGGCGACCATATTATCCATCATTTCTGTTTTATTGACTTCTATTTTCTTTTTTCTTGTCCATTTTTCTTTTTAGAAAACGTATGTTTTCTGTTTTCTTTTCTGTTGTTATAAATCTAGATAACTTCACCGTTTTCATAACTTCTCTATTTTGTTTTCTTTTCAATTTTTTTTTTTGCATTCGCCTTATTTCTCTATTCCCCAAGGCGGCGTGCGTTGCACTGTGGTTTTTATATTGCGCCTGTCGGCCCAGTGCATCCGACTTCAGCAGGCATTTTTATGTAAGTGTCTGCTTCATCCTGCATTTTCTAAGGGTTTGCTTCCCCGGAGTAACGGCCGGTGCTGTGATGGTGATCGAACCCAGCACCTGCCGGTTGTGAGCCGTGTCACTTAACCACTATCTCACGCCGTCTCCACAGTTTTCAATAAAACTTTTCTGTTGTCTATTATATTTTGATGTCTAGATAATTTTTTCTGTTTTCTTCAGTTTTCTGTTTACTTATGTTTTCCTTTGTAAATAACTTCTCTGTTTTCCGTTTTCTTGTCTAGATCACTTCTCTATTTTCTTCAGATCTCTTTGTTGTTTTGTTTTCCTGTCTATAAAACTTTTTTGTTTTCTGTTTTCTTTTCTGTTTTCCTGCTTAGATCACTTTTCTTTTTTTGTTTCTGTTTTCCTGTCTAGAAAACGTCTATTTCCTTCACTTCTCTGTTTTCTTCACTTCTCTGTTTCCTTCACTTCTCTATTTCCTTCACTTCTCTGTTTCCTTCACTTCTGATTTCTGTTTTCCTGTCTTGATCACTTCTGTTTTTTCTCTTCTCTGTTTTCTGTTTTTTTTTTCTGTCTAGATAACTTCTCTATTTTCTTCACCTCTCACTTCACTCTATAGCACCTGGTTTCGTGCCCCAACCCCTCCCCCTCCTTTACTATATAACCCCCCCCCCCCCCCCTCGGCCTCTTGGAAAATCCAGGGCCCCCTAGGTCCGGTTGAGAACCATTGCATTTCAAGACTGTTCCCTGTACGACCAGCTATGAAAAATGCAATTGCCCCCAACGATTCAACACGGGACTCAGATCTGTACGGGACAGGATGGGCCCCAAACAACGGACCAGTACATCATGGGAACTATCCTGATGGTGTTAACATCACGAGGTGCGATCACGAGAGGTTGCTGTTGTTGTTGTTGAAAGCCTACAATGAATCTACTGTGCATCCTAAAAAGGACGTTAAGTGACGGGTTGTCGAAGCTTTCCTCACATCCCGAGCGTGCTGATGAAGGTGGACTGTGGGGTTATCCAGGCGGTTGTGCTGTGTTAGGCTTCATCTGCGTGTCGCTTGCTACTACGGGGATCACGTTGATCCCTCACCTCGTTAGCCATGCTGTCGTGAAAACAGCCCGTTTCAAGGAAGAGTTGCATGGAAGTCGATGTGAGGGTCTTAGCCAGTATGTTTTGCCTGACCCTGACTAACATGTCTGATCAGAATGTTGTTCCTGACCCTGACTAACATGTCTGATCAGAATGTTTTGCCTGACCCTGATTAACATGTCTGATCAGTATGTTGTGTCTGGCCCTGACTAACATGTCTGATCAGTATGTTGTGCCTGACCCTGACTAACATGTCTGATCAGTATGTTGTGCATGACCCTGACTAACATGTCAGATCAGTATGTTGTGCCTGACCCTGACTAACATGTCTGATCAGTATGTTGTACCTGACCGTGACTAACATGTCTGATCAGTATGTTGTACCTGACAAGACGGTAGTCTTCCTTCCCATCTCAAGAGGAGGAAGAAGAAGAAGAAGAAGAAGAAGAAGAAGAAGAAGAAGAAGCAGAAGAAGTAGAAGAAGAAGAGGAAGAAGAATAATAATAATAAGAAGAAGACGAGGAAGATGAAGAAGCAGCAGCAATCTGTGTGGTTTGCAAATTGGTTTCCTTAGCAATTATGTTCAATGATTAAGCTGCAAGCTCCACGCACAACCCTGTTGTTTCGATGCCCTTTACATGTAAAGACCATTAATAGGCTTGTCAGTCTTTGCAGACCGTGAGTAGTCTCTCATAGCGCAAGCCTGGGCGTTGACGTCTGTCTTGCCACTGCTACAAGTTATCTGGGGACCAGAGAGTGAGGTTCATGACCAGCGCAGTCTCCTGCTCACTATAATCCAAAAATAGCGCAAGTTACATCATCTAGACAAAAACTGGTGTCGCCATTATCGCTTGCTACGAGCAACTAACTTTTTAAAATACGTTTCTTCTTCTTCTTCTTCCTTCTTTTCTTCTTCCTCATCTCTCCTCCTCCTCCTTCTTCTTCTTCTTCTTCTTCTTCTTCTTCCTTTTCTTCTTCCTCTTCTCCTCCTCCTCCGTCTTCTTCTTCTTCGTCTCCTTCTTCTTCTCGTTTGTCTTCTTCTTCTTCTTCTTCTTCTTCTTCGTCTCTTCTTCTTCTTCGTCTCTTCTTCTTCTTATTCTCCATTTCTTGTTCTTCGTTTCCTTCTTCTCGTTTATCTTCTTCTTCTTCTTCTTCCTCATCTTCTTTTTTTTCTTCTTCTTCTCCTTCTTCTTCTTATTCTCCGTCTCCTTGTTCTTCATCTTCTTCTTCGTCTCCTCCTTCTTCTTCTTCTTCTTCCTCATCATTTTCTTCTTTTTCTTCTTCATTTTCTACTTCTATTCTTCTTCTTTTTTCCCCTTTTTCTTCCTCACCTTCTTATTCTTCTTTTCCTTCTCATCCATTAAGAGTTCGTTCTCAATTTCCCGCTACCAAGCCCTGAACAGGGCTCTTTGCAAGTAGCATGATGTAGTCAGGAGAACGGAACGCGTTGAGTCGCTAGTTTACAGCTTGACTGCGATATTTGTACCTTTCGGTCCGACACATCCACCAAACATTTTTTTAAAGAGGAACTGAGACGCTAGACCGGGCAGGCACAACATACTGACCAAGATCACTGTCTCTCTTCCATGCTGCTTTCACTGGAAACGTGCTGTTTTCAAGGCAGTCTGGTTTACGAGATGTGTATCGGCGTGATCCCCGTAGTAGTGAGCGTCACGCAAATAAAGTCAATGATATCACCACAGCCTGAAGAACTGCGATCCACCTTCACCAGCACGCTCGGAATGTGAGGAAAGCTACTACAACACGCCACAACGCCTTTTTCAGTGCGCATAAAAGAGTGGACTTTTACCCGTTGTCTGCATTCAACAACAACAGCATGTTTATAAATGTTGCAGTGGACCGTTTCTTTCCTAGATGCCTTCCCTTCCTTCCTTGACTGTAAACCAGGTACCAGTTTGCAGCTGGTTCGAATAGAGCGTGTCGATATCAGGTATTAAGCCAAGTACCATTGCTGCCAGCAGCGAATGCCGTACCAACTCTGATATTCGGCTCTTCCTAAATGCACCAATCAGGAAACAGTAGGGGCGGATTTGGGCGCCGCAATATGACGTAAACATGAAGGGGGACCAATAGGCTCCGCCCATAAACCTAGAACCTGTTCCCCCGCCCCCTCATCCCTTCCTGGAACTTCTCATTAAAAGGGCTAATGACGATCATTAGTATTTCCAATGGGCTAAGTCAGGCCGGGCGTCGGCGCCGATGAAAACACACGTGACATGCATTGCGCGCTAGCATGTAACCTCTGTTGAGTTCACACACGAAATTTCGCATCAGTTGGAACCTGGCCGCCCACCGTCTACGGTTGGCGGGGCCCCGGCATTGTGGCTGGTTGCATGCCACTAAGAACTGCAGGCAGACACACACACCCACCTCCCCCTTCCCATTCCCCGCACTCAACACTTACGCAAATAGGGAAAATAATCGGGCAGCTTTGAAATTCACACTGAAGTACGCCTTGGTAGAGCAGGTTGCTATGGTAACTTAAAAAAAACAACTTTCGAAGATGTAATCAAGATTCAATGGGTACAAATTCATCCAGGTTCAAAGAGACAGCTCAAGATTCAATGGGTAAAAATTCATCCAGGTTCAAAGAGACAGCTCAAGATTCAATGGGTAAAAATTCATCCAGATTCAAAGAGACAGCTCAAGATTCAATGGGTAAAAATTCATCCAGGTTCAAAGAGACAGCTCAAGATTCAATGGGTAAAAATTCATCCAGGTTCAAAGAGACAGCTCAAGATCCGAAAATGAACTGAGTTTAGGTATTCTGCGCTAAAGAATCTCCGAAATTTAATAGAAAACAGATTTACGGCGGAAAAGATTATTAGGAAACTGAAGACTAGTCGACAAGTCCGTGATTTGAAGAGAACAAGATTTGGAGAAAACGAGATTGGAAGAAAGATCAATATTAGATGAAAGGCTTAGATTAGAAGGAAGGTCAACATTAGAAGAAAGGTCCAGATTAAGAGACAGCTCGAGATTTGAAGAAAAGCTAATATTTGAAGAAAACCTAATATTTGAAGAAAACCTAACTTAACGATGTTTTTAGACTGGTTTGGAAGATTCATCAGAGTATGTAGACATCCAGTCACATCTGCATTCCCATGCTCTAAAAATGTGCACGTCAAATCTATTCTTAAATGCATTAACTGACACTGCCTCCAATGGTAATTCATTCCAAGCATTCACCACTCTTTGACTAAAAAAATATTTCCTTTCATCCAACCTGGACCTTTCTTTAGCTAATTTGCAGCTATACCCTTTTGTTCTTGTTGGTGGTTGTATTTTGAAAAAAAACTTGTTATAGTCTAATTGTACCTTCCCTGTGATTATCTTATAAACCTGTCACCTCGAATTATTCTCTTTTCTAGACACTGTAGGCCGGTTTTTCTGAGGCTTTCCTCATAACTAATTCTAGAATTCTCACTATCAGCTTTGTCGCTCTTCTTTGTATCCTTTCCAGCATGTTTATATATCCTCTACGATAAGGACTCCACACCTGTACACAGTACTCTAATCTAGGTCGAACTAATGCTTTATACAGTTTGACTATCATCTGCTTACTCCTATGTTTAATATTTCTTTTAATCATACCTAACATTGCATTTATTTTGTTCACTGCTACCTGGACTTGCTCACTCACTCTACCTGTATGCTCTATTTGAACCCGTAGGTCCCTTTCCTTATCTATCATTCTAATATTGTTCTCGCCCATTCTGTAATTATGTTCCATATTGGATCCACCCATATGGATGACTGTACATATATCTACATTAAACTCCATTTGCCATCTCATAGACTAGTCTCGATTTTTATCTAAATCCGACCTCAATATATCCACCTCAGCTATAGACGAGAAACTCCTACATAGTTTTGTGTCATCTGCAAATTTTGCAATCATGGATCCTATATGAATGTCTAAATCGTTTATGTATATCAAGAACAATATTGGCTCAAAAACCAAGTCCTGTGGCACACCACATTTGACTTCACACGACTCAGAGTACTCCTTATTTGTGCCCACCCTCTGCCTTCTTCCCGTTAACCAATTTTCAATCCATTTAGCAGCCTCCCCACCTATTCCATGTGATTTTAACCTTTTACATACTTTTTTGTGAGGTACTCTATCAAAAGCCTTTGCAAAATCAAAATAAATAACATCCACTTGTTGCCCCTTATCTATCATTTTAGTAACCTCCTCCATGAATTCTAATAGATTTGGTAAGCACGATCTCCCTTTAGTAAACCCATGCTGACTATTTCTTATTAGATTGAACATGTTTAGCGAAAAACTAACCAAGCATGGACTGGACCCATGCATACACCGACGGTTCTGTAATAAACACAACACAGAATGGAGGTGGGGGGGGGGGGTGTTATTCCTAATCCTACTAACAAATGGTAGAAAAATAACACTCTCAGTGGCAACTGGAAAAGGAAAATTCTCAAGCAATTTCAGAGCGGAGGCAGAGGCACTTAGGGCTGCAGTAGAAGAAATGCTGACAGGCGAAAGCAATGAAAGCCAGATAGTCCTGTTTACATATGCTCTGTCCGTGGTTACAGCACTAAAAGCCAGAAAAATACAGAACTTAATGATTTAAGAACAGTACTCTGTCAACTATGCCAACAGTTCTCACCAAAAAGAGTAGTGGTACAGTGGGTTCCATCCCATTATAACATTCAAGGCAACGAGTAGGCAGACAGACTGGCAAAAGAAGGTGCAAGATTACCACAGCCAGATTCTAGTGTGACCTACGAAGAGTCCAAAAGGTTTATTAGGGACAGATACATGGCCAAATGGGAAACAGAGCATACTGGCTACACAAAAAATGATGCCTATTACCAGTTGAACAGAAGAGAGCAGGTCGTGGTCTTCAGACTCCGCACAGGCCACAACAGACTGAGGTACCATCTATTCAATAAATTGAAGATAGGTGGCACTGACGAATGCACATGTGGTACAGGGAAAATGACCGCTGAACATCTGCTGCAAAATTGCCAAACATACGAGGACCAGAGAAAGCACACGTGGCAATCACCAGTGCCAACACTAGACAAGCTCTATGGCAGTGTCGCCAGCCTCAGGATGACAGCTGCTTTCTTCGAACAAATTTAAGTAGAGATCTGACAGCGTACGAAGAAGGAGAAGAAGAACCCGTTTAGATGCATTACATTGTTGTCTTTTATTATTGACTCTAATAATTTACAGACTATGCTCGTTAAACTCACCTGTCTATAATTAGCTGGATCTAATTTCTTTCCCTTTATGCATAAGGAGATCACTCCTGCATTTTTCTAATATTTGAATCGGTACCCATTGTGAACACCTTGAGATAGTTCAGTTTCACGATAACCACCATTTGAACTGACCCAGAGACACAGGGAATTCCTCTCCTAGAGAAGCTCCGGCGACGGTCCACCTGAATTGCTGCATCAATTTTGGCGATGGCATCTTCTGACGGAACATAATGCGCATGACCTGGTCTGGGAAAATCTTTCGGTAACCCACGTCATTCTTTAAACATCGTTGCCCAGTTCTTCACTGTTGTCTTCGACAGACTTTTGTCACCATACACTGCCTGCATTCTGCGATGAATGTCAACTGGTCGACATCCTTCAGCTGTTAGAAACCGTATCATACGCGCCGTGTTTTCTACGGTCTGCTGAGGAAACTATGAGTCGGAGGATAATGACATTTTGCAACCTTGACGGTTGGTATGTGCTGTTTACACCTTACGTGACGTCTTATGCGCATCGTACGTATGTTCACTTGGTGCAGTTAGGTCTGGTTTCATTTTAACACCCCCTCGTATAAATGGAGTTCATAGTATGTTGAAAACTCAAGGTATATAGGAAATTCATAGCTTGTAGATAACTCATGGTATATAGAAAATTCAGCTTGTAGCAATTTTTAAGGTTTTTATAAAAATTCATAGTTTGAAGAAAACTCAAGGTTTATATGAAAATTCATAGTTTCTAGCAATTCTCAAAGTTTTTATGAACATTCATAGTTTGTAGAATATATACTGTCCTAAATACTATATACTGGTCTATATATTGTTCATTAAACTCAAGGTATAAAGGAAATTCATAGTTTTGTCAAAACTCAAGGTATATAGGATATTCCGAGTTTGGTCAAAACGCAAGGTATTTAGGGAATTGATGGTTTATAGATAACTAAAGGTCTGTAGGAAATTGATGGTTTGTAGATAACTCAAGATCTGTAGAAAGCTCAGTGTGTAGAATACTAATGGTCGTTAGTAAACTCAGTTTGTAGAAAACTCAAAATCTGTGGAAACACAAAATGTGTAAGAAATTCAGTTTGAAGAAAACTCAGGATTTGTAAGAGACTCAGGCTTTGTAGGGGACACATGATTTGTAAGAGACTCTGGTTTGTGAGTTTTCTATGAATGTCATGTTTTATTCTAACCTTTCAGGTCAGATCAGGTAATGTCAGGTCAGGTCATCCCGTAACCGGTGATGTCGTTGGGTCACACATGAAGACATCCTCACAACGCCACGCCATCCCTCCCTGTCACCGGCCGCTGCCTGTGCCTCTTCTGGTCGGAAATTGATTCATTCTTTAGTGCATGGCCTCATATGCCGGCGACGCATCTTTCAAATGTCTGCTCTATCAAATGTCGATGGTACGTGACATGCCTACCATGTTTGTAACGGGTAACGGGGAATCAGGGTTCGATTCCGGAGAGGGAGCACGAGAAACGGCTACCACACCCAAGGAAGGCAGCAGGCGCGCAACTTACCCACTCCCGGCACGGGGAGGTAGTGACGAAACATAACAATACGGGACTCTTTCGAGGCCCCGTAATTGGAATGAGTACACTTTAACTCCAATGAAAGAACGCTACGGAAATCGTGTTTAACCCTGCAGAAACCGCAGGTTTCGATACCTGGTCATTGACAAACAAAAGCCCTCTATTAATTCGTCCGTTCTAATAGTGAACGGTTGCTGGAAATAGACCATCGGAAGACAGATCAGTTTTACCCTACTAATGACAGGGCGTTGCTACGGTAATCCTATTCAATTCGAGAGGAGCCGCAGACATTTTGGTTCACGTACCAGGCTGATAAGCCAATGGCGCGAGGCTACCATGTGAGGGATTACGGCCGAACGCATGTAAGCCGGAATCCCGCCCAAAATCTCAGCACCACTGCAATGGGAGGCTTCGACATGGTCGGGACCTGGGGCTCGCGCCCCAGCCCTACCCGGTTGAGCCGCAGAAAGAGGTCTCTGCCGTCCGCCGATCAAAGCTGGCGGATAGCTGCTCGATATTCACCCTATACGGCGATGGGGTACGAAACCACCAACATAAGACTTAGTTCTTGGACGGAGTGTCGAAAACAGTAGAGCAGCCACCTCACTGTGAACTGTCGAGACACAACCCATGACCATGAGAATTGTCCGCACACCAGGCGAACAACATCTCCGTGACATTACCAGGCTTGTCCCCTGGTTAAATGCACTCCTGCCTCGATCTCTACCTCTGTACGCTATCAGCCATACCAATGGACGCAGAAGAGATGCGGACATTGCACATCTGCCCTATTGTGTCAACCTCCCAGGTGGCGGGGAATGCCAGGCGTACCATCACTGCAGAAAAGCCGAGAAAATAAAGGCAGAAAAGAGATACCCCACTCACATGCAAATGCTACGTTCTGGTAGAACGTGATGATCCTGGGATACAGACACACTGGACTGCCTCTCTTCCGGGTTAGTACAAACCAGTACATAGTCCATATCATATCTCATATATCATCACCGCACCCTATAGACACGAGTAGTGAAGACTCGTTAATCCTGTAAGACAACTTCCATAAGAGAGACAACTCTGATCACAAACAACTGCTGCCTTGCAGATAGGCTGGGGACACCCAAAGGCTAAGGAGGACATCCCTACAGAAACGCCTGTTGAAATCGGATGCACTGGGCCACAGGCTTAAAGAAACAGTGCAACGTAAATCGCAGTATGATGACAGTACAACTAATCAGAAAAACGTATGGCACTCATCCTGCGGAGTCCCGCCAGGCAGCGAGAGTGCCGGGCCTCATGCCTCGAAGGGGCCCACCCTTGACTACTGGTGGTCACCCACCCATGTGTCGTGGAGTCAAGGCACATGGCTATGGGGCAATTTCTATTGACCAAAAACCCAAGACCGTCAAAATACTACAGTGGAATGCGGAGGGAGTCATTAACAAAAAGCTATCCCTAACACATCACTTGCATGAAGGTAGGATTGACGTGGCATGTATTCAAGAAACGCACCTCAACAGCAACCATACATTCTCAATCAGAGGATACCAGGCCTTCCGCCTGGACAGAGAAGGTCACAAAGGAGGAGTTCTAATACTTACCCGCAACTGCATACCGAGTAGCGCGGTAGCTGTCAATCACACCGGACAAGCAGAAATTGTAGGAGTTGACATAATGGCTCAAGAGACGAAGATCCGCATCTTCAACCTGTACGGACCACCAAATAAAGACCTATCGGTTTCGAGTGTGGAAGTCAAAGACTCCAACTGCATAGTAGTTGGAGACTTCAACAGGCACTCGGAGAGATGGGGATACTCGGACACAGACAGCAGAGGTGACGAAGTGGAAGATTGGGAGATAGACACAAATCTCCATCAAATCAATAGGCCGGAGGATAGCCCTAGCTTCTATTCTAGAATATGGCATACCACCTCGACTCCAGATTTGGCCTTCTCCACAATGGACATTCACCATAAAATAGACCGCCAGGTGCTAAACCAATTGGCAGGTAGCGACCACAGGCCAATTAGGCTAGAAGTCGATATGGAAGTAGGCCCACAGGAAACAAAACCGCTCCCACGTTGGAATTACAAACGAGCCGACTGGGACAGATTTGCAATCTTGACAGATGGGCTGTGTGAAACCATCAACACACGAAACAACAAAATGAAGCCCATGGTGGAAAGCCTAAGCAAGGCAATAATGCAAGCCGCCACTGAAACCATCCCAAGAGGGGCTAGGAAAAACCGCCACGGCGAAATACAAATACACTCTAAACCAAACAGCAAGAGAAAGCTGGAAAAACAAAACAGAAAGTCTCAACTTAGACAAAGAAAGGAACAAACTATGGAAGTTAGTCAGAGCCATGAACGACGAAACTCCGTCAAACAAACAAATTACCATCAATCAGGACGAAAACTTGCTCACTGGAAAAAAAGCCGCAAACGCCTTTGTCGAACACTATGCCAAAGCGAACCACATAGATGTCCCTGCAGATAGGCATACGGACATTAATGAAGAGCAAAAGGGGCACGACAACATCAATATGGCACCAGAAGAGCATATGATGGCAAAACTAACAATGAGCGAAATGGAAGAGGCCACGAGAACATTAAAGAAAAGGAAATTCCCGGAAAAGACGAGATAACAAACGAAATGCTGATGGGGCTGGGCCAAAAGAGGAAATTGCTATCGGTCCTGAACCAAAGCTGGAAAAGGGGTATTGTATCCCAGGCATGGAAAGACGCAGTACTTGTACCAGTACCAAAGAAAGGAAAAGACAAAACAGATCCAAATGGATACAGGCCTATCAGCCTACTGAGCTGTGTCGGCAAACTGAGGGAACGTATGATAAACACCAGACTGATGTGGCATCTTGAAGAAAAACGCATACTAATTCCACAGCAAGCAGGCTTTAGACAGCACAGATCCACTGAGGACCAGGTCATCCTCATAGCCCAGGAAATAGAAGATGCCTACCAGGAACAGAAACACACAGTAGCGGTTTGGGTGGACCTGGAAAAGGCATTTGACAAAGTCTGTAAAGATGGACTTAGAGCTAAGAAGAAGTGAAGTTTGTGGGAAAATGTACAAGTGGATCAACCACTACCTCAAAAACAGAACGGTCAGAGTCCAAGTACAAGGGCAGATTAAGCAAAAAGGTGACACTCGAGCAGGGAGTACACCCCAAGGGGGAGTACTATCACCCACACTCTTCCTGGTGTATATAAATGACATTACAGAGAATATACCAAGAAGAGTTCATAGCTCAATGTTTGCATACGATATGGCTATGTGGACCTCTGAAAAGAATCTCCATAGCAAGAAATCGGATGCAGCAGACCCTAACATCGCTGGAAGAGTGGGCGAACTCATGGCTGGTCAAAATGAACGAGGAGAAAACCACATGTACAATATTCACGCTATCAATCAAACCCCAAAACACCAAATTAAGTCTAAACGGCAAATACCTGTTGCCAAACGACAACCCAAACTACCTGGGAGTCACATTTGATCGGCGCTGGACATGGAAAAGTCAGATCGAAAGAAACCGAATGAGAGCCAGAGAAAGAATGGCAATCATGAGGAAACTTGCTGGCACAAGCTGGGGAGCAGACGAAAGCATACTAAAGAAACTGTACACTGGAAGAGTGAGACCAGTTCTCGAGTATGGCATGGACAACAGCAGCAAAGGCGAACTTCGATCAAATTAGCAAACTTCAAAACCAAGCCATGAGAGTTATAACAGGAGGCATGAAGTCAACGCCAATTGTAGAACTTGAAAAGATTACAAAACTGCAATCCATGACCGACAGAAGAGACTGCAGAGCCCAGCTGCAATCAGAGAAACTCAGAAGAATGACAGACCATCCAATGCATCAGAGACTAAATAGATTTGGAAATGGGAACTTAAAGCGGATAAACTTTGCAGAGATAGCCAAAGCAAAGATGAGCGAAGACCCTATGAGCACATTAACAACACCAAAGCTCATCCCTACTGTACGCAAACCTACCTGGAGGCAGCATATATTTCCAGAGGTGGTAGAAAATATACCAGATATTGGAAACAAGAACAGCCAGACTGAAAAAGAAAGAAAAGACATAACCCTGAGGTACATAACGAAAAACTACCCAAGCATCGATTGGACCCATGCATACACCGACGGTTCTGTAACAAACACAACACAGAACGGAGGGGCAGGTGTATTCCTGAGCCTACCAAATGGTAGAAAAATAACACTTTCAGTGGCAACTGGAAAATACTCAAGCAATTTCAAAGCGGAGGCAAAGGCACTGAGGGCTGCAGTAGAAGAAATGCTGACAGGCAAAAGAAATGAAAGCCATATAGTCCTGCTCACAGATGCCCTGGCCGTAGTCACAGCACTAAAAAGCCAGAAAAATACTGAACTTAATGATTTAAGAGCAGTACTCTGTCAACTATACCAGCAGTCCGCACCAAAAAGAGTAGTGGTACAGTGGGTTCCATCCCACTGTACCATCCAAGGTAACGAGGAGGCAGACAGACTGGCAAAAGAAGGTGCAAGACTAACACAACCTGATACTAGAGTCAAAAAGGCTTATTAGAGCTAGATACATGACCACATGGGAAACCGAACATACTGGCTACACCAAAAATGATGCCTATTACCAGTTGAACAGAAGAGAGCAGGCCGTGGTCTTCAGACTTCGCACTGGCCACAATAAACTGAGGTACCACCTATTCAATAAATTGAAGATAGGTGGCACTGACGAATGCACGTGCGGTACCGGGAAAATGACCGCTGAACATCTACTGCAAAACTGCCCTACATACGAGGATCAGAGAGAGCAGATGTGGCCATCACCGGTGGCAACACTAGACAAGCTCTATGACAGTATCGACAGCCTCAGGATGCTCGCTGCTTTTTTTCGAACAAATTCAAGTTGACGTCTGACAGCGTACGAAGAAGAAGAAGAAGAAGATCTTTTATTACTGACAATCGAACCCAGATATTTAAAACGGTCAACCACTTCGAGTTCCTGGCCATTAGCTTTTATCCTACCGTTGAAGCCCTCTGCGTTGTTGGTCATTAATTTTGTCTTTCCAGCGTTAATCTTCATACCATAGTCAAGAGCTGTTTGATCGAGCATTCCGACCCATTCCTGGAGTTCTGCTTCTGAACCCGCTAACCCGTCGATGTCCTTTGCAAAACGAAGGTTACTAATCGTTCGGCTCCTTTCTTGACAGTACCAAAGTGACCTCCAATTGTCTCACTCATAATTCCCTCAAGGAATATATTGAAAAGAGTTGGAGAGAGTGTACAACCCTGTCTCACACCAACTGTTGTGCGAAACTAGTCTCCTTGCCTCCCATTCACAAGAACTGCGTTGGACGCCTTGTCATACAGATGTTCAAGGACCGTTATAATATTTCCTTTTATTTTTTACATCATCATGGTTGCCCATAGCGCTTTATGCCATACCCTATCAAACGCCTTCCTGAAATCAGCAAACACATGATACAGTTTTTGCTGCTGTTCCAGATATTTCTCGCTTAGCAGCCTTAAATTAAATATCTGTGCTGTAGTGCTTCTTCTCTGTCTGAACCATGCCTGCTCCTCAGCAATGATGTTCTCCGCTTTGGGTTTCAATCAGTCGAGGATTAATCTAAGCATGACCTTGCTAGGATGGCTGATGAGGCTTATTGTTCTGTAATTTTGGCACAGCTTTAGGTTTCCAGACTTATGTAACGGTATAACTATTGATTTTGTCCATAATTCCGGCCATTTTCCTGTCGCCCATATTTTGTTGCAGATGTGTGTCAGGCCTACCTCTCCACTTGCTTGTAAGAGCTCTGCTGGTATACTGTCCACGCCGGCCGCCTTCCCTCCTCGCAATGTCTTTACCGCTGCAGTTCCCTTCTTCGTTATCAGTTAGTTATCCTCTATAGTTGTTGGTGTTGGAGGGATTGTTTTCTCAGGTTCGTTCCGTCCCTCCTAATTGTATAACTCGGAACAGTACTCTGTCCATCGTGCCAGTACGACATTTTCCTCAATACTTTCCGCTTTTATCCTGGATCATAAAGTTCCTGCCGTGTCTTCGTATTACCAGTTCGTTTACCACCTTGCATGCTCCTTTAGCGTCATTTCTGTTTAATCTCTGTTCGATGTTTGTACATTCTGAAATCTCTGACAGGTGTGACAATCATGGACCCGTGGCCAGTAGATGGCCAGATGGGTGGAGCACTACTTTGCGCTCAACTTTCCGGAATCGGTGGTCACTGATGAGGTCTTGTGCAGGCTACAGGTTATGCCCATTATGGAGGAACTTGACAGACCAGAAGCTCTGGATGAGCTTGATAAGGTTATCAACTACTTCTCAAATGGTAAAGCACCAGGGGGAGATGGTATCAGAGCCGAAGCCATCAAATGCTGGAAATCAGCATTAGCTCAGCCAATATTTGATCTTCTATGCCTCTGCTGGGAGGAAGGTGCAGTCCCCCAAGATATGCGTGACGCCATCACTGTGACTATTTACAAAAACAAAGGTGACCAAGGGGACTGCACTAATTATAGAGGGATCTCCCTCCTGGGCGTTGTAGGTAAAGTTTACGGCCGCATGCTACTAAACAGGTTGAGACTGCTCGCGAACAGGGTGTACCCAGAATTCCAGTGTGGCTCTAGAGTAGGTAGATCAACAACGGATATGACTTTCTTGCTTCGCCAAATCCAAGAGAAGCGTATAGAACAAGTCCAGACTCACCAATACCCTCGACTTGGTCAGTAGAAAGGGTTT
Source organism: Ariolimax columbianus (assembly GCA_036924085.1). Classification (NCBI taxonomy): domain Eukaryota; kingdom Metazoa; phylum Mollusca; class Gastropoda; order Stylommatophora; family Arionidae; genus Ariolimax; species Ariolimax columbianus. Next base: position 11,563,341 of record JAVGWX010000023.1, on the reverse strand, counting down.
ATTCAAACTCCTCGAGAAGATCGGCTGCCCACTAAAACTGCCTAGCATGATAATTTCTTTTCACACTGATATGAAGGGCTCAGTTCTATACGACGGATCATCTTCAAACTCTTTTCACACTGAAATGAAGGGCTCAGTTCTATACGACGGATCATCTTCAAACTCTTTTCACACTGATATGAAGGGCTCAGTTCTATACGACGGATCATCTTCAAACTCTTTTCACACTGATATGAAGGGCTCAGTTCTATACGACGGATCATCTTCAAACTCTTTTCACACTGATATGAAGGGCTCAGTTCTATACGACGGATCATCTTCAAACTCTTTTCACACTGATATGAAGGGCTCAGTTCTATACGACGGATCATCTTCAAACTCTTTTCACACTGATATGAAGGGCTCAGTTCTATACGACGGATCATCTTCAAACTCTTTTCACACTGATATGAAGGGCTCAGTTCTATACGATGGATCATCTTCAAACTCTTTTCACACTGATATGAAGGGCTAAGTTCTATACGACGGATCATGTTCAAACACTTTTCACACTGATATGAAAGGTTCAGTTCTATTCAATGGATCATCTTCAAACACTTTTTCTATCAAGAGTGGAGTGAAGCAGGGATGTGTGATCCCGCCGACCGTCTTTGGGGTCTTCTTACACATGCTCATATAGTACGCTGGGATTAAGGCGCTGAGCAGCGCATGAGCTGCAGGGGTCAGCGACCCATAGCTGACTGCTAGCGTCAGGTCCAGCGAACCAGAGCTGACAAGACCCTTCTACACCTCCACGCGGTGATCCTGGATAACAGGTAGCAGCATGGCAGACTGAGTAAGTAGAAGGGATCGAAGAAGGAAGGCAAACCTGGTACTCAAAAGTGCCTTGCTGGAGTCGGATGTGTCGGACCGAAAGGTGCACATATGGCAAACAAGCTGTAAACTGTGACACAACACATTCCGTTCTCCGGACTACAGCCTGCTACTTGCAAAACCCTTTTCAGGGCTTGGCAGCGGGAAATTGAGAACGAAGAAGAAGAAAACATGACATTCATAACAAATTCACGATTTTAAAGAAAACTCGATTTTAAGAAAATTAAATGTAAAGAAAAGTGACGATAATTAGCACATAAAAAACTTCTCCAAATATGAAAAGAAACGCCTGCGGAATGTTAAGTGGCCATCTTGTTTTGTTATAAAGACATAAAGATATTATAGCATTGAGATAATCTTAGCTCGTTTTTTTCGGGGATTAGAAGAAGAAAAAGGCAAAGAAGAATGTTCTGGCTACAGGGACATTACAACATAGGGAACACCGTCACGTCGGAGACAGTTATTGTAACAACACGCGACCCCACGCTTCGGGAAGGATCGGGGATCGGGGCAGGTGCAGAGAGTTTCAGGCAGTGTGGGATCAGTCCCAAACACCAACCACGAGAAATCATTGTGCCCCGGTCTAGCTCTGGGTGTGCGGCGCAGTTCAAATGCTCGTGCGTGCAAGTCGCGTGCAGGACGAGCCTGGCAAACATGGGTCATAAAACTGTACAGATCTGGCAGGGGACGACGCTGCATTTTGATCAGATCGGAGGCATGAATGATCATGCTTCATATATGTTCACTTGCGAATGAATAAACTAAGGGCAATCTATTCAACCTCTGAAGCTAGCAGTAACAGAAAGCACACGTGGGTAATCCCCCTTCGCACACGATTAGTTTTTGTGGGGGCTGTGATGTTAATAATCGTATTAACACGAAACGGTAATGTATGTAGTTTCGTCAGATGTGAATATTAAGGCAACATAGCTGGATAAATCCAAGCTTGAAGACAGAAAGGATTTCTAAAAAAAACAACACAACAACAAGCTTCAATATTTCAAATATTATTAATTAAATGAGATATCTACATGCAACACTCAACGTGTGAAAAGGCACCTGTGATAACAAGTGCACGCGCATGAAAAGCAATGGAGGATAGCGATTGTGGTGTTTAATGGCGAGGCCAATTTGTGGAGGTATGAAAAACAGGGCGTGTCTCTCAAACAAGGATCGCTTTGTGCTGGCATTTCAGATTAAGTTAATCAACTTAGATGCGCAGGAAACAGGTCTTTGGAAGCGTGGAAGTAATAAGCAAAGATGGTTGAATTTGGTCCAGTAGCGATAACATGCATGGAGTAGAGGAACTGTTAGGATGGATGTCGCAAGAAGTAGGTTCGAATCTCATTTTTTTCGGTTTTTTTGTTGTTGTTCGCCTTATTTATCTATTCTCCAAGGCGGTGTGCGTTGCGCTGTGGTTTTTATTTTGCGCCTGTCGGTCCAGTGCATCCGACTTCAGCATACATTTTATGTAAGGCTCTGCTTCCTCCTGCATTTTCTAAGGGTTTGCTTCCCCGGGGTAACGGCCGTTGCTGTGATGGGGATCGAACCCAGCACCTTCCGGTTGTAAGCCGTGCCACTTAACCACTAGGCCACGCCGTCCCCCATTTTTTGTTTTAAATGTTGTTTCACTACCCGAAGGTGCTGCGTTCGATCCCAATCACAGTACCGGTCGTTAACCCGGGGAAGCAAACCTTTAGAAAATGGAGGAAGCAGACCCTTACATCCTGCCAAGGGATTTTTAACGTGCTCTTCACTGAACACGGGAGCCTGATCTCACTGCCCAGAGATCAGGGGAAATCTTACTAGAAGATAGACGTCAAAAACAATCAAATGTTAAATGGAATAAGGCAGCGCATGAGCTGCAGTGGTCAGCGACCCATAGCTGACTGCTAGTGTCAGGGCCAGCGAACCAAAGCTGCCAAGACCCTTCTACACCTCCACGCGGTGATCCTGGATAACAGGCTGCAGCAGGGCAGACTGGCTCAGGAGAAGGGATCGTAGAGGGAATGCTAACCCGGTACTAATAAAATGGTTGCCGAAGTCGGATGTGTTGGACCGAAAGGTGCAAATATCGCAGTCAAGCTGTAAACTACGACACAACGCATTCCGTTCTCTGGACTACATTCAGCTAGTTAAGCCCTTTCAGGGTTTGGTAGTGGGAGATTGAGAACGAACAAAGATAAGCCAAATGAAATAAAAGGTTTTAAAAAACAATCAGACGAACATGGGGTTTAAATGAAGCCGCACCTAACTGCACTAAGTGAACATACGTACGATGCGCACGATGACGTCACTTGTCATGTAAACAGCACATACCAACCGTCAAGTTTGCAAAATGGCATTATCCTCCGACTCATAGTTTCCTCATCAGACCGCTGAAAACATCGCGGGTGTAATACGGAATCCGCAGAGTTGATCAGCGAGCGATGATTCGGTTTTTAACAGCTGAAGGATGTCGACCAGTTGACATTCATCGCAGAATGCAGGCAGTGTATGGTGATCCAAATTATTGCATCAATTGTGGCGATGGCGTCTTCTGACGCAACACTATGCGCCTGACCTGGTCTCGGAAGATCTTTCGTTAACTCACAAGGCCTCTTGAAACATCGTTGTCCAGTTCTTCACTGTTGTTTTCGATTTCGCTGACAAGCAACCTTTATTCTTCCCTCTTGTCTCGGACTCCATGGCCCGTCTCGGGGGATCATGCCATTTTTTGGTTGAAATGTAGCTTAACATGGTAGCGTGTTAGAGCTACTGAATTGCATGGGGACGGCGTGGGCTAGTGGTTAAGTGATACGGCTCACAACCCAAAGGTTCTGGGTTCGATCACCATCACAGCACCGGCCGTTAACCCGGGGAAGCAAACCCTTAGAAAATGTAGGAGGAAGCAGATCCTTGCAGAAAATGCAAAATAAAAACCGTAGAGCAACGTACACCCCCTTAGGAAATTGAAAAATAAGGCGAACGCAAAAAAACAAAAACAAAAAAACAAACTGAACTGACCTTATAAGATGGCTCTATCCTCCTCCTCCTCCTTCTTCTTCTTCTTCTTCTACTTCTTCTTCTTCTCCATCTCCGTCTTCTTCTTCTCCTTCTCACCTCCTTCTTCTCTTCCTTCTCCTCCTCTTTTTTCCTTTTATTCTTCTGCTTCTGTTCTTCTTCTTCTTACACTGTCAGACGTCAACTTGAATTTGTTCGAAGAAAGCAGCTGTCACCCTGAGGCTGTTGACACTGCCATAGAGCTTGTCTAGTGTTGCCACTGGTGATGGCCACATGTGCTTTCTCTGGTCCTCCTATGTCGGGTAATTTTGCAACAGATGTTCAGCGGTCATTTTCCCAATACGACAGATGCATTCGTCAGTAGCACCTATCTTCAGTTTATTGAATAGGTGGTACCTCAGTCTGTTGTGGTCTGTGCGGAGTCTGAAGACCGTCACCTGCACTCTTCTGTTAAACTGGCAATAAGCATCGTTTTTTGTGTAGCCAGTATGTTCTGTTTCCCATTTAGTCATGTATCTGGCCCTAATAAACCTTTTGGACTTTTCGTAGGTCACACTAGAATCTGGTTGTAGTAACCTTCCACCTTCTTTTGCCAGTCTGTCTGCCTCCTCGTTGCCCCGGGTGTTACAGTGGAATGAGACCCGCTACGACTCTTCTGGGGTTGGACTTAGGTCTGTTTTAGCCTGGTTCTTTATCGTTGTAGCCACGGGCAGGGCATCTGTAAGAAAGGCTACCTGGCTTTCATTCCTTTACCCGAAAACCACAACATAAAATAAGCATAATTGATGAGAGATCGCAGTAATTGGGCATGAGAATCAATCAATCAATGCTCGTAGCTTCTTTCGGAGCAAATACCATTGACAACCCTCCGTCAGCAAGCTCGATCTTGAGCTGCCCTTTCTGCCTATCTCCATTACACGTTCAAAGACCGGCCTTTATTTTCAGTCCCTTCTCCGGAGTTTCTAGGCCTACCTCTCTTTCTCCTGTGGATTCCATGTCTAGTCAAGTTTGTTAGTGCTTTCCTATGCGCGCGTCACATCCAACTCCATCTCCAACGTTTGATCTGTTGCTCCACTGGTCGTTGTTGGCTCCTTTCCCATATGTCCTTGCCCTGTGCCATGTCTTGCCAGCCTATACCCATTATCCCCTGTAGACGTGTGACGTCACAGCGACCAAGATGGCGGTGCTCTTTTCTACACTATACCAGTATTTCCCAAACTTTTTACACTCGCGGGTCGATTAAAAAATTGGAAAAATTGTTCGCGGACCGCTCATCATCATCATCAGCATCATCATCATCATCAGTCCCGTAACCTAGAAGGTCGTTGAGGGACCGATCAGTCCCGTAACCTAGAAGGTCGTTGAGGGACCGATCAGTCCCTTAACCTAGAAGGTCGTTGAGGGACCGATCAGTCCCTTAACCTAGAAGGTCGTTCAGGGACCGATCAGTCCCGTAACCTAGAAGGTCGTTGAGGGACCGATCAGTCCCGTAACCTAGAAGGTCGTTCAGGGACCGATCAGTCCCGTAACCTAGAAGGTCGTTGAGGGACCGATCAGTCCCGTAACCTAGAAGGTCGTTGAGGGACCGATCAGTCCCGTAACCTAGAAGGTCGTTGAGGGACCGATCAGTCCCGTAACCTAGAAGGTCGTTGAGGGACCGATCAGTCCCGTAACCTAGAAAGTCGTTGATTGACCGTTATTGCAGTTTGTCGAACCAATTCCCGCTATACGTCTAGATTTTTCGCCAAGGTATTAGTTTCAGACCTTCCTGTCCACTCTTTTTTATTGTCCTCCCATCTGTTTTTTTTGTGGTCTTCTTCTACCTATCGTTTGTAACTCGATCCAGAGAACGGAATGTGTTGTGTCGCAGTTTACAGCTTGACTGCGATATTTGCATCTTTCGGTCCAACACATTCGACTTCAGGAAGCATTGCTTTAGTACCGGGTTAGCATTCCCTCTTCGATCCCTTCTCCTTAGCCAGTCTGCCCTGCTGCAGCCTGTTGTCCAGGATCACCGCGTGGAGGTCCATTGAGTAAATTGGGAGATCTCGCGAAGGATAGCAACGGGCTGGCTCAGCTACAACTGCATCGTACGAGTACACATATCGTAAGAACGATTGAATGTTCCAGTGCGTTTATCTTCGAGTTTACTTCAAAAGTCAGAAAATCTTTTACATCTGGAGAAATTTTGAGCACAAGACTGGGATGAAAACACCCGAGCGAGCAGTGACCTGAAATACCAAAACTAGACGAACCGGAGAAGTCACCGCAGTTGATTCTCATGACAGCCGAAAGAACTGTTATCATTTATTTTACTTATCAGGTCAGGTCAGGTCAGGTCAGGTTAGATCAGGTCAGGTCATACCCTAACCGGTGAGGTCGTTGGTGCACACATGAAGACGTCCTCACAACGGCACGCCACCCTTCTCTGTCAGCGGCCGCTGCCTGTGACTCTTCTGGTCGGAGATGGGTCCATTCGTTTATATTGTCCTCCAACCTCTTTTTGGGCCGGCCTCTTCGACGTCTGCCTTGCACCTTTCCGTTGAGGATTGTATTTGCAAGACCATTTGATCTCGATATGTGACCGTACCAAACGAGTTTTCCTCTTTTGACAGTTGCCAAGAGGTCTTCAAAAGGCCCTATTGCTGTTGTAATTCTATCTTGTATTTCTTCATTTGTAACTCGATCTTTGTACGTGACGTTTAAAAGTCTTCGGAAACATCTCATCTCCAAGGCCTGTATCATTCGTTGAGGGTCAGCTGTGATTGTCCATGTCTCACAAACATAGAGGAATATTGTCAGGGCCAGTGTACGCATTAATCTGATTTTCGTGCATAGTGCTAACCGTTTATCTTGCCAGATTTTGTTAAGCCGTGCAAGCGCCGCTCTTGTCTGTGCTAGTCTGGCCAACATCTCACATTTTGATCCTTCATCACTGACAATCGACCCTAGATATTTAAAACGGTCAACCACTTCGAGTTCCTGACCGTTAGCTTTTATCCTGCTGTTGAAGCCCTCGGCGATGTTGGTCATTAATTTTGTCTTTCCAGGGTTTATCTCCATACCATAGTCAAGAGCTGTTTCATAGAGCCTTCTGACCCACTCCTGGGGTTCTGCTTCTGAACCCGCAGAGTACACGACAACAAAAAAATTATTGGAGACCACATATCAACGACAAGAAGGATCAACGAGAGGATCAACGAGAGGATCAACGAGAGGATCAACGAGAGGATCAACGAGAGGATCAACAAATGACATGAAACATTTTTGCATCACTAAACCACTAATCGGTACATACAGATACACACATGCATCCAAGCACTAACTTATGTGTCCTGATATCGCCCGATTGACTACGGTCTAGGGTGGAAAAGGGCGCGCCTCCGCCCATAGAAACCAGTGAGGCTTACATCTAAGAAACAAACAAACAATTGAGTCGCATAAGGATTTGAAACCACTGCGGATGTGAGGCTAGTGTGCGCAATTACCCCTCTACTGTTCAATATCTACATGGACACAGCGGAGGCGTCAAATTGAGACGGCAGCTCTTTGCTGATACTTACTTCCCATTGTCCTTGCACTACGTCATTCAACGTTTGTTCAGCGACTTGAATTGCCCTTCGTTCGTCTTCAGCATGTCACTCTCGTCACATGTATCCCGCAGGTTGGGACAAATCATCAGAAGACCTGGATCGTCTACCGCACCGCAGTCAATTGTATCGCCGTTTGAGATACCCCATCTCTTTATGTTCTTCCTACATCGGGATACGCCAGTTCAAAGTCTATTTATTGTCTTCCAAAGTGAGTAGGGTAAGTCATGTCCTGGAGCAGGTTCCTGCTAAAGCCTGTATCATTTCGTGCCATAACCCAGTGCGACGACTTTCAGGACTTGACTGTATGGGCTTTGTTGAGTTAAGGAAACCATGCCTGGATTTGAGTCTTGTGATGTCCAAACATTAGCTGTCTACGGTCATTTTCCTGTTTCTCTCGTTATATTTCAGCAGTAGTGCTTCGTCTGGCAGCATGTGTAATGCAAATTATAGGGTCTATTTTAGTAGTGGGGTGGGTTTTAGAGGCATCCTGACACTATCCTGCTTCCATTGCTATATCAACGACTTTTGCGTGGGCAGGGTTGGTCCAGACTGACACTCCAGATGATCCGTGTCTATTGATTGAAAGAAACTGCAAAACCCAATGAACACGCTTGCGGCAACATGTTCTAAATACAACATACGCAATTAATTCTATCTATCTATCTATCTATCTATCTATCTATCTATCTATCTATCTATCTATCTATCTATCTATCTATCTATCTATCTATCTATCTATCTATCTATCTATCTATCTATCTATCTATCTATCTATCTAGCTATCCACCCATCAATCCGTCTGTCTGTCTATCTATCTATCTATCTGCCTATCTGTCTGTCTGTCTGTCTGTCTGTCTATCTATCTATCTAACTTCAGTCCACTTATGTCGTTAGACGTCGTAGGGACGTGCGACCTACTTTGTTTCATATTTTTTGGCATTTGAAAATCCACTGGTGACTTGCATCTGTTAGCCCCTGCGATATACGATCGCCTATTTTTGAGACTGGTGGAGGTGGAAGCGTAAATTAGAGCAAGGTAGGCCCGCAGCCTGTCAGGCGCCATCTAAGTCGCTCCGCTAACCACATAACCAAGACCAGTTGTTATGGCTACACAGTCCCTTTTTTTGCGACATTTTCTCTGTCGGGCGAGAATCCCTAGAATAATTTTGAGTAGATTTTTAAGTTGAATTTTGACCGAGCAGCGACCGTTAGTCCTACTGTTTTCGATTTCCCACTGCTAAGGGATTTTTGAACGTGCTTGCCACTGAAGACGGGTGTCTGATCTCACTACTCAGAGATCAGGGGAAATATTTACAGGATGATCCACATGAATAAATCCAACTGTCTCCACCGGGATTTGAACCCGCGACATCCAGCACCCGATGCGAACATCTTACCTCGAGACCATTGGGTCCCCCACATACGGAATTAAGGAGACGAAAACAGAAACTATGATGACCAGTAGAACACCTGGGCCACTCAAGATAAGTGTAAATGATATTGCTCTTTAAGAGGTCCCTGAGTTCCAGTATTTTTTCTGCAGACGGTAGGATCGACAGGGGAGTTCAGACTAGGTGTCAGAAATCATCTGCTGTGACTTATCAGATGTTTCCACTACTTAGGCACCTGAGCATGGATTTGGCAACAAAGCAACAGCTGATACAGTATATTTATGCCGACTCTGTGCTACCAGTGTCAAACATGGCCTCTGTCCAGGGCGCGTGAGAGTAGAATTTCGACTTGTGAAATGAAGTGTTTGAGGAAAGTCATCGGTGTTACCACGAGAGACAGAATGCGGAACGACGACATTCGAGGTATGGTCGGCACTACGTCTTGTGCAGACTACATTTCCAGGCAGAAAATAAGTTGGTTTGGTCATCTCATGAGAATGCACCCTCATCAACTTCCACTGATGGCTTACAATGCTGGAAGATCTGGCTACAGGGCAAGGGGCCGTCTGCGGGGCAGATGGATAGATGACATATGAGGGATTCTGCAAATGACACTGGCTCACAACGAACAGTGCAATGCAGCTGGTTCAAGTCAAATGACATACGCTCCCCACGCCGCTCAACAGGTAAAGTAAAAAGAAAACTAACTAACTAATTAAACTAACTAATTTAACTACCTGCGTAACTAACTAATTAAACTAACTAATTTAACTACATGCGTAACTAACTAATTAAACTAACTAATTTAACTACCTGAGTAACTAACTAATTAAACTAACTAATTTAACTACCTGAGTAACTAACTAATTAAACTAACTAATTTAACTATCTGCGTAACTAACTAATTAACTAACTAACTGAACTAACTAATTTAAAAAACTGCGTAACTAACTAACTAATTAAACTAACTAATTTGACTAACTGCGTAACTAACTAAACTAATTAAACTAACTAATTTAACTAACTGCATAACTAAATAAACTAATTAAACTAACAAATTTAACTAACTGAATAACTAATTAAACTAATTTAATTAACTGCGTAGCTAACTAACTAAACTAATTAAACTAACTAATTTAACTAGCTGCGTAACTAACTAAACTAATTAAACTAACTAATTTAACTAACTGCATAACTAACTAATTTAACTAACTGCATAACTAACTAAATAAACTAATTTAATTAACTGTGTAACTAACTAACTAACTAAACTAATTAAACTAACTAATTTAACTAACTGCAAAACTAACTAATTAAACTAATTTAATTAACTGCGTAGCTAACTAACTAAACTAATTAAACTAACTAATTTAACTAACTGCGTAACTAACTAAACTAATTAAACTAACTAATTTAACTAACTGCATAACTAACTAATTTAATTAACTGCGTAACTAACTAACTAAACTAATTAAATTAATTTAACTAACTGCATAACTAACTAAATAAACTAATTTAATTAACTGCGTAGCTAACTAACTAACTAAACTAATTTAACTAACTAATTTAACTAACTGCGTAACTAACTAACAAACTAATTTAACTAACTGCGTAACTAACTAATTAAATTAACTAATTTAACTACCGGAGTAACTAACTAATTAAAGTAACTAATTTAACTAACTACGTAACTAACTAACAAGCTAACTAACTAAACTAACTCTATTCACCTTATGGCAATTAAGCAAAAGGTCAATACAATAAAACGAAAATCTATTTATTACTTCCACTGATCAAGAAGAAGAGACGTTCGATATTGTTGTTGTTGTTGTTTGCGAATGCCCACAATGAGTAGGTTACTCTTGCGTGCGCCCTGAACAGGACGTTTAGTGGCGAGTTGCAGTAGCTTTCCTCACATTCTGATCGTGCTGATGAAGGTGGACCTGGGTCCTCCAGGCGGTTGTGCTACGCTTTGCTTTATCTACGTGTCACTCACAACTACGGGGATCGCGTCAATTCATCACTTCATTATCTATGAAAACAGCTCGTTTCCAGGAAGGGGCTACTAGGAAGCCGATGTGATAGTCTTGGCCAGTATGTTTTGCCTGACCCTGAATAACACGTCTTCTTTTTTTTCTTCTTCTTCTTCGTTCGTTCTCAATCTCCCGCTACCAAACCCTGAAAGGGCTTAAGTAGCAGAATCTAGTCCAGAGAACGGAATGCGTTGTGTCGTAGTTTACAGCTTGGCTGCGATATTTGCACCTTTCGGTTCAACACATCCGACTTCAGCACGCATTTTTTTAGTACTGAGTTAGCATTCCCTCTTCGATCCCTTCTCCTTAGCCAGTCTGCTCTGCTGCAGCCTGTTATCCAGGATCACTACTTGGAGGTGTAGAAGGGTCTTCTCAGCTATGGTTCGCTGGCGCTGACGCTAGCAGTCAGCTATGGGTCGCTGATCACTGCAGCTCATGTGCTGCTCAGTATGTTGTGCCTGACCCTGACTAACATGTCCGACCAGTATGTTGTGCCTGACCCTGACTAACATGTCTGACCAGTATGTTGTGCCTGACCCTGACTAACATGTCTGACCAGTATGTTGTGCCTGACCCTGACTAACATGTCTGACCAGTATGTTGTGCCTGACCCTGACTAACATGTCTGACCAGTATGTTGTGCCTGACCCTGACTAACATGTCTGACCAGTATGTTGTGCCTGACCCTGACTAACATGTCTGACCAGTATGTTCTGCCTGACCCTGACTAACACGTCTGATCAGTATGTTGTTCCAGGCCCTGACTAACATGTCTGACCAGTATGTTGTGCCTGACCAGTATGTTGTGCCTGACCCTGACTAACATGTCTTAGCAGTATGTTGTGCCTGACCCTGACTAACATGTCTGACTAGTATGTTGTTCCTGACCCTGACTAACACGTCTGACCATTATGTTGTGCCTGACCAGACGTTACTCTTCCTCCCCGTTTGGTAGGGTAGACGGAACTAAACTGGAAGATTGTGGTGTACAAAGCCAGCTTCTTGACAATGTCAGATCACTGTATCTTTCCAGAACAAACGTCGTCAGAACAACTAATGTGTTACAGATGCTTTTGAAATCACTTCCGGCGTGAGACAAGGGTGTGTGCTTCTCCTCTGCTGTTTAACATCTACATGGACAAAATCACTTCAGAGACCAGCCAAATTGAGACATCTGAAGCAGAACAGAACTCAATACACGAATTACTTTTTACGTGCTTACTGTACGACGATGGAAAATACACTAATTTAAAGAGAGTGATCGGTGTTACCAGCAAAGACAGAATGCGGAACGACGACATTCGAAGTATGGTCGGCACTACGTCTTCTGTCGAATACATATCCAGGCAGAAAGTAAGTTGGTTTGGTAATCTCATGAGTATGCACCCTCATCAACTTCCACTGGTGGCTTACAACGCTGCTAGATCTGGCTACAGGACAAGGGGCCGGCCGCGAGGCAGGTGAATTGATGGCATCAGAGGGATAGTGCAGCGACACGGGCTCACATTGACCGACGCAACGCACTTGGCGCAGGATAGACCACTTAAGCTCCCCACAACGATCAACTGCACAAGTTGAAAGAAAACTAATTAACTATTAACTAATTGCGTAACTGACTAACAAACTAACTAACTAATTAAACTAACTCTCTAACTAACTACGTAACTAACTAACAAGTTAACTAACTTACTAGTTAACTAAGTAATTAAACTAAATAACTAACTAAGTAACTAAATAATATAACTTACTAACCGCATAACTAACTAACTTACTTACTTCTTAGTCGACCTGTACTTCTCCAGGGGCAGATTTCCCTGTGCAGGTCCCAGCTCTGGCGTGAGATGAGCGTAGCCGTAAGGAGGGTTTCCTGCTTAGCGGGTTAGGCTCCGCTACGTTGGGGCAAGCGCTACGGAGAGTGGTTAGCCGATGTGCGAGTCCATCTTAACAGACTCAAACACCAGAGCAAAGTAGACCCGCAGCCTGTTAGGCGCCGACTACGCTGCTCTAAACAAACCACCTAACCATGGCCGGTGTTTTGCCATGTCACACAGTTAGTCGCCTCTTACGACATGCTCTCTGTGGGGCAGTGGTGCTATTCGTGTCCTTGTCATGCACAAAGACCCCGGCAGACCACTCTGACTAAATGTGAGTTCTTTCTATAAAACAACGAACATGTCGCACTAATTAACTATCTTAACTAACTAACTAACTGTCTAACTAACTAACTAGCTGTCTAACTGACCAACTAACCAACTAGCTAAAGTGGCAAAAGGTAACGACATAGCATTATTCAACGGAGGGGTGCGAGGTAGGGTGTGGTCTCCGGGTAGCTGATAGAGGACTACCTTTACATTTTTAAACTATTGAATTGTTCATCTTCGTGCTGGTATTAACTTTCCTACCATTGTTGTTAGTTAGTTAGTTAGTTAGTTAGTTGGCCGGTCGGTCGTTTGGTTGGTTGGTCGGTCGATCTGGTCATCGGTCGGTTGGTCAGTCGGTCTGGTCGGTCAAGTCGGTCGGTCTGGTCGGCCATTCTGTCAAATCGGTCTGATCGGGTGGTCTGGTCGGGTCGGTCGGTCTGGTCGGTCAAGTCGCTCTGGTCGGTCGGTCTGGTCTAGTCGGTCGGTCTGGTCTGGTCGGTCGGTCTGGTCTGGTCGGTCGGTCGGGTTGGGTCGGTCGGTCAGTTGGGTCGGTCTGTCTAGTCTGGTCGGTCGGTCGGTTGGGTCGGTCGGTCTGGTCTGGTCGGTCGGTCGGTTGGGTCGGTTGGTCTGGTCTGGTCGGTCGGTCGGTTGGGTCGGTCGGTCTGGTCTGGTCGGTTGGGTCGGTCGGTTTGGTCTGGTCGGTCGGTCTGGTTGGGTCGGTCGGTCGGTTGGGTCGGTCGGTCTGGTCTGGTCGGTCGGTCGGTTGTGTCGGTCGGTCTGGTCTGGTCGGTCAGTCGGTTGGGTCGGTCGGTCTGGTCTGGTCGGTCGGTCGGTTGGGTCGGTCGGTCTGGTTGGGTCGGTCGGTCGGTTGGGTCGGTCGGTCTGGTCTGGTCGGTCGGTCGGGTCGGTCGGTCGGTTGGGTCGGTCGGTCTGGTTGGGTCGGTCGGTTGGGTCGGTCGGTCTGGTTGGGTCGGTCGGTCTGGTCTGGTCGGTCGGTCGGTCGGTCTGGTTGGATCGGTCGGTCGGTCTGGTCGGTCAAGTCGGTCTGGCTATCAAGCAGGGCGAGAACTTGATCACAGGTAAGAAAGCCGCTAACGCCTTTGTCGATCACTATGCCAGAGCAAACCACATCGAGGTCCCTGCAGACAAGCATACATACATTAGCGAAGAGCTAAAGGGACACGAAAACATAAATACGGCTCCTGAAGAGCACATGATGGCCAAACTAACAATGCGCGAAATGGAAGAGGCTATGAGAACACTAAAGAAAAGGAAATCTCCCAGAAAAGACGGGATAACAAACGAAATGCTGATGGGGCTGGGCCAAACAGCGAAGAGGAAACTACTATCAGTCCTGAACCAAAGCTGGAAAAGGGGTATTGTACCCCAGGCATGGAAAGGCGCAATACTGGTACCAGTACCAAAAACAGGAAAGGATAAAACAGATCCAAATGGATACAGGCCCATCAGCCTACTGAGCTGTGTCGGCAAGCTGATGGAACGGATGATAAACACCAGACTGAGGTGGCATCTAGAAGAAAAACGAATACTAATTCCACAGCAAGCCGGCTTTAGACAGCACAGATCCACTGAGGACCAGGTCATCCTCATAGCCCAGGAGATAGAAGATGCCTACCAGGCACAGAAACACACAGTAGCTGTTTGGGTGGATCTGGAAAAGGCATTTGACAAAGTCTGGAAGGATGGACTTAGAGTCAAGCTAAGAAGAAGTGATGTCTGTGGGAAGATGTACAAGTGGATCAACCACTACCTCAAACAAAGAACGGCCAGAGTCCAAGTACAAGGGCAGATGAGCAAAAAGGTGACACTCGAGCAGGGAGTACCCCAAGGGGGAGTATTGTCACCCACACTCTTCCTGGTATATATAAACGATATTACAGAGAGTATACCAAGAAGAGTCCATAGCTCAATGTTTGCAGACGATCGGGCTATGTGGACCTCTGAAAAGAATCTCACCATAGCAAGAAATCGGATGCAGACGGCCCTAACATCGCTGGAAAAGTGGGCGAACTCATGGCTGGTCAAAATAAACGAGGAGAAAACCACATGCACAATATTCTCGCTTTCATTAAAACCCCAAAGTACCAAATTAAGTCTAAATGGCAAAATCCTGCAGCCAAACGACAACCCAACCTATCTGGGAGTCACATTTGATCGGCGCATGACATGGAAAAGTCAGATTGAGAGAAACCGAATGAAAGCCAGAGAAAGAATGGCAATCATGAGAAACTTGCTGGCACAAGCTGGGGAGCAGACGAAGGCATACTAAAGAAACTGTATACTGGAAGAGTGAGACCAGTTCTCGAGTATGGCATTGCGGCATGGACAACAGCAGCGAAGGCGAACTTCGATAAAGTTAACAAACTTCAAAACGAAGCCATGAGAATTATAACAGGTGGCATGAAGTCAACGCCAATTGTAGAACTTCAAAAGATTACAAAACTGCAACCCATGACCGATAGAAGAGACTGCAGAGCCCAGCTGCAGTCAGAGAAACTCCGAAGACTGACTGACCATCCAATGCAACAGAGACTAAACAATTTGGGAAATGGGAAACTAAAGCGGAGAAACTTTGCAGAAATAGCCAAAGCAAAGATGCACGAAGATCCCATAAACGCACTAACAACACCAAAACCCATCACTACTGTACGAAAACCTACCTGGAGGCAGGATATATTTCCAGAGGTGGTAGAAAATATACCAGGTATTGCAAACAAAAACTGCCAGACTGAAAAAGAAAGGAGAGATACTACCCTAAGCTTCATAACGAAAAGCTACCCAAGCATGGACTGGACCCATGCATACACCGACGGTTCTGTAACAAACACTACACAGAACGGAGGGGCAGGAGCATTCCTGAACCTACCAAATGGCAGAAAAATAACACTGTCATTCGCTACTGGTAAGTACACAAGCAATTTCAGAGCGGAGGCAGAGGCACTGAGGGCGGCAGTGGAAGAAATGGTGACACACAGTGAAAATGAGAGCCATATAGTCCTGCTGACAGATGCTCTCGCCGTAGTCACAGCACTAAAAAGCCAGAAAAACACTGAGCTTAATGACTTAAGAGCAGCACTCTGCAAACTGTGCCAGCAGTCCGCACCAAAAAGGGTAGTGGTACAGTGGGTTCCGTCACACTGCAACATCCAAGGCAACGAGGAGGCAGACAGACTGGCAAAAGAAGGTGCAAGACTACCACAAACAGATACCAGTATGACGTACGAAGAGTCAAAACGGCTTATCAAAGCCAGATACATGACCAAATGGGAAACCAAACATACTGGTTACACCAAAAACGATGCCTATTACCAGTTGAACCGAAGAGAGCAGGTCGTTGTCTTCAGACTTCGCACTGGCCACAACAGACTGAGGTACCACCTATTCAACAAATTGAAGATAGGGTGTACCAACGAATGCCCGTGCGGCACTGGTAAAATGACCGCTGAACATCTGCTGCAGAACTGCCCGACATACGAGGATCAGAGAGAGCAGATGTGGCCATTACCAGTGGAACTGCAAGACAAGCTCTATGGCAGTGGCGAGAGCCTCAGGATGACCGCCGCCTTTTTCGAAAAAATAATGGTTCCTGTCTGACTGCGTACGAAGAAGAAGAAGAAGTCGGTCTGGTCGGTCGGTCTGGTCTGGGCGGTCGGTCTGGTCCGCCAGTCGGTCTGGTCGGTCGGTCTGGTCTGGTCGGTCGGTCTGGTTGGGTCGGTTAATCGGTTGGGTCGGTCGGTCTGGTCTGGTCTGGTCGGTCGGTCGGTTGGGTCGGTTGGGTCGGTCGGTCTGGTCTGGTCGGTCGGTCGGTCGGTCTGGTTGGGTCGGTCAGTCGGTTGAGTCGGTCGGTCTGGTCTGGCGATTTAGTCGGGTTGGGTCGGTCGGTCGATTGGGTCGGTCGGACTGGTTGGGTCGGTCGGTCGGTCTGGTTGGGTCAGTCAGTCTGGTCTGGTCGGTCGGTCAGTTGGATAGGTCGGTCTGGTTGGGTCGGTCGGTCTGGTCTGGTCGGTCGGTCGGTTGGGTCGGTCTGGTTGGGTCGGTCGGTCGGCTGGGTCGGTCGGTCTGGTCTGGTCGGTCGGTCGGTCGGGTCGGTCAGTCTGGTCTGGTCGGTCGGTCTGGTTGGGTCGGTCGGTTGGGTCGGTCGGTCTGGTTGGGTCGGTCGGTCGGTTGGGTCGGTCGGTCGGTCTGTCGGTTGGGTCGGTTGGTCAGTTGGGTCGGTCTGGTTGGGTCGGTCGGTCTGGTCTGGTCGGTCGGTCTGGTCGGTCGTTTGGTTGGTTGGTTGATCGATCGGTCGGTCTGGTCTGGTCGGTCGGTCGGTCTGGTCGGTCGTTTGGTTGGTTATTTGATCGGTCGGTCGGTCTGGTCGGTCGGTCAAGTCGGTCTTGTCGGTCGGGTTGGTCGGTCGGTCTGGTCGGTCGTTTGGTTGGTTGGTTGATCGGTCGGTCTGGTCTGGTCAGTTGGTCTGGTCGGTCGGTCTGGTCTGGTCGCTCAGTCATGTTGGTCAGTCGGTCTGATCGGTCGGTCGGGTCGGTGGGTCGGTCGGTCGGTCGATTAGGTCGGTCTGGTCGGTCGGTCAAGTCAGTCTGGTCAGTCGGTCTGGTCTGGTCGGCCGATCTGGTCGGTCGTTCTGGTCTGGTCGGTCGGTCGAGTTGGTCAGTCGGTCTGGTCTGGTCGGTCGGTCGTGTTGGTCAGTCGGTCTGGTCAGTCTGGTCTGGTCGGTCGGGTTGGTCGGTCGATCGGTCTGGTCGGTCGTTTGGTTGGTTGGTTGATCGGTCGGTCGCTCTGGTTGGTCGGTCTGGTCTGGTCGATCGGTCTGGTCGGTCGGTCTGGTCTGGTCGGTCGGGTTGGTCAGTCGGTCTGGTCTGGTCGGTCGGTCGGGTTGGTCAGTCTGATCTGGTCGGTCAATCTGGTCGGTCGGTCAAGTCGGTCTGGTCGGTCGGTCTGGTCTGCCGGTCTGGTTTGGTCAGTCGATCTGGTTGGTCGGTCGGTCGGGTTGGTCAGTCTGATCTGGTCGGTAAATCTGGTCGGTCGGTCAAGTCGGTCTGGTCGGTCGGTCTGGTCTGCCGGTCTGGTTTGGTCAGTCGATCTGGTTGGTCGGTCGGTCGGGTTGGTCGATCGGTCGGTTGGGTCTGTCGGTCGATCTTTTCGGTCGGTCAAGTCGGTCTGGTCGGTCGGTCTGGTTTGATTGGTCGGTCAGTCTGGTCTGGTCGGTCGGTCTCGGTCGTTTGGTTTGTCGGTCGGTCTGGTCTGGTCGGTTGGTCGGTCAAGTCGGTCTGGTCGGTCGGTCTGGTCGTCGGGCCGTCGGGTTGGTCAGTCAGTCTGGTCGATCGGTCGGTTGGGTCGGTCGGTCGATCTGGTCGGTCGGTCTGGTCGGTCGGTCGGTCAAGTTGGTCTGGTCGGTCAGTCTGGTCAGTCTGGTTGGGTCGGGTCGGTTGGTTTGGTTTGGCTTGGCTGAAGAATCAACGTCATTGCACACGGTTTAACCACATCCTACTGTAGTAAGCCATGGTTTAACCCATGAGTAAGGGTACGGCGTTGGCCAGTAGTTAAGTGGTACGGCTCACAACTCGGAGCTGCTTGGTTCGATCCCCATCACAGTACCGGCCGTTACCTCGGGGAAGCAAACCCTTGGAAAAGGCAGGAGGAAGCAGACCCTTACATAAAATGCATGCCGAAGTCGGATGGACTGAATCGACAGGCGCAAAATAAAAACAAAGTAGAATGCACACAGCCTTGGGAAATATAAAAATAAGGCGAATGCAAAACAACCAACAAAAAACCAACAAAACAAAGCCATAAGTGCTCTGTTCTTCTCCATAGTGTGGTAGATACTCAGCACAATGCACTAACTCCATAGTACTGGCAAGGATCACGTAATAGATTGGGTAAATTTTGGGTAGGGACGTTATAGATTGGGTAAATTTTGGGTAGGGACGTTATAGATTGGGTAAATTTTGGGTAGGGACATAATAGAGTGGGTAAATTTAGGGTAGTGACGTAATAGATTGGGTAAATTTTGGGTAGGGACGTAATAGATTGGGTAAATTTTGGGTAGGGACATAATAGAGTGGGTAAATTTAGGGTAGTGACGTAATAGATTGGGTAAATTTTGGGTAGGGACATAATGGAGTGGGTAAATTTAGGGTAGTGACGTAATAGATTGGGTAAATTCTGGGTAGTGACGTAATAGATTGGGAACATTTTGGATAGTACCGTAATAGATTAGATAGGTTTTGGGTAGTGATGTAATAGAATGGGTAGATTTTTAACATAATTCTGAATTTTCAAAATTATGTTAGTTGCCGATCGCAAGCAATGGTGGCGACATGATCTTACAGTTTTATCTTAATGGTGTAACCTGCGCTGTATTTGGATTATAGTGAGGAACAAACTGCGCTGGTCATCAATCTCAATTTGTGGACCGGAAGCTACCTTGGACCAGTTGCAAGATATTATCGAGACGACTAGAAGTAGCACAGAATGCAAATTATTCCTCAGGGTTTACTACCGAAGCCTTTCCCGTAAACATCTATCCCACAAGGCAGCGGGGAGTGTGACATCCAATAGGTTAGGAATGTAGGATGACCAGGTTTAAATCATTAGTTTTGGGACGGCATGGCCTAGTGGTTACGTAGCACGGCTCACAACCGGAAGGTGCTGGGTTCGATCCCCATCACAGCACCGGCCGTTACCCAGGGGAAGCAAACCCTTAGAAAATGCAGGAGGAAGCAGACCCTTACAAAAATGCATGCTAAGGTCGGATGCACTGCGCCGACAGGCGCAAAATAAAAACCACAGTGCAACGCACACCGCCTTGGGGATTAGAGAAATAAGGCGAACGCAAAAAAAAAAAATCATTTAATTTTCATAACATATGGCACAGGAGCCTGTAAGTACCAAATATTGTTCCAGATAGTCACAGAGTGGAAGTTAAAGCCACTCACATAAAGACAGACGGGCCATGATTAATCCGGATTGCCTGAAACCCATAGTAGGCAGGGGAGATAATCCAGCCAAATTGTGATGATACGCGCGAACTAGAGAGACAAGTCACACACATTTCATTAACGACAAAGACAACTGAATAACTAGTCGATTGTTGCTGGTAGTAATCCATTTGCGCCACCGTGTCTATGAAATGTCACACGATGTAGGGATGACAAGTATCACAAACAAGATGATCAGCGTTACAGTACACAACCATCAAATCCACACAATCAAGATGACACATCAAATATCAACGAAAACAATTATAGGTGCATTAATCCGGCTTGCTTCTAGAAGGGGAAGTACGCAGCAACTGGTAAAAACACGCTTCCAACCATCCTACACACAAGTAGCCTGTCTCCAACCATCCTACACACAAGTAGCCTGTCTCCATCCATCCTACACACAAGTAGCCTGTCTCCATCCATCCTACACACAAGTAGTCTGTCTCCAGCCATCCTACACACAAGTAGCCTGTCTCCAGCCATCCTACACACAAGTAGCCTGTCTCCAGCCATCCTACACACAAGTAGCCTGTCTCCATCCATCCTACACACAAGTAGCCTGTCTCCATCCATCCTACACACAAGTAGTCTGTCTCCAGCCATCCTACACACAAATAACCTGTCTCCAGCCATCCTACACACAAGTAGCCTGTCTCCAGCCATCCTACACACAAGTAGCCTGTCTCCAGCCATCCTACACACAAGTAGCCTGTCTCCAGCCATCCTACACACAAGTAGCCTGTGTCCAGCCATCCTACACACTGGTAGCCTGTGCCCAGTCATCAAACACACTAGTAGCCTGTGCCCAGTCATCCTACACACCAGTAGCCCGTGTCCAGCCATCCTTCACACCAGTAGCCTGTCTCCAGCCATCCTACACACAAGAAGCCTGTGTCCAGCCATCCTAGTGTGAGACGAAGCTCCGCATTTTCAATCTGTACGGACCACCAAACAGAGACCTATCGCTTTCGAGTATGGAGGTCAGAGACTCCAACTGCATAGTAGTTGGAGATTTCAACAGCCACTCGGAGAGATGGGGATACTCTGACACAGACAGCAGAGGTGACGAAGTGGAAGATTGGGAGATAGATGCAAATCTCTCCCTAATCAATAGGCCGGAGGATAGCCCTAGCTTCTATTCAAGAACATGGCATACCACCTCGACTCCAGATTTGGCCTTCTCCACACAGGACATACACCATAAAATAGACCGCCAGGTGCTAAACCAACTGGCAGGTAGCGACCACAGGCCGATCAGGCTAACCATTGACATGGAAGTAGGCCCACGGGAAACAAAACCGCTCCCACGTTGGAATTACAAACGAGCCGACTGGGACAGATTTGCAATCCTGACAGATGGGCTGTGTGAAACCATCAACACACGAAACACCAAAATGAAGCCCATGGTAGAGAGCCTAAGCAAGGCAATAATGCAAGCCGCCACTGAAACCATCCCAAGAGGAGCTAGGAAAAACTATAAGCCCTACTGGAATGATGAGTTGCAGAAAGTGGAAGATGCAGTAACAAATGCTAGGAACATGGCAGAGCGAGAAAAATCCATGGAGGCAAACATCGCCCTCAAAGCCGCCGCGGCGAAGTACAAACACACTCTCAAGCAAACAGCAAGAGAAAGCTGGAAAAATAAAACGGAAAGTCTAAACCTGGACAAAGACGGGAACAAGCTATGGAAGCTAGTCAGAGCCATGAACGACGAAACCCCGTCAAATAAACAAATTACTATCAAGCAGGGCGAGAACTTGATCACAGGTAAGAAAGCCGCAAACGCCTTTGTCGATCACTATGCCAGAGCAAACCACATCGAGGTCCCTGCAGATAAGCATACAGACATTAGCGAAGAACTAAAGGGACACGAAAACATGAATACGGCTCCTGAAGAGCACATGATGGCCAAACTAACAATGCGCGAAATGGAAGAGGCTATGAGAACACTAAAGAAAAGGAAATCTCCCGGAAAAGACGGGATAACAAACGAAATGCTGATGGGGCTGGGCCAAACAGCGAAGAAGAAACTGCTATCGGTTCTGAACCAAAGCTGGAAAAGGGGAATTGTACCACAGGCATGGAAAGATGCAATACTGGTACCAGTACCAAAAACAGGAAAGGACAAAACAGATCCAAATGGATACAGGCCCATAAGCCTACTGAGCTGTGTCGGCAAGCTGATGGAACGGATGATAAACACCAGACTGATGTGGCATCTGGAAGAAAAACGAATACTAATTCCACAGCAAGCCGGCTTTAGACAGCACAGATCCACTGAGGACCAGGTCATCCTCATAGCCCAAGAGATAGAAGATGCCTACCAGGCACAGAAACACACAGTAGCTGTTTGGGTGGATCTGGAAAAAGCATTTGACAAAGTCTGGAAAGATGGACTTAGAGTCAAGCTAAGAAGAAGTGATGTCTGTGGGAAGATGTACAAGTGGATCAACCACTACCTCAAACAAAGAACGGCCAGAGTCCAAGTACAAGGGCAGATGAGCAAAAAGGTGACACTCGAGCAGGGAGTACCCCAAGGGGGAGTATTGTCACCCACACTCTTCCTGGTATATATAAACGATATTACAGAGAATATACCAAGAAGAGTCCATAGCTCAATGTTTGCAGACGATCTGGCTATGTGGACCTCTGAAAAGAATCTCACCATAGCAAGAAATCGGATGCAGACGGCCCTAACATCGCTGGAAGAGTGGGCGAACTCATGGCTGGTCAAAATAAACGAGGAGAAAACCACATGCACAATATTCTCGCTTTCATTAAAACCCCAAAGTACCAAATTAAGTCTAAATGGCAAAATCCTGCAGCCAAACGACAACCCAACCTATCTGGGAGTCACATTTGATCGGCGCATGACATGGAAAAGTCAGATTGAGAGAAACCGAATGAAAGCCAGAGAAGGAATGGCAATCATGAGGAAACTTGCTGGCACAAGCTGGGGAGCAGACGAAGGCATACTAAAGAAACTGTACACTGGAAGAGTGAGACCAGTTCTCGAGTATGGCATTGCGGCATGGACAACAGCAGCGAAGGCGAACTTCGATAAAGTTAACAAACTTCAAAACCAAGCCATGAGAATTATAACAGGTGGCATGAAGTCAACGCCAATTGTAGAACTTCAAAAGATTACAAAACTGCAATCCATGATCGATAGAAGAGACTGCAGAGCCCAGCTGCAGTCAGAGAAAATCCGAAGACTGACGGACCATCCAATGTACCAGAGACTAAACAATTTGGGAAATGGGAAACTAAAGCGGAGAAACTTTGCAGAAATAGCCAAAGCAAAGTTGCACGAAGATCCCATAAACACACTAACAACACCAAAACCCATCACTACTGTACGAAAACCTACCTGGAGGCAGGATATATTTCCAGAGGTGGTAGAAAATATACCAGGTATTGCAAACAAAAACTGCCAGACTGAAAAAGAAAGGAGAGACACTACCCTAAGCTTCATAACGAAAAGCTACCCAAGCATGGACTGGACCCATGCATACACCGACGGTTCTGTAACAAACACTACACAGAACGGAGGGGCAGGAGCATTCCTGAACCTACCAAATGGCAGAAAAATAACACTGTCATTCGCTACTGGTAAGTACACAAGCAATTTCAGAGCGGAGGCAGAGGCACTGAGGGCGGCAGTGGAAGAGATGGTGACACACAGTGAAAATGAGAGCCATATAGTCCTGCTGACAGATGCTCTCGCCGTAGTCACAGCGCTAAATAGCCAGAAAAACACTGAGCTTAATGACTTAAGAGCAGCACTCTGCAAACTGTGCCAGCAGTCCGCACCAAAAAGGGTAGTGGTACAGTGGGTTCCGTCACACTGCAACATCCAAGGCAACGAGGAGGCAGACAGACTGGCAAAAGAAGGTGCAAGACTACCACAAACAGATACCAGTATGACGTACGAAGAGTCAAAACGGCTTATCAAAGCCAGATACATGACCAAATGGGAAACCGAACATACTGGTTACACCAAAAACGATGCCTATTACCAGTTGAACCGAAGAGAGCAGGTCGTTGTCTTCAGACTTCGCACTGGCCACAACAGACTGAGGTACCACCTATTCAACAAATTGAAGATAGGGTGTACCGACGAATGCCCGTGCGGCACTGGTAAAAGGACCACTGAACATCTGCTGCAGAACTGCCCGACATACGAGGATCAGAGAGAGCAGATGTGGCCATTACCAGTGGAACTGCAAGACAAGCTCTATGGCAGTAGCGAGAGCCTCAGGATGACCGCCGCTTTTTTCGAAAAAATAATGGTTCCTGTCTGACTGTGTACGCAGAAGAAGAAGAAGAAACACACTAGTAGCCTGTGCCCAGTCATCAAACACACTAGTAGCCTGTGCCCAGTCATCCTACACACCAGTAGCCCGTGTCCAGCCATCCTTCACACCAGTAGCCTGTCTCCAGCCATCCTACACACTGGTAGCCTGTGCCCAGTCATCAAACACACTAGTAGCCTGTGCCCAGTCATCCTACACACCAGTAGCCCGTGTCCAGCCATCCTACACACCAGTAGCCTGTCTCCAGCTATCCTACACACAAGTAGCCTGTGTCCAGCCATCCTACTCACAAGTAGCCCGTGTCCAGCCATCCTACACACCAGTAGCCTGTGTCCAGCCATCCTACAAACTGGTAGCCTGTGTCCAGACATACTACACACTGGTAGCCTGTCTCCAGCCATCCTACACACAAGAAGCCTGTGTCCAGCCATCCTACACACCAGTAGCCCGTGTCCAGCCATCATACACACCAGTAGCTCGTGTCCAGCCATCCTACACACAAGTAGCCTGTCTCCAACCATCCTACACACAAGTAGCCCGTGTCCAGCCATCCTACACACCAGTAGCATGTGCCCAGTCATCAAACACACTAGTAGCCTGTGCCCAGTCATCAAACACACTAGTAGCCTGTGCCCAGTCATCCTACACACCAGTAGCCCGTGTCCAGCCATCCTTTACACCAGTAGCTTGTCTCCAGCCATCCTACACACTGGTAGCCTGTGCCCAGTCATCAAACACACTAGTAGCCTGTGCCCAGTCATCCTACACACCAGTAGCCCGTGTCCAGCCATCCTACACACCAGTAGCCTGTCTCCAGCCATCCTACACACAAGTAGCCTGTGTCCAGCCATCCTACACACTGGTAGCCTGTGCCCAGTTATTCTACACACCAGTAGCCTGTGTCCAGCCACCCTACACACCAGAAGCCTGTGTCCAGCCATCCTACACACAAGTAGCCCGTGTCCAGCCATTCTACACACCAGTAGCCTGTGTCCAGCCACCCTACACACCAGTAGCCTGTGCCCAGGCATTCTACACACCAGTAGCCTGTGTCCAGCCACCCTACACACCAGTAGCCTGTGTCCAGCCACCCTACACACCAGTAGCCTGTGTCCAGCCATCCTACACACAAGTAGCCCGTGTCCAGCCATCCTACACACCAGTAGCCTGTGTCCAGCCATCCTACAAACTGGTAGCCTGTGTCCAGACATCCCACACTGGTAGCCTGTCTCCAGCCATCCTACACACAAGAAGCCTGTGTCCAGCCATCCTACACACCAGTAGCCCGTGTCCAGCCATCCTACACACCAGTAGCCTGTGTCTAGCTACCCTACACATTAGTAGCCGTGTCCAGCCATCCTACACACTGGTAGCCTGTCTCCAGCCATCCTACACACAAGTAGCCCGTGTCCAGCCATCCTACACACTGGTAGCCTGTGCCCAGTCATCAAACACACTAGTAGCCTGTGCCCAGTCATCCTACACACCAGTAGCCCGTGTCCAGCCATCCTACACACCAGTAGCCTGTCTCCAGCCATCCTACACACAAGTAGCCTGTGTCCAGCCATCCTACACACTGGTAGCCTGTGCCCAGCCACCCTACACACCAGTAGCCTGTGCCCAGTCATCCTACACACCAGTAGCCCGTGTCCAGCCATCCGACACACCAGTAGCCTGTCTCCAGCCATCCTACACACAATTAGCCTGTGTCCAGCCATCCTACACACAAGTAGCCCGTGTCCAGCCATCCTACACACCAGTAGCCTGTATCCAGCCATCCTACAAACTGGTAGCCTGTGTCCAGACATCCTACACACTGGTAGCCTGTCTCCAGCCATCCTACACACAAGAAGCCTGTGTCCAGCCATCCTACACACCAGTAGCCCGTGTCCAGCCATCATGCACACCAGTAGCTCGTGTCGAGCCATCCTACACACAAGTAGCCTGTCTCCAACTATCCTACACACAAGTAGCCCGTGTACAGCCATCCTACACACCAGTAGCCTGTGCCCAGTCATCAAACACACTAGTAGCCTGTGCCCAGTCATCAAACACACTAGTAGCCTGTGCCCAGTCATCCTACACACCAGTAGCCCGTGTCCAGCCATCCTTCACACCAGTAGCCTGTCTCCAGCCATCCTACACACTGGAAGCCTGTGCCCAGTCATCAAACACACTAGTAGCCTGTGCCCAGTCATCCTACACACCAGTAGCCCGTGTCCAGCCATCCTACACACCAGTAGCCTGTCTCCAGCCATCCTACACACAAGTAGCCTGTGTCCAGCCATCCTATACACTGGTAGCCTGTGCCCAGTCATCCTACACACTGGTAGCCTGTGCCCAGTCATTCTACACACCAGTAGCCTGTGTCCAGCCACCCTACACACCAGAAGCCTGTGTCCAGCCATCCTACACACAAGTAGCCCGTGTCCAGCCATTCTACACACCAGTAGCCTGTGTCCAGCCACCCTACACACCAGTAGCCTGTGCCCAGGCATTCTACACACCAGTAGCCTGTGTCCAGCCACCCTACACACCAGTAGCCTGTGTCCAGCCACCCTACACACAAGTAGCCCGTGTCCAGCCATCCTACACACCAGTAGCCTGTGTCCAGCCATCCTACACACCAGTAGCCCGTGTCCAGTCATCCTACACACCAGTAGCCTGTGTCCAGCCACCCTACACACCAGTAGCCCGTGTCCAGCCATCCTACACACAAGTAGCCCGTGCCCAGCCATCCTACACACAAGCAGCCCGTGTCCAGCCATCCTACACGCAAGTAGCCCGTGTCCAGCAATCCTACACACAAGTAGCCCGTGTCCAGCCATCCTGCACACCAGCAGCATGTGTCCAGCCATCCTACACACAAGTAGCCCGTGCTCAGCCATCCTACACACAAGTAGCCCGTGTCCAGCCATCCTGCACACCAGCAGCATGTCTCCAACCATCTTACACCAGTAGCCTGTGTCCAGCCATCCTACACACCAGTAGCCCGTGTCCAGCCATCATACACACCAGTAGCTCGTGTCCAGGCATCCTACACACAAGTAGCCTGTCTCCAACCATCCTACACACAAGTAGCCCGTGTCCAGCCATCCTACACACCAGTAGCCTGTGTCCAGCCATCCTACACACCAGTAGCCCGTGTCCAGTCATCCTACACACCAGTAGCCTGTGTCGAGCGATCGTACACACAAGTAGCCCGTGTCCAGCCATCCTAAACACCAGTAGCCTGTGTCCAGCCATCCTACACACCAGTAGCCTGTCTCCAACCATCCTACACACAAGTAGCCCGTGTCCAGCCATCCTACACACCCTTAGCCCGTGTCCAGCCATCCTAAACACCAGTAGCCTGTGTCCAACCATCCTACACACCAGTAGCCTGTGTGTTAAAAAATTTAATCATATCAAGAGAAGGAAGAAACAAAATGATTTTCAACCGTTTTTTGTTGTTGCGGAGTTCACAAAAAACAAAAAGGCGACGCCATCTTGGTTGCTGTGTGACGTCACATACATTGGCATATTAAGTAGATAACTAATTTTCTCTTCGGGTCTGTACTTCTTTTGTGTGTGAGTATATTGTTTTTCCTTACTTACTTCCCTAACTGTCTCCTTCAACTGATGCTGTGGAACGTCGTGGGGAGCTGTACGTCTGGTATTTGGACCAGATGCGTTGTTGTGGTTGAAGAGAGCCTAAGCTGGTATAGGATACTTTCTCACGGCAGAGCAATGGCTTTCTACTTTTTGGATGAATCAATTAGTGATTTTCGATATGATTATAGATGTTTCCGACATGGAATTATTTATTGTCATTCTATATTTCACACCAATGTTCATTTAAAGGAGGTACCATGCGTCTTAATCCACTCCACAAAAAATAGTAATTTCTATTTTAAGCTCCTGGTATACATTTTTAGCACCGGATAAAGGGGTAGTGACGTCACAGAACAGACACCTTTTTAACTGTTAATAAACTATAAAGGGATTGAATATAAACCAAGATTTAATTATCTGACAGTGAATTTTGCGGTTTAAAAGGGAGTCCGACAGGGATGTATCCTCTCACCTAATCTGTACAACATGTATGCGGAATGTATAATGAGAAATGTTCGAGAAGACGAGAACATTGAAAGTTTCGACCCATTTACTATTGGGGGGTAGAAGATTCCAGAGTTACGATACGCAGATGACACAGTGATACTATCAAGAAGTGCAGAAGGGCTAGAGCAGCTACTTTCAGCCGTTAATGGACATAGTAAAGATCAAAATCTGTTCATAAACAAAACAAAGATAATGACCACCGACAAAACACAATGTCAGCATAAATTTACAGTGTGTTGTGAGGAAAAAGATCAGGTCACACATTTTGAATATCTGGGCTCCAGAATCGACAAAAATGGCGACTGCTCGAAAGAAATCAGAAAAAGACTAGCCATGGCAATGCAGAGACTGAACAGCCTGAAGAAATTATGGCAGAGCACCAACAAAATTATAAAAGTCTTGAGAAATTGTGTTTTTCATGTGGCAGCTTATGGCTGCGAATCATGGACGATTACCAAATATTCCAGACAATGAACCGAATCCTTCGAGTCAAAATAATACAGAAAGATCCTCAGAATACCCTGGACAGAGAAAAGAACAAATGTAGACATTCGGCAAGAGTTGAGCATAGAGGAGAACTGGTTTATCAATTCCATTTTGGCTAGAAAATGTAAATACTTTGGTCACATCAAGAGACACAACGGTCTTGAGAGAACGGTGATGGAAGGTATGGTGCCAGGCAAAAGAGGAAGGGGTAGACCAAGAAGACGATGGCACCAAGATATCCAGGAATGCCTGGGTATGACTGTGGCGGAGGCTGGAGTTTTGGCAAGGGAACGACTTTCTTTAAGACAGACTGTGGTGGAAGCGACGTTCTACAAAGGACATGCTACATGATGGATAGTGAATGACTTAGTCGAATTTGTTGACCTTTCAACAGGGTCACATACTCATGTCTCGAACGTTCTTGGAAAACGGCAAAGGAGAGAAACAAGTGGCCAAACGGCACACACAGATAAATGCTTGATTAGTACATATGCGAGTTCATGTGACGTCGACGCAGCAAAATTAAATGGTTTGGATGTTTTCACCGCCATTCTTGCTGACATTGTTCTATTCTGGCCACCTCAATAATTAAAATGGTGGTGTTTTGGTCGTCCAATTATTTCAATCTATCTGCCAGGAAATCTCCTTCTGTTCTTTTGTTGGCCGTATATTCTTCCTACATCTTCTCTACACATCTATATGTTTTTATATATTTGTTTAAAATAAAATTATTTCGATTTGCTCCCCTTAACCCGAAATGGAATGTCTCGCAGCAGTAATCAGCCACTGCCTACTCTAGATACAGACCTTCTGGCTCACGCAGATATCCCTTTGAAACGTCACATATCAAGGCTGACTAAGTAACGGAACTTGCATTTCCAAGCTATCAGTGTAACTATAATAGCGCGTTCGGTAAACAAAGATGGATATGCAGTTGGTCTCAAGGCAGGAGTCTGTGTAAGGATCACTCTTTTGTACTGTGAATTAGTTTTATTTCTCTGTGTGGGAAAAGATTGATTATAGATCTTGGGACAATATGAGTTCCGTTATTTAGTCGGCGATGGAATGTGACGTTTTAAAGGGATTTTCATGGTGAGAGACGACCTATCTAAAGTAGGTCATGTATCGGCATGTTAAATACGTATGATTAGAACCAAAGCGACTCTGTTTGGGGTGAATTAATTTGCAAAACCACAATGTATATTTCATATCGCGTATCTAAACTTCTTTAGCCTAATTTACTTATTTAGACTTATTTAGGCCTATTTAGACATTGTGCCTTATGTAGCCGTATTTAGCATTATTTAGACCATCCACTATAGGAATTCAAACTGTGCCTTACTTAATTGTGCTTTTACTATGGGCTTTATTATTTATCCTAAGATTGTTGTGTAGATTTTGCCCATATGTGTCTTAGGAGCAGGATACCTGATTTGACTTATTAACGTCTTTATACTGGCTTAGAAGACTCTACAGAGTCTGTATACAACCAGTTTTTTGCAGGGTGGTTTAACTGATGTGTTCGTCCATCTTAATAGAGTCAAACACTAGAGCTCAGTAGACCCGCAGCCAGTTAGGCGCCATCTATAGCTGATTTAACAAACCACCTGGGGAAAGGTACAAATAACTTGGGTAGACCTTTTAATTTGAATTAAAAATTTTTTCGGGGCAGCAGATTTTCAGCCTACTCTTTTCGATTTCCAACTGCCAAGGAGTTTTTTAGAGGAGCGCGTGGCCGAATGGTTTCGAAACCTGCCTGCCGACAAGGAGGGCAGCGGTTCGAATCCCCGGTATGGTAAATGTTGTTTTTCTATTGGGTGTGAAATAAATAAACAAAGCCAGCACACGACGTGACGACAGCAGTGACGAAGCGGTATGTAGTCCTCAGCCTTCAAAACCCCTCGACTACCACAGCAATGGGAAAAATGTATGACATTTTTTTTTAGATAAAAGGAGTTTTTAACGTGCTCGACACTGTACACGGGAGTCCGATCTCACCACCTAGAGATCAGGGGTTAACAGAAGATTCACATGAATAAAATACCGCTCTCCACCCGATTGAGATACCGCTGAAACCACATTTGATTATCTTATAAACCTGTAGTGTCACCTCTGTACATGTCGTAGTTCCTTTTACTGCCACTTTTTTTCCATACTACGAGGCGTGTTCAAATTAAATTGGACCTAACTGCACTAATCGAACATACGTACTATGCGCATGATGACTTCACTTCTGATGAAGTAAACGGTGCGTACCAACTGTCAAGTTTGCAAAATGTGTGTGTCCACCGACTCACAGTTTCCTCAGCACGCCATTGAATCATGGCGGGTGTGATACGGAATCCGTGCAGAGTTGATCAGCGGTGGTTCGGTTTCAAACAGCTGAAGGATGTCGACCAGTTGACGTTCGTTGCAGAATGCAGGCAGTATATGGTGAAAAAAATGTGTCGAAGACATTAGTGTAGAACTGGACATCATCATGTAGCATGTCGCTCCCATCACAGTCTGTCTGAAAGAAACTCGTTCCCTTGTAGAACGTCGCTCCCATCACAGTCTGTCTGAAAGAAACTCGTTCCCTTGTAGAACGTCGCTCCCATCA